>OX421282.1:6152356-7376327 GCA_949125355.1 Agriopis leucophaearia
CTTATGGACGCCTGCAACACTAACGGCGTTGTCGATGCTTTGCCAGCCCGGAGAGGTGATTACTGACACCCTTGTATCTAAAATGTGAAATATGTGTTTGTATTTATTGTTTGTTTTGTTATGTTTTTTGTTGTTAAATACTATCTGCCACGAATTAATTAGACCCTGTAAATTCTATTACTTCAACAAAGACCGGAACAATCCTTCAGTGGAGCCCCAATTCTCGTCGGTTCGTTAGCCGATCGGCTAAGTGATATGCAATCGGACACGCAGATCTCATCTCAATCCGAGTCAAGTCTGGCCAAGGGATGAATTGGCACATCTGTTTCGGACAGGGCCGGATCTGACGAGTGACTTGAAACGACCTCTGTAGGGGCAACGGAAACACACTGGTGTCTCAATAATGTTAGGTTTGTCCTCGATACTAATGGGAATATTTATACGTCTGTGCTTTTCATGAAAAAAGTACCACGGTCTGTTTGCTGTACAAAATTTCCATGTTGTACTTGTCAGGTGTTGTTGTAAATGTGTTAATTTTTATTAATTTGCCATCGTTAACGAGTCGTGTATAATGCCTAAAGTTGTTAATAGCACTGCTCTAGAAATGATACTGAGAGTGATTGATACGCGATGACAGCGCCACGTCTGGGGGACTTATTTCGTGAAAAGCACTTTTTTTATTCTATAAGGTTTTTATGCCATGAGATAAATGCTCACTTGAAGGTTAACGTCACATTTGCTCATGAAAGTTCAATGGCACCCAGAATTTTTAACTTAAACCGTTCAAAATCCTGCTCGGCAATCCACTGCGCTCGCGTCCTGATATATTAAATGTTAAATCCGATTATGCCCAGTAATTTCACTGGAAACATTACCCTTTAATCTGAAACACATTAATATTTGCACACTACTGGTTGGCGGTTGAATAAATAGTAAAAGTGTGGTACTTTCCTAAGTAGTCTTTGCAAAAGATTCCACTACGAATTCAAAACTACAAATGGTTCGATGGTTACCACTTAAATGAACTGAACTTTGAATGAACAGATTTGGATGAAATGATGTATGGAGATAAAATTTATCAGTTAACATATTCCGGTTATTATTTATCTCAGGAAAAGTACTTACGCTTTCTATGGGATACCGACTAGCGGGTAAAACCATTATTATCAAATAACAGTAAAATACGGACCGAATTGAACACTTTCCTACTTTTTTGAAGTCGGTTAACTGGACCAAATTAAAAATGGGAACACACGGGAAGCACCAGCTTTCAAATAAAAAAGAATCATCAGAATCGGTTCACCCCACAGAAAAGAGAAGGAAAAAAATTCTCACTTCAGTGGTTCACCCAGTCGAAAGTTCTAAGGTAAAAAACATAAACTTTTTTTTAACAGTCTAATTGATAACATCCTATTTTTTGGAACCGGTTTAGTACTTATATTGCCAGCACAATATTCATAACTAAAGTATACAAGTTACAGTGAGTAATAAAAACTTACATTACAAATTATCTAAGTAAAAGTCATAAAAGCAGGATGCACGAACTCTCGGGTGAAGGTGAGTTCCTGTATTCTCCACCCCCATCTGTCCACCTTAATCCGGCCCTCTTTAACCAATTTAGTTTCAATTTGAACCTCTCCCGCATGTCTCTACGTATTTGCATGTAGATTTATACACATTTTTTGCGACCCCTGTGGCTAGGGCGGTGCTGGGCGGGCGGATTTCAGGCCGTCGCTGGCATTATTCCAGTTATTATAATTTTTGGATACAATACGTTTGTGTAATTTGGCGTGTGATGTTTTTATTGCCGGTTTACGGTGTTTCGCGTTGGCTTGAGTTGAATTATATCGCTCGTTCTGGTGGTTGGCTCAGAACATATCTCATTTCTAATTCATTGCATAAAACGAAGGAACATTTATTGGCAGGAGTATTTCAAACGATCTTTAAAATATGATTTGGCTATTTTAGCAAATAGCTTTATTCCTAAATAGCTTTTGTCCTAGTGTTTCATTTATTAGTTTAGCGAACGACATAATTAAATACATTACACAACACATACTGAAAAAAATAATTTTAATTGTCTGCTAAATTTCTGAGATATAAGCGTTTAAAGTTTTTGATGGGGCTAGAGCGCGGATGCGCTGTGCCTCTCCCGCAAAGCATCGTCATAGTATGCTATAGAGCGCGCTCTGTCCAGCATGTTTATTTAGGAATATGTTTGCGTTTGACCGCCAACTCGCCTGATGTTAAGCGATGATGTGGTCTACGAAGAAGCACGCTGATGTTTTCGTTGATGGGCTCTATTCAAGCTTTTTATGAGGTAATAAAAAAAAACAACACACAAGCCTATTGTAGTAATACTAACGTTAGTATAATCAACGTAAGTCGGTTAACTGGACGACTTGGACTTGACGATTGTGAAGTGCGTAAAATGAGAGAAAGAAAAAAAAAGAGGGACTCACTAGTATTTAAGTTTAATTTAAGTCAAATGTTAATAATTTTACGTCTGTGATTTTTTTGTTAAATGAGCAATCAAAGGCATGGACAATTTGTCCATGGTGTAAATGTATAAAAAAAAAAAAATGTAAGTACTTATAATATTGTTTGTTGGTCGCGTTGGCCGAGTGATAGAGGGTATATGTATATAGCCCACCGGAAGATATTTGACATGATATAAAATTTGTAAATTGATTAACCTTGTTTGACCTTGATTGTTGTTCTATAAGATAATAATAATTGGCCAAGAGCGTGTCGAGCAACGCATATGGTAGGGTTCCGTAACTAAAGCCATATAATTGTAGTCATAGTTCAGAAATTGATAGTTATAGACAAACTAGCTGTACCCGCAACTTTGTTTGCGTGAACTTTAAATTGTCCCAAGAGATGAAGGCGCCGGAAATTGCAGTAATATGTTAAGTTAGTTTATGTTGTTTTAGTAACAATATTTTTAGTTAAATTTCCTGGAGCGTACACAAATAAATACATAGCATATACTTTTTATGGTTCAAACATATAGAAAACTGATTGAGAAACATTATTTGTTAAGACCATTTCACAAAAAGGTCAATGACCTTTGAGCTAGAACGCTTTGAATTTATAACAGTTTTATCGCTGTTACTCAAAAAGTCATCATCAGATTATGTTCGAAATAATTTTGAATGAAGGTTTTAACCATGACCTATCTGTATTGTAAGACTCAAGTTTATATGTCTTATAGTTTAGAAATGCAGGGGGGGACCAACTTTTTGCCACTTTGGCGGGCCATATTTCATAAAGTATAGACTTTATAAAAAAGTGATGTATCAAACCTTACTTTCATATTAAAAGACCTTTTCAACGATACCCCACCCGAGTCAATGGAGTGAAAAAAAAAATTTCATCCCCATTTCACATGTACGAGTGCCACCCCTAAAATGCAATATAATATATTTTTTATACTTTTGAAATTGAGATCTATATTATTGCTGTTATTATGCAAAATTTTATTCTATTATCTTAATAATTATAGAAGTTAGAAGGTTTTAAAAAATTCGGATGGACGGACAGACAGACAGACGGACGGACAGAACGAATCTATAAGGGTTCCTTGTCGGGCTACGGAACCCTAAAAACGAGACTAAATAAATACTACAACATGATAAAGGTTACAAAAATAAAACCCGACTATGAAATTTTTTAAAATGAATAAGAATAAAATACATTTTTAATGTAACTTACATACTGGTATGGTATACATAATGGTCAAACTCTTAACCCTCCTTTTGCCGTAGTTGGGTCGTGCCGCGATTACCGATCCATAGACATCCAATAAGACATAGAGGCCAATACACATGGCGCAACGCAAACGTGTGCGTTCAAATCATACCTTAATTAAAACATCCTATATGTCCTTTAATAGACTAGCCATTCCGATACCTTCACGAGAAAAACAGAGCTGGGAAGTACAGATTTCTCTCGTGTTTACTTCACCACAGCGGGAGGCTATTGTTTGTATCTACAATCTGCGAGTAGTGCGAGTAGATGTCTGAATGAAACTGAACCGTACTGCAAAAAGAATCACCAGATAGATCTATAATGCGGATTGCAAATCTTGGGAATGGAGGATAATGAGTTACCTTCCTACTATCCTACGTACGGCATTTTAATCGTACATACTTGGTTTTATCATACGAGACAAATACAAAATTAATTTATTTGACACTGTAATAATATTATTTTTTTCAATCTCTTGTATTGTCGTATGAATGTCGGATGAGCTGTGGGCTAGAACCACTACAGAATGGCTGCCGCATGCCGTACGTCCCCTTGGAAGGCCCAGAAAACGATGGCGGGACGAGCTTGACTCCCACGCAACAGACTGGTACACCATAGCACAGAATAGAGAGGAGTGGAAGAAAGGAAGGGAGGCCTTTGCCCTGCAATGGGATGACCACGGCTGAAATAAATAAAAAAATAAAAAATATATGCACAAAGTAAATTCGAACCCATTGGCTTCGAGCTAGTTTTCACTGTGTTTCAGAGCCAATGGCCTCTCCCATATCTATTCATTATGCCAAAACAGATTAATTTTTAGTTTTAGTTGAGTTACAATCAGTTTTTTTTAATCAAAATACATTTTTGGGGTACATTTTTGTAATGTTATTTTATTTATTCGTTTAGGTTAGATTTTACATAAGTTGAATTTGTTTATTGGGGGTAGTTTAAAAAATGAATACCTACCAAAAAACCAAAACACTCACTGAAAACACTTTTCAACTCATCACGAAATCTCTAAAATCCCTTGACCTACGAAGCTTGGAAAGTTGATTCCTTATGGAGTGTTCCTTATGGTTATCCGCTTAGAAAGAATTTTGCGAAAGGGATGAATTAGGGGGGGAATGAGGGAAGAAAAATTTAAAAAGTTACAATTAATGTTTTCTGTTGTTTTTTTTTTATGGTACTGAGTGACGAGACGAGTGAAGTCGCTCGCCTGATGGCTCTTTACGCTTGCCCATAACAGCTCAATGCCACTCAGAATTTTGAACTTCAGTTCAAAACCCTGGATGGCAATGCACTGCGCTCATCACCCCGAGATATAAGATGTCAAATCTCTGTGTGCCCTGTAATTTCGCTGGAAACATTGCCCTTCAATCCGGAACACAGTAGTGTTTGCACACTACTGCTTGGCGGTTGAATAACTGGCAAAGGTGTGGTTCTTCCCCAGGCGGACCCCTGCAAGAGTCCTAACACTACAAAAATAGACATAAACATCATTTATTTTGGGCCAAAATAACACAAAAGCACACAAAACAAGCCTATCTTCCCGGTTGATAACGGCTAGACAGATCTTCTCTGAAATATTGTAACTACATATCCTTCCAGATTTTTAAACATTTCCCTGATAAAAATCCCGTATAAAATATGACAGAATAAGGTCGTGGCGACGTTCGCGTCAACATTTTGTGAACCGGGATCTGATTTCCCCGGGGCGACCGCGGCTTAGGTTTTAATGTTCATTCACAAAATAAATAGCTTTTGTCTCATTTTTTAAATGAGTAGGTACTCCACTTAATTTCCGCTAAAATTAAGTGTGCCACCTACTTAACATTTCTGACTTTTTAATAAGCCTTGGTGATAATGAACTTTTTGAGATCGACTGGGCTCTTAGCAATGAAATTCAAGTTGCAATAGTGTGAAATAAAATTTCAAAAAAATTAAGTTTTCTAACTTAAGGCGATGTTTTTCCACTTTTAATCAACGCTTATTACAGATGCAATAAGGCTTAAAATATTTTATTAAAGTCGCATTTAGTGGAGCAAAACCATAGCCATTACACACAGTCGTATGTTGCGCAACATCAATTCTGAGATTTTGTCATATATTTCGAAAAGTGTAGCTGTAATGTAAAATGTACATTTGCGGTTCCCTCCATAATTATAAAATATCTTTATTAAGATATCATAGACATTATTAAATAAATAGGTGTTAGAATGAATCCAAAAAAAAAACCAGAGAAAAGCTCAAATCAGTGTAGCTTTAATAATAATTAAAAACTATGGAGCGAAATGTCCTTAATTGTGTTTCGGTCTTTGGGGTTTCCTAGATAAAACATTCAATTTTGATATGACACCATTTAATTTTAAGCTAATAATGTAGACCAAAATTACTAAAAGTCGGAAAAGAGGGCCTTAAGAGCCCGTTCTACCTCATTCGCACTGTACTGTTACATTTTCGAAAAAAAAAACAGTTGTTAAAAAAATTATTTAACTCCAAACTGTTCAACTGTTGAAGCTCCAAAGACGATCCAAATGCTATCCAAGTCCACTATCCACATAGCCCACTATGGCAGCGTATTACGCATGCTAGCGGCATCACCACGCTGAAAGGCAATGCTTATGCGTTGCCAGAAACACGCCAACATTTTGGTCACGCTTCGCATTAACCAGGCCCTCTGAAAGATTTTTGAAAATGAGGTGAGCTCCTGGTCCCCAAGGGCCCACTGTCTCGACCCAAAACGGCTCAAAATTTGTATTCACTACCGAATGTGAAGGCGCCAAAGTATCGATACAAGTTGCTTCCCATACAAGGGTCGGTCCCTACTTCCAGGGAACAAGTGTCATACCTTCAGGCTCTTTCCATCGTCACGCGCAAGACCGCTCGGTTCAAGCACAGCGACATTGCATATTTTCGCTGTTTTTGTAATTTCAACTTACCCTATAAAGACTAAGTATTCAGTAGACTATTCAAATCTTATATTTAGACGAGCCAAGGCCCCGTTAGCCATTACGCAAAACATGCCTGTCGTCTGTGATCTGTGACAACGTTCAACTTCAAAAGCCTTTGTTACGGTCTTTATTGTGCCTGCCCTATAAATTTAACCTGTATCTGCCAACGGTGCTGATAACCGAAAATTATTCGGAGCGACCATATTCGGCGAAAATTCATTCGTTATCTCTCGAATGTTTAACGTCGTAGATCGCTCTTAGACTGTGCGAGAATCTGGTTAAAATTTAATTAAGACTTAAACTTACTATAAAGTTTTTTGAAATATATGTTTATATTATAATTTTTATACCAACAAGTGGATCACATTAAAAACCGACTTCAAAAATAGTAAATACGGAAGCCTGCCTGCCACGGTTGCCAGGAAGAGATCGCTTTAAGCGATAAGGCCGCCTGTTAAAAGCCTAGATAATTACTGTAGTTTATAATGTAATCCTTGTTTTTGTGGTTATTGTATTGTATTGTAAATACGTCATGTCGTTTACTTAGATGACATATTTTTTTCAGGTACTTTGATTTTAACCCAAACTACTAAACTGATTCTGATGAAATTTATATGGGACTACCTCTAAAGTATGGCCTATCAAACAAAAAATAAATCATCAAAATCAATTCATAATTGGCGGAGAAATTGGTGAACATACATTTTAAAAAAAAACAGTGGATATAGAACCTCTGCCTTTTTTGAAATTGGTTAAACATTGACACCAAAGAGATCAGATGGCACCAAATTATAGTATTATCATCCGAATTACATATAATTGCAGTCTCAAACCTACAATAATTTGGTGCAATTAAGTAGTAGGTAGGTTAAAATTAGCTTTCAAGCTTTGTTTACATAGTTCGTTTGCTAAGCTAATAAGCGTGCTAAAAAAACAAATCCAAATTACATCAAACATAGACTTTTTAACTTAGACAATAGACAATATTTTATTTATAGCAAAAATCCACACACACTTAAAGCTACACACATATTAAAAAAATAAAATTTGGATTTTTGCCACAAACCGGCCCAAGCTCAGCATCGATGCCGACTTGAACAAAAAACCAATACAAAACCTCACATTTGTACGCAAGGAGATAACATACGTTTCCATTTGTAAAACCCTATATGCTACTTTGTACGTATGTGTATTGTGTAGATACCTACCAAGTTCTGACAAATAAGTTATTTGATTAACAAACAAAAACTAGTGAATATTTCTCGTTGTATTAAACAGAAATGAACCAAGCGATTCCTGTAAGATTTTCATCTACGAAGCACACCACCCTACACGTTTCAATGAAAAACTTAAACAATTAATATTCCCAATTCAATTTTCTTTAACCGTAATCCTATTTTGGACAGCAACCTCTCGAGATCAGACTAGTAGTATTATCTAGTAGCTAAGGACTGAAACCTAGTGAAATCAAACGGTATAACAGGTATAAATATACTGGTATATTTACCTTTTTTTTTACATAATTTTGCTTCACATCATCAGCCAATTAACGTCCACCGTTGGACAAGGCCTTATAAGGCATAATTTTGCTTGATTGAGCTTAAATAATTTGAGATTACATGATCAATTCATCTCTACCAGTCGTTTGATGAGAAGGTACACATTTCTCAAGAATCATGTCTAAAGTAAATACTCAAGTAAACGTAACAGGGTCCTACACAACAACAATACAAACGCAGCGCTTTAAGTTAACCTCAAAAACCAACCTCAAAAAGTTGGCCGTTGTTTCCTAAGGAATAGAGGCTAAATTTGTAGATGTTAACTTAACACGCCGTGTTACGTGCGTGTTATAGTTATAGGGTCACGGCCCTGTTTTAAAAGATGCTTTCTTATAGCAGGAATGAGTATGCGATCGATGAAATAATAATCATGTTCTAATTAATAATTATTACAGTTTAAAAAATCTATAAAATAGTTCCACTATTCATCTCCCGGCTACATCATCAGACCCTCATCACCAAGTACAATGGTACTCGTTAAAATAAACCAAATGATTCCGAACCCGACAACTAAGAGTAACAATCAAAGAGTTCCACTGTCCATCTCTTGACTTCATCATTGGATGCATTTTTATAATCTAAGTAATCTAACTTATGAATCTTTAATAAATATTTTATTATATGCACAACTCAAAAAACAGAAAATTAACGAAAACTTAAATGTTAACTAAAAACTAAAATTTAAAATAATTCATCTATACATCGTCATCATCATCATCCAGAAGACGTCCTCTGCTGAACATAAGCCTCCCCTTTAACCTCGACACTGAACATTCATTAAAATACTCGTAGTTCATTTACTTATAGTTGTATTCTTTTTATATTTACGATTTTTATTAAGTTACTCGGTCCTCGCTTGTAGAAGTTTATAGAAGAGCTAGGTGCTAGGAGCACTGACGAGTGGAGTGGCGATACGGTAGCGAAAATACAGTTAGTTTCCGAGTTCTGAGTACAAGAGGCGGGTCGGGCTGACTCGTGCCCGGGTGGCTGGTTCACATTGTACGAGTCACCTCATGTGCGTGACACGTGCTGTCAGCGTATATTGTAGCAGTAGACAAAATACAGCGTTATACGCATCAGTGATACTAAGTCTATCCAGGGCCGTCTTTAACCTATGGGAGGCCCTGGGCAAACTAGGATAATGGGATCCAGTATGACCTTGACAAAGCACTATTTTCAGGCGAGAGTAGAGTAGCTTCGCGCATGCAAAAGCTAATAAGCAAGTAGGTATTGTAGTCATTCATTATCCTTTGATTTTTTTCGGTAATAAATATCGGTTATCTTTTGGTGATCTGGCAGAAACTAGAGGCCCCTATCAAACTCGGGGCCCTGGGTATGTGCCCAGAGTGCCCAGTGGGAAAGAGGGGCCTGCATGTGTCTATCCTGCCTAGTATCCTGTAGATTGACCTCCTTTGTTGAGAAAGGTCATTTATTTTGAACAACTTTTATTTATTTATTACTCTATTGCACACTTACAAATAATGTAGAAACATACAAATGGCATTTCTTAGGAGTCATCCACGAAGTTGGAAGAAATGGTATGTAGGTGTGCATAAAAAAACGTTTAAGTCTAAAAGGCAAATAGATGGTCAACCAACGATATTAGAACTAAAGTTTTTACAAGAAATATAGATAAACAGATATCAAATATAAATATGATTAAAATTATTAATCAATTCATATACTTTATTACATAGACAGTCGCGGGCCACAGCTAGTGCTGTGGCCTGCGACTTCGTACGCGTAGATTTTTATATAAACTTTCAACTCTTCTTTCCTCTCTTAGTCCGGCCCTTGCGCAAAATAAGTTAGCCTATACCTCAATCTGGTCATAGGTTAGCATATTCATGAAAACCGCATTTAATCCAGCCAGTGGTTTAGGAGATGTCCGTGGACAAACAGAACACAAACATAAAGTTTAAGATAAAGTATGTGATAACTGTCACAAGCTTGGATATCAATAAAATATTGTATGCCACATGAACGACAACAATGAACAAATTTTCCAATCTGACTACTTCACCGTGAAAATTAAAATTGAATTTTCTCCGCTTCATATACGTATCAAAGTTCCCTGTATTTATTTTTCGAGTTATTTACAGTTAACACCCCTCTAGAGTTACCTACTCTTCCGGTTCGTAAAAAGCGCTTATTTTTGCCACTCGTCCAGCATCTTAATTAGCAATCGGTAGTAACATAAATTGATGTCCTCTTTTAATTACGAGGTACTTCATTATTGTTATGTCCCTCCTGGGGATATAAAGAAAGAATTGTCTTCCGTTTCAGTCGAGGTCTGTTTCATTAGTAGACTTTACGACAATAAGGACTCTGCAAGCAAACGACATGCATGTAGATAATAAAATTAACATAAAAGTCTTTCTCGTAGAAAACCGCACGTAGCTCCATTGTTTAGCCTATTTCAACTAAACAGCCTCGGAAATAAGGCACGTTTCGCACGCGAAGGCTCCCTTTATGGAACGTTGTAACGTGGAGTTTCTCTGCCCAAATATTACTGTTGTAAATTATAATATTTAAAACAAAACTTCATTCCGGCCATAAGATAAGATCTTACTTATTCAATACATTCCTGTCTTGAATCTTACTTTTAGATTCAAGGCAGGATGAAGCCTCAAGCTATGCCGCTCCTATATGATACCAAACTGAATTTACAATATTTCTGAATGCCACCGCCAAATTTATCAATCGAATCAAAGTTGCGAGATTCAGCCCCTCGAGATCCGCGAATGTGTTTGCAAGACCGAGATTTATCTTTTCACTAGCAGAAATTGTGTTTACTATTTTTATGGTGGATTCCACTAAACTCCTCAAGTCGGGCGCGAGGAGAGTGTTCGAGTTGGCAGACCGCAGTGCCGACGGAACTAAATATTGAATTTTATATAAAGTCGAAACGAACTTGTGTACAACTTCGGCTGCATTCCACTTATGAAATTGCTTTTCATTTGAAGCAGTGCTGCAGTACGCAACCTACTTTAAATTATATTTTACTCCGCGCTATTAACATACATCCAACAAAAGTGTGCGTAGTTTGCGCGCGCAAAAACAATGGATTTGCATTACAAAGGCCCGCTCTGTGTGCATCCTAATGAACGGTAATTGTTTAAATCCACAAGAATGAGGGGAGCGTGGAATACGCAAGAACTTACAAACAGTTAATTACATTAAATACACGCGTTCTTTTTGTAGAGGAACGAGAAACATAGGTAGTTCCATCGACTTAATTACACTGCTTTTATTGTAGAGTTTTTCGCTTCACTATCTCCTGCATCTACACTCACAAGTATTAATTAAACAAATGTCTCGACAGTAACAAGATACATTCATAATTGAGGCCTCTATTCGTCTGCAGCTTTCTCGCTCGCACATTTGTACATTATTGACGATATAAAATTACTGAGTGTGAATCTACAAGAAGTGACACACTCAAGTTTTGCTGACTATCATAACATTATAAACAAAAAATGTTTCGTTTCGATATCTTTTAATTTGACGGAGTAACATGGTAACAAGAAAAAAAATCACTTGTTACCATTTCACTCCGTCAAATTAAAAGATCTCGAAACGAAAATTTTTTTCACCTTAACTCACCGCCTTATTTTCACACAAAGACTCGCCACAACTTCTAAAGTGTACACACTTCTTTCGTATTAGTTTGCTGTTATTCTGATCTTACTATAAAATTACATAGTTTAATAAAATTAAGGACATGTAACCGTAAAATTATTTATAAATTTTTTAGTAGGTTTTGGCTCAAACAACGTGATAAAAACATTGTTTATTTTTCCTTAACGTTTTCGAGTGTTAATATGTGTCTTTAGGTGAAGTATTGCTTCGTGCTTCGTGCTATCTTTATTATCGTGAGCGGGCTCGAAAGTAGGCAAGTGATATAATGAAGTGAAACACGTTGGTGTTAATTCCAAAAGTCAATTGAAGCTTCTAGTACAATCTCCACCACCTTACTAGGGCATGACTTGGACTTGACAGTGACTTACTTTGCTTGACTCTGACTGTGACTAGGACTTGTTTGACGATATTTAATGAAACTTGAAAATCTTTCAATACTTGACACTGGCAAATGCTCAAGAAATGCGATGCCAAAACCCCACGCACGAGGAAATATTAAGAGCACAAAAAGAACTGCATCATTTTATGGGTTTTTTGTACAGTTCATTAATTGAAATAAATACTTTTCATGTTGTAGCGGTTCAAGGTTGAATTTCTGGAATTCATTGCTAGAAATTTGGCAATTCAGCTTCGATAGCATTCCTCTACAACGGTACTTTAGAAAAGTAAACTCTATGATTTCTTTCAATATTCCGTTTGGATTTCCGGAGAGCTTAACAAGGCGTAATGTAACTTATCCTGAATACGTATTACCTGCATATGATAATGCACTTTACTGCGAGACACCGCTGCATAATGCATTGAGCTTATAACTCATTCATAGACAGTTCACCGAAATACTCCGTTGGCGGACAAAAGCGAGTAATTTCTGACATAGGTAGAGGATTAGTCGTTATTACACCTGAATATAACATCACAAGCGATGCGTCGGTCGGTCAGTGCAAGCGTCTATTTGTCGGTCGTTCCATGGAGAAAATTAAAAGAGGTGGCATAAAAAGTAGGTAATTATGCACCATGAAACCGTGATTCCAAGCAGGTAATCAACGCCGCAGAAATTTCCCTGATGAATAAAATATGGCACCACATTGTATGGATAAAACCACCATTAGTGCGTTCGTTTCTTTATTGTCATTGTCTTTAATCATAATATAGCTTGGATTGGCCTTAAACTCAAGCTAGTACCGAAAAAATCTGCCAAAAAGTGAAGGGGACGAGGTAAACACGTATTGCACACACTGACAATACTCTTACTAGTTCTATACAATCGCACACTTCAATGTTAGATTTATATTTCAACACATATATAACATGTCGAGATGTCGATAACATGACATTGGCAAATGTATAAGACGTGCGACGTCAAAATCTGGCATTATAAACGTCAAACCATGGTAAGACCGCTCGCTCCGCCATCTATCTTAAAACAAGAGGTCCGAAACGTCCAGTGCTGTGAAATTGTGCTCCGTGGTCCAACGGTCCAACCGGTGCGCGGCGCATGTGTAACTACGTTTCATTCGCTGTATGATGCAGTAGAATTAGCTTTGTGTGATTGGAATGCTCATTGTCAGTTTGATGACCGCTAATTAGCCGTGTGAGCGCACTGAATGGCCTAAATTATAACGATCAGTCATTAGTGTTATGACCCTAAACTAGACGTCGTCTTGCAGTCAAATGAAACTGTGAAAATAAACATAAACGAAGCTCCGAGGACTGTTTGAAAGCTTAATTGAGATTGAACTTCGTTTGATTAAACTAGATTTTGTTATGTAATTCTAGCCAAAGATTTCAATTTATCGTGTAGGGTGGCACCTGGAACTTGTTATATTTAACCGACTCCAAAAAAGAGGAGGTTCTCAATTCGACTTTATAAGTATTAAAATATCGGAAAAATTCAGGAAAAAAAATTATTAGGAAAATTTATTTTCCCATATATTTTGTAACCAACGGCAAGAATTGAAGTATATATTATTGACAAAAAAAAAAAGTAGAAAAAAAAGTTGTTATCTAAGTCAAAGGAGGTTGCTGTCGCTACCAAGGAGGTATAAATATAACGGGGTGAAACCGCGGGGCGCAGCATGTCTATTCTGCAAGCTATGTGAACGCGCAAGTGAAGTGATAAGCTAAGTAAATGTAATTTTTTCTAGCCTAGGGACTACAGTCAAGGGTGATCACTCGACATTTTAACATTTTTCTATAGTAATCGACAAGAAAAATACACGTTCATTAACTTATCACCTCACTTACGCGTCCACTTAGCTTGCAGAATAGACCAGCAGGTACTTTTTCCTAAAATACTTCTTAATTTAGAAGTCATAAACTCCAACTAAATATAACACCAATCAACACTAATTGAGCCCAGTAAAACACAGAACAAAAAACTTGATTCTAAACTTGCCGCGTACAGGCGAGGCGTCCAGTCTTGAGTAAAGTTGGTAACTAGACGCGATGAGCTAGACAGTGCGGCGCGTGGTGCGGTCACGACCGCACTGCAGCAGGGCTGCTAACTGTTCAAGTTGTACACAGCTGTAATCCATATTTTTCAGTTTTCTTACATTTTCCTGGAAGTCCATATGATTGTCCCTTTGATGCACACTATTTGTTTACCAAATATTGGACAAAATTGGTTCGCCTTGGAAACGTAATTATGGACAATACTGGTTTCCCGTGAAAATGTAATGGACAAGATTGGATGGCCTTGAAAACGTAATGGACAAGATTGGTTGGCCTTAAAAACGTATTGTACAAGATTGGTCCGCCGTGAAAAGGTAACAATCACACAGGACTAGAGATAAATTTACTTGTGCATCACTTATTATGATTGCAAAAGTTTTTTTTGTAACCTGATGTGACCAGAATCTTTAAACGCTCATATCCCAGAACTTTACTAGCCGATTTAAATAACTTCTTTGTATACGTATTACATTTATTTATATTTTTCAACTAATCCTGTTATATTTAACAAATCAAACTCCTACTATACCTACTCGTATTAGGCAAAAATTGTACTTTCCAATGTCAATGACCTCTTTTTGTCCTAAACTTTATGAGTGTTCTCCGTAATTACCTGTTTATTGTTATTATACCTGGCAACCCTACAGCCACGATAGGCGGCGGCGCAACCGTCCGGGATAGAATTAAACATGCTCTACACACGCCACGTACACGCCGACTGGCGGAAATTCGAGAATGTTTGGGTTTAACCTTACAAATTATGTTTGCCGACATCTACTGTAACTGTATGAAAGTCTGGAGTTTAAGGTGACAGTTTAGGTTTCAAACAAGAACAAAATACATTTACATGATTATTACTGCGGGTTTATAACTCTAGCGAACAACCATGAAAGTTACAAAATATTTAAATGGAATTAGTTATCTGAACTTCGGGCTAAGGCTGCTTAGATGACTTTATACTTATATGATCTAGCCAGGAGGATAGAGGACATTTTGTTTTATCAAAAACCAACACAAAAAAAAGTGAATAAGTGCCTCAGCAATTGAGCCTTCAACCTCATCAGTGCTTCCCATCGGGTGAGATTGTGGTTAAATGCATTCATAGTCTGTTTTGTACAAAACAAACCAAAAATACGTATATATATATAGATTAGGGATTAATATCGCCAGTACTTTATTATTTAGTTTTTACCGTGTATAGAGGCTGAGTGGTAATTTGACTAAACCCTAGTGTCAAAAATATGTAGTCTAAACTGTCCGATGGTCTTCCAAATGGTTTAACGATTGTTGTAGGACAAACCTGCTATCGACACTTAGAAGTACAGTTGAACGTGGCCACACACGATAGTGCTCACTTGTAAATGTCACTCGTGGTCACCATTCTGAAAACTAATCGGATAGGTCACTGGAGCAATGTTCAAACCGGCTAGTTTATGTACGAGTACGCTACGCCACAAGTGCTACGCCACGAGCGCTACGCCACGAGCGCTACACCACGAGTGCTACACCACGAGCGCACCGCTACGAGTGCTACGTAATGAGCGCTACGCCACCCCAACATTAAAATTTGAGTGGATAAAAAAAAAAAACAAGTGGATCACACTAAAAACTGACTTCAAAATATATGAAAAACGTAATAAGTGCATATAAAATTTAAAGGGTCCCTCCTCAATATCCTCCTCAATTTCCCTGGGATGCCATCATCAGATCCTGGCTTCGTGAAAATTGTACCAAATTGTAAGTATACCCTACTGAACAAAAGTTTTTTTTTGATCGGTCAACAGTCGGCGGAGAAATCGGTGAACATACATATTAAAAAAAACTGTGAAACATAGAACCGCCCTCCTTTTTTGAAGTCGGCTAATAACAAAGAAGTAGAGAACGATATTGATTACTATTGATAGAGAACTCACCGGGTAACCTCACATGCTGTTTTTTTTAATGCCATAGGTGGCAAATAAAGTAACGGGCCGCCTGATGGTAAGCAATCACCGTCACCTATGGATGTAACACCAGGGGCATCTCAAATATGTTGCCGACCTTTGAAGACTTTATTATACTTACTCGTAACTGCCGCCGGAGGTAGCTCATTCCACATATTGCAGATGAATATTTGTTTTTTTATACTTTTTTATTTAATTAAATTGATAAATTTACAATTATTTTCCACCGCATATCAAAAAGGAAGTTCGTAATTGTATATTTATTAGACAATAGTAATTTCGCAGATTTACGGCGTTGGGTTCTCCAATAAATCATTTGAATAATTCGGCCATTACGAACGGAGCCAGGTTGGACTATTACTCATTCTTGGATTAGTAATTAACAATAACAAATTATAGTGTATGTCGCTACATTTGTGACCAAAATGTTGATCGTTTGGTATTCTTAAGAGGAGTGCTTCTATATGAGGATTTCATCATGAGCAATCCACATAAAAAATGGGTTTATCGATGATTATGGCATATTGCATAATATTTCCCAAAATTTACCCGCCTACGGCAAAAGGAGGGTTGTACTCATTAAGGTGGATGGTCTTAAGCTAGGTTGTTTAAAGATGACGCTAATGTAGTATTTTTATTCATAAAAATATTTATTATTATATATTTAAAATTTGACCGAAATCTTATATCGCGGCTTATAATAAATAAATAAAATAAAAATACGCAAAAAATAATTTAATAGTACAAATATGGAATTAAAAATATAATAACGATAATTTACGATTAAGTCGGTCACTACGAGCATAGTTTCAACCGCATTCGGAGAACTTTTTCAAAGAACCCTACATGTATTTCGATCTTGGCAACCGCGACGCGTTTGGCCGCCGGTCGTGGTCGCCGGTCGTGGTCGCCAAGGTCGAAATGCTTGCGCGCTCCGTCTCGTATCACACTGCGAGCTGCTACGCGCCGCGCACGTGATGAAAGCGGGTGCAAAATGTGTGGAAACCACGTCAGTTTCCATAATATAATTATCAATATAAAAAACCGACTTCATCAGATCTGGCCCAAATTTAAATGGGACCAAACGGGAAGCACCAGCTTTCAAATAAAGAATCATCAAAATCGGTTCACACAGTCAAAAGTTCGGAGGTAACAAACATTAAAAAAAAAACATTTGAATTGATAACCTCCTCCATTTTGGAAGTCGGTGAAAAATAAGAACCGTTAAAATAGGTAAGTACATAAAACGACTCAAAACCTATAATAACTATATAACCTACTCCAATAAAAATACAGAGCTTTTTGCAAAAAAATATCGCATTTATTTTTTGCATTACCTTTTTCTAACTAAAAGAACGCCAAAATAGCTAAACTTAACATATTTTAGTTAAACCATAAAATACTTCAAAAAGTTTTGAATGGTAGACCAACTATTTTTATGCAACTGAAATCGAGACGTGCAAGTCACTCGCTTGATGGTAAGCGTTACGCTTACCCATTACAGTTCAGTATCAATCAAAATATAGAATTTCGACAGTTTAAAATAAAGTATTGCGCTCGATAGCCTGACTTATGGTATGACTTATGGTTATGCCCTGTAACTTCACTGAAAATTACCCTTCAATCTGAAACACAGTAAAGATTGAACACTACTGTTTGGCGGTTTTTCTGCAAGAAATATCTAATAAAAAAAAATTGTATTATATAGAATCTATTCTATATAAAGATCGTATTATATAGAATCTATTCTATATAATAAAAAAAAATTGTGATAGGGTTGGTGACCAAAAGTAATTCTAACTACGTTTGGCCACTAACTCGCCTGATGGTAATTAATGCTAAAATGAGACGCCATACTCATTAAAAAACACTAAAATAATGGCGATATTTTACTAAAGGTACCTACCTACATAGGACTCGTAGAACTTTATAGCCTTACAGCCGTCCTAGTACAATTATTTCACTTTCTAAATACACAACATGGCATTTTTGATTAATTTTCATACTCCAAAATCGCATCATACGTTTGTGTCGTTGCCAGACACAGGACGGACTGAGATCACTCAAGCTAATTAACTTGTGCTTGTTGCCGCACAGATCTCGGTAAAACGATCCACCTCAGTTTATATATAACATCATTGATCTACATCATTGCATCTACGTATTGTTACAATCTGGGTGTCTTCAAATCCCGAGTGGAGTGCTTTGTTTTTCTAGGCATGGGTGCTCCATCGTAGACCGCATCATCGCTTAACATTAGGCAACGTAACGGTCAAACGCAAGCCTTTTAATTAAATGAAAAAATATCTAATCAACTATATTTAGTTAATAAACCAAAATATTAATCAACTAACACAATGCGTCGCACTTAGTGCTAACAAAACGTTATTACAGAATTCGTTACAGATAGCGTCGATCTAAAACGCCCTCCATTGTTCCACCGCATGGCGACGGCTCGATACAAAATGATTAATGAACGTATTGGTTGTCATTACTCGCACGTAAACTCGATCACATTATCTTAATTACAAAACCGTTGACCGTTATATCAGTTATCTCATCACATCAATAGGGTTTTTCACTGTTTTACGAAACCATCTCAAATGTATAGGTATACTAGATGCGCCTCGAGGTTTCACCCGCGTGGTGCGAAATTGTGATGACGATGATGATGCCGATTTAAGGTTGCCTGGAAGAGATCGCTTATAGCGATAAGGCCGCCAATTGTAGTTGTTTTTATGTTACTATGTACGTATGTAATTTTTAGTGTGAACAATAAAGAGTTATCTATCTATCTATCTATGATGAAAAATACTTTACGGCTTTACGGTTTATTTATAAAAATCGGCCGAGCCGGTCACAATCTCCTTGAAAAGACAGTTAAATGCGGTTGAAACCACTGAAGTGAGAAATTTATCGTTTAGTCTCTTTTCTGTGGTTGAAACTATAGTCGGAGTTACCGGCTTAATCTTGCGTGAGTGATTACCGTGTAATGTAAATAAAATCAGGACAATATTTCGTATTTATAGTAACATTTTTTTTGCGTTTTTTGTGGGTTACGCCCGTTGAATCATATTTTTAATACAGTCTAATACCCGAGCTATGTAATAACACGATTCTGTAATGACTTTGTCATCGTTCATTCGAATTAATCTCGAACGCAAATGTATCGCGAACCGATGAATCAAGTCATACGTCAAATTCGATAAAGGTATTATTATTGTCTTTCATAGTACGATACCTAATGGAGTGCATGCATTTGATAGATGGCCAGTGCGCGTATTTTCTTTGTCTACCCACATAATATTTCGCTTTTATATAAGCGGTTGCTTTCATGTCAACGGTTGTTTTTGTTAGTTATTCGTACATAAAAAAGAAACAGATCGAATTAAAAACCTCCTTCATTTTTATGTCTGTTAAAAATACTTCATACTAAATTTTCCAGCACAAATTTGTGCACATCGAAATATGCACATCAAATTAATGAAAATGTCTGTCAGTGAAAACGGGTGAACATTATCTATTAAAGAAAAAAAAACTAACTTGATGATTAAAGAGCATAGCCTTACATGCTTACAGGTTAAATTAAAAAACTACCTACCTAATAAATAAGGTAGAACTTAAACCCCACTGTTTATCCGATTATATTATGATTGCTCGTTAAAAAAATCTGATGAGCCATTAAATATATCACTTTCCAGTCAACATCGCAAATCGCAAACACAAGAAGAGAATAGCATAGCATCCCTAAAACATTCTAAAGCACTTTGCAAGTAGACAGCCACTAAAACATCTCGAATGCAAATGTACGTACAGAAAATGACTCTAAAACGCAAAAACTTTCGAAGAAAACCGACGTAACCGAAACTAAGTTATGTCATTAACACTCGAAGTAGTTTATAAAGTGTTATTGTTTAGTTTCGATGCAGTTGCCGTAACTGCAGCAACACTGCCGTAACTACGGCAACATTGCCGCCGCTGACCGAATTCAGTTCGGAGCCACCAGCTTATCCTGAGCCGCCCTGCCTGGATCTATACATGCATCTCATACGTGGAGGGGGTAGTCTCAAGCCATTAGAAGAGATCTTAACACCGTATTCACGGCATGTGGAGCAAACTTCATAGCCAGGTCGTAACCTGCGATGAAAATTAAATTGACACTAGAGAATTGTATAGTGAGTAAAAATAAACCTCGGTTTTTATTACAAATTTATTTTTGATGGCACCGCTTTCCTACAATGCGACATATGTTTCTGTTCCTACTTTTAGTTATGTTCAGATTAGATAATAAATTCATTGTTTAACATAAAAGTATACAAAGTAATTTCATGGGCAGTTACGCGATTCGTCCCCTACTTTTTCCACCCTTATTGATAAAATGTTTAAAAAAATGACACCACTCTCAAAATATATTTCAATAATATCAATAAAAATCGAATCATTAAAATCATCAATATTTAAATACGACAATAAGATAAATCAAAAAACTAATCTAAAAGCCCGGTAAAGACGTACTACGACTTTATTTGTAGAGTTGTGGGCAGTACAATAGGACTGTCGTAGGTACTGTAGGTAATTTGCTACGGAACTGCCTATTTTAAAATTTCAAGTGAAAAATATCTAAGCAGATAAAATTCACAAATTGCCTCTCACGCAAATAAGTCCGTAAACAAACACAAACCTTTCAATGAATACCAATTAACTTGTTAGCTGATATCAAACTGATTTTATTGAAAAAGTTGACGCGAGTTTGCGGAACACACCAAAGTTAATATTGCCTGTTATATTGCGGTATTTATAACTTTGCCGAAAGTTGACAAAGGGCACGGACCCCGCAATTCGTGGAGCAGTAAAAGAAACACAAAAAAAAACATGCTGACAATATCGTGTACCTATATCTGGGTGTATTATGATTAGCGGTTGTTTTATAAAATGTTCTAATTGTGCCCCGCTTTTGTACCAGAATGAACAATGAACATTCCCTTAGGAACCTTACATTTTTCAGGGATAAATGTATCTTAGGACCTATGTGTGTCTGTATGTATGAGTTGAGTGTGTAGGTAAGTATCCACTCCCCAATTATTCCGAACTATCTCTACGCAAAAAAACACGTCATTCCGTTATGCTCTGTTGTTGCGAGAAAGAAGACAAAAGAAAATAAACAGAGTTGTTGACATAAATAAAAAATCAAGTTGTAAATTAATAAACATACATAATACATAAAATAAATAAATAAATAGGACATTTTTGCACACACGGTCATCTGACCCCAAACTAAGCAGAGCTTCTAATATGGCTGCCAGAGACTGATATACGTACATATATATTTTTAAAAACATACTTAAATAGATATTAACACCCAGACATAGAACAAACACCAATGTTCATCATAATGAAATTAGGGTGGATTTATCGAAAGATTTAATAAACTAATCCCTATAATTACAATATAAAATTGTCAGAACGTGAGTAAAACTCGTGTCCCTCACGAGTTTTATTCACGTTCTGACAATCTACATCTACACTAATATTATAAAGAGGAAAGATTTGTACCTATTTTTGTATGTTTGTAATGAATAGGCTCCGAAACTACTGAACCGATTTGAAAAATTCTTTCACTGTTGGGAAGCTACACTATCCCCGGGTGACATAGGCTACATTATATTTTGTAGCGAGGCCGAAGGCCGAGCTTACACTCGTGCGAAGCCGGGGCGGACGGCTAGTTTTATATATAGTAATATATATATTTTATATAGGAGGAGCAATAACTAAAGATGGAAAAAAACTAAGTCCTAATTATAGGATTTGAGTTTTTTTTGGGTCCTTACCCCGCTGAATGTCCATGCTTGTGTGTTGAGCCAGAAACACGCCAGCTTTTTGGTCACGCGTCGCATTAACCAAGCGACGAGTGACGATGACGCAATATGTTAAAATTAAAATAACAGTACATTCCCATAGAAAGCGTACATTTTTCCGAAATAAAAATTATCTGATGTCATCTCCGTCCCTCCAACTGTTTCTATACAAAGAATCACGTAGATCCATCGCTTTGTTGTTTGTTGCGTGAAACAAGAACAAACACACTTTCGCATTTTTATAAATGTGTGAGTGCATATGCTAATATTATAGTATGATTTGCTGGTTATGTTTTCTACAGTAGAATCACACTAATATCATATATGTAAAAATTTGGATGGATGAATGGATGGATGGATGTTTGTTACTAAATCACGCACTCGTTTTTGTAGTGGTAGGACTCTTTTGCAGGGATCCGCCTGGGGAAGTACCACACCTTTGCCAGTTATTAAACCGCCAAGCAGTAGTGTGCAAACACTACTGTGTTCCGGATTAAAGGGCAATGTTTCCAGCGAAATTACAGGGCAGACACAGATTTGACATCTTATATTTCGGGGTGACGAGCGCAGTGCATTGCCATCCAGGGTTTTGAACTGTTGAAGTTCAAAATTCTGAGTGGCGTTGAGCTGTTATGGGCAAGCGTGAAAAACCATCAGGCAAGCGACTTCGCTCGTCTCGTCCCTCTGTATCATAAAAAAAGAAGAAAAAAAAACAGAAATGGCTGGATTGATTTGGATGAAATTTTGAACATACATTGCTTATGTCCTGGATTAACACATAGGCTACTTATCATCATCATTTTCATCAAAGCGCAGGTGAAACCGCGGGGCGCAGCTAGTTTTAAACAAATTGTATTATACTCATTAAAAGTTCCTTATTCAAAAATTATGAGAGCACTTACAAAACCTCAAAAGTACCGAGCATAAATATAAAACCCAACATTTCAATCTAGAAGATACATAGGAGCATAAGCACGCGACACGAAAACTTAGGGCAACTCAAACTTAGATTCGATTCCCAAACTTGGACATATAGCCAAGAAAATCCACTTACGTTAGGTACAATGTTACGGAAGGAAATATTGATACCTGCCTACTTCTTGAATTTACCGAGGTAATAAATACCTAGGAATAAAACGTAATGTTTATATCAAATGTTGCCTGACGAAACACTTTTGGCTGGACATCCCGCTTTTGACATTTCGCTTTTTGGGCACAAAATCTAGTCCTGCACTGCACAGGCCCCAAAAACCACTTTTCAGTTATAAAAATGTATAGCTTTATGTTTGCTAGTATTAGAGCGCCTTACTTTTCTCCTCAAATTGCAGGTAAGGAAGGCTGACCCACTGTCATATGGGAATCTTAGTCGGCAAGACAGAAAGAGTTTCCTAATTATTATGAGTTTATGGATTCTATTTTTCGTAAATTGGTCCATTGGTCTAACCCTGGTTCGTCCCAATTACAATGATGCATACTGATAGGATACTAGGTAATTTTGATAAAACCTAAAACTACTTAAAATAATCTAAATAAAGATTAAATAAACTCAAAAAACTAATCTAAAAGCCCCTTGGTGAAGGAAAAGTGGCTAGAATGCTAGCAACATTAACACGCTAAATGGCTATGTTTAAGTAGGTATAATTAAATATACCTACCTTGACTCAAACCGGACCGTACCCGAACCACAAAATAAACATGTACAGAAGAACAGTTTCGGTTGACCTTGATTTTAATAACCTACACGCAAAAGTAACGCTGGCAAAGCAAATTATAATGTTCTGTGAAAAGTTTAGATTTCGGAAAATTCAATTAAAAACAAGTTGTTCTAATAGAAAAAGATAACCAAAAAAGTCTACAAATTGGTTACCGAAAATAACTTACGTCTATTACGGCACGTACGAAAGGCACGACTGTTATAATATAGCCTCAAAATAGTATAATAAAACCTTCAAATAAAGTTATGCAATATGACAATGGGAAAATGACATGAAACGATAGGTAACTAAGTGGATTGCTAAAGCGCAGGCTTTTGCGACTGGCTTTCGACCGACTTAATCGAAGATCGCTGTAGGTACGCGTCTCATTCATCATTTTGTGCGTTCGCCTGTTTACGAACGAATGGAGCCAGCCTTCTGTACCTATTTATTTTGTGTCCTAACTAAAAATAACAGGAAACTTCAAACAGAAGGTCCCTAATTACAGGGACTTAGTTTGTAAGCTAAGCTTAGTCCAAACTGTTCAACTTCCTTTTACCTGGTTTATGCAAACACTTTTTGAAATCAGTCGACGAGTCCGTGCACTATATAAGATATTTTAAGCAAATGGAGAGGTGACCTCGGGGAAATATCTGTTAGAAATTGTTTTGAAATGGCTCATTTTGAAGTTTGCTACTCCTGAGGGACTGGATTAGAGTTAGGATCATGTCACGAGCGTGTATAGGGAACTGCTTGCGATGCGAACCACGTTTGATGTTTGCCTATATGGCGCATGGCGGCTTGTAAGAGTTGATATCTCAGATCATTCAAACAAGGGAGATATGGTGAGGTGACGTGGCGGGTACGAACGCATCTAGTCTGAGTCTGGATGCCTTTAGTCAAACCCACCCTGCAGACGTCCTTGCCGCTCTTTTTTCATGTGGACTATTAGTTAGTTCATAAATGTCGCTGCAAGTTTCTTAAGCTAATTTCAGACTACGCTATACTATTGTGCTATATAGTATAGCAGATAAGGAAATAAGGAAGGAGACAATAATATATGGTACAGTTAAGTGTGAATGTCCATAATAATGTATACAACGCGATATTGTTATGCTATGAAATATATGCTATTATATTATAGCGTAGTTAAAAATTAGCTTTAGTGTGTTTGAAAAATGAGTGAGCCGTACGGTAGAGGTTTAACGGTATAGTGCTAAAGTGAATTGAAAATTCTCGAATAAGTATAATTTCACCTATCTAATTCAGCAGCAGGATTTACGACTTTACAACTCATTCGCAACAATCTCCATAGAAATCTAGCACCTTTAACTAAGTTGCAGTGTGTGTGGCAAATGTCTGCCATTTGGGCAGATTTGGGACTTACTTTGTAATTTAATTTAAGTCCTCAACCGGGTAACAATAATTTAGGATATATTTTTAAACTCGGTCCAAGTATTTATTTGTTTTGATACCTGTGTAGGGCCTTGGAGTCCCACTACATCACAGATTGTAATTAATATAATATAAACAAATTATTGAAGCGCAAAGGCATTCAACAGTCATTCGCTGGCGCTCAAATAAAGCGCACGTACTCAATCCATCTACCGGAATTTCAATTAGCCATTCATATTATTTAGGATAACCTTCTGCATCAAATCCAAGAGTCAGATACAACTACAATACAACACATATCGACCAACACAAAATTATCCTAAACCTGCAATAATCACTGCCGGATTTAGAGGTCTGGAGGCCTCGGGGCAACAAAGGAGTGCAGGCGTCTGTTTTTTTCTCTCTTCCGAAGTCTCTATTGTGGGGGGGCCCTCTTTTGTGGAGGCCCCGGAGCTGTAGCCCCTGTTGCCCTCCCCTAAATCCGGCACTGGCAATAACATTGCAAGAAGCTGAATAAAAACCACGAATTCTGATCCCTTGTGCTAGATTTTTGGATACCTATTTCAGTGAAATATTAAAAGAAAATGTTATATTATTCAGCTTTTTAGAACAGCTATTGCAGCTATCAGAGCAAATTAATACTTGGACAGAGTTTTATTTATTAAGTGACTTCAAAAAAGGCGGCGGTTCTGTTCCCTGTATTTTTTTTATTTATGTTCACTGATTTCTCCGCCAATTATGAATAGATTTTGATGATTCTTTTTTTGTTTGGTAAGCCATACTACAGAGGTAGTTCCATGTAAATTTCATCAAAATCGGGCGCTTTTAAACCAAAATAACTGGAAAAAAATATGTCTGCCAAGTAATCGAATTTGCTTATTTACTAATTCTGAAGGCGGTTTTTAATGTGATCCACTTGTTTATAAATTTATTGGAACTTGTTTTATCCCTATCCCAATGAAGATATCGTTGGGATTGGAAACAAAATAACTCTCATATTTGGGCATTTTCTTAGGTAAAGTAGGCTGATTTAGCAGTATTTTAGTAAATGTAAGGTAGAAAGGGGGACCCGGGTATGTCCTAAAACTGCGACCAGAACCACCGGAGGATGGGCAGCAGCGTCCTAATAGTACACCTTGAACGTACTGCGATCCCCAAGCCTGCCAAGCGTGGGGATTATGGCAACACCCCTCTCTATGAGGGAGGCCTTGTCCAACAGTGAACGTTAATTGGCTGATGATGATGATGTGAAGGTAGAAAGATGGTCGCACTTTTAGCTGTTTTATTATATCTTAAAAATTGAAAGAGCAGCAGAAGTTGAATTTCCCTTGTAATGCAAAAGTAGGTAGTTTAGTTTTAGGAAAAATGGTATGCCGTCTTGGAAGTGCCATTAGCAAGCTCATTGCTTTGCGGATGAGTAGGTACTTTCATCACGTTCGGCTACTCCGAATTCCTTAATTATAATTTTTTGTATACACATGTTTTGGATTACAATCCAGTTCAGATTTTAGTTTCTATTTATTTAATAAGGGTTTAATTGATTGGAGTCTGTTTTGTGTATCTAAATAAATAAATAAATAATTTAGACAGTCCCGTTAGCTTAGTTGGTAGTGAACCTGCCTTCTGTGCTTGGGGGCGTGGGCGAACCCACCTAGGACAACAATTGTGTTTGTTCTATGTCTGGGTGTTAATACGAGTATCTATTTAAGTATGTATTTAAAAAAATATATATATATATATATATATGTATGTATATCAGTCTCTGGCAGCCATATTACAAGCTTTGCTTAGTTTGGGGTCAGATGACCATGTGTGCAATAATGTCCCAGATATTTATGTGCCCCAGATATTTAAAAAATAATTAAAATGGAAGTCGAGGCTTCAGACAGACTGTTTCGTCTGAACGCTACAAACTCGATGTCGCCAGTCTCCGCTAGCTAACTAACTTTAAAGCTTGGTTAACACCCGTCCTCTGTTCTCTGTGACCGCTCGATGCCGGTGATCTTGAAGTGTAACTTTGTTTCCTCACTGGATTATTCGAGAATTTGTTGAGATCCATTCGAATTTGCTTTCTATGAATTTAAAAGTTTTCATTTCACATTATATAGGTTCATACATAAATTATTTATTTTTAACCGCCATTTCACCGATGATTTACGAAGGTAAATATTTACCTCAGCTAAATATTTCTCTTAAAATCAAACGAAATGGTGGTCGAACGCAAGCCGTTGTTTTTAAATAGTAACAATGAAGAATTTAAGTTTTGGCGCCTCTTTGAATTAGTTTCCTATTAAGTAGGTATTGTATTTTTTTTACTGGCAAGTGCCTATTTTAACTGAACAAAATTTAAGTTTTTAACACTATACAACTATAGATCTTGTATATATTTGATCTGAGACTACAACAGACAGATAATCTACCCATAGACCGTTGAAGGTCTAAAGACAACCCCAATGCTCAAGCACACTACCAGTTGGCAGACTACCCAGCATGCTGGTGACATTACCACGCTAAACGGCAGTGGCTTATGTGTTGAGCTTGAAACACGCCAACATTTTGATGACGCGTCGTATTAACCAGCCGTTCTGAAAGATTTTTGAAAATGAGGCGAGGTCCCAGTCTCCAAGGGCTCAATGTCTCGACCCCAAACGGCTCAAATAAATAGGTATTTGGTTAAAACGTATATTTGCACCGTTTGTGCTGCTCCATTGAATTAGTCGCCTCAACAGTTAATGTATATAATAATCTTGTGATTATTATCTATTTACTAGCTGCGCCCCGCGGTTTCACCCGCGTGGTGATGAATATCGGTGAAGGGGTATGTAAAATAGATATTAGCCGATTCTCAGACCTACTGAATACGCATATAAAATTTGGTAAAAATCGGTAAAGCCGTTTCGGAGGAGTACGGTAACTAACATTGTGACATGGAAATTTTATATATATAGTGATGATGATGATTAAGCGTTTGTGAATGTGCTCGAATACAGGCAAATGAATAACTATATTGGCCTAAAACGTGTATTTTCATGTTGTTTCCAAAACTCCATAGAAGCCGCTTGTAAAGTCTCTACCACTCTACTGGGGCATACTTATGTCAATTCAAATTTATTATTTCAGGCTAAAACACCTATACAATATTTCCTTAGTCATACTTTCACAATAATAAAAATAAACCACAAATAAAATATAAAATCGAAAGATGTTAAAAAATATTACATGTCTAAATTAATAAATAAATAAAACATTAATACCAAAAACATTGTCAGATAGAATCACTACTAGTACTTTCTCTCCGGCGTCAGTACCGATATCAATAAAATACGTAAAACGAGGCGGTATGGCCATAATGGCTTAAGCCTGCCTAGAAAAAACTGGGCGGAAAACAATAAAATATGAAGAATATGATTTTCTGTAACTTAGAGAAAAAATAAATAGACCTATGTTCTGTAACATAAACTCAGTTATCAGAGTATTTTATTTACGGTCGGGTTCCCGGCGACACAGGGTTGTGATTAAGCTGCATTATTGTGTCTTACCCGCCAAATTCCTAGTTGGCGTCGCGCCAGTACTGTGATGTATCTGCCCGGTTACTTCCGCCCGGGTAATCGTTATTCAATCATTACACGAAACGAATTATGTTACGTTGAACTCGGTCTAAGGTCGAACATTCTCCTTTTTGGAAGTCGGTTAAAAAAGAAGGACGGTTCTATGTTCCACTCTGTTTTTTATGTGTGTTCGATTTCTTCGCCAACTGTTGACCGATAAAAAAAAAAACCTTTTGTTCGGTAAGGTATACCTACTTTCAATTTGGTCCCATTGTCATCAAGTCAGGATCTGATGATGGGATCCCAGTGAAATCGAGGGCAACCCTTAAATTTTATAGGAGCTTATTACGTTTTTCATATATTTTTTTAGTCGGTTTTTAATGTGATCTACTTATTATAAATAGAGTCCGTCAACGAGTACAAAATTAAAGTTTGATCAAAAATAAATAAGTTATTTTTGTAGTGGTAGGACTTTTTTGCAGGGATCCGCCTGGGAAAGTACCACACCTTTGCCAGTTATTCAACCGCCAAGCAGTAGTGTGCAGACACTACTGTGTTCCGGATTGAAGGGCAATGTTTCCAGCGAAATTACAGGGCACACAGAGATTCGACATCTTAAATCTCGGGGTGACAGGCGCAGTGCATTGCCATCCAAGGTTTTGAATTGTTGAAGTTCAAAATTCTGAGTGGCATTGTGCTGTTGTGGGCAAGCGTGAGGAGACATCAGGCGACTTCGCTAGTATCGTCACTCAGTATCATAAAAAAAAGTTATAAATATTTGAATTACATGCTAGACAGAGAACACTCAATTTTTATTTAGGAATGGCCATGATGCGGTCTACGAAGAAGCACGCTTGCTTAGAAGAAACCGATTCACTCGTGATTTGACTATAGCACGTGATGACGTCAAGCCATGCGTGCGCTTACAAATGCAATACTAACACACGCTTTCCGGGAGAGGGACTGAGCATCTGCTCTATATCCCCACCAAAAACTTATGTATATAACTTATATATATTACACCAAATGTATGGTAACCAGTATCAGATAATTAAAGTATATTTTTCAGTATGTGTAATGTATTTAATTATAAGTATCCTTCGCTTAGCCTGTTATAAATATTTGTAACTAAACAGTCAATTGGCCTTTTATTTATAACTACCTTCACAATGACTGAACCTTTATCGATACTCTTTACACAACATATTAGTAGGTAGGTACCTATCTACAACTGTCCACCGGTTCGAGCATCCGGCAATTTGGACAACAATTTGGACGTTTGTTGTCCCTGATTCACAAAAAGCTTGACGTGACACGATTCCCGATAAGATTTTTTATTGTACCGATTCCAGTTTTTGTACCGCTATTTTTATTTCATTATTAATTTAAAATGACAAGGTTGATCTTGCATCCAGGCCTAGCACGGGCCGTGGAAAAATTATATTTCCACCGTTTTTATCCACGCGTAGACGCGACCACTGAAGTGAGTTTTTTTTTTCGTTTAGATCTTTTCTGTGGACGCGACAGAGCTAGAATATGGATACGTTTGTCTCTTTCTAGCGGGATAAAAACGGTGGAAAGACAATCTGTCCACGGCCCGTGCTAGGCCTGCTGTGGCCTAGTACGAGCACTTGCGAAAAAGTATTCGTTCCGTAAACGATAGCAAAATGTATGAAAAATTGAACAGCGCCTCTATCGGACGTAAAGGGAAATTGTTTTTTTCATACATTTGCTGTCGTTTACGGAACGAATACTTTTTCGCAAGTTCTCGTAGTAGCCCCACAGTACTTGCCTAGCGCTATTTTACGTACTAAGTAATCATAATCATAATAGATAGAGACTAGTCTAATCTTGTGTAGCAGGTAGTTATCGCTTGTACATTAGTACCTAAATATACCTTTTTTGTTGATGAGATAGATATCTTCCAGATATGCCCGGGCTTCGTCCTCCCCGGAGGTAGGTACGCTTTAGCTACCTACTCATCGTCAAAAACTATATATTTAGGTACTAGGGTGTAGCCAAATATGGCCCAGCTACCCTCATCTAGCAAGGTGTGGGTAAGCGCTCGTTCGGAATGTTCCAGAACCGAAAAGTAAATATTTTTAAGCAGTGTTACTTTACATTCCCCCTCCCCACATAATTGTAGCTATGACCTTGGTTATCTCTCTAGTTATATTCTTATTTCTCTCGCCTTTTATAGTTGTATCCTCAGCTCAGCCGGTCTATTCTGCAAGCTAAGTGAACGTGTGATTTTCTTGTCGATTACTATAAAGAAATGTCAAAATGTCGAGTGATCACCATTGACTGTAGTCCCTTAGCCTTATAATTTGATAATATGACATTTACCTGCAGAAATAGGCGAGAAAAAATCACATTCACTTAGCTTATCACTTCACTTGCGCGTTCACTTAGCTTGCAGAATAGACATACAACCAACATTAGGTATTCGTATTTTTGCCCCCCTTTTACCGACACCGCACTGTTCATGGCAAAGTTGCTCCACACTAATTATTGAACAGGTAATGCAAGGTACAAACGCGTACACGTTGCTGTTGTGGCTAGCCTGTAGGACACAGACTACTATTGCTATTAGGGGAGCTGTAGAGTAGTAGAATAGGGGAACTTGTGTATTTCGAACCAAGTCTTGTTATTCATTGTGTTGGTGATTCTGCTTAATCGTGGGCAAGTGATATAAAAGGTGACAAAGGTTAAACATGTCTTTTAGTGTTGTTTCCAAACTCCATAGAAGCTTCTAGTAAAGTTCCCAGTAGATGTCTGTATAATACACAGACATCAGGGCCCGGCAATATATTTCAGTGAAAGCAAGTGAAAGAGACAAATTGATATGGCTCAGCACAAGTACAAAAAGGACATAACAAGACTTTTTTGTCCTTATCGGCGTGGCCTGTTTTTTGGATCAGAAATGTCAAAATCTGACGGTTCTGCGACAAACAAAACGGGTCTGAATATTGTTTATTGCATTTTTTTGGTGATTTTATGTGATAAATGCGTGTTTCGTCTTAGAAATAATTGTAAAACAAACATTTACAATGGTTGGTTGTATCATTTTGGGCTGCAAGTACCGCAGTGAGAGAAAAAACGATGAAATATCATTTCACACGTAAGTAAACATATAGAGCTTGTAATGATCACCTAAATAAATTCAGGATATCAATGCGTAAATATTTTATTCATAATTAGTCCGTTTTTTGGTCGATTTGTGGTATTTCCTATGAGTTTTATCAAAATATTAACTGAGAAGAATAACAATCAATGTTGCCAGTTTATAAATGAAATTACCCACCACAATTAACATAAATTATTCGTTCTGCAGGTTTCCAACTGATCCTGGCTTACGAATAAAATGGATCAGTGCTACTGGTTGTGAAAATTGGGTGCCAGGAAAACATAGTAGAATTTGTTCCAGTCATTTCAATGCCGAATCCAATATCAGAAAGGGAAAAATTATATTTTTGAGCAACTAAGGGTCAACTACTCAGGGTCTAATAAACACACTTAAATGTACTTACTTAAATCAAAGAAAATATATCATCATAAATCATCATCAGCGTGATTTTGTTCAAATAAAACAAAATAATCTTTTTTTGAAGTCTGATTTATCGTGTGTGATATGAGTACTGTAAATAATAAAGAGTTTTATCTAAGTATCTCATTAATTGGGATGTTATCCATAATTCCATCCATGAAAATAAATAAACTGGCCAAGTGCGAGTCGGGCTCGTGCACTGAGGGTTCTGTACCGTCAAAAAATACAAAAAGTAGTGCAAATACACAACATCACGCCCAGGCTGTCATCCATCCAAGTATCAACCGCGCCCGACGTTGCTTAACTTGTGGGAAACAGAAATGTGTGACCGACTCGCAAGCGGCCAGTATTTATTATTTGTTGTTTTACTTTAGGGTGTGCACTATAATCCGCCAAGTTTGACGCTTGTACCGATTACCGTTACGTACCGTTTGGTTTTTACACCAGAGCAAATACAATAATACCTTAACAAAAACGTTTGTTGTATGTGTGGATGTGTACCCTCTTTAGTTTTGACTTAATTATATTTCTTAGTTAATCCGTCGTAACATTACATATTCTGTGTAAGTTTCAACTGACGATATTACGGCGCGAAAGATACAGCCGTTTAAAGCTGTCTTACCTTTAAACGGATGGATTTGGATCTTAATATTAATTTCTTTTGTTCATAAGTATTTTTCAGATATCCTTCCATCTCACAAGATTTTCCAAAGTTTCCAAAATTACTCATTGAAGAGATTCACTACTCGTCATAGTAGGTAAATTACCCTAACTTAAAGCAAATAATTTTAATGTGGCAACACACCTTGTTGAAGCGAGAGGCACTGAGCTAGCCACGCTCATTGAAAATCTATAGGTAGTAGGTCTGTGACAGACATATAATAAATGTCTGTGGTCTAATACCACAGAGGTCTGTGTATAATACGTAAAACGAGACAATATGGGCCTTAATATTTTTAGCCAGTCCAGTGGACAGCGAAAAAAACAGTTGTAACCGTCATACAGTGCATACTCTCAAAGTCAGTACTCTGTCATGTCAGTGTCATTTTATGAAAATCTTAAATTGTGCAATTGTAAATAACATAACCTATGACTTTAATCTAACGAAAACAAAATTAAAAGTCTATAATGATGAAAAATTTAAAATTGCCAAGTGTTGGTTACAAGAGAAATGAGATGAAGACTATTCTAAGAAAAATTTATATCGAATCTCTTACGAAAATGGCGTTAAACTTGAAGCCTGTCCAAATCTGTCGACCCTTCGCTGTAATAACAAGGAGTTACAGTGAGAAAACCATTTACCAGCGTGAAGAAGAAGGTCCGAAACCCCGGACAGTATACGGGCAACCATACCCTGAATGGCGTAAGCCTTGGATCCAGAGGAAAGGTGAATGGAAAAGCAAGTTCTCAGTCTTCATTGAAAAGAACCCCAGTGCAGATGTCCTGAACGCCATGTCTCAAATACCAGATTTAACATTCGAAAAGGTCAGAGATTGGTGGAAATCTATGAAAGAAAGACAGGAGATACACAACCAACTGTATATCCCAAAAAGAGTTACAATGCTTGGTTCAAACCTAGCAGCTATGCACTTTTTTCTTTATCGACAAGGTGCTATCAGGTAACTGCAATTCTCATCAAAAATATTCTTTATGAGGGCGATGAAATAGGAAGACGATATGTTGCTTTGAGGTACTAAAGTAAACTTGACTTTGTGCTAGTGGTGTGGAAAGCACTAATCATGTTTTTTTTCCAGACTAAAAGAATCCAAGCATTGGATCAAAGGTGACTTCACAGAACTAAATCTCCCAAGCACTTTTGAAGATGGATACTTTGTGGAGGCAGTTGACTGTAGCAATTTCCATCACAACGGAATCAGATGTGAAGGCATCCAAAACTTATCTGGACTGAATTTCCTAAAATGGCTTAGTCTAAAAAATAATAAGCATGTTGATGTATGGTGCCTTGACAGATTGGCTGGCCAGAATGGTAATTCCTTGGAGTATTTAGACATCAGCGGCTGCAAGTTGTGTGTTGGAGGTGTACTAGCTTTGGCTAGAATGTCTGAGCTCAAATTTTTAGTTGTCACTGACCCTGGCACTGACGTTGATGTACAAACAGCTTTATCCATGTTAGAACAAGAAAGACCTAAGTTACTCATTAACGCCATTTAGTAAAAGGATTAGTAATGTTTTGTTTTTGTTGATAGTTAATAATAAATTTGTTATAGATGTTCTTGTTTTTCTTCTCACTGTTTTTATCCAGCTTATGGAGCGTGTTGTTGTCTCTATTAACTCTTGTAGGCCGTACACTGAGTAGTGGCTGATACAAGCATTAGAAGAAACTTGATACATATTGTATGGTATTTTAGCATACACTGAGGTTTCAAGTGGTTGCTTCTAAATGGCCGTGTTTTGTCGCCTGCCGCCCACACTACCACTAGAAGCCGCATTCAAGCCACTATTGTTTACGTCTAGTGGCTTGGCTTGGCCGAGGCAAATAGAGCCTGGTGGCCGCCACCAGTGGCTTTTCCACTGAAGCAGGGCTATGAAAAGATGTGGGTGTTTTCATTGAAGTAGAGAACTGGAGCTGTGTATGCGTAGACAAGTAGATATATGTACGGAGACAAGTGGCCTTTTTATCTGATTTCCAAAGAGGAGGAGGCTCTCAATTCGACTGTTTTTTATTATTTGATGTTTGTTACCACAGAACTTTCAACTGGGTGAAACGATTTTGATGATCCTTTTTTCATTTGAAAGCTAGCCCCATTTCGTTTTGGTCCAGTTCTGTCATTTTTATGAAGTCTGTTTTTTTATATTGATAGTTATTAGTTTAGCAGGGCATGACCTGATACATTTTTAAGCAAAGGAGTTAAGGTTTTATTTTTTAAGCAGCTAGCGCACACCAGCTTGCTTTATTTGCATTGCACCACTATACTCCTAATATAACCATATAACTCTATAGTCTGCTCTTCTCTGCCATGCTGCAGACTCATTTACTCTCCCCTGATGAGATTCCAACCAATATGATTGGTTTGTTCCAATCTGTTAGATAAGTAGTTCTAATAAGATCTAAGATTGGAAAAAACTGGTAGTTTCTGACATGTTTCCTCTCCACCAAGGCACTCTGCTTGTTTTTGCCTCTAGAAACACCAGGTAGTACCGGTGAACTGACAATGCCATTTTCCATGGGTTACACAATTTTCCCTGCCAGCCAATCTTAGGTTGCATACAATATATCCATGTTGCCATGTTTGCAAGATCTTAGACTAAAATGTTATAATATCTAGGTACTTAATAAAATAGTAAGGCAAAGGGTTTCTAATGGGTTATAAATAAAATACAATATTGTTTTCGAGGTTTTAATGCTTTAACATAAGTTCGTACTAGGTATGATCCAATATGCTTGACCAAACTGCCCACAATGCTATAGTTTGATTTAAGTATTACTGCATACAAAGAAAGTACTGTTAACATCATCTAAAGTGCCACTGATTGGTCCATTAGTGGTATCAATAATTTTAGAAAACTGTTACTGAATATGTTTAAAGTTTACTGTATCCTTACATTTTCGTCTAATTCAATCTAACATACATTAAATTGAACACTTAAATCTAAATAAATCATCTAAACAAGTTATTTACATTTAAGACATTTGACTAAACAATTACACTAATGCCTTATGTAGAAGAAATAAATAACGAATATGAAATGCTTCATTTAAAATGTTCTTTTTGAAATAATTGCTAGTATTCCTTAAAATATAACATTAAACTTGTTATGTTATGCAACAAAGTTAATTCAGTCTAATAAAAACTGCTTATTGTGTGTGTTGATTATTGACTGACAAAGCTTAGAGTGGGGATCAGCAGTGCAATTGCAAACATTGTCAAAGTACAATCACATTACATAAAACAGATTGCCACCACTTTGATTTATAATATCACTTCAAAAAAAGGAGGAAGGTTCTCAATTCCATCTGTATTTTTTACATCAAAATAAAGTACATATTCATGCGGACTACACTGCATTCAGTTCCCCCCCACATCATATAAATTTCCACATCAATTAATTTTGTTGATAAGGAGGATATTTAAGTTAGTGGGAACATTCTTTGGTTGAACTTTGATAATGTTCGAAATATCAGAACTAAGTTCTGGGACTGAAGTCAGTATTTAGATTTACACTAAGTTTTGAAAGTTAATAAAGCACTACCATTCATAATGCAGATGTTTTTTTTTTTTCATATTTGTTATTAAAGTATTGCTTTAACATATCAACAGTCACTCGTCAAACTCGACACGAAACAAAAAGGCAAACTTAAATGGACAGTAAATAGAACAAATTGAAACACTTAGTACAAACATCTCATTTATAAACTGTGAACCAAAACTATATATTTCTGATTAAAATAGTGTGTCTTCATATGAAAATATGAACTATGAAAGCGATCAAATATGTAAAAGTTATTTTATATGTTCATAACTATACAGGGTTACTGGTAATCAGTAAGCATCCTCTAGAGGGCGGCATCAATATGTCAAATCAAACAACTTTTGTTCTAGGAAAATTCGCGGGAAAAAACCAGCTGTTTCATATATTTTGTCGGGAGTGAATGATTTTTTTGTTTATGTTACGCCTGCCGAGCTTGTATAGCGCTTGTGTTGCGGACACGAGCTTACTCGTGTAGCAGATTCCGCTACATGAGCCAGTTCCATCAAGTGGTGTGGGTAATATAGTAAAAGTTTGTTTTGACAGAAATTGGCGGAATTTATTTCAAACAAACCAAATGTCATTGCTTCTCTTTGGGATAGTTGTTGGAAGCCAGTAACCCTGTATATTTTTATATGAAACATACTTCAAAAGCGTGCATAATTAAAATGAATACTAAAGTTTCGTGAATTTGTGGTTAAAAAATATAGTTGGTTCATGAAACCAATCAAAGACATAATTAAAAACAGTATTAAAACAATAGTTACACTCTATACAGATACAAGTATTTCATTATTGCTTTTTAGGTGATTTCAGTTTACATTTATTAAAGTTCAATCATTTATGATAGAAGTGTTAGTGCGTTTCATAAAAACTGAGTGGGTTTTGCAAAAATAAATCCATACTAATTAATTTAGAACGCAATACTTATTTTTATTTAGTAGTGTGTGTCTAGATTTTTGCATGTTAAGGCTCAGAATAAGCTATTCGCTAGCGCATTTGATGTGTTTAAAATATAAAATGATTGCTATCTTTTTGTAAAAATTTACTATATTCATTTTGCAAGTTTATTATATTTTAAAATTTTTTTTTTTTTTATAATGACCAGAATAGATGGGGAAACTATTTATCCCATTATAATGGTCGTTATAAACAAGCTCGATTGATTTCATGTATAGAGTGCCACTAATGATTTTGAACTGTGTTCGAAATGGACATAACGAGGAAATAATAATAATCTATGATAAAATTTATCTATTATCACAAAAGTGAATTATTTTCGATCGAAGTTTAAAAAATCGTGCGTCGACTAAATAAATATATGAATACCATAGAAATGTTCCTTAGAGTTAGGTTAAAACTGGATGCGTTCAGAGAAATAAAAACTGCATAATATTAATTGATTACAAATAAAATATAATCGATGTTAATTCCTTATTTTGAATTAATTACTTTTCAAGACAGAATAGTCGTTTTATTTAGGCCAATGTGTCAAATAGGCACTGAATAATTATTAATACATAAACGTAATAATACACATTTTAATGTATATAGAAACTCTAGCACAAACATGTATAAAAATATGCAATAATTAATTCAAATTACGGACGTATGAATATTGCTATGTTTGTAAATAATGTATGACTAACTGGTAACAACGGTACTATTATATCGTATGATAAATGTATATGTATGCCGCATTTGTTCCTAGTCGAAAATATATTGTCCATTTCCGCATTGTTCAAAACGTAAATTCAGCAAAAAAACAAAAATAAGTAGACCTACCACATCTTATAGCATTTTTATTTCAATCGTACAATGCTCGAAAGCCCTACAGTAAGAGCGAAAAAAGACAGATCTGTGGCCCTAGTACGAGCACTTGCGAAAAAGTATTCGTTCCGTAGACGATAGCAAAATGTATGAAATATTGAACAGCGCCTCTATCGGACGTAAAGGGAAACGGAAGTTTTCATACATTCGCTATCGTTTACGGAAAGAATACTTTTTGGCAAGTTCTCGTACTAGCCCCACTGAGCAGATTGAAACATGAATGTTTTAAAAGGTTGTGGTAGGACCCCAGAAATTGACTATGTAGAACTTTAATACCAAATCCCGTTAACAGAGTTGATTCTATTGTACCAATCTGTAACAAATTTGAAAGAACTATCGCTATCTCTTTTGATTTCAATATATGCGAATAGGATAGCAACAATTATAGAACTGTCACATTGAGTTCAAAAATGGTACAATGCAATCAACACCATTATAAGCTTGATTAAAAAAAAAGTAAAAAAAAATATATAATATTATATTTAAAAACTGTTATGTAGCATCCTGAACTACAGAGTATATTTGGACTAAAAAAAAGTTTTATAATCGGGTCTTGGTACAGTGTAAGGGTCAGTAAGGACTTCGCTACAACTGGTCAATTTAATCACTTTAAAATCATTCAGCTTCCTGTGTACACAATATTGGCTGCTAAAATGTCATGAACACCTTAATTTGTACCCTTGACCTGCTTGTACGAATTGCCCTTACTGCTTTATTCCATAGTGCTAAAAATGTCCTAGATGCGACTACAATATTTAACAGTGCGAAAATATTTCTTATATTTTATAATTTTAGTAAATTCTTCTCAGTTCCGGACTCCTAAAGCAATTACCTAAACACTATCAACGCCGAAGAGATCATTTAAAAATACAATTTTGATATACATAACATTTGTATTGGCCGAAAGTTGTATAAATTATAGAATCTTTTTATCTATTCAATTATTTATCTAAATAAAAACCTTAATTACTTTGAGAGCCGGGAATACTTAAGAGCTAGTTTAATAATAAATCTAATATTTACATTGAGATTATAAATGTATTGATTTATCTAGTGTCGTTAATGTTTTGAGCTATTTATCTCAATCAGTTAAAAAGTTAACTATTTACACAACATATAAACAGTTAGAAAACTACAAAAGATTTGCATAAAATTTTTCCTCACAAATGCATTAGTGCGAGTCAAATAAATCATGATTATACTCCTGCGCAGTTCCCCTACTGTTTATATTGCGCTATAGTTATGTTAATATGAAAAATGAGTCACTATTTCTCCTAGGGATTATTATGTTATTTTTAATTATTAATATGACTTCATGATTAGTCATTCAAACATGGCATCCGATAAAATCACTCCACAAGTCAGCACAGATTTTCTGTACATCTTTAAAATAAATAAGTAGGTAAAATGATAAAAGAGAAAAAAAAAAAACATTCTTGGAAGACTAACATCACAACATAAATATAAAACGATACGAAATAATATACTTAATTTGTAATGATTTTGCACCAGTTTCATTGCATTCAGTTACACATCTAAGGATTGCCAAACACAACTTCCGCCGAAAAATATAGCACGTCGGCAAACTATTTCCCTTGGGAATAATGCAATAATAAGTGCTCAGAATAGCCAAGTGGTCTAATTATTTTTTGTATCTTAAAAAGGATGACTGATTAGCGAACACAGTGTAAATGGAAAATGTTTATACATTTTAATTTTCCTTCCAGAAAAAAGCACTCTATAGCAAAATATGACGTCAAGCCTTACATGAGCCACAAAATAAGTGTTCTGTACGAAAGAGACAGAGCATCCCTTGTTAATCCACACTCAACTTCAAACACATCACAAAACTTTTTCAACCAATTTAAATTATTCTATTTTATTTTTAGGTAAACTCTTTACCAATACTTTTATTTTCAAACCGGTCAACTAACCCATTAAGATAGATTCCGGCGTGCCATATATTTTGGCGGATTCTGTAAGTGCGTATATTAAGTCGCAACCGACTTGCACTGCAAGCGGCGTAAAATAAAGAAATATCAATTAAAAAAAAAAAGATTCCGATATTCTTAACCGAAAACACAACCCTATTAATATAGTACTACGTTTCACAAATATTTCAAAGTCTGTGTCAAAACTTGCATCATTTCGCAAATGCTCGAAAGGTTTTCGTTTCTTACTCGTGTCGAATAATTTTGCGACAAATACCAAAAATATATATCTCAGTTCGTTTAAGCTACCATATTGTACAATATCTCACCGCCACTAAGCTATGTCAATCTAAAGAATATAAATAACATCTTAGATTATGTATTTTTACAAGTTAAGCAATGTTTGCCACATGGCCTTGACCATACGATCATGCGTTACCCATATACGTGCAATTTGCATAGATTGTGACAACGCGCGATCGTCTAAACTCGGCCTAACACCTTCCAGTGAGAATCGCACTACAATTATTGAAGTTGTAATGAAACACTTCGACAACACATTAGCGGAACAGCGCTTATACAACCAACTACCAATGGCATGCCAGAAACGCGGCCGTGACCTTGAAAGAACCAATCAGCGTTTAGTATGGGGCTCCGCGTATCTGAACTAATGTCAAAGGCGCAAAGCTCAAGTCTCATTCGTTCAAGTCCAAAATTACCCCTTCCCAAAATGTAGTGCGACTATCACGCATAAATCTCATCTAAGTACAATCTCCTTCCAAAAACTGAGTCGTTATCGTTCGTATACGTGACAATAAAAAAAGTAACATTATACAACTATTTCATAAGCTTATTTAACATTTAACGTGACAAAGACTTAAAATACACATTGAGATCGTGCCCGTAATGACGATGTGCTAATAAAACTTATGAAAGCTTCATATTTATGAATATTTCTAAATTGGCAAAGATCTATTAAACTGTTAAATTGATGAAGAAGCAATAGTAAACCTTATTTTATAAACGGGGCTGGCAGCTGTCAAAGTGGCACTAGCATAGCATGCAACTTTGTTATGAGAATTTGTCATTATGACATTTGACATATTTCAAATACAAAAAAAAATTATACCCAAAGATACAATATAAGCCAGCGCCGTCTAGTTTCTACCGGCCAACCCCATTTGAAACGGAGAAATATTAAAGTCGATAGTTCCGAAATAAAAACACCCGTGGCGCTAGTGTTCTCTAAGACATTATTTAGGTCGCCTTCTTGTTCACAAACACATATTCGATAAACGAATCCACCCTAATGTGATTTGTTAACTACTCGTTGACGGAATATGTCACGAGTGAAAACTAGACAGCACATTCGTATCTAAACAGGGGCCTATTGAAAACTTCTTATAGATTATTTTGTTAAAAATGACAACACTAGCGCGACTAGCGTCGAATTGCGGAACTAAAGAGCTTAGACTACCACAGACTATGGTACGAATTTAAGTAATTACTTATGTATTAATAATAATTAGTTCACATAATTATCGCGGCCATCCATTAGGCCACGGTAGCATTTAGACGTTAGAAAAATTTACTCGCTTCAATATACTCTCTAAAACACATCCTTTCACATCGCCAATCAAGACTTACGCTACCAATTATTAGTTTTTATAATTTTTTTCTCGTTTTTTTTTACTAAAAATTAATATTTTTTGGAGAGTAATAAAATACTTTAATGTTTACACATTAATCTATCACTGTTATTCATAAAATGCCAGAGCATTGTTTCATAATCCTTTAAATTATGTAATTCTGGTAAAAGTTCAACTCCATTACCTTTTCATCAGCCATGATACTTAGTCCTACGTAAGCGAAAGTTTGGCAGCTATCAAAGTGCCACTAGCATAGGTTGTACATTGTTATGGGAATTTTGTCATTATGACAATTCTCATTATGACATTTGTCATTGTGACATTTTCCAAATGAGCAAATAAAGCTTATTAGCTTGTAATAAAGGGGTGCCTTTATTACAAGGTAACCCCTGTAATAAGCTATAGTTTCTACCGTTTAACTTTATTAAAAGTGATTATTTTCTATTGTTTTATAATTCATCTCATCACATCAGCGTTGTATTCGCCTACGTAGAACAATTGTAATTACCACAGCAATTCCAGATAATGTACAAGTTTTAGCTATTATCAAAAAATTTGAGTTAGTCAAACGTCCAGTCTGAATACTAACATAAATCTATATTCCTCGCAACTAAAACCTTTCTTTATTACTATAAGCAGCGGCCAGATTTGGCAGCAACCAGACACACCATCTTTTGAGCGATAACAATCCGCCACACGATCCCTTGCGGCAACGACAGCGCGGCAAAAGTGATTAGAACTCTACAGGGCTACTACAGTCAGCATCCTCTTAAGAGCGGCCGCGATCAGTACAAACAAAACAAACAAGATTGGTTCTACATTTCGAAATCCGCGAAAAAATTATCGGCCATTAAATACAAAAAAAAAAAAACATTCACTCCCGACAAAATGTATGAAACAGCAGACTTTTTTCGTGAATATTGATAAGTCGTAGAACTAAAGTTCTTTGTTTTGACATATTGAAGTGAGATTACCAGTAATCCTGTTCATAGTGTTATCTACAGTAGAATTTTATGTTAGGACAAAGGAATGCGACGCCCCTTGCTGTTCGAAATTGTTGTAACGTATCGTGTGGTTGGACTGCCAACGTAGTCAAATAATATACATTAATACCCCGGACTTACACCAAAAAAAAATTTGAAACGAAAACTTTTTGAAGTAAAAGCTTCTTTAGGCACTTTCGAAACATTTTGACGCGAAACCGTCATGCTCAGATACTCGTTCGGGTAAAGTCGGCTCGAGTCGACTAAGTAAGGGAGAGAGAGATATAGTCAACCTTGATGACGTTCTCAATTCTTTCGTGTAGTCTTTAGAACACTTTTTTGACGTGATTACGTCTTATAAATCGATGAACGCCGGCTGCACGCACGAAAAAGCATGACTCATTGTTACGTTCCGCCTGAGCCGAGCGTGCAAGCGAGAGCGCGGAACAAGCGATAGAGGCACGATCGGCCTAAGCGTTCGGCTTGTGACGTATACGTTATCACGTAAAATTAACGTCCGTAAACCAACTTTACAGACAATCATTTTTAATTTTTTTTTGTATTGTCAAATACCAGAAATGTTCCTAAGATGTACTATGGGGTTGCTAGTATCTAGAATTATTTGCGAAAGTAGATCTCTCATTAATTTCTAATCATTTTTGTCAAGCTGTACAATATAGATGGGACCGATCGATAACCATGTAAATGGAATTTGTGTAAATAAGGGTCCAAAGAATTAAATTGAGCAGCGCTTTAAAAGTCTAATTGCTTAACTCCAGATTTGGGTAAATCGGTGTAGGGTATGCCAGGGTATTATTGTATAAAATATATTAAATTTAATCGAATGGTTAATTTCGTACACATTCAGTTTTAGTACCCACTATACGTATTATGAATCTGGTAGTGCTGTTCTGCCGACTGCTAATCCATTGATGTCTATCGCTGCACCACAATGGAGATGGTGTACCCGCATCGCTAACTGGCCGTCGATGTCGGCTGCAACGCCGCGGAAACTACGGGAGAGTTCACGTCTGCAATTAGACCATATCGTACCCTTTCATCGTTTTCGTTTAGAGGGCGTACGAATGTTGACTTACGTAATTACCAAAACAAGTTTCAATTCTTTTTAACAGACTTCCAAAAAGGATGAGGTTCTCAAGTCGACGGTTTTTTTAAAATGTTTGTTATCTCATAACTATCGACTGGGTGAACCGATTTTGATGATTCTTTTTTTATTTGAAAGCTTGTGCTTCCCGTGTTTTTTGGTCCCTTTGGTCAAGTTTTGACATTTTAATGAAGTCTGTTTTTATATTGATAATTATTTTTTTGCGTAATTCGTAACGTAAAACTTCGTAATCCTTAAATCCTTCGTAGTTTCTTTTTACTCGACTGCCCAAGAAAGAAAAAAAGGGTAATGTTTTTGTGGCGTATGTATGGTAGTTTTTTTCATCATCATCAACATTATAATTTTTGCCTATCATGTTCCCACTGCTGGGACTCAGGCCTTCTCTCAGAGAGAGAGGATGAGCCCTAATCCACCATGCTGGCCCAGTGCATGTTAGTGAATATCTCTTTGAACTTTTGAGGTTCTTGGAAATACCGGTTTCCTCACGATGTTTGTCCTTCACCGTTATTGAGCGATCGCATCGAAACTACATAATTTATTTAGGTACCAAATAAGTCATTGGTGCAGAGCCGAGGATCGAACTGGGTGCCGTCAGATTGTAAAGCACATATGCTACTGCTCGGCCATCATTGCTCTACCAATATACTCATTATTATTATATTAGAGTGTTGAAAAGGGGTTTATTACAATTAAATTAGGGTTGAGGGTTGCTTACTCGTGGGAGTGTTGACTTCTGAGTGAGGCGTGAGATTGGACTGCGCCATCAGCTTCTGTCGCACCTCGCGGATCTTCAACTGCAGCGACATCTTCGTGGGAAAAATGCTGTTGTGTGTGGCCTAGAAAAGAAGAGAAAAGTCATGAAACTCATCCAATAAAAATGACTCTTACTAAACAAAACCTTTGTCTCTCTCTCTCTCTGCCAGAGTCTGTGTTCCCCGAATACAAGATGAGTGACGTCAAATCGAGAGTAGGCAGGTCCCTTGTAGGTAAGCATGCACGACCCTTGCCCAGTTGTTTTATATCTTCAGAAATGTTGCTGAGCGCGAGCGAGATAATGAAAACATAAGCTCTTAAATTGTTGCTCTACGAGGCAATGTCCCACCTCGCCTCTCACCAACCCGTCAGACGCCGACCGAAACTCAACCTTATCTGCACAGTAGGTATCTTACTTGGAAGTGCGTAGTGGCTTGTGTAGTGGGGAACATGCCGTGTTCTTGGAACAGCTTGAGAACCAAGTTCCGTCGTTGCTCCAAGACCCGCCGGTGGCCCGCCTCGCCCCGCACTCCCCCCGCCGAGCCCGCTGACGCCGAGTGCGGCGTGTGCGGTGACATCACGTCATCTATACTCTCAGACGCTGGAACATACGGCTCTGTTGAATGGAAATGGATGGTTCTTGAAGCTAAATAATTTTTTTTACAATATTTTTGAAGTGAAAACTTCTTTAGGCGCGCTAAGCAATTTTTGGGTGAACAAAAATTGGTTGTCTGTTTACTGACGATAATTTTACGTGATAACGTATGCGTCACAAGCCAAACCTTTAGGCCGATCATGCCTCTATCGCTTGTTCCGCGCTCTCGCTTGCACGCTCGGCTCAGGCGGAACGTGACAATGAGTCATGCTTTTTCTTGCGTGCAGACGGCGTTCATCGATTTATATGACGTTATCACATCAAAAATCATGGAACTCGCGACATCGTCCCCGAACGCTGTACCGTGTATTTTAAAACAGCGCCATCTCTTGTAGAATGTGTGAATTACTACATAAGTTTTCACTTCTGACGTGCAGTCCTATGACTGATGTGTTTTTTTTTTTTACGTGGATACGCCGTTGATGTTAACAAAATCGGGGGATACAGTTTGATGCTGCAGCTACGTATCTATCATCTACATCCAAAATTTAATTACACCACTCCATAGCTAAATGATCAAAGCATTCATAACGCTGGGTGAGACATAATATCTGATGCCCGCGACTTCGTACGCGTAGCGCAAAGTAATTGAACGTATTCACGTAAAACACACGGCCGTGTCGACGAAACAGGCACACCCAATTTTTTGTTTTGCGTGTTAGCTTCTCCTAGCGGTAAATTTATAAAACTCAATTAGTAATCTGAGAACCGTGCTGTAAAATGATGAAACTAGACTAGATGAAACTTACCTCTAAATGTGTCCAGATTAAAGTCCGGTCCGAAGAAGGTGTTCCCGACCAGCTTGTTGGTAGTAGTGTGCGGGGTGCCGTACGACAGAGGGGTGGGGATGCCACCTCCGTTCACCGACTCTGCTTCCATTGGCGTAACTACTGTTTCTTCTTCTGTGGCAGAGAAATTTTAAATTAGTTAAATTGTGGTAGACTTCTACATTGCTAAAAATAATTTAATTGTATCGGGAACCGTAAATTTTATACAAGCTGTTATAAAACGATTTTATTTCACCACTCAATTTTGGATATTTTTTTATTTTTTTGACCGGAACGTAGGTCATGTCATTCCTTCCACCTTCCTCTCTATTATAGGTTTAATTTATTTGTCAAGACGTACAAGGTGGCCTCTATAAATAAAAAATAATAAAAAGTGTATCACCTTTGCCAATATTGTGCTTTTTCCTCATATAGAGCTGAGGGCTCCTCGGCACCACCATAGCGCTTGGGCTGCACGCCTCTGGCTTGAATCGAGGCAGCGTGCTGAACTTCTGCTCGAAATTCACCGTCTCCAATACCCTGTAGGACGAACAACAATATCAACCTATTTAATTCAAAGGAAATTATGCATGCGATGAGCGATGGTCGCCAGGTAGCGATGAGCGATGGTCGCCAGATAGCGATGAGCGATGGTCGCCAGATAGCGATGTGCGCTTTACCTCGCAGGCCAATGACTTATTTTGTACTCAATTAAATGTCAGTTACGATACCATCGATCAACAACGGTGAAGGAAAATCATCGTGAAGAAACCAGTATGTCCAAAAACCTAAAAAGTTCAAAGACATGACATTCACCAACATCCACTGGGCCAGCATGGTGGGCCATACCCATCCTCTCCCTCTGAGGGATGGGCTGTTGTCCCGGCAGTGGGAACATGACAGGCTGCAATGATGATGAATTATTGATATAAAAAAACCTACTTAAAAATTTGTAAGCGCTGGTACAAAATTATTTTAATTGCCAAATAAACAGGGGCTAGGGGTATTATTTTGCGTATTATGAACTGGATAAAAACACTTAGCAAAGTCAAAGAAATTTTTGGAACTTCGAGAGCTTCCCCTACATGATAAAAAAAATCACAAAAAGTTCACAAATGGTGGAATAATTGGTGTGCATACATTTTAAAACATTGCTTTTTTAATGCCATAGGTGGCAAACAAGCTGACGGGCCGCCTAATGGTAAGCGATCACCGTCGCCTATGGATAACTGAAACACCAGGGACATCATAGATACGTTGCCGACCCATAAAGACTCTATTAACAGCTCTTTTGAAAAACCCCATATTATAGTTACTCGGAAATGCCGTAGGATGCGCATTCCACAAATTGCAGGTGTGAGGCAAAAAATATGGCGTAAAACGCACAGTATGCGATTTCCAACGATCGAATATAACGATATTATATGTGGATGAACATTCAAGCGGTGGCGGCTGGTGCGATGATAAAACCGTCGGACCTAATTTAGAACCTTGCTAAAGGTTAAAAACTAGCTAATTGAGAGTCAGGCATTCAGGCAGCGACAACTTCACCAAAACTCGCGTGAGGATCCATTATAAACCCCCGCACTAGGACCGACGACATTGTGAGAGTCGCGGGCATCTAGTGGATGCAGATGGCAGGCTGTTGGTTAGTGTGGCTTTCAAAGGCGGAGGCCTATGTTCAGCAAGGGACGTCTTCTGGCTGATGATGATTCCACAGTTTAACGGTTCGCATACTAAAAGTATAATCAATATCGAACGAAAAAGTCGAACAAAAAAGTGCGGGTTTTCGGAATATCAACAAAGTTTAAAACGGCACGATTTTTGCCCGTCACTATACCTGTCCCGTCCATCTTCGTTGCCCTTCTTGAAAAGGCTCTTCTTATGTCCTGGGCTGGGCAGGTCAGCATGTATAGGCGACGAGGGAGTTTCCTCGCCCGCGCTAGTGTTGCCTGGGCCCGCGGCCGGCCCGACCTCTGAGCGAGGTGTGTTGGCCTCGGAACCGTTGGAGCCAGTTGATGTACCTGACGAATAAAAGAACCATTTTGAAAATATTACAATATTGAGTATTGCATATTGTATTGTCACCTGAACTTATAGTGTAAGCAAATATTCAGCAGTCGATTTGGGTCGTATTTTATGAAACGTACTGCCCAAGAATGAAACTCCCTGCCGTCCTCCTTGTTTCCTGAGAACTACAATCTAGACATATTCAAGGCTAGAATGAATAGATTTCTTCTAGATCAACGTTTTCCATCCTCCGCCACACCGTCGCTTACCATCAGGCGAGTAGGTGGCCAAACGTAGAACTATTCTATATTAAAAAAAAAAACGCTTAGGAGGAACTGGTTCTAATTCAGCTTGCAAGATTTGACCTAAAAATATAAATAAAAACTTGTAAAAATAGTTAAAAGGGGGAGGCCTATGTTCAGCAGTGGTCGTCTTATGGCTGATGATGATGATGATGAAAAATAGTTACCTCGACTTAGCCTTTTCTGCAGCGGCGCGCGGCCGAGCTGCGCCGGAGTGGGCGCTAGTGGGAACGGCCGAGGTTCTTCCATCGGGGTCTCCCATTGTCTGTTAATAACACACCACTTTAACATGTAAAGTATGCTACGGTTTTCTTCTTTTCTCCAGCTGCACGGACGCCGTGCCCTTCGGCAAATTATACTCTTTTTAACCGACTTCCATAAAGGAGGAGGTTCTCAATTCGCCTCTTTTTTTTTTTAATGTTTGTTACCTCAGAACCTTTGACTGGGTGAATCTATTTTGATGATTCTTTTTTTATTAGCTGGTGTTTCCCGTGTGGTCTCATTTCAATTTAGTCCAGTTTTGACATTTTTATGAAGTTGGTTCTTCCGACTGCGCCGAATGTAATGTTGAGTAAAAGACAGACTATCGCAGAATGAGGTTTATTCGTAGGCAGTGACATATATATAGAACCCAAAAGAAAGGAGGTAGTTTGAGATATTATTGAGACTACCTCCATTTATCTATTACATAACAATATTGACAATTATTTTGTCAACTATTACTGATATTATAACATAAAGCTTACTCTATTTTTTAATTTTTTTTTAATCTTTATTATTTAAAAAAAATTGGATTTTGTCATAAAATGACTATGCCACCCCGTAAAGCTACAGTAAACACATTTATCACACAAACTCTAACAACTCCCACAGGGGCACTTATAATCTACAAATAAATGATACATTTGCATCAGCATCTTGGCCTCCCTGGAGCCAGGTGAAGCCAAGACACTGTTGCAATAACCTACATTGCTACCATAGTGCGACAATGCTCTCCGCTGGACCTCGTACCGCGCACATTCTGACAACACATGATGTACATCCTCCACCGACCCGCAAAAACAGCAGAGCGGTGATTCTATTTTTTTCATTAGGTACTTGAATTTGTTGCCAGGAATGTGCCCGGTACGGAGTCTGAGCAGGGCTACCACATCTTGTCTCTTCATGTCCATTGTATCGAACCATGGGTAGCGAGGAAGTTCACTCTGCACCGTTCTGTACCAGATACCTATAGCTCGAGACCGCTCATTGAAGTATTCCTGCCAGTTTTGACAACACAGCTCTTTTACATTTCTAAGAAACTCGCTATGAAGCGGGAGGCAAGTATATGGAATACCGTCACTAACTGCTTCTTTTGCAGCTCGATCCGCTACTCGAGTTTTATACTCAAATTGGCAATATCAAGTTGCGTCGAGGTTCGTAACGTGAAAAATCTACGCGTACGAACTCGCGCGCAACAGCACTAGTACAAAATAAAATATGTATAAATATATAGATACTTACGTGGCAGGCTTAGTAGGCGCAGTGTGGTTGTTACTTTGAGAAACTATCACAGATGGTGCGCTTTGTACGTTCTGGTTGGGGGTCTTGTTCGTCTCTACGTCTGCAACAAACAATAGACATACGATTAAAACATAACGCGATCGTTATTAATATGTTATCCTTATCCCCATGCAAATAAGAGCTGTTTTAATGTAAGTATATGTAATCAATTGATTAGGGTGTTATAAAAGCTTTGAAGCAGCATGCTTTATATTCTCGTGTTTATAGAATTTGAGACGTTCACAAATCTAATGTATCAAAGTCGGGTGAAAAAAAACAGGTAAAATGTAAATTATGTTTTCTTTTCACTTTCTAATACGGTACCCTCAAGGCACATTAGTTATGTCCAAAATCTTGATACTAATTATGAGGCTTTGTTACTACAGATGACCATAAGCCTTAATATATTGTATTAAGCCTTATTATTATTAGTCGCAATTAGTGGAGCAAAACCATGGCGCTTACACACATTTGTGCGTTTAGATGCTTATATTTTTGAGGTTTTTCGCATATCTCATAGCTGTAATATAAAATGTACCTTTACGGTTCCCTCCATAATTATGAAATATGTTTATTAAGATATCGTAGACAGACATTTAATAAATATGTACTAGAATGAATCCAACAGAAAAACAGAAAAGCGCAAATTCGTGTTATTTCATATTTTTTTTCTATTTTTGATACAATACCATTTTTATAATTTTTAACTAAACATGGACTTAGACAAACTAAAACTAGAATAACCAAAATTACTAAAAGTCAGAAAAGAAGTTGAGGCTTAAATTGAGGGTAGTTCGAAATAAGATGAACTTGTGATTACATACGGCTTTGCTAAAATTGAGGGTATTTCGAGAAAAGCTGAATTTGCGATTAAATACTGCTTTGCTATAGAGTTGTAGATAAAGCAGTGGGGTGGCAGTGTGTTGGCACTTGCCTGCGCCTTGTGTGTAGGGCACGTAGAGACGCTGAAGTTGCACATAGTGGAGCGGCTGCGGCGCCTCGCTCGACTTCAGCAGGAAGTTGCCGGCCGCGTCCAGCGACAGCGTCAGCGGACCCGACATACCTGCACCACGCACACCCCTTGTAGCGACACAAGCAAGAGCGTAGCCGGTTTTTTTTCACAGTGGGGTCGGTTGAGAACAAATTATTATTTTTTATCGCGAATAAGTCCGCCTTTGATCACCAACTCGCCCGTTGGTAAGCAACGATGTGGTTGAAGATAAAGCACGCAGACTTAGAAGATACCTATTAACTCTGTCCTTGAAACGGCCCAGATTATATCTCTCAGGAAACATGGAAGCCGGCAGGTTGTTCCAATCCTTGGCAGTACGGATTAGAAACGTAGAATCGAAACGTTTGGTATGTATCCAAGGAAAGCCGACAATGTATGGTTGGTAATAGGCCCATTTCCTAACATTGCTTATACAGGGTTACGCATATAGTCTGTACTAAGTTGAAAGGAGGTCACTGTACTTATCATTATGAACAACTTTTAGTATGAGACCAAGACTAAAAACGTGAAAAAAAAAACAGATGTTCCATAGAAAACGGTTATTGACACTCGACAAAATGTATGAAACAGCAGTTTTTTTTTTAGTGATTTCAGGGTTGGCCCCATAGTAAAAGTTGTTCTTATCGATGCGTACAATGACCTCCTTCAATACAGAGGGTATATGCGTAACCCTGTATATAATCTTCGGTTCGGAACACACACGTTGTATTCCGATGACGTCGTAGTACTAGTAGTGTGCCATACCATAGACCATCGACCATTTCAGGGAGCTATTACATGAACTGCATGTTTTTCGTTTAATTTAGAACGCTCCCCCTTTTGGTGAAATTTGGTGGACCCCCATTTTATCCTTAGGTGAGAATGGGATACTCCAAAAAGATTTTCAATTATGCTCCCTTCAGTTTAAATGAGATTCGAAAAGTTATAACTGGACCCCCCCCCCTAATTTGAGCTCACGCAATTAAAGATGCACCTTACATATCCTAGTTGCCACAACTTCTATGCAACCCAGGTGTAAACGGCTTCTACCTTAGATATAGTCTGTTGTTGTTATGTGAGCCGGGCCACACCCACACCCACACAACACTGGTCTAGACTAACTGACTGAGCCTATAACACAAGTGTTATACGTTACTAGTAACAATTCCATTCCCAGTACATTTTTTTCACCCCATAAAGCGCAACCATACAAACATACCAGACATTCGCGAGGCATAAATAGATTCAGTATTGTATGACTATGTGCTAAGTACATGCCACCAACTTAAGCTGTTCAGTCAAGGGTATTACTAAGAGGCAAGGAATTAGTTGCGCCGGTAAGCGCAGCGTAGGACGTCCACCGACAAAATGGACAGACGACCCAAAAAGAGACCACAGGAAAACACTGGATGCAGGCCGCTTGCAACCGGTCCTTTTGGAAATCAATGGGGGAGGCCAATGTCCAGCAGTGAACGTCCTATGGCTGAAATGATGATGATGATGATGATGAAGGAATTAGTTATAATGGAAACTGACGGGGTTTTCCCACATTTTTTATTTTATTTTTATCCGGCCTAATCTTACGTGAGTAATTCCCGTGTAATATAAATAAAATTAGTTATAAATTTGTACCGGACCTAGACAAGTTGTTTTTGATGTCCTCAGGTCATCTTTAGCTGTGTTATGAGGGCTCATGAGTCATTTTGGTTGTCAAAAGGTTATCTATAGAGTCTATCATGACACAATATAGCGCTTATATTTCAATGTTATAGCGCGTCTGGCTCGGATAGTATTCATCGGACTCTAATGCAATATGAACCTATAATCTATTTCTATTTTAACATATACTGGTAATTAAAAATAGTATCAATACTGAGTAACTGAAGTCAGAGTAAGTTGGTGGCACTACAAGCTAACATTTTAGATGCTAGAGGTTTTCAAAAGCTCGTAGAAAGGTTGATAGATGTGTAAGTACCTGCAGAGTTATCCGTCCTCTTGACGAAAGTGACGCTCTTGACGAGCCCGGACGAAGCTGAAGACTGGCTAACGGTCATGCCCGATTGAGACATGGACTGGGAAACTCCGCCGCCTGACATGGACTGCGACATCGATACCTGATGGTAATAATATGATTTCAAACGATAACTCAAAATAATTATCAATGTAAAAAACTGTCTTCATAAAAATGACAGAACTGGACCAAATTGAAATGGGACCACAAGGGAAGCACCAGCTTTCAAATAAAATAAAATAAACATCAAAATCGGTTCACCCAGTCAAAAGTGCTGAGGGATAATTTGTCGTATGGCGCTTGTGATTGCAGAAAACAAAAGTCATTCATTCAATTCGCGCCTAGGATTGGCCGCTCAAAAAAGACCCTGCTTAAAATTCAGTTCATCACGGCGGGGTCAAGGATGAGCTGTCAAGTGGTTATATCGTCATTGGCAACAGGGCTCACTATGACATATCTAAAAGCACAAACGGTTGGGACTGTACAAATTATTTATTTATTCTATTCTAACTAATATAAGAATGTCAATGACAGCTGCAAAAAATTATTAATTAAACAGGCTAGTGCGAGTCGGACTCGCGCACAAAGGGTTCCGTACTAGTATCTATAAAAACTGCAAAAAAATCATGTCTGTTGTATGAAAGCTCCCCAAGAAAACTCCTTAAAAATTAAATTAATTTAAATTTAATTATTTATTTTTAAAGTGAATATATAACTAATTATTCTATGAATATTTCAAGCGTCTACCTGTTGCCGTAACGAGTATAAAAATCACGTTTGTTGTATGGGAGCCCCCCTTACAAATTTATTATATTGTTTTTTAGTATTTGTTGTTATAGCGGCAGCAGAAATACATTATCTGTGAAAATTTCAACTGTCTATCACGGTTCATGAGATACAGCCTGGTAACAGACGGACAGACAGACAGATGGACGGACAGCGAAGTCTTAGTAATAGGGTCCCGTTTTACATTTTGGGTACGGAACCCTAAAAAAGATGAATGTAAACCAGAACACTTTCTTGCATGACGATGCAAGATGCTGAAAGCACTTTCTTTGGAGACGATATGAACCAATACAAGAAGGGCTGGTTCACTCTGGTCTATTGCAACAATCATCTAGTGCAGATGATTGTTGCAATAGACGTATTGCAACAATCATCTGCACTAATAAAATAACAATAATCTAGTGCAGATGATTGTTGCAATAGACGTATTGCAACAATCATCTGCACTAATAAAATAACAATAATCTAGTGCAGATGATTGTTGCAATAGACGTATTGCAACAATCATCTGCACTAGATGATTGTTGCAATAGACCAGAGTGAACCAGCCCTTCTTGTATTGGTTCATATCTTCTCCAAAGAAAGTGCTTTCAGCATCTTACAGATACTATTTGAATCGTCTGTCATAGACGTACGGTCTGTATGTATGTAACTAGACTCACCGGCTGCGGCATAGAAATGCCACTGGATATGAGCTGCACGTTGCTAGTGGGCGAGTTGATGATTGATGCAATGGCGTTGTCCAACGCAGCCTGAGTGGAGAGGGTCGGCGCGCTCAGGGAGATGCCCTGCACGCTGCTGGTGATGCTCTGGGTGCTCGCGAGAGAGGACGGGTGCGGGGAACTCGGCACTTGGCTCATGTTCTTATTTAGCGACGTGAATGCTGTCCATTGTCTGAGGTTATCACCTGTGGGAATAATAATTCATTTTTAATAGACTTCCAAAAAGGAGGAAGGAGGCTATCATCAATTCGACTGTTTTTTTTTTAAATGTTTGTTACCTCATAACTTTTGAATGGGTGAACTGATTTTGATGATTTTTTATTTATTTAAAAGCTGGTGCTGGTTTGAGGCTTGCCCTCGATTTTACTGGGATCCCATCATCAGATCCTGACTAAGTGACAATGAGACTAAATTGGAAGGATTTGATTGGATTTACTCTACCAAACAAAACAAAAAAAAAACAATCAACAGTTGGCAGAGAAATCGGTTAACATACATAAAAAACAATGGAACATAGAACCATCCCCTTTTTTTGAAGTCGGTAAAAAATGGCGTAAATTGTTTGTAAACTTTACCTGTATCAGCGTGGGTAGACTTGAAAGCGCCCCCCGTGGGTTGGAACACTTTGGACCCGCCCGGACTCGACGCAGTGATGCCAAGAAGATTGTCCGATGAACCAGCCCTGCAAACATTTTACAAATTGTTCTTTCTCAAATATGCTTGGAAACTTAAACATTAACGGCAGGTTGTCCAAGTGGCGCGGGCCTGAGCGCGGTGCGCGCAAATTTTCGCGACCTTTTTACGTTTTTAATTTCAATAAAAAACGAACGAACAAACTATCACAAAATGAAAATGGTTGAATACAATTGTACCTATCAGTACATGCGATTTCCAGGCTGCTACGAGCTTTCATTAGAGCATAATACGATAAAAAAACTTAAATTCTACTAAATCGACTTTGTTATTTTTTTTTATCGAGTAAAGTTTATCCTGTCGTGTTTTGAACCACGGTTTTATCTCAAACACAGATTTATCTATGACATGTATTTTTATCTCAAACACAGATTTATCTATGACATATATTTTTTCTGGCTCAAATATTGTTATTTAACTATTTAAAATTGATTAAAAACCGTCAAATTTGGTATAACCTCCCGTTAATTTGACAAACCCCTTCGAGATAAATCGCAATGGGCGGTCTTCTGACAGCTCTAAAAACATAGTTCTGCAACCATCGATAGATGGCGCTGACGAGACATGTTTTTTCGCATTTGTTCAATGAAACCTACAATACAACCTACCTACAATTATGTATCTACTACTTTGTGTTGTGCTGTGGAAAAACAAGTACTTTGTTAGCAAACAATACCCACAAAATACTACTACGATACTACGAAATAAAATAACAAAAAAAAAAACATGACAATGTCAGACAGCCAGATATTGTTTGTCTATGAGAATAAATAAGTTTGTTTTTAATTGACCTTTCTTCGTCTGTTTCACATTTCCACTCTCCTCCTGTTGCCAGCCGCTGCAGTAATAGGTCTCAATAGGTCTCTATGACGATCGAGTAAATCCCCATTTAGCATCGTGGGCTCCCCTACCATAATGTACTATACAAAATGTTATTTAAAATCTGATAATATCATTTTTCTTTTATCTTACCTAGCTTTGATCGGCTTAGGGCGGCGAGTGTGGTCATGGTGCGTCAAGTAGTCTCGCGCCTCGATGCCTTCAGAGTCTGAGTCCGTTACTTTCTCGCCGCATTTCAGGTCTATCTCCAAGTTCTGAGGTGGTAGTGGCGGGGGCTCGTCGCAAATCGATTGCGATACCTGTAAATAAACAAGTTATACAATGGCCGGTTTTCTGACAGCTCTAGGAACATAGTTCTGTAACCATCGATAGATGGCGCTACGAGGCATGGTTATTTTTTTGCATTAGTTCAATGAAACCTACAATACAAGGAAGAGGAGACATTTTATAACACGACTAGGCAAGGTACACTCATGTACCTAGTAATTTGTGTTGTGTAAAACGGTAATTACTTTTCCATTACTATTCCATAGTTATTAGTTATTGTTTACCAAAAATAACCACAAACTACTATACTACGAAATAAAATAACAAAAACAAGCATGATAGACACTGGGGTCAATTCTGTTGTAACATTCTCTAAACTAAACTAATTTGACAGGACTAAAATTATCAGCGTTTCTTTTCATTTCAATACGTCAGAAAAGGATGGCAACATATTTAGAGCTGTCAAATTTAGTTTAGTTTAGAGAATGGTACATCAGATTCGACGTCAGTGTCAGGCAGACAGAGATATTGTCATGTTTATGAGAATAAACAAGGTTTTTTTGGACACAAGTACCATACAATACATCTCATAGTATAATTAACACGCTTTTATTAGCTTGTTCTGTATGTATGTAACGGAATCTTTGAACTTGATTTTCAACTATGTACTTCAAAACGTCGAATTAAATTGAAATTTTGCACACTTATCAATGCAGGACTTATCGCCCCCCTCTCGAATAAGAATAAGAACGTCATTACTGAAATAAATTACACTATTGTAATGAAATTGTTAACCTACTACAACAGTAATCCGATGTTATCATGTGATCACAGACTAGGTATAGCTTGTTTTCAATGGAAAAAATTCATTCAAATACCTGAGGGGTTACCAAATGCTAATTGGCCCATTCAACATCAGTTCAAAATGTAAACAAAGCATAGTGATGGCGTACCTACGGTATTAGTCGGAAATGACGTGATGTTCAGTGGAATCAGTGGGCGTGTTTTTTATATCAGTAGTGGTCAACTGATGAAGTGTCTGAACATGTTCGCCCTGCGTTAAATGTCTAGTTATAGAGTCTTTGCATGTGACAGAACAAAACGCTTACCATCTGGTCGTCGTCGCTCAGGTGAGGCGACCCGATGTGGGTGTAGGACACGGTGGCTGGCAGGTCGCACGTCTTCATTGTACTGCTCACTACGTCAGAAGGCGTGCGGGGACTCTGTGGGGAAATAACAAGTATGTTTGGTAATAATTATCAATATAAAAAACAGACTTCAGAAAAATGACAGAACGGAACCAAATTAAAATGGGATCAACACGGGAAGCACCAGCTTTGAAGTAAAAAAGAATCATCAAAACCGGTTCACCCAGTCGAAAGTTCTGAGGTAACATACATTTATAAAAAACCAGTCGAATTGAAAACATCCCTTCCTTTTTGGAAGTCGGTTAAAAAGAATTAATTATTATTATTATTGATTTTTAATATTTCGCGATTTGAACACATGTTTTAATGTTTATATTGATATTGCGCGATAAGTTTCGATAAACATTAAAAGAATTATTAAAATTATGAATGTTTTTGACGTGATAAAGTCATATGAATCGATGAACGCCGGGTGCACGCACGAAAAAGCATGACTCATTGTTACGTTCCGCCTGAGCCGAGCATGCAGGCTAGTTAGTAGAGTCCTAATAGGTCAGCAACGTATTTGTGATGCTTTCACCTGCGGTATGGATCCAGTCGGGTCTCGGCTACTCGACGATTTCCTGCGATCCTTGTTGCACCATTTCCATTCGGGGTGCGCTTTAAAGTGAGCCTCTTTTACCTAAAAACAATAAGAAGTTACTTAAATTATATTATAGTTAAATAAAACATATCGTACCAACACAAAATACAAAAAGTTGTGCAAGACAACATCAAGGCCAGACGGTCAACGTTCAAGTACCGACCGCGCACAACGTTGCTTAACTTGATGTGAACAGAAATTTGTCACTCGACTCGCACTTGGCTTTTTTGCTTTAGAAAACTTTAACTTGGCATGATTATAGTACACGCGTACTATAATCATGCCAAGTTTGACGTTTGTACTTATTACCGCTTTTATTTAAGAGCAAATACATTTCACTTATTATAATTAGTTATTTGTATCAACTAATTAGTAAAAAATACCAGGAGATCAGAAATAGTGAAGAGGTAAAGCTTAAGCATTTTGTGATAACAATATACCCGAGCAGTATCGTTTTTTACATTTTATAACCCTTACTTTTTCAGACCGTTTTAGAACTGGTTAGGTACCTACCAATTTTAATTGAGTGGCCTATGTGACCATAGGCGACATAACAAGGTGGACGATGGAAACTAAATATTTCCCAAGGCACCACCAGGTGAACTAAGGTGAACCGTTGTAAAAAATACTTTCCACTCTTCACCCAGATGGTCTCAGGAGGTGGACGGTGGGTAAGAACTCCTCGACAAGCATTAAAACTGGTTCACTGACCTCACTAGCGAGTTCGTTGTACTTCTGTTTCTCCTCAGGTTTGAGCGAGTACCACCACTCGCCGAGTATTTTGCTGACGGTGCGGTTGTCTTGATTGGGATGGATTTGATGCACGGTCTGTCTATGACGTTTGGAGAAGATCATGAACGCGTTCATTGGACGTCGGATACGACGCTCCTTCTGTAACAAATACCATGAACAGAGGGTTTTAATACTTGACACTGGCTAAATATGCATAAGAATTGTGAAGTGGGTATATTTTTGATTTTTTTTGGGATTGAAACCTTGGGGTAGTAGGAACCAGGAGACAATTTTTAGAAAAGATTTGTCATGACATCTTAATCTTGCAACACATGACCAAAATACTGGGCCTCTACTTTGCGCAAAGGGTTAGCAAATTTTAACAATTCCCAAGCAGTTTAGTAGTTGTTTTTTTTCTTCTTTGTACATTCCCCCTTTGTATTATGAATTCAAAGAGCACTGTCCGTGTAAAGCTAAAACAAATAAGCTTAAAAATAAGACCGGGTAAGTAATGGTTAAGTGGTCAATAAGCCTCTTAGTTCGGATAAGTAATGGCTAAGTGAACAATACAATAAGCCAGTTAGTTCAATTAAGTAATGGCTAAGTGGTTAAAAAGCCACTTACCCATTCGCTCGGGTAGATTTTGACGGGGAAAATGCACAATACACCCCAAGTGGGACGTCAGTGCCGAACTCATTGCCCCCATCTCGAATAAGAAGCCACTTACGCCACAGAAGCTATTGTGCCACCAACTCAGAACCTGATATTTCAAGGAGCTGGGATGGCTCAAGAAAACGCAGCGTGAAATGTATAATAAACTGCAAGTGGGACATCAGTGTAGGACTCGACATCCCCAAAAGATAAGAAGGAACACCTGGAAGGAAGCAGGTTGGACATAATAATGTTTTTAAGGGTGCCTGACCCGAAGCAGATCCGGCCAGCCAATGTTTCTGTCCCCGTCGCACTTATGACAATCCTAATTGGAAGGAAGCAGGTTGGACATAATAATGTTTTTAAGGGTGCCTGACCCGCTGCAGATCCGGCCAGCCAATGTTTCTGTCCCCGTCGCACTTATGACAATCCTAATTGGAAGGAAGCAGGTTGGACATAATAATGTTTTTAAGGGTGCCTGACCCGAAGCAGATCCGGCCAGCCAATGTTTCTGTCCCCGTCGCACTTATGACAATCCTAATTGGAAGGAAGCAGGTTGGACATAATAATGTTTTTAAGGGTGCCTGACCCGAAGCAGATCCGGCCAGCCAATGTTTCTGTCCCCGTCGCACTTATGACAATCCTAATTAACAACAGTTACAACACCCATATAGCAAGTTCAAGAATAACAGTCCATGCAGTGACGTCACAGTACTCACGAGTGACCCCAGTTCTTGTTACCTTTTCGTTGGTGGTGGCGGGCGAGTTGAGTGCATTGTTGTTCTGCAAGTGACGCTTCGAGTCTTCAACTCCTGCATCCTCGCACTCAAACACTTCGTCATCTTCATCCGTGCACATTGACGTCACTGTACAAGGAAATGAACGAACATTTTAGTGAAGAAAAATATAATGGGATTTTTATTGCACGCCCGACTCGCGCATGGCTGGTGTTTATTTCATTGTTGTTATACTTTAAAGTGAGTACTATAAACTTGCCAAATTTGTCACTTTTACGCATTATCGTTTTAAGTTATATAATCATGTAAAAAAGCCTTGAGGGCCTGAGAAAATTCGTACTTCACCATGTGAGTTTTGGGCATTTGCATCGACGTCATCAGTTACTCACCATTGTTCTCAGTCTTGATCTGATCCTCAGTCTTGATATGCGCAGGCGTGTGCGGCGTATGAGGCGTATGCGGGGTGTGCGGAGTGTGAGGCGTGCGGGGGGTACGCGGCGAGGGGGACGCGGGGGGCACCGCCGGCGGAGGGGACGTCGCCGCCAGCAGGGGCACTAAAGACTGCCAAGGAAACGCGCCAGAAGACACGTTGCCGGACACTACAACAGATCACATCATCACATTCACATCTCTACATGGTTGCCTGGAAGAGATCGCTTTAAGCGATAAGGCCGCCTATTAAAATACCTAGATAATATTTTCATTGTAATATATGTTTCCTTGTTTGTGTGGTCTTTTAATAAAGAGTTATCTTATCTTAGTATAAAAAAGACCGCGTCTGCTATCTGTATATCCGCTCATTCCTCCTAAACCACGCAACGAATTTTGATGTGGTTTTCACCATCAGTTAGAGAATTTTTCACGGAAGGTTTATATAAATATAATAAAACTGACACCCGTGCAAAGCCGGAGTGGGTCGCCAGTTTGTGACAATTACAAATAACTTTTAAGATTTTGTACTTAAAAGTTTAAACTTATGGAAAAGTTATTGATTTGTTCTGATTCGACGACAGAACGGTTATGTGATGATATAAATAACTACTGATAATGGGGATGACCTACCTCCATTAATATCACTACAATCATTGCTTTTAATCCAAAGCACAGTAATGTTTGCACAATAGCATGGTAGTCGAATAACTGACAAAGGTGTAGCATTTCTCCAAGCGGACTCCGAAAAATATTATAAGAGTGGGTTGCACCATCTTACTTGAGCTTTAACAAACATCGACATTTCAGTTAATGTACCGGTTAGGCAAAAACTTAGTTGCACCATCTGACACTTGTAAAATGCAGGTTAAATGACGTAACTTTAACCGTAACTGCCCACGCCTCGATGGTGAGGGTTATTGTTTATGTTAAATATCTGTCAGATGCAATTTCAGCTATGCATCTGGGGTAAATAAGATCACATTTGACTTGCAACCCTGGTAACTTTAACTATGCTAGCGAATACATAAAGATACAATACCTATAGAGTCACAATCACTAACTGAAAATAGTAAAAAAACGTCCGAGCATCGTTGTAAATACCTAGACATCAATAATATATAATAGTTCATAATGCCACATTTACTCCAAATTAGACGTTATGTCGCTAGCATAGCGTTCAGCGTCGCTTGTCTGCTATGTCATTGTAGCACTGGCCTTACAACTAACCAAAAAGTCGGCGGCAATGCGTAGCGTGCGCCGAGTTTTGATTCGGTAATTTTTTTGGCACGTTTGTGATTCTGTTTGTGTGTGAATATATGATGGTGTAATGCATTTCATAGTAACTGCTAAAGTCAGCGTTATTGTTATTGTCCAATTTGTCGTAAACTTAACTTTAACTACTACTATGGTGCAACCAAGCCTAACTACCTTTCAGCTGAAACGGAAGTCACAATCTGCCATGCGCAAGCTAGAAAGCAGCTAACCAACATAAGGTCCAATGTAAGTTGACCCTTCAACTTTATGCTAGCTACGCTAAGCTAGATACAGCAGTCGACTGAAATTGGACCTCGTGTCGATTAACTGCTTTCTAGCTTGTGGACGGCAGCAATTCTCACCTATGATAGCAGTATGCGAAGTGGGCGGGGGCAGGACCGGCAGCAACTGATTGGGATGCACTATTACAGCACTACTATTATTCATATTCAGATTATTATTTACCTGAAACAAAAAAACGGGTAAAAAAATAAATGAAAATACAAAGATGTTTTTATACTAGAATCCTCGAGTCACAATCTATAAGTGAAAATAGCCAAAAAAAAAATTGTTGTGCGCGTACATACCTAAACAAAAATTATATATTTCACAATGCCACATTTACTTCAATTTAGACGTTATGTCGCTTGCATAGTGTTCAACGTCGCTTGTCCGATAGGGCATCGTAGCACTAACATCCCGCGGCATTGTACTCAGATCGCGGTTGCCTTAAAGTCTACGCAATGCGTAGTGTGCGCCGAGTTTTGGTTCGGTCATTTTTTGGAACGATTGTGACTCTATAGGTATGTATCTCGATGACTAAAATTCTCCATTAGGGGAAACAAGGCCACGTGATGTGTTATTCAAAATGATGTCTTTTATTAAAGATATTTATATCATGTAATATTATATAGCCTAAACAACATGACCTATTTTAAACACATCAATTTGGGTGTCGTTAGATTGGTCTTCATGTCTAGAATGTCATAGGGGCTACAATTTGCAGTCGTGTTCTTAGTTTTTTTTTTATATTTTTTACTAGCTACGCCCCGCGGTTTCACCCGCGTGGTGATGAATATCGGTGATGATGATTATGAAAAGCAGCTTATGTGTTAATCCAGGACATAAGCAATGTATGTTCCGAATTTCGTCCAATTCCATCCAGCCGTTTCTGAGTGATTGAGTAACAAACATCCATCCATCCAAACATTCACATATATGACATTAGTGTGATAAAATACTTTTTTAAGGTACCTTTATTAATTTAAAAAAAATACAAACTGACACTACAAAAACAGACTGCACATAGACCGTTGAAGGTCTAAAAAGACAATATTTGGTCAAGCCCACTATCATTTGGCAGTGTACCCAGCATGCTGGCGGCATTACCACGCTGAATGGCAATGCTTATGCGTTGAGCCAGATACACGCCAGCATTCTGGTCACGCATCGCATTAACCAGGCACTGTTACATAGAATCTTCATTCTCGTAATGCGACGTTAGCAAATTAGGAATTTTATTATTTAATATGGTTAGTTACAGTCTTTAAATATAATTATATTAATGCTTATTTTTTTTAGTTATAAACTTTTGACATATTTTACCTTTGCATGACATTATTATTAAGTTTATTTCATTGTAATTAATTTTTATTGGTTTATTCAAGCTTCTTATTATTATTATTATATTTTAATTGTATATTTTGATAGAACTACTTACCCATTCTCTAGTTATTTATTTTATTTTAAATGTGATATTACCCAAATATTTTTGTAAATTTGACTTGCCCAGTTTAATTGACAATGTTATAAGGCCAATAAAGATATCTATTCTATTCTAGGTACTTACATTAACATTAACATGGTCTCCGTTGTCCATGGACCTATGGTCCATCTCAGTCTCCATGTTATTCAGCTGTTGACTGATGTGGTTCAACTTCTGTTCTATCTGAAATATCATATTGTTAGGCGAAACATTTAAATCTTTATGTGTGCTCCGGCAAATTGAATTATATTATGAGGCTCCCGAAGGTGTCAATCTTTTTTTTAATGCATCACCGGCTTACTCCACCACCGCCGGCTGGGTGCAGCATCAGCTGTTTTGACAGCTACAAAGGCCCCATAAGGCCTGCCCCATAATTTTGACAAAGCTTAAATAGATTGTTCCGTCCTGACTATTGCCATACCCAAATAATGTATTACTTTAATGAACACGTTACTTTAAGAACTTCATGTACCTACATATGTCTGCAATAAAATATTGAGTACTAGCTGCGCCCCGCGGTTTCACCCGAGTGGAGATTAAAATCGGTGATGATGATGATAAAAAGTAGCCTGTGTGTTAATCCAGGACATAAATAATGTATATTCCAAATTTCATCCAAATCCATCCAGCCGTTTCTGCGTGATTGAGTAACAAACATCCATCCATCCATCCATCCATGCAAACTTTCACATATATGATACTAGCTGCGCCCCGCGGTTTCACCCGCGTGGTGATGAAAAACGGTGATGATTATGATGATGAAAACAAGCCTATGTGTTAATCCAGGACATAAACAATGTATATTCCAAATGTCATCCAAATCCATCCAGCCGTTTCTGCGTGATTGAGTAACAAACATCCATCCATCCATCCATGCAAACTTTCACATATATGATACTAGCTGCGCCCCGCAGTTACACCCGCGTGGTGATGAAAATCGGTGATGATGATGATAAAAAGTAGCCTGTGTGTTAATCCAGGACATAAACAATGTATATTCCAAATTTCATCCAAATCCATCCAGCCGTTTCTGCGTGATTGAGTAACAAACATCCATCCATCCATACATCCAGCCAAACTTTCACATATATAATATTAGTGTGATTAACACTTCCATTTATTATTATTTTCTGAGGAAATAGCTGTCATTCAATTTTTTTAAGGAATATTGAACTTGAAACAATATAAGACAAGATTCATACTTACTTGAAGAGTCTCCGTGGGCTCGTTTTTAATAACTACAAATTTCTTCTCATTCGGTATCACATAGAACCTCTTAATCGCATCCTTGGTCCCGGGTTCAACGACCGACAACAGCCGCGCTTGCATCGGCGCCGGCTTCAAAATCCTTTTATCTTCTACCCTCGTTTCTGTTAACTCTGGCGGTCGGTCCATGACGTTTCTTAGCACATTGGCTTGAGGCAAATCCTCGTCGTCATATTCCGACCGTCTACCAAAATTTTCCATGTGATTGTTTAGAGGTGGCGACATCTCCCTATATTCATGAATCCCGTTTCGCAGGTGTATAGGGGGACGGTATATTTCGTCAATTCCGTTGCTGACAGGAATGTTTCGGATCATGAGATTGTGAGCGAATTCTGTGTTCCTAATGTTGTTGGAAATGCTAGTTTGAATGTTTTGGCTGTTGATGTTATTGAGGTTAAGAGATAAAGAAGGGAGGGTGAGGTTAGAGATAGCAGTGATTGGGGTGTTGATGCTCGTTTGTATGTTGTTTTGCAGGGAAAGCCCCGGAGTTTGAACGTTGATTATGTTTGGTTGAGAGACGTTGGTTTGGAGTATTGTGGGTCCGTTGCGGTTCTCTACCTGTAAACGAAAATTTATTTTATCAGTATCTCAATTCTCTTAGTTTATAAAATATCATACTTTTAGAAGTTAGAATTAAATTACTTATTAGCCTTACATAAGGCTAGATTATAATTAAATTAAGGGGCGCGAATTACTCGCGCAACTAATATATAAAAATAGAGAGAAAAAAATACACTTTTAGAATCCAACTCGGATGGGCATCGTTCGGGAAATTACGCGACATCTTTTTTTTTATGCCATAGGTGGCAAACAAGCAGAATAGCCACCTGATGGTAAGCAGTCACCGTCGCTTATGGATACTTGTAACACCAGAGGCATCACAAATACGTTGCCGACCCTTTAAGACTATTAACTCGCCTTTTGCAGAATCTTCTCATCAAAAAGAACCAGGGGAGGAGCTTAGGAGAATTCCTAAATACCTACCAGTAAACCCCTCGAGTTTGGGTTTCTTTTCTTTGTTTAACGATTCGAATAAATGTGTTTTTTTATCTTTTTAAACTATATCCGGGGCTGAACTCATAGTTTAAAGTTGTTAATAATGATAAGAACAATAGGTAAAAAAAATGGCTCATCGAGCAGTCTTTTTACAATTTCAAAGAATTTTATAAACTTGACATAGAATGTAGGTACATTCAACCGACAAACGAATAACTTTTACAAATTCTTTGACATGTTATTATTCCACTTTATTTCAATAAATTCTCGGGTCTAGCCCGGACATTTGGTGGGCATTGGTGGAGCCGAAGCCAACACCAAGAGGCCCTTTTGAATATAAAATACATGCAACTATGAAATATATATAAAAAGGAATATGAAACTATTGTACAGTATAGGATTAAACAAGACTGGACTATTGAGGTGAACAACTTGTGGATGGAATAACAGATCTATAGAATGAGAAACGGCACCTGCCTTATCCTGTCTCATCTTAAAATATATTTAGGCAGGTGGTGACTTGCCACTCACTGAATGGGCCCCCCATAAAGGCTGCCGTATCTTGGCACCGGAAGGGCAACATTGGCGTGGGTGGCTTAGGGTGTAGAGGTGTGCTGCACTTTCTCTAAGAGCTACTCGCGGCGTTATGCCCTTTAACACTTCCACCCTGGAGCTTAGATTCTTAGCTCTTGCGGTTTCCACCCCTGGACGGCCGGTTAAGGCAAGCCAGGGGTCAGGGGTCACATTTAGCCCCATGGAATCGGGGTACGCGGTGTCGCCACTCACCGACGGCTCGCCATAAAGCCGCCCCTGCGTTTATTATTATTATTATTTTGTTTTAGTATTTAATATTTTACAAATGTAAATAATATATATTTTATCTTCAATAATTATGTTATATTTTCTCACTTAGGACTTTACCAATAAATTACTTATGACTTATGACAATGTCCTCATATTGCCATGGCTTGAAATGCCTTACCTGGTAGTGGTAGTTGTTGGGTGAAACTCGTATGACGCTGGTGGCCACACTGTTCACTGGTGACGTCACCCTACTCGGCCGGACCAACTCGGGCCTGTCAATTAAAGAAAATTAACCAATGAGTAACGTTTCACTACCGACTGCCCCGGTGGCTCAGTTGGTAGTGAACCTAACTTCTGTGCTTGGGGGCGTGGGTTCGATTCCCATCTAGGACAAACATTTGTGTGATGAACATTTGTGTTTGTTCTATGTCTGGGTGTTAATATCTATCTAAGTATGTATTTAAAAATATATATGTATGTATATCAGTCTCTGGCAGCCATATTACAAGCTTTGCTTAGTTTGGGGTCAGATGACCATGTGTGCAATAATGTCCCAGATATTTATTTTATTTATTTTATTTAAGTTTTGTATAGCGACATCACAGCGTAAATAAACTTTATTAGTAAAAAAAAAAAATATTAACAAGCTTTTTCGTATTCATCTCAACTCTAACCTTGGTGCAGCAACAGGATCACATGGACATACAGGATGTGTATTTAACATATATATGGGTGTTAACACTGTTAACCCCCCAAATGGGTTACGCACCGCATGTCGACTTAAGCGAAAAATGCTCGACGCGCGTTGGGCACCGGCGGCGGTGCGTAAGGAAATCATTTTACTAATGGTGACTACAGATATGTAATCAATTGAAAATATCATACAGCAATTCAAGACGATGAATATTGTATATAAGATATGAATATACAATGTCAAATTGATAGGAAAAAATATATTTTTCGGTCCATTTTCGAAAATTCGTTTGGCTTCTTGCATTTCTAGCTACCGAGGCTATTTCAGCACCTTGCGCAGTACAGGTTAATAAGCCTGGCATAGAAAGATCGTATGTACCGTATGAGGTGATGGTGGTGCGGCGGCGCGGAGTGCGGCGGTTGCGGCGAAGAAATAGGCACGAACACGTTGCTACGCAGCCCTGACTGTGGCGACGCTCCGCCCACAGGGGAGGCGCCCGGGCTGCCCGACCGCGAGCTGCCCAGCGACACTGTAACACAACCGTTACTATGATTACTAACTCAGCAACGCGTTTACAATAGGCTAGATGACTGTATTTTTTTATAATTGTCCTATTCAAATATAGCTCATAAATATAGCTGATTAATGAAAACAAAATGAAAATCTGATCAAAAATAAGCAACATATAAGCATTTTACTATCATGCTAGACAGAGAGCGCGTAACAGCAAATTATGACGTCACTTCTCTGTACGCCACATAAATTCTATTCTGACAAGTATGGCGCACAGAGGCGTGACGTAATTTTTTGTTTTGTGGGAAAGGGACAGAGTTTTTTCTACCAAAAACTTTAATATATCAGAACATTAACAACCGATTTAGAACCCTCAACTCCTTGAAGTATCAGAGTGAGGCTCTGGGGCGCAGCCGCAATTGCTCCAGTGGCGTAAAGTTTACTATGGCACAATCTGACATTTTATGTATTGACGTCTGACGTGCTACTGCCAAGAAGACGAAAATCGAACTGAATTATGCAGTGTGTTGAAGCATTGATCCAACTTAACACTGACATCCAAAATAGTCGTCTATTCTGTCTACTAGCGGTGTCTATCCTAATAAAGGTCTGTGGGTACTCGTGGGTCTGTAAGTGATTAGGATGACCCGTGGTCTGGTGACTTCGGTCGCTTTAATCGGACTCACCCAGCATATTAGCAGCCTCAGTCTCGTCGGGGTCGAACCGACCCGTGACTCGATAATGCGGTGGTGTCGTGTCAGATTCCCGCGAAGTCTCATCGCCTTCTACACCGGTGCCGCTCGAAGAAAGAGATTTACTGCTGCTTCTGTAACAACCGAGGCATTCCATTACTGATATTAGCAGGTTGAAGACAGACTATACGATGATTGCTGTTAGCTATGGCTATGGGGTTCTTCAAAAAGGCGAGTTAATAGAGTCTTAAAGGGCTGGCAACGTATATGTGAGGCCTCTGGTGTTACAAGTATAAATAGGCGACGGTGACTGCTTACCATCAGGCGGCCCGTCTGCTTGTTTGGCAACTACGGCATTAAAAAAAAGAAAAGAAAAAAAACTGCAGTTAGTTTTTTTATGCCAGCGCATTCCAGAGACTAGCAGTTCGCACAATAAAAGTGGAATCAAAGCGTTTTTACGAGTTTTCGGGATGTCAACCATACCCCCCCCCCCCTTTTTTTTCCCATGTCAGAAGGGGGAGGCCTATATTCAACGATGGACATCTACTGGCTGATGGTGATGAATAAAATCATAAGTATTTATCAGTCATTCTATATTTTCTAATGGAAAGTACTTAATTTGCATTTTGTTTCAGAATGAATAAAATAAATCAATCATGATGAATCGAATTATTCGAAAGATGTTTTCGTTTAATTTTTGCAATTTACAGCTTCAGAGGTGTTAACGATCTAAAGAGTGAAAACAAACCTTTGCTGCGGCGTATGCGCCGAGCCTTGCGCCAGGGGCGTATTCGAGGAGCGCGTGACACCTCTCAGCGAGAGGTGCCTCGAGCAGTATCCGCGCCGCTGGCTCTCCTTAGTACACCCCTCCTTAGAACACAGTCGCCGCCACTGTTTCCCGTTGAATTTCTTACGGATGCCCGTCGGAGTTGAGACCACGTCACCCTTCTTGTATTTGTGCGGGGTTGCCGCTTGAGATCTGAAAGTTTGAAGATGCTTTTGAGTATAGATAGTCAGCCTGATTGTATTCAGTCACTTGGAGTATATATATATTTTTTTTTTATAAATAAAAATATTTATGTGGCATAAGGAATTTGCAGATGCTTTTGAGTATAGATTGTCAGCCTGATTGCTTTCAGTCACTTGCGAGTTTTTTTATATTTTTTTATAATAAAAATCTTTATTTGGCATATAAGAAAAAATACAAACAAGCAAATGAAAACACTGGCTCCTAACTAGGAGAAAACTGTGTTTCGGAAGCCAGTGGCTTCTCCCAGTCTTTATGTTGTTTTGAGAGCAGATAGTTTGACTACGGATAATTTGATAAAAGGTTCTCAATTTGAGAATAAATACATAATCAATACAGGGTTACGCATAGACTGTACTTAGCCGAAAGGAGGTCATTGTACTCATCATTATGAACAACTTTTAGTATGGTAACAACACAGAAATCGCGAAAAAAATAGCTTAGAGTTCATTACTGATTCTTAGTTAATGTTATTTATCAAACGATAGACAATAATCACGGTTGCAAGCATGATCAATCTAAACACGAGTTCTGAAATCTTTTTTTTTTCTCACTAATAAAACCAACTCGCCTGTTGATAAGCGGCGATGTGGACGACGGATCCGCCACCGATCCGAATACAACGCCGCGCGATACCAGTGCTACGATGATCTAGCGGATAAGCGACGTTGAACACTATGCAAGCGACATAACGTCTAATTTGAAGTAAATGTGTCATTGTGAACTATTTATAATTGATGTCTAGGTATGTCTAACGATTTTTGGACGTTTTTTGACTGTTTTCACTTACAGATTGTGACCAAATTGAAATGGGACCACACGGGAAGCACCAGCTTTCAAATATAAAAAAATCATCAAAATCGGTTCATTACTAGTACTAAGTCAAATTAAGAACCTCCTTCATTTTGGAAGTCAGTTAAAAATAAAAATGATCTAAAAGCAGTAATTTTAGTATGAGTGACCTAGGAGTAGGAGGTTGAGATCTGGGAGTGAGACTGCGCTCGAGCAAGCTGGAGGTGCTGCCACGGCTCTGCAGGCTGCTGCGCTTGCTGTTGCTGCAATCTGGAAACAATCAGCTCATTAACTTCAAAAACACGATATTATAAAAAAACTAAACCTAGAGTACCGCCGGCAACGGGGCAGGGCCCAAGCTACCGGTGGCTGCAGAGTGAGGAACCTCCTGACGATGCGGGTCGTGTCAAGAATTACCGCCTTCTGCATCTGACCCTTGACCCAACCGTCTAGCGAGAGATACGTTGCCGACCCTTAATGACTTCTGTAGTGATGTACACAGTGTAGGTACTTAAATAAATATATTTCTTAATATCTACAACAGGTTCCGTCCAGGTAAGCGTGATAAAGCTTGGTCCATCCTAGTCTGCGTCTTCATCATGCATGATTGGTTTAAGGTTGCCTGGAAGAGATCGCTTATAGCGATAAGGCCGCCAATTGTTTCACTAGTTTTTTAAGTTGTTTTTATGTACGTGTATAATTTTTGGTGTGAACAATAAAGAGTTTTCTATCTATCTATCTATCATGATGTGGACAAACGCATGGATAATAAATAAAACTGGCCAAGTGCGAGTCAGACTCGCGCACGAAGGGTTCCGTACCATTATCTAAAAACGGCAAAATAATCACGTTTGTTGTATGGTAGCCCCTTATTTTTATTTATTTTTTATATTTCAGAAATACATCATCTGTGAAAATTTCAACTGTCTAACTATCACAGTTCATGAGATACAGCCTGGTGACAGACGGACAGACAGACAGACAGACGGACAGCGGAGTTTTAGTAATAGGGTCCCGTTTTACTCTTTGGGTACGGAACCCTAAAAATCGTTGTAATGTTAAAGGTATGCCTAAGTACTCACCGACGTGAGAAACATCATTGGGGAACATGATGTCTTCTCTGCGTAAATCATCGTCGCTTTCGCCGTAGTCGTCAAAAGCTCGTTCATGCTTCATGCGTAAATCATCCATGGACGTATTGGACAGAGCGCCCACGGTCACCACGCCCGCGCCCAGTCCAGGGTTTGGGGACGACGTGTAAAAGTTATCGCCGCCCATCTGCGAATAGATATGAGATATCTGAAACTGATAGGTAGGTAGTTGATTCGCGATTTACGTCATTGATGACGTGCATTATTGATGTATTGTAAACAGAATCTGATTGAGACCAAGTATTTATATACGATGCGCAGTAAACTGGCGCGAGTAGTAATTGCGCGAGTGCAGTGCATCGTCTGCAACGGGTACTAAGAAACTTCCACTGCAAATGGCACTAAGCAAAGTGTTGTAGCTCGTTGCAAACGATGTGCAGTAAACTGGCGCGAGTAATACTGGCGCGAATACTTGCGCAAGTATTGCGCATCATCTGTAATCGCAGACTTACACATTACTTTAGACTTAGAGGAATGCGAAAAAAAAAAACATTTGGGAAGCTCTAATCGTTTTTTTCGTATTTGCAGCACCGGAATACACCGAACTCTTTCGACTCTCTACAGCGACAAAAAGATTTCGCTAACGTGTAACATGACTATACAGTGACAGCCTGCGGTATGCCTCGCGGTAAACCGTTTTTTCTATTACCGAGACCAGCCTTTCTTGCGTCAATTCCAGCCTAGTTCGAATCTTCGCCTTTCTCTATTTCACGCCAAAGGCGGGCCAGGGGACTCCGGCGTAACTCTGGCGTGGAAGCACTCTCAGTCTCACCTTCCGTACCAAGACCTTTGTAGGATTGTACAACCCTATTTAGTATCTATGGATGTGACAACCCTATAATCTGTCAAGTGACAATTTGTAGGTTAGATCCGGCGTTCAATAAAAGCAGATTGCAAGTACAATTATTCGTGTTGTTTTAATGTAGAACACTACAATTTAGTTGGCGACGAGGATAAATCAACGTGAAAAAGGCGATGGCAGTCGCTGAATATGCGGTCGGCGCTGCAGGGCCAAAATTCGAGCCATACTTGGAACCGAACTCGGTCAACGAAAGGTGGCGAGCATGGATGCGGAATTTCAACTACTATTTGGAGGGACAGATCGGGTTATCCACTAAACAGAAAGTGGCACGGCTGTTGCACCAAGCAGGTCCTGATATTCAAGAAATATTCGAAGGATTGGGGGACTGCGAAGAAGACAATGGAAAAGACGAGTTTGAAAAAGCGGTGGCCAAACTCAACCGTTACTTTGCGCCAAAAGTAAATATTAACTATGAAAGACAGATTTTTCGATCCTTAAACATGGAGGATTGTGAAACGGCCGACAGCTTCGCGCTTCGCCTGCGAAGAAAAGCAAGACATTGCAAATTCACAAATCCTGATGAGTCAATACGAGATCAATTAATTGAAAAATGCAACAACATGGAACTAAAAAGGAAGTTCCTTAAGAAAGAACTATCTTTGGACAAGTTACTGGAAGTAGCAAGGATTTTTGAAATGGAGAAGCTAATGTCCAGTGCATGCAGGGTTGGTGAGACTTTACCTACAGAAACCCATGAAAATGAAATAAATGTTATAAAACCTAAAGGAGGAAAATGTTATAGATGTGGTAACACGGGGCATTTCGCGAAAGATTCCTCATGCCCAGCCTTAGACAAAAGTTGTGAGAAATGTGGACTGAAAGGCCATTTTAAAAAGCAGTGCAAAACACAGGTTAAAGCGAAGAAAAAAGGGAAGAAAAAGTATGTGAAATATGTAATAGAAGAAGAATCCAGCAGCGAGAGTGGATCAGACAATGAGTGGGAGGGTGATGAAGAAGACTGTGTGCAGTCTGTGTTCCCGATAATAAACTCAGCTAATAACAAGTGTAACATCAAAATATGCGACCAGGATTGCCAGTTCATCATAGACTCCGGTGCAATGATTAATATAATTGACAAAAAACTCTTTAAAAAACTTTTAGGATGTGGTTTAAAGTGCAAAGTTGTAAATAACAAGTCACAGAAGTATTATGCGTATGGGGGAAAAGAAATTCCAAAGCTAGGTATTATTCAGACAAATTTGTTTTCACCCGACACCAAATTAAATGTAACAGCGTCAGTGTTGGTGTACAACGGGAAAGGGCCGGCATTATTGGGACGGGACACTTCCATTCAGTTGGGGCTTCTACGAGTGGGGCCTGAATCGGTCATGTCAGCACTTAATGAGCCCGCTACCACTCATCTGACGAAAGACATTGTACTTGAGCTTTACCCTGTATTGTTCTCCGGGGTAGGTAAACTTAAAGATTATGAGCTTAAAATACCGATTGATCCTAAAGTACCACTTGTTGCCCAACCGATTAGGAGACAACCATTTAATATAAGACAAATAGAAAAAGACTTAATACAAGAACTTCTTGACAATGATATTATTGAACCGGTGACAGGACCAACACCGTGTGTTTCACCTTCGCACATTGTTCAAAAAAATGAAGAGGGACAATACCGGCTAGTAGTCGATATGAGACGGGCAAATGAAGCTGTCCTGCGTGAGAGGGTACCGCTTCCCACTTTTGAAGAACTGCTGGATGACCTTAATGGTTGTAAGTACTTTTCAAAAATTGATATTAAGTGGGGCTACCATCAAATTTTGCTGTCTGAGGACTCCAGAAACATCACAGTGTTCAGCTGTAGCGCTGGACTCTTCAGATACAAAAGGCTATTTTTTGGCATTCGTTGTGCAAGTGAAATGTTTCAACGAATCATCTCCCAGCTGCTACAAGACATTGAGGGCGTAGCAAATAGCCAAGATGACATTAGAATTGGAGGTCGAACTCGAGAGGAGCATGACTACCGGCTCAGAAAGGTTCTTAACAGGTTAAGCGAGAACGGTATCACTTTAAATAAAAAGAAGTGTTCATTTGGTGAAACTGAAATAAACTTTCTGGGTCACCACCTATCCCAGAGAGGCATTACACCTACATGTACATCACAGCAAGTAGTGAAGGAGTTCAGGTCACCACAGAACAAGGCAGAAGTGAGAAGCTTCCTCGGGTTAGTGAATTTTTCTGCCAGATTCATACCCAACTTTAGCACGCTCACAGAGCCACTGAGGCAACTTACCAAAAAAGATTCTGAATTTATATGGAGCAAACAACATGAAGAAGTGTTTTGCAAATTAAAGACTTTGATCGCACAAGCACCAGCCTTGGGCTACTATGATAAAAGTGCAGAAACTACATTGATAACCGATGCGAGTCCAGTGGGAATTGCCGCTGTGCTTATCCAACATCAATCAATTAATGGGAAAATTCAGCCAATTGCAATAAAGTACATTAGTAAAGCATTATCATCCACTGAACAAAGATATTCTCAAACAGAGAAGGAGGCACTTGCCATCGTGTGGGCTTGTGAAAACCTATACATGTATCTCATTGGGAAACAATTCAGCATTGTGTCTGATCATAAACCACTTGAGATCATCTATTCACCAAACTCAAGACCGTGTGCGAGGATTCAAAGGTGGGTGCTTAGATTACAACCATACACTTTCAAGGTAATATACAAACCAGGCAAGAACAATATTGCAGATCCATTATCAAGGCTATTAAACACTAACAGAAAACCAGACACAACTGAAGATAAAAATGAGATGTTGTTGCTAGGCTTGATTGAAACAATTATCCCGGCAGTGACTGTGGAAGAGGTGAGAGAAGCTACCTTGAGAGACAAAGAACTAATAGACGTAAAGAAAGCAGTAGAGAAAAACCAATGGCCAAAAGACTTGAGAAAATATGAGCTCATAAAAACGGAATTATGTGTTGTAGAAGAGATAATATTGAGAGGATCCAGAATCATAATACCCAAAGAGTTGACTGGTAAAATACTTGAAATAGGACATGAGGGTCACATCTCTGCAAATGGCATGAAAAGTAAGCTGAGATCAAAGGTTTGGTGGCGGACCATGGATAAAGATATAGAGTATTGGACTGACACCTGTGATGGATGTAGATTAGTAAGAAAAGCGATGCCACCAGAACCATTAGTGTCGACCATGCTTCCAAACAAAGTGTGGGAACAAGTGGCAATTGATTTTCTCGGACCATTACCGTCAGGCCACTATCTGTTATTTATTATAGATTATTACAGCAGATTCTATGAGGTAGAAATCATGAAAAATCCAACGGCTGAAAACACTATAAATGCTTTGAGAAAAATCATAGCCAGAGAAGGTATTATGGACTGCTTAATCTGTGATAATGGACCAGCTTTCATTGACAAACGTTTTGTGCAATATTTAACATCACACGGCATAAAGCTTAGACACAGCACACCTTTGTGGCCACAAGCTAACGGAGAGGTTGAACGACAGAATCGTAATGTTCTAAGAAGGTTAAGAATTGCTCAAGCAATGAAGAAGGACTGGAAAGAAGAATTACTAACATACCTTTCAGCTTACCGCACAACACCTCATAGCACTACTGGAGTGCCACCAGGAGAAATGTTTAGAGGCAGACCTATCAAGACAAAGATACCAGAACTGATAAATATGGAAAAGACACACAAAGAAGAGGAGGTAAGAGACAGAGATAGGTATCAGAAAGATATGCAAAAGAAGTATGCAGACAAAAGAAGACACAGTAAAGTTTCTGATATTGAAGTGGGAGATAAAGTGCTAGTCAAACAACCAAAACAAAATAAGTTGTCTACATGTTTTTCACCTACAGAGCACACAGTTATATGGAAAACGGGAAACTCAATAGCAACTCAATCACAGGATGGAAAAATTGTGAAAAGGAACTCTACCTACTTTCAGCCTATCAAGAAAAGAGATATGACTAGATTCAGCGTGCAAAGAGATGAAGAAATTGAAGTGCAAGAAAAAGAAAGTATAGGTGTTGATGGGAAAGACATGGGGCACAGAGAGAAAAGTGAAGAAAGAGAAAGATTCGACTCGACACAGGACGATATTGAGACTAAGACAGACAAACCTATGAGAGTCCGTAGAGCTCCTGCTAAATATAAAGATTATGTGTTAGGCCTGGTACTAGATTGTATTAACAACTGATAATGACTTGTTACCCAACTATGACTAAACCTTTTGGAAACTGTAATTCAATTAATATTAGTGTAAACATAGGATGTGGCGATTTTGCATGATTATACTGTTCTTTGAATCTTGTTCATAGAAAGACTGTATGGCTTCTTACTCATTGATTGTACTGTAAGAATTATTTGTTTGATATTGAAATTGTTAATCATAATTAAAATTAATGTAGAACACTACAACCTTCTGTGGTTTTTTGGTGCTACATTTTTGTTAAATATATATTTGAACAATGTGTTGATAAAAAAATACCTGCGCCGGCATGTGCGGGATGCGCATCTGATGCGCGTGGAGTGCGGCCGCGGCGTGCGAGTCTGCATCTTCAAGCTCGTCCGCCCACGGCGGCTGCAGGAGACGGATATCGGAACGCCTGACTTCTAACGTCTCCTTACCGGAGCAAAGCTCGCCGTCCACTACCTATGCGAAACAAAAGAAAACATTACAAAAACAGTTGCCTATGTTAGCATTAGTGAGATGTTGAGCGACCTGTGACAGAAACTACAAGCGTACACAGCGTACTTGGGTTGTATTCTTCACAATAAACCCCAAGCGGGATGTCAATACAGACAGGTCCTATCACCCTTATTTGAGTTAGAATTAGACAGACCAATGTCTTTGCCGGAGTAGTTTGCTGAATTAGCTGCGTGGTGCGGTACAGAAGTATCGTTTTGCTCGCCCTATCGCCCCTCCCGCACTGCGCAGCTAGACTAAAACACTACCGACTCGCATGATCTAAAACAAACAAAATTGGAATGGTGGTAGAATCTGCCAAAAACATGAAGATATTTACTCACCCTGACCCTTATCCGGATAGGAGAATTGAGCACCTGCAGCACGAATGCCTTCACAAAGACATTCTGCACATTCTCCCTATTCGAGTCCGTTGTGCGCACCACACACGCTGACCCAATGGGCAAGTGGCTCATTTGCGGGCTTGCGTCACTGATGACGTCAAACTTGTGCATCCCAAACACGTCACAGTACTCTATCGGTTCATTCTCGTACCCGTCCAGCTCGACGATTACTTTGCAACCTTCGGCTTGTCGTATCACCCCTGGTACGTAGTAACCGCGCTGCTTCGCTAGCACTCTATGGTCTCGCCATTCTGACAAGTCAATGTTCGGGTAGATGGAGAAAGGTTGCCGATCTGTAGGCGGGGACGGATGCTGGGCTATGATTGGCGAAGGCTGTAGCACGGTGCGCTGGTAGCTTTGGCTTTGAGGCGGATAATCAACGACTTGTGGAACCGGAACTGTGTTGTTGTTTGCGCAGTTCTGCTCCTCGTGAGATGAGGGGTCGTACTTCCGTTTCTTAGGCAGGTTACGCACGGGGGCTTGACTGGGAATCTGTTGAGTACTTGGCTGCGGAGCGTTGCCGCTACTCGCATTCCCAGGATTGGTCGGATTGGCCATGGTTATATTCGAACTGGGGTTCGAAGAAGACTGCGATAGGCTTACTGTACCGACACTGCTGATCACCGATGCAGGGATCTGAAAGGAAGAAGACTAACATCAGCATGATGAAGTAAAAGATAGACAGTTACTATGTCGACCTTGCTGCAGTTTTCCTACCCGCATACTTCTTTGAGGACAAATTTTTATCGATTTAGATATTTATAGTTAATTGAAAACTACCTATCGCCATGATGGGGCGTGTAGTAAGGTAAGAGCATAACAAAAATAACGGATAGTTTAATGTTATGTATTTTGGGTTTTTCAAGTTTCGCAGTCAGGAAAGTACAGTTGAATAGTTACTAGGTAGGTATGTCACCAAGCGGAAAGAAGACGAGGAAGGAAATGTGAATAATGAATTCCACATAATGTTATTATCTTTAGATATAACTGTGCAAACGATAGCAAAATGAATGAAAAATTGAACATCGCCTCTATCGGACGTGAAAGGAAACTGAATTTTTCATACATTTGCTATCGTTTACGTAACGATAAATTTTTCGCAAGTTCTCGTACTAGGCCACTACACTCAGTTTGTCGCACGGATCACGGTCATGGTCTAATATTCTTTTTACCTCTTTTTAATTTATAAATTTATTAAATAGTAGAAATCCGATAAACGTACCTAATCAATGGTTCTTTATGTTATAACTATAAATTAAACTTTTTTTTGCAGAACCTTCCCCCTATCTCTAAGCCTTGGTGTTCCCTATTAGTTGTACTTTGGATTTCTTCAAGATAAACATGAATAATACGCACTTTGTAGGAAGTATGCTCCATCTTAGACCACATGTCCGTTTTCATCAGGTGGTAAGTTATCTAAAACAGGCCCACAAGTAAAAATTAACCGGCCAGCCGGGGCCGCCTGCAATTCTAAACTGTTAAACGTGGAAACTTGTAATTTGCCATGCTGATAGGCTATCATAAAAATCTTAATTCAAAATTATTTATTATTTATTTTATGAGCACTATTTTTTGAGTTAGTACATAACAATAAAACTAATAAATTTAAGACGTCATATAGTTTAAAGGTCATATACCTTTTTGTAAAACCCGACCCGGGACCCGGGTATGTCCTAAAACTGCGACCAGAACTACCGGAGGATGAGCAGCAGCGTCCTAATAGTACAAGGTGAACGTACTGCGATCCCCAAGCCGCCTGCCAAGCGTGGGGATTAAGGCAACACCCCTCTATATGAGGGAGGCCTTGTCCAACAGTGGACGTTAATTGGCTGAAGATCAAGTAGTTTTCTGTTTGGTTAAACCATAAAAACTGATGTTGATAGATATCTGAAATTTGGCTTCCGAGCTTCGTTCGTTAAAATTTTACTATAACCAGCACTTTCAATAGTATGCAAAACCAATTATATTTTTTTTATCAACATTAATTATGTTGCCTGTAAAGTTATTGGACGAGACAAAAATCGGTAGTAGCTTGCTGACTCGTCTCTTTAGCGCAAAAGTGATACAGCTCATGCTGCATGATTCTAATTCGTTCTAAGTTTTTCACGTCAAAAATTATACTACCCTTTCTTTTCAGAATTCGACTTGATTTTTAAATGGCGTAGTTTTTTCCGCACTATATTATAGTGCGGAAAAAACTACACCCAAATGTCATGTCTAACTCTCATTATGTCGACTACGTCGACTATCACTATAGTGTCTAACCTGGTAGGGGGAAATTCCTGTGGGGAAATTCACAATATACCCCAAGCCGGATGTCAGTGCAGAACTCATCACCCCCATCCCGAATAAGAATCGAGCGGCTGGCATGTCAAACTCTACGGTGACTCGCTATTGATGATTATCTTTGTATAGAGAGATTATTTCATAAATTTTCATAACACTGAGACATCGTAAAGATAAAAGAGACGGTCTCAGCTTTAAAATTAGAGTCAGTGATGCTGTGATTGTACCTGGTCATCAATGTCAGGGTAGAGAGAGTGCGCGCGGTAGAGGGGCGCTCGGGCGGCAACGGAGGCCTGCGGCTGCTGTGAGCCGCCCGCGTGCGCTCGCTGCATCACCGCCCCTCACCGGGTTTCACTCATTGCGACCACACATACTCTGAAAACAAAATGAAAAAAATTACATATAGCCTATGTTACTCAGGGATAATGTAGCATTATAATGGTAAAAGAATTTTTAAATCGGTCCAGTAGTTTTTGAATTAGTTCGTTACAAACATCCAAAATTCCAAATCTCTCCTCTTTATAATATCAGTGTAGAAAGGTAATAAGTGCCTATAAAAAACAGTGGAACATAGAACCGTCCTCCTTTTTGAAGTCGGTTAAAAACGAATTATGATCTGTAATGCGTACTGCGAAGACTGCACGTCTCCTTTTGTGGGAGAATAATAATTGGCAGCGCTTTAGATACTGGGAAATCCCTTTACTTGCTAAGAGAACGAATTGGTTAACAGGATAGAAGATAACAAGTTGAATCATTTTTTATACCTATTCTATGTATGTCTCTATTCTTTCGTATTAATCATGAACTCGCAAAGATATATTTTTTTCACTTGATTTATAACTACAAGAAACCTACCAACTTTTTTCGCCAAACACGTGTTCCTTTCAATTAAAAATAAAACGTTTGGTCATACCGATAACACAAAAGGCAGTAAAATAAACGATGCTAACGACACAAGTGCCAAGTTTGTGCTGGTTTTGGCATCGCACATCTTGTGCTTTTGCCCATGTCAAGTATTGAAATACAGTGTAAACTCTATATAGCGACACTCGATGTTGGTTTACATTGTTGTCCATACAATGAAATAGTGCTGTAATAATTTTTAATTGTATTTAATCTTGTGACATAATTATATTTTAATGCATGTTAGTTTTTATTTTATTTTTATTTCTTAATTTTATTTCAATAAATATTTTGAATAATTTATGTTACTGTAACTTGAATATTTGACATTGTATAAATAGCGCTATTTTAATTTTACTTAATCTTGTGACATAAATGTAAATGAATGTTCGTTTTTATGGCAATAAATAATTTAATAATAAATCTTTATTCACTAATAAACAATTACACTAAAATTAATTAATATGAACGAATACAAGGCTACGTGGTTGCGAAAATAATATTTGAGTGGTTGCTGCCGAACTAGGTTTTAAACCTGTCTATAATTTGAATTTAAAATGATACGCTCTCTAAAAAAAATCTCACTTCAGTGTTCGCTCTTATCTATTTTGCATCATACCCTTTTTAAATAACGATCACAATACGTCACTATTAAGCAATAAACAGTACTTTTTAACACCTCGTATATAAAATAAAATACTGGAGCAGCAAAAAACGTCAGACGAAGATAACACAATATACGCGATAAGCGTAGTTTTTTGTATCAATATTAATGTTTATTGTTTGTAATTTTTATACTTTACTGGTAAATACATATTATAATTTAAAAAAAATGATTTTTCTTCTCTCCATTTAACGACAATTCTCAATAACGCCTCAAAATGCGCAGTCTCTTCGTTTTCGATCTTCGTCTGACGTTTTTTGCTTTTTTTGACGATTATTTCTTAATAATGACGAATTGTTGTCGTTATTTACAGTGGGTATGATACAAAATAGATAATAGTGTATCATTGTATGAACAAGGGCCCCTGTTATATACTATATATTAATGATATAATTAAATGTTTTAAATTCCGTCAATTTTTGTTATATGCTGACGACCTAAAAGTATATCACACTATTAATACTCATCAAGACCACCTTAATTTTCAGTCGGATCTTGACCGATTCTCTATATTTTGTAGTACCAATAAACTGGCACTAAGTATTAATAAATGTAAATCAATCATTTTTACTCGTAAGAGAAGTACAAGTAATTTCACATATTCTCTCTGTAACACTAATCTCGATAAAACCACAGTTATTAAGGATCTAGGTGTAACTCTGGATAGTAAATTAACCCTTGATATACATGTACAGAATATTATTGCTCGTGGTTTTAAAATGTTTAACTTTGTAATGAGAACTGCAGATAAATTTAAAAATGAGCTTACCTATAGCATATTGTTTAAGTCACTTGTCCGATCACAGCTTGAATATGCTGCGCCAGTATCCCTTACTATAAATGCTATATTAAAGATATTGAAAAGGGTACAAAACAAATTCTTACGCTGTATGAACTATAAATGTAACCGTCGCTATATGTTATATGATGATTTGCTTAAAAAATATAACCTAATCAACTTGAAGTCAAGAAGGCTGCAACTTAGTGCTATGCTTTTATATGATATTTGTCACAATCGGTATGATTGCACCGAGTTGGAGGATAAGCTTTATAACAAGATTCCATCATGAATCGAATTGAACCTAAGACTTTTTACACCTCGACCTGTCGCACCAACTCGGGGGAGCGATCTCCATTGTATCGTATAACTAAATGTTATAACGATCTTTTTAACAGTATTGACATATTTCATGAACGTTCTAGTGGTTTCCGGAGCTCAGTGCTGGAGGTTTTGGGTAGTGGTGACAGCAAACATTCCTCATGATGTATCCCTGGCTCTTAATTTAAATTTAATTTAATGTCTACTCTGTCTTTCCCAAGACACCTTGGATGTTTCCTCGGCACTACCCATGGTCTCTCTGCTGGCAACGGGATGTTGTCATAATCATGCATAGCTTGTTTTTTTTTCTCAACTTCAACTTTAGTGGTTACCTACGGAATATTTTTAAACTTACATATTTGTTAAGCACTAGTTAGTATTTTGATGTAAATTTTTATTATTTTTCTTTTCACCATGTTCATATCTGTTATATACTAACCCGTGGTCAACGAAGCTGGTATCACAACTAACTTTTTTTTTTCTTACTCTCTAGTTTTATATTTTGTTGTATACTGTTTGTTGATCCTTAAATAAATTGAAAAAAAAAACAAGGTAAACCAACCAAAATCAGGTGATTTCGGAGATTCTCGTTAAATCGAGTGTCGCTATATAGAGTTTACACTGTATTTAGTTTTATTAGATATTCAACAAGAATAGAACTCACAGTCAGAGTCAGTCTAAGTCATGCCCTAGTAAGGTGGTTGACACTTCCTCTATGGAGTTTCGGTAACTACACGAAATAAATCGCGTAATAAAGCGCGTATTCGTTACCCAAATGTTTCTACCCGCCGTCATCTACATTCTCTCCCCGCACACATTTCCTCTTTCACAAGTCCCTCCATACTTGCCCTAGGCCTGCCCTAGTAAGGTGGTTGACACTTCCTCTATGGAGTTTCGGGAACTACACGAAAAAAATCGCGTAATAAAGCGCGTATTCGTTAACCAAATGTTTCTACCCGCCGTCATCTACATTATCTCCCTGCACACATTTCCTCTTTCACAAGTCCCTCCATACTTTTTGCCGTCCTACTTTCTTTGTCCTATCCATCGCGCTGTAAAAGGGTTTGGCTTTGTTTTTTTTATGATCGGCCGTCTGCCTGACATACCTAAACGTTTCTTAAGAATGCGCTCGTTGGTGCAACACACCACCATTCGGAAGTGGCATTGGTAATATGCAATCCCTGTATATGTAAAATACTTCATTTAATGGGACCTTTTGGAAATTGAATTCTTAGGTTCTTTCGTTTCTAACCAGAAAGATAGGTCACATTTACAGAGCGAAGTTGGGATAACAATTCGCTGCATTTACATGAATAAAAAGTAGAGGGTACAGTTATGCCACATTCGCATCACTGTAGGTACAGTGTGCCAAGTTACATGATGGTTTATACTACTTCAAAACTTAGCAGTTTTCAGTAATTGGTCTTTTTTAACCAACTTCCAAAAAGGAGGAGGTTCTCAATTCTACTGTATTTTTTTAATGTTTGTTACCTCAGAACTTTTGACTGGGTGAACCGATTTTGATGATTCTTTTTTTTAAACTGGTGCTGCCTGTGGTCCCAATTCAATTTGGTCCAGTTCTGACATTTTTATGAAGTCGGTTTTTTATATTGATAATTATTTTGTTCGTTTCGTTTGTTGTCTTTTGTTCCATTTTGACATAATTTTTGTGAATTACTTTGGAGCCCATTAGCTTTTGAAAGACAGCGAAAACTAGCTCGGAGCCAATCTTCGAGCATGTACAAAGCAGCCAAGTCGGACTCATACAGTTATTGTAAAAATAAATATTAAGCTTTATTTCTTTGTTTGTAACTCTAGCAAAATGTGATTCATTTGTGGTTTAAAATGTACAGATTACTATATTGTGCTTTGGACAGTTCCAAAGCACAATATACTCGTAGTTAATTAATTCCAAGTGAAAAGCCAGCGGTCCGAAACGGTCAGGTGGAATGATCACAGTGTCATTATGCGTAGCCTCATGTCCTCCGCTAGGAGTAATAGTGTTCCATGCTGATGTCATACTATGAACTCTGTACTATGACTATTTCATGTTTTAGGCCATCTCTTCGAACACAAAAATATAAAGATGCTACAATGACGCGCTAATCGCGGCAATACTCAATCTGGCTAGACTCAATACGCAGCCAGATTAGATCCAGTCTCGTGATAGTTGCACAAGCCGTATATCACACCGTAAGAGCTGTAACAGACACGTCAACTTGGCCGACTTAGAAAAAGAGTCACTGCCAAAAAAATGTCCGAACCAAAACTCGGCGCACGCTACGAATTGAGCAGACTTTTTGTTTATTTGTAAGGCAACCGTAAGGCGATCTGATTACAACACCACGCGATGCCAGTGCTACGATGCCATAGCAAACAAGCGACGTTGAACACTGCAAGAGACAACGTCTGAATTGGAGTAAATGTGGCATTGGGAACTATATAATTGATAATGATATTAAGTATATACGCGAGTTTTTTTTTTTGGCTGTTTGGTTGGCTGACTCTATTGGTATTGTATGTCGATATTCCCATCCCATGATATTTATCACCCCTTAAATAATGCCAAATGTATTCTGCGCGCGTAGTCAATCGTAGTTTGTAAATCTGTAACGAAACATGTACCCTAGCACCTATTTATTATTGAGATCATGTTCAGGCGATAAATGATTCGGGGAAATCCTTGAGCCATCCAACGAAAGGAGATTCTAATAGCAACCAAACTACATACTACATACAAAACAAAGTTATGACTCAAGATTCATGTTCTAGGAACAAGTTTCACAAAAAAAGTGCGAATCGAAACAAAAAAATCTGACGCAGGTCGTTGGATATGAAGATTTGAAATCTAACCACAAATTATAGATATATGATGATTTACGGGATATTTACCGTGGTAAGGTTGTGGAAGGAGCTCCCGATATTTCGGCGCAGTTACATGCACCATGTTCACGGGAAGACTAAAAATTGGTCTTAGCCGTAAACTAGAGATAGAAGAGTTTGCTGCTGTGTGCACAGTAGCACCTATTTAGACTCGTATTTTCAGACAAACAACGGAAAATGATTAAAATTAACATTTTAGGAAGAATGAATGTAATAAAACAAGTGTATGACGTAAAACAAAGAAAATATTTCATTCCAGCAATATCAACAGTTCAACCAAATTAATTTAACCATACAACTTTTTTTATTCCGTGAATATGCAAAAGTATTCGAAAATATAGTGCAATATTGCTAAAGTATTTAATCTTCCCGTGAACATGGTGCATGTAAATGCGCCGAAATATCGGGAGCTTCTTCCACAACCTTACCACGGCAAATATACCATAAATAATCATATAACTTTAAATAATTTTTGGCCTTACTTAAAAACGTTACTTAAGTTAATATGTTTAAAATTGCGCTGTCTCGTTTTTGCGTGTGGCCATTGCCGTCAGCGAGAAGTTGAGAGAGCATTTTTAAGCATAGATCCATTTGAGTAACTTTTTTAAGTAAGGCCCTATTGTTTTCTAAAACCTATTTTTTAAGTAAGCGTATATCGTTTTGACAAATATTTAAAAATCTACTTTGACCTGGTTTTTAAGGTTCCGTACCCAAAAGGTGTAAACGGGACCCACGTTGTCCATCCTCCGTAACTTTCGAACCGTAATAGATACGAGTAGCCATTTGAAATTTTATTATTACTGAATTTTTTTTTTTTTTTTTTTTTTCAAGTAACTAAGAAATAAAAATAAAGTGAAAAAATAAAAACTAAAGGGGGGTTCAATCAATCAAGTATTTTTTAACGTAATTTTGTATTTGCTCTAATGTAAAAAAGGTAATACTTACGTACAAGCGTCAAAATTGGCATAATTATAGTACACACTCTAGAGTATAACAACAAATAGCAATAAATAATGGCCAAGTGGGGAAGAAAGGTTCTTGAGTGGAGACCGCGAACCGGAAGACGCAGCGTAGGTAGGCCTCCCACTAGATGGACCGACGACATTGTGAGAGTCGCGGGCATCCAGTGGATGCAGATGGCAGGATGTCGTTCAGTGTGGAGGTTAAAGGGGGAGGCCTATGTTCAGCAGTGGACGTCTTCTGGCTGATGATGATGAAAGGCCAAGTGCGAGTCGATGACAAATTTCTGTTCAACACCAAGTCGCGAGCGGTCGGTATATGGAAGGGTGACCACCTGGGCGTGATGTTGTATTTTTTCACTACTTTTTGTATTTTGTGGCGGTACGGAACCCTCAGTGCGCAAGCCCGACTCGCACTTGTCCAGCTTTTATTTGTTTTGTCAACCTTTGCTAAGAATGTAATAATTACTTATAGCCATAGTTATAATTGTAATACCTTTTTCATAACTTATGGACATGGTCTGAAATAAATTACTTATTATTATAGTCTAGTATTGCCTGACAGGACTTGAGAACTACTTAGCAGACAATTAAAAATATCTTGACTTCTATTCTGGTAGTAATAAACATTAATAAAACGTGTTATAGACCTAATTACTAGAATCAAACCAAACTAGGTATACTATTACTAGTTTATTTTATTATACGTAACGAAATATTACAGAAAACTTGTTTTAGTTAGTTACATAAATAGGAAAAAATATATGACGTAGGTAATTGCCTCTAGGCATAGGATTTATGCTAAGTAGTTGCGGACTAATTTGTAAGTATATCACTTACTTCTAGATTTGAGGTCATAACTTCTAGTAGTCTATCTATATATTATATAAAAAAAACCGACTTAAATGAAATGGGACCACACGGGAAGCACCAGCTTTCTAGTAAAAAAAATCATCAAAATCGGTTCACCTAGTCGAAAGTTATGAGGTAACAAGTATAAAAAACCGTCAAAATGGGAACCTTCTCCTTTTTGGAAGTCGGTTAAAAATGGACCCCCATTTTTCCTGGTCACGCTATAACTTGAGAATGGCTAACCGATTTCATTAAATTTTTTAAAATGTTTTCTAATACTTCGTAGAAGGTTTTTACCTTTAAAAACGGCTGGACCGATTTGGATGAAATTTTGTGTCCCTTGAGCGGGTCACAGTAGCGAGGCCGAAGGCCGAGCTTACACCCGTGCGAAGCCGGGGCGGGTCGCTAGTATATTATATATACGTAGTGTGTAGATAACTAGATACATTTCCCCACTAGCGGATTTTGTCATGTTGATTATTTGTCGTTTGGTCAACAAGACACACAAATAAAGAGACATACAGCGTAGGCTTAGTAATAGGGTCCAATTTACACCCTTTGGGTACGAAACCCTAAATAAACATAAACCAAGTATGTCATCAGATATAAATGTTATTAAAATATTATTATTTCAAAATATTCCGTTTTATTTCAGTCAGTAACTTATAAGGTCGGGGAAAAAGTTTCTTCGTATTTTTTAAACAAATTCAAGACATATTTTTTTCAAGTTTAATTACATTTAATTATAATATATATGTGCCATTTTGTTCGATAACTTGTTGCCATCTTGTAGGTAGTGACATGATCCCGTTGCTGTAGAATTTTTGGGACTTCTGATCAAAAAAATGCAACAAGTAGTTTTGACAGTCCTCTCTTGATGTTAATCTAACACTACCCAAAGAATTCTGAAGAGATCGAAACAGGTGGAAATCTGAGGGTGCAAGGTCTGGGCTATATGGTGGATGCATTAACACTTCCCAACCAAGCTCTCTAAATTTTTGCTGAGTGGCCAAAGATGTGTGCGGTCTGGCGTTATCATGATGAAAGACCACACTCTTTCTGTTGATCAATTCCGGCCGTTTTTTCTCAATTTCTTGTTTGAGTCTCATCTGCTGTTGGCAGTAGAGATCCGAATCGATGGTTTTGCCAGGCGGTAAAAGCTCATAATGAACGATGCCCTGCCAATCCCACCATACCCACAGCATCACCTTATTACGTGTTAATCCGGGTTTCGCTACAGTCTGTGGTGCTTCACTGCCCTTTGACCATGATCTTTTGCGCACATTCTTGTCGTAGGTGATCCATTTTTCATCACCAGTGATCAATCTTTTCAAAAACGGTTCGGCTTCGTTACGTTTCAATAGAGAATCGCAAATGAGTACACGATTCATTTGGTTTCTTTCAGTGAGCTCGTGTGGCACCCAAATATCGAGTTTTTTGTACACCCAGTTTTTTTCAAATGGGTCAAAACTGTTTTGTGGTCAATCCCCAGTTCTTCAGCTACGTCGTAACTACTAATATGCCGATCTTGGTCCACTTTTTCAGAAATGGCATCGACTTTATCCGTAACAGGGCGACCAGAGCGAGCTGCATCTTTGACATCAAAATTCCCGGACTGAAAACGCTTGAACCAACATTGTGCTACTCTTGATGACACTGCATTAGGTCCATAAACGTCACAAATTTTATTCGCGGCGTGTGTCGCATTTTTCCCTTTTTTGTTATAAAATTTCACAATATATCGAATTTGTTCGTTAGATTCACTCATTTTATCGAACAAAAAAACAATTGAAAAATGGCGGGAAATTGCTTTTTACGTTTTGTATTCCTTTTTTAAAATGTCATATTTTTAATGGTATCAAAACCAGCCAGATACAAACAGTACAACGGATAAGATTTTTACTACAACTTTATACATACAAAATACGAAAAGACTTTTTCCCCGACCTATTATATAAGTAATATTCCATCTTCGTAATATTAAGTAAAGTAATGATCAATATAAAAAACCGACTTCGTAAAAATTTGGACCAAATCAAAATGGGACCACACGGGAAGCACCAGCTTTGAAATAAAAAAATAATCATCAAAATCGGTTCACCCAGTCGAAAGTTCTGAGGTAACAAATATAAAAAATCGTCAAAATGGGAACCTTCTCCTTTTTGGAAGTCGGTTAATAAAAAAAATATAACAAATTAATACCTAACTACTAAACTAAATAATATTAACTCAAAAAGTCAACAATTACCTATTATTGTTATAGGACAAACAAACAGAACCTATAATTTAACATCACCCAGTAGAGAGAGCTTGGTTTTAAATTTCACTTCCGGACATCCCATGACTGTCCTTTGAGAATCACCTAGTCAAGCCACGGCAAGAGTGCCAGAATCATATTATATTATAGATTTGAATCAGAATTCCACTAACTAATGCTTACATGATCTGCCCTATTACTCGTAAATCGACTTTCTGAACGAGTCGTTTTTGTAGGGAAAAATACATCCTTTTTCGTATTAATGCATTCACATTCGCAGCTCATCTATTTCGAGGTAATCCAAAATAGATTTAGCTTGGATCAATAACCTGGGGCTAAAAGGTCTTTATCTTTTGTTGAATTTTGGCCGTGCCTAGATAAAAAGAATGAAGCTGAAATAATTTATATTCTGTTTCTATTCAGGTTTCAACCATCGGTTCGCAGTATATGTGTGCCTAGATACTTTTAAAATTTGTTCAAAGCATAACCCTAACCGCGGGCTCGAATACGCGCAGTTTGCAAAATCACGAGAACGCGAACATTAACTCGCGCAACTTTTTGCAATCACCAAAACTGAATATCTTATAACAGGTAGGCGTAAGGCCCCTGTACAATATAAAAATCCGGTCCTAACAGACCGGAAGCCTTCTACCTACTGGCACATCACATAATCGGCCAGTAAATGTCCACTGCTGAACAAAGGCCTCCCTCTTAGAAAGGGGAGGTAGCCATAATTCCTACGCTTAGCAGGCGAACCTACCCTACCTACTGGCATTAAAGTTTAAATAAAATTTTGAGGGATTACGGAGCCCCCCCTGGTTTACAAGCAATTAATATCTCAAAAAATATTAAAATCAGTTCATAATCGGCGAGGACATCTATGACACATATTCAAAGAATACAGACGATTTGAGAAAAGACCTTTTTGTAATTGGTCGAAAAATATTAACTGTATACCAGAATAAGAAAACGTGGGTGTTTAAATCAATAAATACGTGGTACTTACCTATTTTTTTTTTTTTTTTTCATTTAAAACCACAACTTCCTTCCCTGCAATGTGTTTGCTATAAATGCTATAATGTATTATAATTTTTCGAAAATTTAATGAACCTATTTACGAGTTGGTACATCAAATTGGTGAAAATTATTGTTGAGTAAGAAAGTATAAGATACATACATAGCATGTACTCGTGTGTGTGTTTCTAAATTACCACCAGAAGTTTTAACTTAAGAGGTAATACAGGAACAGAAGTTTGACAGATTTTGAAGTGAGAGGTTTCATACGTTTTTTTTTTCTTTGGGCTTCATTTAGCAAAAAAAATACTGTGGTTTCATTAGATTTGTCGTTATCTCCGTGGTGTCATAAGATACGTTTTGCAGTCAGGTTAATTTTATTTTTCTTTAAATAATACATATTACTTATTAACCGACTAAAAAGGAGGACGGTTCTATGTTCCAATGCATTTTTTTAACTGTAGAACGATTTCAAAAAAATCTTTTGTCAGTAGGGTATACTTCCAATTTGGTACCATTGTCACCAAGTCAGGATCTGATGGTGGGATACCAGGGAAATCGAGGACAACCCTCAAATTTTATAGGCATTTATTACGTTTTTCCAACGTTTTTCATATATTTTTGAAGCCGGTTTTTAGTGTGATCTGCTCGTTTTTTGGTTACTATAGGAACTATTACATTTTCGTTAGTAAATCCTTTTCGAACCTCATGATACAGGCTTAGCCTAGTTCAAGGTCCTCAGGCAGTTGCTTTAATACTTACCTATTGTAATTATCATATAATGTGAAATAAATAATTTCGTAATATGTAGAATCGATGTCAATGTGAAAAAAAAATTGACAAAATAATATTATTTAGATTTTTTGTCATGTTTACTATGATATCATATCTTTCATCTCCATTTATTTATTAACACCCTTTATTAATTTATTTTTCTGAAACTAAGATGACCGGGAATGATCACTCTTGAATCTTGAATATTTATATTACACACACTTTTTTTTATTATTAAGTACTATTTAAATACTTAGGTTAAAGTAATGAGAGGCAAAGTCTGGGTTAATTACATACATAATAGTTTTACCTACTTATACCACAATACCTAAAAAAACTTTTTTTTTCTTTTATATATTTGCTCTTTTTCTTACATTTTATTTTTATCTACGTTACTTAAGGCTGTTAGATTCTCTAAAATTAATTAAATAAATATTGTATATATTTTTTTACTGTCACAAAAGTTCGATTACTTATATGTTAGAGTCATGAGAGGAAAACTCTGGGTCTATATTTAATTAAGTAATTGACTCTTCTTTTTTCTTATATTTTATTTTTATCTCTGCTACTTACTTGAGGTTGTTAGTTTCTCCATAGACAAAGTAAAAAAGTTTTGTCTACATCTATGGTTTATCTAAAATTAATTAAATAAAATCTATACAAATAATAAAAACGTATCTAGAGATAAAAATATCTATAATTGCGAGATATAAAAAAAAACACACAGGGCGTCTTAAAATAAGCAGCTAAACACGTTAAGACAATTGTTAGAATTGTTGTTTGTTTGTTTGTCCACGCACATCTCCTAAACCACTGGACGGATTTAAACGCGGTTTTCACGAATATTGTTAATATCTATTTAAGTATGTATTTAAAAATATATATGTATGTATATCAGTCTCTGGCAGCCATATTACAAGCTTTGCTTAGTTTGGGGTCAGATGACCATGTGTGCAATAATTTCCCAGTTATTTATTTATTATTTATTTATATGCTCATCTATGACCAGAGTGAAGTAAAGGCTATGTTATTTTGCGAAAAAGCTGGATTAAGGGAAGAAAAAAGGGTTGAAAGTAAATATGAAAATCTACGCGTACCAATTCGCGGGCAACAATAATAGTTACAAATAAATATTGTAACAACTTTTTGCCACAAAAGTTCGATTATGCGTTCCTAATGTTAAGAAATGTCCCTACTGTTATAAAATACATATAACATAAAACCACTGGATGACTAATCTCATCAACAGACTACCTTTAGAATTTAGATTAAATACTCGACAAGTTCAGACATGTTCCCTAGAATGTGAGGCCCGTCTTTGTTCGTTAGGTTCTCTCTCATTCTGACCAGTTCAATTTACTGTTTTATATATAGGGTTACACGGAACGGTGCTACTAAGCTGAAAGAAGGTCATCATTATTATGAATGATCATCATCACCGTGTACAACAAAAAAAACCGGCCAAGTGCGAGTCGGACTCGCGCACGAAGGTTTCCGTACTATTATCTATAAAAACGGCAAAAAAATCACATTTGTTGTATGAGAGCCCCGTTAAATATTTATTTTATTCTGTTTATAGTATTTGTTTTTATAGCGGCAACAAAAATACATCGTGAAAATTTCAACTAACTATCACGGTTCATGAGATACAGCCTGGTGACAGACGGACAGACAGACTGACGGACAGCGGAGTCTTAGTAATAGGGACGTTTTACCCATTGGGTATGGAACCCTAAAAATTACCATTATTGTAATACTTTGGTGATCTATCAAACTAGTACAAAACCGGGAAAACCCGGACTGATAGAAGCCCTAATCAGGAATACTTCATGTCAGAAATCAATATCTTTGGTTACCACAGTTCAGGCGACAACCTTTGTTAACTCACAGCTCACAATCTATGACTCATGTGTTCAGTTAGTGTGAAGTCTGAGGAAGGAACAGGTTTTTCTTCCTCTGGAGACCCACTTACAAGCTGTTACATCGCGACACAGATTTAACAATTACCTTTTGTTTTAATCAAAGTTTTTTAGCTACATACAGGCACTTTGATGTTTTTTTTTAATCTGACTATTTCAAAAAGAGGTTTATGAGTTTGATAGTCTATGATGTAAGTTCATGTGTTCCATGATCAGCTATTAGGGCTGTTCCACACATTTTAACCGACTTCCAAAAAGGAGGAGGTTCTCAATTCGACTGTTGTTTTTTTTACGTTTGTTACCCCCGAACTTTCGACTGGGCGAACCGATTTTGATGATACTTTTTTATTTGGAAGCTGGTGCTTCCCATGTGGTCCCATTTCAATTTGGTCCAGTTCTGACATTATTATGAAGTCGGTTTTTTTATATCGATAATTATTTTTAGATAGGGTTGCTTTTTATCGTATTTTTAAACGATGATGTTTTCTACGGTGGTCTCGCGACGATAGCATTTATCAAAAAACTTAGATTCCAAGGCCAATTGATGAAATAACAAAAAAAAAACAAGAGAATCAAAGAAATTTGGTCCAGTTGTGTCATTTTTATGAAGTCGGTTTATCTATTGTATTGTATCTATTGTATAATATATATATTTATAAAGAAGAAAGATTTGATTGTATTGTATCTATTGTATAATATATATATTTATAAAGAAGAAAGATTTGATTGTATTGTATCTATTGTATAATATATATATTTATAAAGAAGAAAGATTTGATTGTTTGTTTGTTTGCATTGAATAGGATCCGAAACTACTGAACCGATTTGAAAAATTCTTTCACTGTTGAGAAGCTACACTATCCCCGGGTGACATAGGCTATACTATATTTTGTAGCGAGGCCGAAGGCCGAATTACACCCGTGCGAAACCGGGGCGGACGGCTAGTTATATTGATAATTATTATGTTTTAATCAAATATTTTTGTGTACATACAGGCACTTCGATGGCTTTTTTCATCCGACTATGTCAAAAAGAGATTTATGAGTTTAAGAGTCTATGTGTTTGTTCATGTGTTCCATGATCAGCTATTTGGGCTGTACCATACATTTTATTGATTGCGAACCGAGTACGAATAACCTTTTTGGGATGATGTTTTTTTCACAATTTCATAGATTTTTTTTTCTTGCTGTAAATCCGCGTTTGACCTCCAACTCGCTTGAATTTTCACAGAATATGTAAATGTTACGACGGATTAACTTAGAAATAATAAAAAAGTCAAAAAGTAAACACAAAAGGGGGATCCCCATACAACAAACGTATTTTATTACGTATTTTTGTAATTGCTCTAATGTAAAAACGGTAACACGTACAAGCGTCAAACTTGGCATGATTATAGTACACATCTCTAAAGTATAACAACAAATAATAAAAATGGCCAAGTGTAAGTCGGTGACAAATTTCTGTTCATTACCAAGTTATAACTGGTAATTTAGTTACTTGGAAGACCTCATCATTTCTTTCACTGAATCCAAATGACACATTTTACTAATTTTGAAGTCGTTTTTTTTTATTAATAATTATTGTATTCTGTGGTGGTACGGCAGCCCGACTCACACTTGGCCGGTTTTATTGGCTTGGTACACCCTCTATAAGGAACACTTGTGCAAAATTCTGCTTCTAGACCCAGCGGTTTAAGCTGTGCGTTGTTTGTCTCTAAGCTGTCAGTAAATGAAACTTTTTCATTTATTATTCTCTTATACTTAGTTGTGTTATCAACCAAGATTATCTTCTCTCTGAACAATCTCACAATCTCCTCCCTCACTGTTGATGTCATACAGGTTAAGCTACGAAGCCTAAAACATATAAGTGTAAATTGCTAGTCTATCGGTTCTTCATCAGATACATTTAAGGGAGTGTGCAATTGAGCATCGGAACTGCAGTACCTCATTCTTTCCTGCCCATTTTTAATTGGATAGCCAGGCCGGGCACGAAAAAGCGGCACCATTTCATGTTGATATTCCGAAAACCCGAACTAAGCACTTTGATTCTACTTTTATTGTGTACCGATAGACTGTGGAATGAGTTGACTATATGGGTGTTCTCTGATAGTTACAATCTGGATGAGTGAAGTTATAAGTTTCTTCTAGGCAAGCAGACCGCAACATCACTTAACATAAGGCAAGATGGTGGTCAAGCGCAAGCTTATCAGAAGCCTAAAGGGACTTATTGTTCTCATTATTAGAAACAAATTTTACTAAAGGGTCAATGATGAAATCCTGAAAAAAAAATATCCAATGTTCCATATATTTTGTCATGACGTGTATGGAATGACAACTTTTTACGAAACAGTTGATTTTATATCGGCATTTTAGCGTTGGTCTCATAGTAAAAGCTGTCATAATGAGAAATTAAAAGAGCTCCTTTCAGCTGAGTACACCCTTTCCGTGTAACCTTGTATATTCTAAAATCTAATGTTAGCTCTGCAGTGTATCTGAAAAGTGAATTGTGTGCAACACAATCATATACATAGCGATTACAAACACTGATAAAATTAATCAGCATACTAAAATTACCACATACCTAGGTACATCATACATTCATGTCTAGCATGACGAGCTAGACCGAAAACATCTCTATATTTACAAGATAAAATTACCTATACTTATGCAGCAGTAGGTATGATTTTTGTAGGTAGGTATCAAACTTACCTGACGTTGATTTGGAATCTGAACCATCTTGAACTACTGGCAATTGAAACTATAGGTACTGAGCAGAAGGTAGAGGTGTATAAAGGCAATGTTTTTACTTTTTAATCTGCAAGTGGCAGTGCAGCAGTAGCTTGTGTAATCAGCTGATAAGGGGCATGCAAACGCGGCGATGGACGTACGCACTTTAACGCTGGCCACACAAGCGGCGCATGCTTAAAATTGAACTGGAATCAATTTACTAGTGCGTATGTGCCCAGCTGAGAGTGTAGCCGCGATGAAACGTGCCTCTCCACCAGCACGACTGCGCGCGATGCACAAATCGAATACCATTACTTATTCACTGTTGCATGTTTATTGTCATGTGCGGTACGGCCTACATGCGCAGAGCCAGAGCCGCTGGCTGCACACCTACATCTACCAATACACGAGCCGTGAGCTCGGGCGGTACTCACCGTGCCTTTCCATTGTCCCGAACTTGACGCACTGTGTAAACAACCAAACCACATAATAAAACAAAATGGAAGTCCGCCTCGCCCGCGCGAGATGAGAAATTTTTATGAGCGAGCGAACACTTCGAGTTGTAAAACGTCGTTACACTACACTTGACTACACTGTCTGTATCGTAGTATTTTAGCAGCCCCCCTCCAATTTGTTAACGCCGTCACCAGATTAGATGGTGCACGGTCATAAAATTACAATAATGAATGTTCAGTTCACCACACGGAATTACCAAAATAAGCGTTAAACAAATGATAATCGACACAAAAATTAATGTTCACTTGAAAATAATAATCATTCAAGCGTTTGACGTCCCGACACAACACCCACATCAAAAAATTCTACATAGCGACTGGGCCAGGCCAGCTTTCAATAATTCCACTCGAACATATCCCCGTTTCACTCGTTCACCATTCATTTAATTATTTCTCAATACGTGAGAGTGAGATGGCGCTACATAAATAATTCCTATGTATGAATAGAATCGGAGTTGTGAAGTACCTATCCCTCTCCCCGGCGATGATTGTGCTCGAGTTGAATGGACCCGAGAAGCGCTCAACCATTGGATCGATGCAGGTCACGTGACACAAATATGTAGCACTCAAGATAGCGCGCTAATATTCAAATCCAGACTGTGAATTTTAAAATGAAGGAAAATAAATAACAATCAAGGACAGTCAATGGATGGAGCATGTAATCACTGTCGCGTATTAAACATCTCATTGAGGTAACATACGTAAGGGAAATACTTTTCCGAAGCCGAAACGCTATTATTATACTATATAAAAACAATCAAATAATAACATTCACTTGCCATAAAATACGTAAGTCTAGTATTGCACTTGTACCAACTTGTACTATTATTATTTCTTGTGATTTTGCCCAACTCGTGTTGAAATAAACTCACCATTTTTTGTTTGATCAAAAGTGATGTAACTACAGTACCCTTAGTACAAGATTTGATAGTTTTCGAAAACTTTTTTCGTTTTCGTTTTGTTCCGTACATTGCTGGGCTAAGAGCTATTCGAAACCTTCTTTCGTATTCGAGTGAAGCAACCTATACTGCCGATTACTACCGATTTTGGTTCTTCCGCGTTTCCGCTAGAGGCGCTTTGCTGAAATGTATGGAACAATACGAAAACGAAAAAAAGTTTTCGAAAACTATCAAATCTTGTACTAAGGGTACAGTTAAGAGATATTTTAAAGTCAAATAAATATGACATACATAACCATAGATTATACACATAAAAGAAATGCATCCAGAGACTCAGAACTCAGTTTCCCCTTTAGCACTTACACAGCCCCCCCCCCCCCCCCCTGGTTGTCCATTCGTATACATTTTAATCACATGGTTTGCAGTTGTGTGCGTTCAATATAGAAGTGTGTGTTTGTAGAAGTAGTAAGAATATGTCAAGTGTGTGCAATACGTGTTTATCTCACCCCCTTCAGTTTTTGGCAGACTTTTTTGCTATTAGCTGGAGTTTAAAGGCAGATCCAAACTTTATATTATCAAAGATCGTAAGAGCGTTTGTGTGGTTAGCAAGGAACATACTACTCTCTAACGAGAGGTGGTTAGTTATTTAGCTATTCCCACCCAACCACGAAACCCTATTACTCCTAGCGGAGAGGAGTAATAGGGTAACCCAACCCAAAGGAGTGTGGGGGTGTTTACTTAATCCAGTCCATGAAAACGATTGTACATTTGTGTTTCACAAACATAACGAGAACATTCATTGAAATACCATGATTCAACCAATGAACAAATTTCGGAATAAGCTAGAGAGAAAAAAACATAAATAATTTACTCTTTTTTGCCCCAAAACGGTACCTACCTATAGAATTTATTTTACTTGTGTTTCATGAAACTAAACTAAAAAAAAGCACTATTTTTTTAATGAAACATGACATCAATGGACAAAATGAGCCTTTATTTTTCATAGACCTATAAAATAGCGTTTCACCAGAGTTCACTTCTCAGTGATGGGTGCGTCAACTTTGTCCCTGATAGGCAGTATCCCAAATCCAATAACAGATGATTGATAACTAGCCAACCAGAGTGTCCCCGAACCCTAATGCCTGTATTTTTCTTTTTAGTCTATTTACCCGTTGTTCAAATCTTTACAGAACTTCTTCTTCTTTTGTAGTGGTAGGACTCTTTGGCAGGGGTCCGCCTGGGGAAGTACCACACCTTTGCCAGTTATTCAACCGCCAAGCAGTAGTGTGCAAACATTACTGTGTTCCGGATTGAAGGGCAATGTTTCCAGCAACATTACAAGGGACACAGAGATTTGACATCTTATATCCCGCGGTGACGAGCGCAGTGCATTGCCATCCAGGGTTTTGAACTGTTGAAGTTCAAAATTCTGAGTGGAGTTGAGCTGTTATGGGCAAATGTGAAGAGCCATCAGGCGAGCGACTTCACTCGTCTCGTCAATCAGTATCATAAAAAAAACTTTAGGGAAGCATGAAATATAACACTATTAAGTTTTTATATATATTTTATTGTGTACGAAAATATATCCTACTTACTTAAATTAAGTAATGACTATAAAACAAGTCTGTCACTACAGAAATATGAGAAGTTGCTACATTTTTTTTACTATTTACTAAAAATCTAATTATGTGCCACTACCAAAAATTGAATTATTTTTTAACATTATGATAAATCAAGAATTTTTCTCTAATATAACTTAAAATAAGTGAGTTACACAAAATCTTATAATTCATAATACTAGAATTAGGTATGGAATAAAATTAAAATGATCGTGTTAAGTTTTAATCTGCAGTACAAGCTTCATGTCTAAGCTTAATTAGAATTGGAAGGAGATTAAAATAATATTAGATGCCAAGGCCAAAGACGGAGACAATACAGTACATAGTTTTGTTCTCCCAGCGGACTGTGCAGGAGCCATCAGTATTATTATCCCAGAAACAAGAGGATGCTGTGTGTAGTCCTGCACCATTCTTTTGCATTATCGTGCAAGTTACTGTAACAGAGTTAGACAATTAACATATTTCGTAAGCTTTGGTGAACATCTTGGCCAGCAAACATATAAAATTCTTTACATGCATATCAGACTGTAGATATTTTGAATTTGAATTCATACCTATGTATTTATAGGGTTTTTGTAGCTTGGTCAACTGGCCCAAACAAGATTCCACGACAGCTGAGGTCCATTGGTTAACTTTGTTGTGTTGATAGGCGGTGCCGCCGATCGAGTTTTCTATTGCTTCTTTGATAATTTTGCTCACATCGTCCACAATGAATTGATTCTGAAACACGTCATAGTCCGGTTTAATGTTAATAATCAATATCCCCTTTTTTATGAATGCTGCTAGCCCAACCAAACTTACTTCTTCGGCCAAATCATTGCATTCTTTCACCTCCATAATTTATTTCTATATATTATTTCCAGAATAGGCCGAATTTCGTGATTTTTTGAGCAAAAAAACAACAATTTTTGACGCTAAGCGAGGACGAGGAGAAATTTGACGTTACAGCTTTTTTTTCGATCTTTTTGTCTATGGCACAGTCTATGGTAGCAAGCTAGCAAGCACTAGTGGTGTGGCTGTGACGCCAGATATAGCAATAACAATCGACTAAAATATGGATAACTATATGAATTTTATAAAAAAAAAACATTACCAATTACCAATCGTTTTCTAAACCGGAAGTAGTCTAATCTAAATATATTTTTATTATGCTGGCAAGAATTTTGACAAATGTCAAATCATTTTTATTGTCTTTTTGCAAGATGAACATGGGTATTTCAATTCCCGTGATAAACTAATAAATAATGGCATCATCAGTGCAAAATAGTAGGACATCGCCGGCTGGATATTGTGCACCCTGCCGCACGTGCAACATGTGGTGTTGGCGAGCATTCAAGTGGTTACCAGTGCTATTGATAGCGTCTATCATTACATGGAGCTATTTCGCATACGTGATTCAGTTGTGCATTTGTTAGTATCTTATGAATAACAACACAGTAATGTAGCAGTGAAAACAATACATAACTATAATACAAACATTGCTTTGCAGTTACCATCCAGAGTACAGTTCAACAATGTGTATATCTGGTAGTTTACCATATTCTACTTATCATGTTCTCCTGGTCCTATTGGCGAACCATTTTCGCTAATATCGAACCTATACCCGACAAGGTAAGAGCTTTATGGATTTCCAGATCCCTGCATGTCTCCGGGATGTGTAAATGTTCGTTTACATGGCTATCTCTCCAAGAAAAATCAACCAAGAAACATGTTTCAAACATAAATCTAAACTTTTAAGACTCAATCCTTTCTTGTATGTTGTTAACAACCTTTGAGCTTATAATAAACAGCATGCATCTAAAATCAAAACATAGACATTCTATTTGTTTTTGCCTTACATCTGTGCAAAAAAGTATGAACCCATAGACTATCCTTGGGGTGAAAGTAGGTCACAGTTAAGACTGAACACCAAAGATACTATACAAGACAACAGTGGGGGTCAACCTACTAATAGAATCATAAAGGATGCAAATTATTTACATTTGGAAAGTGAGAGTTTGAATTTAAATTAGGAAGGTTCATGTCAGAATGTGAACAATGAATGAACAATACCCTTATTTTTTTTAGCATTGACAGCTGCAATAAGATTGTTAAATGCTGGAAACAAAAATGTTAAAAACATGAAAACTTTTAATATATTGCATACCAGCCACATAATTATAATCTGAGATTAAAAAAATCAAGCAAAATTAGTCTGAATAATTAAATTTTATCTATCTGCTCCAGCTGTCAGGAGTCGTACCGCCACCTGTTTTATGTGATTCTGTTTAGTTGATTGTGAAAAGTAGCATGAACGCAAACTGTATCTCGGCACGTTCATGTTCACATGATTTTCTGCAATCACCTGAACTGAATCATATAAAGCAAGCGATGGTATGGCCCCTAACAGCTGAAAAAGATTGTAAAAAAGCCTAATGAAAAATTATGGCCTCAGAATAACTGGAATGTTGAATAGTTGATCTGGATCTACTCAATGTTTTAATAGCGTTTCACACTAATATTATAAATTCAAAGTTATTTGTCATTGCAACATCCTTTCAGCTGGCCTAGCACAGGCCGTGGACAAATTATCTTTCCACTGTTTTTATCCGTGTGAAGACGCGACAAAGCTAGAATATGGATACGTTTGTCTCTTTATCACGAAATAAAAATGGTGGACAGACAATATGTCCACGGCCCATGCTAGCCCTGCAGGTTAGAACCACCTTTGTAACTCTTTATTTAAAATATTAGAAAGATTGTAAACAGAATTTTGTATATACGAGTAAATTACAATCCTTGAGTCCAATGCTCTAATGTCCGTAGCATATATAAGTGTGCCAAAGTTTATGTTAGACAAAGGTTATCAGATTCATGGGGTCATTGTTATTTGTGGAGACCACACACAGTGGCAGCAGAACTCTGCAGTCTGCTTACCAATTATTCAAGCATTAAGCAGTAGTCTGTAAATATTACTGTCTTCCGGATGGAAGGGCAGTGTTTTTCAGTAAATAATCGGGCATAAAGATTTTACATTAAAAGCCAATTCATGTTTTGTTAATTTAATAATATTAGGTTCTTCAAAAGCGCTGTTGATAGAGTCTTTAAGGGTCGGCAACATATCTGTGATGCCTGGAGTTGCAAGTATCCATAGTCGACGGTGATCGCTTACCATCGGGCGGCCCGTCTGTTTGTTTGGCAACTATGCCATAAAAAATAAATTACTAAATTTGGGGTGCAGAAGGCCCAGCTTAATATCTCAGGGTGACGAGTGCATTACCACGTGGGGTTTGAACTGATGAAGTTCTAAATTCCGAGTGACACCGAAATATGGGTAAGCATGATGCTTACTGCAAGTCACCTGTTTGTCTCTTCAATCAGTAAAAAAACTAGCAAAGCATTTGTTATAACGTAAACACTTTCGGATTTATAATAGTATGTTTTGTGTAAAAATGTTTGTTCATACTTGGTATTACATATTATTTTATACATTATTTGATCCCAAACCCCAATAAACCCACCATCTTATCATGCTTCCTGTATAGAATAGTGGGTAAACAGAGATCAGCTAGCTAAAGTTTTAAAAATGAATTATTATCTAAACCTACTGTTAAAGATATTTTAATAAACCTGACCTACTTAATCACTATTACTTAAAGATATTTAAAACTATAGATTCAACATCATTTATCCCGACTAATAAGGGACTGTGTGTTAGGAGAGCAAAAGAGCACAAAATGGAGTGTTTGAATAGGTAGCATGCCATTATAGCAGTTAAGGTTGCCTGAAAGAGATTGCTTATAGCGATATGGCCGCCACTTGTTAAACTTACTACTGGTATGTAAAATAAAGAGATAATCTATCTGCAGACGCGCATTTCAGTAATAAGTCGTCGTAATGGTTACTACACTCATTTGAAAATCTGTCTATAATTTTATGTTTTCCTAATGTTGTGCTCTTTGGTAAGCCCATCACCTGCGCACTGTTTGGCTCAAATGTCCGTAATAGTTTTTTTCCCCTAACAAGAAGGTTGTTAGGAGAAAAAAAGTCTAGAAAATTTGGGAAAAACTGAAAGTGCTTTTTTCTATGAGAATTTTGTAAGAGCTCAAAACCTAAACTTATTTATTTAAATTTGGACAGGGCAGTATCTGTCCACGCTTCTAGTTATTAAATAAATACCTTTGCTATTAACTCTAATTGAGTGCTAATTTGTAAATGACTCAATTAGTCACTCAGTGAGGCCTTGAAGTGATCATGAATCATGAATTCAATCATTGTACAATTCACACATATTTTCCTATCTATATGTGTAATTATATTTTTCCTTATACATATTTAGCTTATTAAAACCCAGGATATGTAATGTGTTTAATACCGAAAACATTATGCGAATGTAGTTTGTTTTAACGAGAAGTAGTGCTTTTATTAAAATTTATTATTATTTTACTTAAAATTTATATCAAACAAAATACAAGCCAATACTGAACATCGTAACTATTTAGCTTATACCTACAAAGAAACAATTGGATTGCCCATAGACCATCAAAGGTCGGAAGACAATTCATAAGCTCAAGCTTACTACCAGTTGGCATCGTACCCGACAAGTATGAAATGTTCGGCATGCATGTTTCGGCACCCCAGACATTTAGTAAAAACAGTTTTTTTTTTAGTTTTTCAATTTTACATATTAGCTATTCATATTGACAATATAAATGTACTTTTCTCAACCATGGTGTTCAATGCGTCTATTTATTAAGGACCTGCTTCTACAGAAATTGGACTTTAAGGCCTTGACTGATGCTGAAGTACATAATTGGTGGGCAATTTTTGTGTCCTTTGCTTATCTACACTAATATTATAAAGATGAAAGATTTGTCATTTGTATGTTTGAAACGAATCAACTCAAAAACTACTAGACCGATTTAAAAAATTCTTTCACCATTAGAATGCTTCATTATTCCTGAGTAACATAGGCTATATTTATTACTAGATGTTTAAAAAAAATACTCCACCCGTGCGAAGCCGGGACGAGCGGCTAGTCTTATAAGTACAATATATCAATGTGCATACCAAGCTAATAAAAGCGTGTTAAAAATCACATCGATCCATTGCCCTATCGCTGGGTGAAAGTGGAACAAAGTCACACTTTCGCAATTCTCATAGTATGAAATATAATTTAATTTAAACTAGGGCCAATTTAATAGATCACATTTGACATCTGTCAGTCTATTGTTTATAAGTCAAGATAAATCGTAAAATTGCCTTCTTTTGTCATTATTACAATAAATATGTATTTAAAAAAATATATATAAGTAATTGTGCAGTTCTAACTTTGAAAAAATAACATTGTTGAATTTTGATGAAGTGTCAAATTTGATCTATTAAATTGGTATAAATAAAAATGTAGAATGTATTTATAATGTAAATCCTTTGTTTTCAGTACAAACTGCCCCAGGCGGAGCTAGAGAAATTATTGAGCGCCGAAACGGAAGACTCGCAAAGATCTATTTTGGAGAATTTTGCCAAAGACCTGCCTATAGTCACGAGGTAAATTATACTAATTTTACAAGTTATTTCTATAGTTTTATGGCCCCAAATACTGATAATTTTTACTAGCTTTTTGAATATAAGATAGTAGTTGGTAGCCCATATATGTACTTCATCATCATCACCATCATTTCAGCCATAGGACGTCCACTGTTAGACATAGGCCTCCCCATCGATCTCCAAAAGTGCCCTGCCCACTGCCACTTCAACTTGTTAATCTGGTGTGCTATGTCTGTAGCGTTCGTTCGTCTGAAACCCTGAGCATAGCCCTCTCCATGGCTCGTTGTAGGACTTACTTCAGTGAAATATTAATAGAAAATGCTTTCATTCGGTTTTTACAATGTCATTGCAGCTTTCATTTTTAAGCAAACAAAACAATAAACTTTGACTGAGAGTAGTAAAATGAGAATTCCATAATTGTAATGTTTTTGGTGACATAAGTATGACATATTTGTAATTTTTATTTGGTAAAATAAGTATGACATATTTATCAAAATAATTGGTAAAATAGGTATGTCATATTTGTAATTATTTTGTGGTAAAATAAGTATAATATATTTGTCAAAAAATGGTAAATTAAGTATGTTATATTTTTTTATGGAATATGTATGACATATGTTTTTTTGTAAAATAAGTATGTCATATATGTAATTTTTTTTATGGATTAAGTATGACATATTTGTAATTATAATTTCTTTAAAATAAGTATATCATATATGTTCTTAATTTTTGGAGTACACATTAATATTAAATAATAAATATTATCTCAATTCTAGACTCCGAAATATAATAAGACGGCTCAGTGCAAGGTTTTTCAATATGGAAAGCAAAAAAGAGATATTAGAGTGCTTTGCCGACACCATACCTGTTTTGACGAGGTTGGATTGTTTCTTTACCTAGAATTGAGACAATGTTTGTATTACATAGTAGATACTTGAATTAGAGTTATAGATTAACATAATTATCAATGTAAAAAAATCGACTTCATCAAAAAGTCAGAACTGGACCAAATTGAAATGGGACCACACGGGAAGCAACAGCTTTCAAATAAAAAAATAATCATCAAAATCGGTTCACCCAGTCCAAAGTTCTGAGTTAGAGTTCGCGCAAAACTTTATGAGCCCTCTGAAGTTAGGCCCTAGTGGCTGCGCAGTACGCATTATAGGTATCCGAGGGACGGGACAGGGCGTCGGGGAGGCCTCGGGCCTAACTTCAGAGGGCTCATAAAGTTTTGCGCGAACTCTAACAAACATTTAAAAAAAAACTGTCAAATTGATAACCTTCTCCTTTTTGGAAGTCGGTTAATAAATTAGAATGTAGATGTAATAAAATAATTTGCATATAAAAATTACAACATACTTTGATACTGAGCTACACGGAATGGTGGGATGCTGAAAGGCGGTTATTGTATTTAATATGAACACCTAAAATCGCAACAAAAAAATGCTGTTCTGTAGAAAAATGACATTCACACTCAACGAAAAGTACGGAACAGCTTATGTTTTTCGCAATTTCCGGGTTGGTCTCATAGAAAAAGTTGGTCATAATAATGAGTACGAAGAGCTTCTTTTGGCATAGTACCACTGAACGGTGTAACCCTGTATTAATTTTGTATGTATGTAGTGTATTTAGTGATATAATATCCTAGAAGTAATAATTTGTCTCTACCTACCTGGTTTATATTACACAGTGGTTAGATAGACCTGAGGTTGAAAGATAAGAAGATAAAATTACTGACCTGGTTTTGAAGACCAACTGATTATTCAGACTGATGAAGTGAAAGTGACTCGAAATTCGTTTTTCATATTTTTCACTACTGGGGTGATGACATTTGGAAACTTTGATTATACATAGTTTGGATTTGCCTTCAATTCGAGCTAGTACCGAAAAAAGTCTGCCAAAAACTGAAGGGGGCGAGGGAAACACGCAGGGCCGGATTATCCATAAGGCTAATTAGGCAACTGCCTTGGGTCCTCGCACCGACTTGGAGCCCACGGGGGCCTAGTCTATGCGGGCCACGCACCAAGAAAAAAAACCGTTTCATTCGTGACATTCCCCATAATTATTTACATCCGGTAATGTTGCCATGAAGAAAAAATGATTTTACTTACTGTAAAAAGCGCCTTCTAACGGCATTTGGTTGAATGTGGAAGTATTCTATCAAAACTTTTCGAAAAGGGGCCCCGAGAATTACTTTGCCTAGGGGCCCCGATAGGGTTAATGCGGCCCTGGAATCGCGTATTGCACACACTGACATATTCTTAACAGTTCTACAAACGCTCACTTCAATATTGAGAAGCACACAATTGCAAATGACATGATCAAAATGTCATCAAATGGACGACTAAGGCGGTGTGAGCGCTAAAGGGGAAAATTTAGGTGTAACACTTCCATTTATTTTTTCACAGGGCTAGGGTTGCTACCAAAGATAATATACCCACTTGATCGCGCATGAGATTTCCTTCCTTAATCCGGCCCTTGCGCAAAATAACATAGCCTATACTTCAATCTGGTCATATCTAAGCATATTCGTGAAAACCGCATTTAAATCCGTCCAGTTGTTTAGGAGAACAAACAAACAAACAGACAAAAATTCTAAAAACTGTCTTAATGTGTTCAGCTGCTTATTTTAAGACGCCCTGTGTGGTTTTTTTTATATCTCGCAATTACAGTATTTTTTAATATCTACGTTTTTATTATATGTATAGATTATAGATTGTGACATTTTCAGAACAATGTCGGGGTCTGTCCGTTATTGCAACCGGTGCGTGCTGGTGAAGCCGGACCGAGCGCACCACTGCTCCATCTGTTCCCGCTGTGTCATGAAGATGGACCACCACTGCCCGTGGGTGAACAACTGCGTCTGCTTCCATAACTACAAGTTCTTTATGCTCTTCCTTGGATACGCGTTGGTTTACTGTCTATTCATCATGGGTACTACGTTACCCTACTTCATCAGATTTTGGAAGGTATGCCGATTTTAATTTTTTAATTTTTTTTTATTGTAAAATAGGCTTGCGCTTGGCCGCCAACTCGCCTGATGTTAAGCGATGATGCGGCCTACGATGGATCACGCGTGCCTAGAAGAAACCGATTCACTTTTGTCTTGAAAACACCCAGATTGTAACTATCGGGGAACACCCATTCAGGCAGCGCATTCCACATACTAGCAGTTCGCACAATAAAATTGGAATCAAAGCGTACGGGTACGGGTTTTTAAAGCGGTGTCGATAGAAAAAAGGGCAGAAGGGAAATAAATCATGCAGATCTGATGCGCACTCTCCAAAATGTATCCGATAAAAACCGATAGACTAGCAACTTTGCGCCGATGCTCGAGACTAAGAGGCTTAGTCTGAACTAGGCCGATTGTTTTTCTTCTTTTTGCATGATGCCCATTGCAAGATCTTTCACACTTTTCCATCTAGATTCGAAATATTTGTTCTATACATGATTACTCGCAAAGGGAGTACTATGCCAAAAGGGGTCCATAGTACCCATCATAATGAACATTACAAGGGTTCCGTAGCCCGACAAGGAACCCTTATAAATTAGTTCTGTCCATCTGTCTGTCTGTCTGTTTACCATGGGAACAACCTCAAATCGTGAAAAATAATTCAGGCCAAGTACGAATCGGACTCGCGCACGCAGGGTTCCGTACCATTATCTATAAAAACGGCAAAAAAATCGTCTTGTATGGGAGCCCCTTTAAATATTTATTTTATTCTGTTTTTTTAGTAGGTATTTGTTTTTATAGCGGCAACTGAAATACATCATATGTGTAAATTTCAACTATCTAACTATCACGGTTCATGAGATACAGCCTGGTGACAGACGGACAGACAGACAGACGGACGGACAGCGGAGTCTTAGTTATTACTAAGACTCCGCTAAGGATACTTGACTTTTTAAGTTTGTCATAATTAAAAAGTTAAGTATTAAATGCCAAAATAATAATTATAATATTCAAATAATTAAAAACTGTTCAGATAGATAGGAGAACTTATAGACTTCTTAAAACTAATAACGTTGTCACCAAATTCGTCGATATCGGTTGTCTTCGACAGAGTGTTATACTGACGCACAGTTCTAGACAAGGGTGCATTTGGCCACCTTCACATCATCAGCCAATTAACGTCCACTCTTGGACAAGGCCTCCCGGCCATAGAGAGGGGTGTTGCCATAATCCCCACGCTTCACCACCTTGCCACCTTGGCTACTTACGATACAATACATTTATTACGTCATATCATTGACAAAAGATAGAGCATCCATCCTTGGTCATATTTAGCTACCAAAACATTGTGATGATTAAGCATTGTCTTGTCGCAGTAAACATGCAGTATAAACACTGTAAATAAGATAACAGCTTCAAATGTGCTACATAAATCTTTATCCCGGACACCAAAGCCAGATATAAAAATATATATAAAGAAAGTTCAATGTTTGAGTGGAATTCACCCCTAACCACAACCCTTTACCAGGTTAGACTCTGCGAACGTGTCAATCGGAGATTTTCCAAAAGGCAATTAAAAAATGTTTATAAAAATGCGATAAATAGTGTTGACGAATCATGGATTTGAAGATTTTGCAAAACCACAGACGAAGAAAGGTCAATAAAAAAACTTGCTTATTCTCACGGACAGACAATATCTATCTGTCTGTCTGACACTGTCTGTCATGCTTATTTTTGTGGTATTTTATTTCGTAGTATAACTATCAAAGTACTTGTTTTTTTCCACAACACAACACAAATTAGTAGGTACATACTCGTAAGTGTGCCTTGCCTACTCGTGTTATAAAATGTACCCTCTCCCTTGTATTGTAGGTTTCATTATACAAATGCGAAAAAATTTGAAACATGTATCGTCAGCGCCATCTATCGATGGTTGCAGAACGATGTTCCTCCAGCTGTCAGAAATCCTCCCATTTGTATAAAAACCCAGCTTGCCGCATTTTTAATGCCTACTATGAAGCCACGAGAGCAATTTCGTGTTGTACGTACTCCCAGCAGTAAAGTGTCGAATTTCATGTTTTGAGTTAAGTGGATTGTTAGTGCATGCAGTCGTATAAATTTGTATGATCATTTTAAATTTGTGTGTCCAGCCGTTTTTGAGATTAGCAAAAAATTCTTCCCCCACGGAACGTCACTTCCCCCAGTGGCATTTTTGCATTTTGCGGCATGAAATCAACGTTTTCGCTGAAAGTACTCGTATGCATGCAATTTCGTGATAGATTAATTCCATTCGCACGGCCAACTGCTATCGAAGAGTTTATAGTTTACTATGGCGCAATTTGGTATTTTTGTATTGACCTCTCAAACGCTACGGCTAAGACGACGCGACGCGATCGAACCGAGTTATGCAGCGGGCTTGTTGGAGCATTTGTCCAAGTAAAGGCACTGACATGCAAAGTGAACTCGCAACGTCTATCTTGAAAAAGGTCTGTGATTCAAGATTAAATCTTTCCAAATAATTCTCAATATTTGGGCGGAATTACCTTTTTTTATCTTAGTCTTTACATGGATGAACTAGCATATTAATTTATTTATATTAATTTAAATTTCAGTCATTCATTAACTTCTTAATATTAAAAAATAATAATAATAAAAACGACAAATTAACTAGCGTATTTTAACTAAACTAGCGTATGTTAGTGTGCGTAACTTATGTCATCGCTTATTTGCTGTGTTTCAACTATATGTTTATTACAATTTTAATAAAGGATTTGTCTCGATTTAACCTCCATTGCCTTAGAAATTTACAATCTCTTCCTAGAATTCTTTAGATAGATACTTCTTGTGTAATCTATATTGCAGATGTATCAGGAATATAAAGTTGCCAACTGCGATCCCCTAATACGAAACGGCACGTTTTCTCAAGTGTGCATGGATTTGCTCAATGTATGCCTAAATTTTCTTTCCTTTTCTAGCATTATAATAGTATGGACACTGACTGAATAAGCGTTAAACGCACACTAGCATACGCGTTCATTTTCCTACCCACTCAAAGATAAATAATAGGCTCAAGTCTTTTTAATAATCTACATTTAGGGAACGCATCAGTGTCCATACTTACATACCTATTAATGAGTAAACAAGTGTATAAATAGAGCAAGATCAATAGGTTTATTGCTTATGATTAGTTTATTAGATATCAAAGTTCATGTTATTAACATTACAAGGCAAGACAAGACATCTAAATGCGTTTCGAATCACGCCATCAGCGCTAATATGAAAACTTTATTTGTGTCGTATTAGTTCTCTTTACGCTTCATAGGCGTTGTTGGCGTGATTCAAAACGCGCCCTAATTTATGTGTTATGTAGAATATCAAATTTCGAATTCCGTTGTCTTTATAGCGTAGTCTTAAAGTATTTTTATTGCAAGAACTCGTAGTGAAAAAAAATTATGCATATTGTAAGCAGCTAGTCTTTGTAGCTAATAAGAGTAATCACCTGATATCATTTATTTAACCTTTATTCCGGCCTTCAAAGATAAATATGCGCACACTCATGTATCATCAGCAAATAATTTGAAAAATGTACTTGCAGTTTAATAAGTAATTTTATTGTGCGATCTGCTAGTCTGTGAAATGCGCTGCCGGAATGGGTGTTCCCCGATAGTTACAATCTGGGTGTCTTCAAATCTCGAGTGAATCGGTTTCTTCTGAGCAAGCGTGCTCCATCGTAGACCGCGTCGTCGCTTAACATCAGGCGAGTTGGCGGTCAAACGCAAGCCTATTACAGAATTAAAAAATAAATAAAAAAAAGCTTAGATAATATCATAGATAGATAGTAACTCTACATTTACATTTCGTTAATAAAAAAATGAGTATTATTTTAATTTATACTAGTGCTGTTGTCCGCGATTTCGTACCCGTAGATTTTCATATAAACTTTCAACCATTTGTTCCTCCATTAATTAGTTAATAAAACGACGTCACTCAGTAAAAAGCTTGTTTTGAAAAAGTTTTTGTTTTAATTAATAATAATATTTTTCTATGTTAACTTCTTTGTTTACATCTTTGCCAAGAGTTTAAGATATTTCCATTACAGTTGCAAAGATAATGTCCACAAAATAAGTAAAAAGATAGATAAGTACCTACCCGGGCTTATTATGATAATTATCGTCAAGTTTATTCAACTTTGACCTAGAAACACCACATTGTTTCTTTATCTGTAACGCTTTGGGAATGTCTTTAGCTAAGTACATCACACTAGTATCATAATTATATGTGAAAGTTTGGATGGATGTTTGTTACTCAATAACGCAGAAACGGCTGGATGGATTTAAATGAAATTTGGAATATACATTGCTTATGTCCTGGATTAACACATAGGCTACTCTTCATCATCACCGTCATCGCCGATTTTCATCACCACGCGGGTAAAACCGCGGAGCGCAGCTAGTTTATTTATATTTCGTGGTTTTACTGATTAACCTGCGCTGAGCGTTTTATCGCGAGAATTCGTTATCTATTATGATGTCATAATACGACTAAATTATATTTAGTCTTAATACCTACAGCGCTACCACCCTCTGTGTGTCTTAGCCTCAATGATTTTTAACCCTTAAACCCTACCCTGGGGTTCTAAGCGGTTTCCAAATTATGTTTTCACGATTAGTTTCGTAACAACGATACGACGTTGCCGTCATTTTAGGTAATCTTATAAATCGTCATCGGCTAGCTATTCGGCAACCGTGCGCTGTACACTGGTCAAGAACAGCTGGGCGACTTTGGGGTCCTCTAGGACCCCTGGACAGTAATAGTGTACTATTTTGAAATTCTTGTCAGGCTTATGTTGGTTATGTTATCTGGTGTTTTAGCTGAATACTATTAACAGTAAGGTTGGATAACAAGCTGAAATAAATTATAACAATAACGTCGAATTTGAAGCCGAAAAAATTTTTGTTATGAAAAAAATTAATTATTTTTTGTCTGATGGAAGCAACCAAATACGTCACATAGTACATTTTAATAATCAGACACAATGCTGCGTCGATTTTATGGATAAATTATGACATCGCTAAAGTGTGGCCAGATGGCCCAAAAGGTGGCCATTGTCATTTTTTTTTTCATTTTAATTCATTTGTCTTGCTGAAAATGGGCGTACAAAAAAGCACCATAAAGTCTAAATTTTCTATAAGACGTGTCGGACTTTGTTGACGAACCGCCATCCAACCAACGAGAGAGAAAGAGAAAATTTCCTTCCACCCTCCCGTTGGCCAGACGGCGGTCCGGCGTACCAAATCCACACGACTGTTAATACTATTAGGACACTCGTACACAACGCTACGCAAATCTTCGATACTCGACGATTTTAGTCTCCAAGCGACTACCGCCATACAAATCCATTGAGGTTCGGACACGAGTCGCGTGGCGACTCAATGTATGGCGGTAGAGGCCTAAGACTTGAAACTGACGCTTGCTTGTAGAATATTATCTATTAGTACTTCAATTTGCTCACTTCTAGAGATAAGTATGTCACTATCGCAATTAGATATCTTTGATAACAAGGTCTCTCACCTTGTTATATACGGTATACGGAGTGTATACGGAAACGATGCTTGCATGAAGATTAGAAATATCAACTTTGTTGATGCCGGAACAAACGAACATCTTATTCGAGATGGGGGCGATAAGTCCTGCACTGAAGTCCCGCTTGGGGTGTATTGTGCATTTCCCCCTGCCAGCAGCTACCCGAACCAACCCAACTCCTTGAAATATCGGAGTCAGGCTCTGGGACGCTGGGGCACAGTTGCTCCAGTGGAACGAACATCTTCCGATTAATTTATTAGGGTTCTGTACCCAAATGGGCGCGCCATATTTTAGGCCATAAAAGGCGTTTTCAACACTGATACAAGAGCAGAGTAACTATTGCTTGACCATTTCCTAAAATTTCATGAATAAATGTAATATTTTCAGGGAGATTTCGGCACGGCGGCTTCGGCGGGCCGGTACCACATTGTGTTCGCGTTCTTCGTATCGCTAATGTTCGCGATATCGCTCGGTTCGCTGTTCGGATATCACTGCTATCTAGTAGCTCATAATAGAACCACTTTGGGTAAGTTTCTATATGTTCGCAAAGTCTTGTGATAATTCCTAATACCTATATTTGGACAGTAGGCCGAAGGAGACACAGAAAGGCAGGAAAAAATTAACTAGATCTATTGCATAAAGAGGCTATGCCCATGGTTTGCATGACAATGCATGGTAAGCTAAGTGACGTCATTATAAATCCAATATGGCTGACCAGTTATTTTTCATGCATCCCCATGATATGGATATCTAATCAAAGGGTTTGCTGAGAAGAATACGAAAAATTAAAAGAGTAACTCAGTAAAAAGCTGCTTTTATGTAATTTATTATTATACAATACAATATCTCTTTATAACATACCGAAAAATACAAATGAAACTCAAACTAACATAAAAAAATATGGCAGTATAATGGACGGCCTTATCGCCTGAAGCGATTTCTTCCAGGATGTATTATGGTGTCAATAAAGAGTTTATTTTATTTATTTACTAGCTAATGCCCGCGACTTCGTACGCGTAGCGCAAAGTAATTAGTGGGTGGACGATTAGACTGACATATCCATATATAAATGTTACACTAACGAACACGAACGGAACTTTAAATAGGCACAAATCCATCGGATTATTTATACTGAATATTTTATAGATAATACCTACACATATGACATGATTGTAGATTTATTGCTCTCCATTTTAATGCGGATTGTCATACTATCGTCATAGTATGATTTTAGTCTAGTTTTAATCTGACTCGATACAGGTATCCCGACATGTCCATAGTTTCAAATATATTTCAAGCAAATAATATATTACTTTCACTGGTTAAATACGTTGGAAGTGTGGAGTCATGGAGCCAATAAGGAAAAAAAATGGTATAAGTCAAGCGAAATGTCATGCATGACAAACGTTATTATTGAATTATAAGTAAATAGTAAGTAGGAAGCATGGAGCGGTATCTATAATTAATCGCTGTTATTTAACATTACTCCGCGTAAAGACTGCCAATCAATGATGTCTAAATAATTTTTGCCCGCCTTCTGCGCCTCGACCCGAAAATAGCTGCTAATCATAGATTAGTAACAGATTAGATGCCGCGAGTTCACCTACTTTGCGTGTCTGTTATTGGTGTTAAGTTTGATCCTGGCAAAAAAATGTATTCATTTTAATCTCCGTCGACTTGGTATATTAGCACGTCAGAAGTCAATACAAAAATAAACGTACTTTAAATTACGCCATAATAAACTGTAAAACCTCTTCAAAAGCAGTTGGCTGTCCTGAAAATAACAAACACAAAAAAAAAACTATTTGGTGCAGTCTATCGGAAGTTATGCGGGTACATACATTTCGGCTATTCGTTTTTATTTCATCATCATCATCAGCCAGAAGCCGTTCACTGCTGAACATAGGCCTCCCCCTTTAACCTCCACACTGAACGACATCCAGCCATCTGCATCCACTGGATGCCCGCGACTCTCACAATGTCGTCGGTCCATCTAGTGGGAGGCCTACCTACGCTGCGTCTTCCGGTTCGCGGTCTCCACTCAAGAACCTTACCTACTTCCCCATCGGTTAACAGTTCTTCGAGCGATGTGGCCTGCCCATTGCCACTTCAACTTGCAGATTTTAATAGCTATGTCGGTGACTCTGGTTCTTTGGCGAATATCTATATTTTTATTTACATATAGATAGATAGATTATATGGCAACAGCCGCTTCAGTCTTCCTACCTACCATGTCTGCGAGTAGAAGTCTGTCATTACGACAACATTACTATAAAATAAGCTAGATGGCGTTATAAATAATTATAAAAAAAAAAATTTTTTACTATTTATTATCATAAATTAATATAGCCTATGTTTCAATCAGGTATTTTATAAGCATATTCATGGAAACTACTTTGAAATCCTTCTAGTAGTTTAAAAGATGTGCGCGGACAAACAAACAAACTGACAGCCGTCAGATTTGTAGTTCCATAGTTTGAAAATAGATTGCGTACTGAAACGATGTTTTGCGAAAAAATTGTAAATTTGCCTCAACTTTACGAATAATATTATTAAAAACGTAGTAAGGTATTCAATAATTCCTAAAATAATGAGTGTAAATGGATCGTAGTTTCACAAATATGAAAAGTGCGTCTATTATAGGTAAATACGACACTTTACCTGAATCACGCAAACGGGATTTTTTTTGCAAGTTAAACCGATATCTGGTATTGCTTCTACTTAGTTAGAAGTCATGTGTGAAGGTATTTGATCTACACATCTACACATTTATAATATGGTAGGGATTGAATAGGTTATATCTCGAAATAATACTCTACATCTCGGTGAAAAATTAAGGGATGAATTCCGTTTATTGAATAACACACATCCCGTGAAGTCGTTTTTTTTCTGTAAAAACTTAATGTATGTACTGTACTGTATTAACTAAGCATTTGTTTGAGGAAAGTCTATAAAGTGAGATGTGTCTTCATATTACACAAATGTTATCCAATTTTATGTTATTCTGAGTAGCTTGTCTCATTTTTATTTGCGATATAAACATCCATGGACATTTCATAAAAATTTGGACATTTGTGATCAATGCCAACGAAGTTCGCGTGCATTCTGAAATGCTACCAGCTTCCTGTTACTTTTTCAATTAGGTTACTTTTTTCATTTGGTATACTTTTTTTTATATCGTTGTAAATTAGTGACTGCAATCCACTGACCCGTGTTGAACGTCAGTAGAAGCCAGCAACTTGCTTGCTTCTCATTGGCCAGCAACTTGCTTGCTTGTTATTGGTCAGCAACTTGCTTGCTTGTCATTGGCCAGTAACTTAGTTGCTTGCTCGTCATTGGCCAGCAACTTGCTTGCTTGCTCGTCATTGGTCAGCAACATGCTTGCATGCTTGTCATTGGCCAACAACTTTGATTGCTTGTCAGTGGCCAGCAACTAAAATGCCGTTTGTTTTCAGATTTCCTCCTTAGATACCAGCGTCTGGGCGGTCCTACCAGTCAGATAGTTAACCATATGCTTAAAACACTGGTCAATGGTAATTGCAGTCACATGTCGTATAGGTAGCAGAGTAACATTAGAATTAGAGTATTAATTACTTAGATAAATATGCCTCTAGATGTATGTAAGATGGCTTGTTATTTAAAGCAGATCGGATTGAATTTAAAATTATTGTAAATAGTTTTAGCATTGACACAGTAACAGAACATTATGAAATTTTAATATGTACATATTTGTGTATAAAAGTTAGGTGTAGCTATTATGAAGGCGTGTTGTAAATTTACTGGTCCATATAGGTATGCACTATCAGTTTATAGAAATATACAGATTTTAAATTCCGTATCCAATAACTGTGGGATTGTTGGTACTAAGCCAAATGCTAAGTAAATCGTGTTTCTTCCGTTTCCTCCGCCAAAATAGAAAATATTATCATCATGAAAGTTGGTTTAAATCATTTGCTTTATTATTTTAAAGGTCGTGATATTTTTACTAAACTCGCACTCAGGAATTTTGTCTTCAAATATTTTGAAAACGTTAGATAGATTAGACTTACGGAACTCATCGTTATGAAAAACTTGTACTGTGGGACTAACTCTAAAACAGCAGATAAAATCGGCTGTTCCATAGAAAAATTTCATTCATACTCAATCAGCAGGCCACATCGCTTGACTAATAGAAAGGTTCTTGAGTGGAGACCACGAACCGGAAGACGCAGCGTAGGTATGCCTCCCACTAGATGGACCGACGATTTTAAGAGAGTTGCGTGTTGCGGGCATCCAGTGGATGCAGATAGTTGGCTGTCGTTTAGTGTGAAGTTCAATGGGGGATTGGGGGAGGTCTATGTTCAGCAGTGGACGTCTTGTGGCTGATGATGAGAGAAGGAAACTCTAATGGAGTGTCCTTGAGTCTACCTGACGCTACGTTGTAGGTTCCTAACATAATTTTTTGTTTACTTTTCCAACTTGCAGAAGCCTTTCGCGCGCCGATGTTTCGCGGTGGCGCAGACAAGAATGGCTTCTCACTGGGTTGTTTCAATAACTTCAAGGAAGTTTTTGGCCTCAGTCCCAACCTTTGGCTGGTGCCTGTTTTCACCAGGTAAGGTTATCTGTACAATACTATATCCGCTATTCATAAATGTCTAATGAGTCTTGAACCAAATAACTTCACGTGACGACTTCTTCCTAATATACATAACACAATGTAATCAGTCACTTGGAGCTGTCAAAATATCATCGGCATCACTTCCTTATCTTACCGATGTTATTTGCTTAAGGTGAAACGTTTCAATTTGGCGGGCAAATCAAATTTCAAACAGTTTTTTTGTCCTTGTAGCTAGGCCGGGTAATTATTGTGAAATGGCATAGTGTTCGCGAAAATTGTTGGTCGTTCTTTACATTATCATGTACAGTTATTAATCAGTTACTCACCATATTACTTACATTTGGCAATAAACCGTTTGAAACAGCATAAATTTGTTTATTGACAAATGTATGTAATAATGTGCATTGGAGTTAAATAACTTTACGCGAGTTTGTAAAGAATAATAATCAATTTTCGCGAACATCATTATCGTTTACAATAATTACTCGGCCTAGCTACAAGAACAAAAAACTGTTTGAAATTTGAATTTCCCGCCAAAAAGAAACGTTTCACCTTAAAGGTTGAAAAAAAACAACCTTGTTTAATCTGTGGCAAAGTAAAAAATAACATAAAAACTATGGGTAAAAAAATATAAACTATCTCTATTGTCCGCATCATACACAACATATAGTGTATAATACTTACAATCTTGTCTAATCTGTGGCAACGTGTCACAGCTTAGAAAGTAGTTTGTAAAAATTTAGCGTTGATGCCTTCCTCAAGGCGTCGAGGAGGTTTCGACATCTCCAAGCGAAACTTTAAATTGAGTCGGAAGAAACGTCAAATGCGAAAACAAGTACATTTTAGTTATACCACGTCTATCATCAGACTCATAGCTGATGAGTTATTATACCATGGGTTTGCTACATCTCATGCAATCAGGTGGAATTGAACTTCTAATTTGACGGATAGCATGATTTTGTGTGTAGACCAGCGTTGCCAACTCGGTTTTGAAAAAAGGCACTCAAAACAAAAAGAAACTCGAAATAAACAAAAAGAAATTAACGCATTTTTTTTATAAATGCGAAAGTTTGTGTGAAGTGTGTGTTTGTCCGCACTTAACTCCATAACAGCAGAATGGTTTGAATGAAATTTGGTATGGAGGTAGCTTACACTGGATTAACACATAGGCTACGAATCGTCGTGTTTTTTGCATATATATATAGTTCAAAGGCCGGGAATGACAGGATACTTTTAGTCCTGGAAAAGTCATAGTTACTGTAGGATAGCTGGTTAAACCGTGGAGCTCTGCTAGTTCTTATTCTTATTCGAGATGGGGGCGATAAGTCCTGCAATGACGTCCCGCTTGGGGTGTATTGTGCATTTTCCCCTACCAGCAGTTACCCGAGCCAACCCAACTCCTTGAAATAGCTCTGGTAGTTGTAAATACTTACATGTATTTGGTACTTTGTGAGCGTGCGTTTTCCAAACGAGGCCAGTCATTAGCTTGTCTGTGTGGCCGGATGCATAGTCCAGCCACCCGGTGTACTCTAGAAAGGCCAGCTATTCGCTGACGCCGGAGCGAGCCGCCGAAGCGTCCTCCGTAACCCAAGGCGGTTTTGAATTAATTCTACGTGTATTACGCCTCGCGGTTTCACTCACATGGACAATCCTGCAGGAACCGTAAATTTTCCGGGATAAAAAGTATCATGTCACTGAACAATATCCATGCAAAAAATCACGTCGATCTGTTGGTCTGTGTCTGCGTGAAAGAAGGACAAACAAATAATTCTGTCTATTATAAACCAGCAGTGCCTTCAGTTGCTGTGCAGTTTCAGCTATTATACAGCATAGTTTCTTTTTAACCGACTTCCAAAAAAGAGGAGGTTATTTCCACACAAAAAATATTATAAGAGACATCTGTCGGAACACCTCAGTACTAAATCACGCACGCTGTCTAAAACCGATAGTGCCTAATTAATGCACGCGCTATGGGATCGAGGGCGCATATTTGGTCCAGTTCTGAAATTTTATGAAGTGTTTTTTTTTTTTTTTTTGAATACAATACAATAACTCTTTATTAAAAACCACAAAAACAAGGATAACATTATAAATTACAGTAAATATAACTACAGTACAACAGTAATACAGTAATTACAGTGAATAATTATTAGGTTAAATGTAAACCATGCGTTACTCCAGCATATAAGCTATAGAGTTGAGTGCGGACAAAACAAACACACTTTCGCATTTATAATATTTGTAGATATACGTAAAATTAGTAGGTGTTAGATGAAGAGTTCGCAGAGTCCTTCTATTTCAAATTGTAAAAAGTTTGGATATCGTAGGGAAGGACAACATTTTGGGATCGCACGAAAAGGCTAAACGTGCGTAAATCTACGTATTTTTAGCCTTTTCGTAAAAAAACGTAGCGTTGGCAATGCTGTTGTATACACAAGCACGTGTACATATAGGAGTAAGTGTGTGTGCGTAGCAAAGATGTGTGGGTACGTGTGCATGTCGTGTAAAGATGTGAAAAAAAAAAGAAGTGAATGACTATTAACAATCATTTAATATAACTGTGTGAGTAGTCTAGTCTACACAGATATATCGACGGCAGCCTGTGAAATGATCTGCAAGCTACATTGTATCTTACGAGACTAATATTAAGGTTCAATATATCTATTTACCTACTAAAACGCGGATGTGAATCGTTTCATAATGATTCAAAATGACTTGAAATCTCAGATCAGACGAACGAGAGATATGTTATGGTGATGTGGTGGGTGCGTTCGCAGGCCTAAAATAGGCTTGATGCGTTTAGTCGAATTCACCCTGCAGACTACTTTGCTGCTTTTTTTTTTGCACGTGGACTCTAAATTAGTTCACTGGTGTCGTTACAAGATTCATAATGTGCGTGAAAAATAAATAAATATGCTTTAATCGCAGTTTTTGCCTTATTTTTTTACCGACTTCCAAAAAGGAGGAGGTTCTCAATTTTTTTTAATGTTTGTTACCTCAGAACTTTCAACTGGGTTTCACATATATGATACTAGCTGCGTTTCACGGTTTCACCCGCGTGGTGAAGAAAATCGGTGATCATGATGATGATGAAAAGTAGCCTATGTGTTAATCCAGGACATAAGCAATGTATACTCCAAATCCATCCAGCCGTTTCTGCGTGATTGAGTAACAAACATCCATCCATCCATCCAAAATTTCACATATATGATATTAGTGTGATTAAAATGTTTTATTTTTGGCGGCAATTTTTTATTTAATCGGTCAACAGTTGGCAGTGAAATCAGTGAATATACATTAAAAAAAATGTGGAATATAGAACCGTCCTCCTTTTATGAAGTCGGTTAAAAAGTAAGTGAAATGAAGACATTTGAACACGAACGATAATTGCACTAAGACGTATCACCCTTGTTTGTCTGATCTGAACTTGAAACTCAATTTAATATTATGTATGTACTTACCAGTTCTAACACTCAATACATCATACATTTCCATCATAAATTACATCATGAAATTTCGATGACTCGAGAGTTGTGGCAGCGTCGTCGTGGCTTACGAGCGGGCGTGAAAAAGTCAACACCTAATCACTAACAGGATTTACTTGACCATTTACATATTGCTTTGCACCTTGTACAAAATGCACACCACAGTCGAGCGTAAGCTAGGCAGGTATAATATACATATTTTAATTATTTTCTATTCACTTCACCTTTGCTAATTATTATTTTATTTATTTTTATATCCTAAATGGCGCGAACGAATCTTTGGTTTACTTTAAAACATGACTCAGGGCTTCAATAATTTTAGGAGAACAAATTTTCCCGACTCAAAGGAATTGGTAAATCTACCTTGCTATGATATGATTTATAATCCGTTCGCTATCAGATCGCTGACAACTGCTATGAATAAGTAAATTAAAGTCCTGTTTCCATTTGCTGTTAGTTTTATTAAAAATTATTTTCAGACTAATCACAAATCTATATCAGGTTAGATGCCGCGCTAGTTCACTTACTTGGCGTGTCTCTTTCCCGATAAATGCTCCTACTTCATTCAGATCGATCTCCGTTGTCTTTGCAGTAGCACGTAAAACGTAAATACAATGATGTCAAATTGCGGCACAGTAAACTGTAAAAACACACCGAAAGCAGTTAGCCGTGCTAATATTAGAGTTAAACTACAACTAAATTGCTCTCGTGACGTTATAGTAGGAAAAAAATGCGACACACTGGGTTTTCGTTCAACTTGATGTGCTCGCGCCATCGAGATACCATACCTACAGAGGCAGATCCGTGTCAAAAAAATGTCCAAACCAAAACTGCGCACGCTACTCTGACTTTTTGGTTAGTTGTAAGGCAACTGCAATCCGACTCCAACGCCGCGCGATGCCAGTGCTACGATGCCATAGCGGAAAAGCGAAGTTGAACACTATTCAAGCGACATAATGTCTAAATTAGAGTAAATGTGGCATTATGCACTATATAATTGATGTCTAGGCATGTACAATGACGTTCAAACGTTTTTTTGACTGTTCACTTAGAGATTGTTGCTCTATAATTATTGTATCTCGATGGCTCGCGCTGTCTATTCCGGTAATAGTCTCTGGGTGAAATCACATATGTTTAAATCAGTTACAGTGGATTAAAGAATGTCCCAAAATACATAAAATCAAAAAAGTAAGAACAAACATATTTTTTTTAAACCCTCGATTAAGTGATAATAATCTAAAAACTACGACTTTCTGGGATCATAGATAAAATCACTAGGTATCAATCAATTTCTTTTAAAATCAAAATTGGTTCAGCCGTTTTAGGAGCTACGATGCCAGACACAGATACACACGTCATACTTATAACACCCCGTCTTTTTGAGTTGGGAGTTAAAAATGAATGTCATATTGAATAAGAAACCAAGGATTCGTAGACGCTCCCCTCAAGCAACATCGTTCCGTAGCCTGGGCGACGGGTGCGAGTTCCCCGTGAAACGAGAACACCAGCTCCAAACATTCAGCGCTCCGCCGGACCCGCACGGGTACGAGTCTATGGGCACCACGCGGTCCAGGTCAGAGCCCGACTCAGCCGACTTGAGACACATACCTTGAGGATATTCCTACACAGAACTAGACTTTGTGTTATAGGCGCGTTTTGACTTCAGGGCTAAAGCCCAGAATATCACGCTGACTCAATAGCTCATCTTTTTTTATATTTTTTTTGAAAATTATTTGCTACGTTTTAAACATGTGCTTCGGTAAGTTTGCGAGGTTAATATATCAAAATATTGAGAACAATTATTTTTTTATAACGGCCATAAAAATGGGGTAAACAAATCTGTTACAAAAAAAATATATATCAAAATAAGGTTGTTCTAAATATTTTGAAATATTAACTTCCCAAAACGACCCAAGAGCATTTAAAAAAGTAGACAGTCATTTTATATCTTAAAATCACATCAAATGCGCGAGCTAGGTCGCTGCGTCTAATATTCTGGTCTTTAACTTAGCGCCTTATTTTCACACAGCTTTGACTTGAAGGGATACCTCTTAAGTTTTATTTTGCTATCCTACTAGTTACACATAATAACTAGCAAGATTCCAAAATAAAACATTAAAGAAATACTTTTCAAAGATTGATAGGTCACAAATGTGTGAAAATTAAGCACTCAGTGCCTGCCTTAAAAGTCTTAACTATGTAAACGATACTGTATACATCCCCACCACATTTTAAATACTGTGTCACTATGTTTTAAAATATTTTCATATATTATTTTCCCGGGCCAAAAAGGTGTACAAACCCAAACCCAGACTACAAGTTTGATTCTACATTTGATCACGATAAAATGTTGCATAGGTCTCATTCTAGTGACCTCATGCTAAAAATCTTTACATTATTGCAACCCCGCGAGGTTTAGTCTGTCAACACCAGCCATTATCAGCTTTATCTTCTGGTTTGCAGTTTCTTATCTAAACTTTGACAGGTCTAAATCTTCTCTTTATTTTACAATATGTGGGATACATTTTTATGTAGTACTGGAACGGTTAATGCTCTTGATTACCAGTCTGCCATCGTTTACATAGTTGGACTGATTGGATAGATTGTGGTACACACATTTAACTGGCATTCAATTATATACCTTGCATCGTTGTAGCTATTGCTTATTTTCCCAATTTCATCCTTTATGAGGACCTCGTCATTGCATAATTATTTATGAATACAACTACGGCTTGTACCTTTGACGTACAGCTTGGAGGCTGTAACTAGTCTAGTGCAGTTCAAAAATTAAAGGTCCAATGGCGACTCTTTAAGTTAAACTGGAACGTAACCAACCTGTCTTTTTGACAGCTTCGATTTGACAGTTGAAAACGGTAAAATCTACGTAACGGTAAAGTCTCTGCCAATCGAAGCTCTCACAATCGACGAGTAGGTACCTAATTGACGCAAGTTTAAACTACAGAGTCGGAAATGTGCCTGAATATTTCTCCTTATTGTTTGCACGGTCACTTATATGAACAGCGGGCTTTTTCTTGCTGGAAATATATTTGAATTCTCAAACTAGTCTCTGTGAATATATTATGTATTTCATTTAAACAAATTTAATAACATTATATGACAATAATAAAAGTAGACTGAAAATAATAAAAAATACATATGTTCGTGTCAGTCTCGAACAAGCGACCAAGGTGCTCTGTGCTAAATGTTCGATGTGTTAGGTAATCGGTAGGTATACCGATGTTTTCAGAGCGGAGACTTGTTATGGTTGTCTTTATAATTTTAGCTAGATATTTTTATCGTCGCCAAAACAACGAATTACTCTCTATTAACTAATTCAAGTTGATTTTAGAATTATATACATTTGTTATTAAAAGTTATTAACGCTATTTTACATGTAGTTTATTTGATTAAATATACACGGAATAATTAGGTACTTAGGTTGTACGTAGTTTAGGTAGTGAATAAATAAATTTTAATTGTGCATAAATAAAAAAAAACGATTTTTGTAATACGTATATGTGCAGCGTAAAAGCGGAAGTTACTTACTAAATATCCGTTCCACTATTATTAGAACGTATTTAAAAATACATATAACAAATTATCGTTTGTTATTTAAAAAAAAAATGCCATGAATTACAGAATTTTCCCATTGGTTAACTTTACTCAATCAAGCCAAGATACTTCAAATTTCTTCAAATTTGATTTTATATGCTTTTACTCATTGCACTCTTTAGAAACTTGAAATAAATAAATCTATTTTAATAAATGCCAAAAAAAGCAAATTAATTATCATAAATATAACAGACTTCCCGAAAGGCCCATATTTTTTTTTTCCATACAAATTATTTAGGGTGACCTAACATCCATACATAACAGTTATTCTCTATAGAAATATGCTCAAGTTACGTGAAAGTTTTGGCTGACGTGTGTTTATAATTTTGAATTCTTTTGAATATATTATTCCAATAATTAAATATGCAAATTGCTTTTTATGCATTTATGATTTATGTGCTATATACAACACACAAGACTGATAAACTTATAAAAAATAATGTTCATATTTTGTTAGTATTTCTGTGCACAATAAAATGTTTTGTTCTTTGATTTTGTATTTTTATTTGTTATTTTTTTTTCTAATGAAGCTACACTGATGCTTCACCTCGTAGGCTAAAAGCGCTTATATAATTGTAAGTAAAGTAGTTTTATCTAAGTAATTAGCAAGCAAATGGATCCGTACATAAATATATCTCAAACATTTACGGGCTTTTATAATGGCATAGGTCTGTGTGCTGTATATTCGGAACCTAATTATTATAAATATAAGGTTTTATTCTCGGTCTTGCATGCTTTGGGTGCTTCAGAACTTAAGTTACTCATGTAAGCTTTTTTTTTAAATTAAGTATACCATTAAAGTTTATACTATTTAGTCTAGTTAAAGTTGATTCATTTTCTTCTTAATAGCTCATTACTATTATAAATCATATTCTCTTATAATCCTTTTTTCATAATATTTCTCATTCATATATTTGTTTATCATAAGTCTTATTCATCTTACTTCTGTAGCACCGACGCTTCTTACTACTCCTTTGATGTTCATACTCCAAATTAAACCAGTTCTTGGTCGATGATTGTAGCAATAAGTTATGTTATTAATTATTTTAGCGTGGAGATGGCGCGCGAGAGTGAGAGATGGCGACTTTGCCCCCGAAAGGGCCGGACCGTCCCCCAGATAGTATAAGGGAATATTTCCATTTTGCTATATTTTATTACGATTAATAATAAATTTGTTCTAATAACGTAATGCTTTTCATTCATTGGCATTCACCCCGTTCAGAAAGTGGTCAAAATTTAAAGTCATTCACTTCTTTTTTTGTATTTAGGATTAAGTCGGTGTCCTTTTGCATGCTAATGTTGAGTAGTGCTAGTCAATAAGGCTGCTAGATTTATATGTTCACTGTTTTAGAGCGGAGCAAACATACGAACTTAAGGGGCAAACTCAACCCCTAATCTAATATTCACATAACTTTGACTGAACTAATTTCGGAAAATATAACTTTTTAGCTTTATTTTTTATATTAGCTTTACTAGTTTCATAGATTTAAAGACATGCCGCTACTTAAAAGAAAATAGTATGAAAATTGTCAAAAAATATATGTCTATTGTTTACATGAAACTAGTAGGTATGACAATAGAATAAGACAAAAACGTTATCTTTTTCATGTATGGAGTATGGGTCATGTGTGAAAATTAGACGCTTAATTGTTACCTTAAGAAAAAAAAATAGTAGGCACATAATTCTGATTGAGCACACGTTTTAATTTCAATGCAACCTCAGGATCTTTTTTTTTAAATTGTTATTGAAATGTTAATACACACAACTGAAACTTGAAAGTAGATAAAAAAGGAAATATAGAAACTTAAGTCTTAAATCTATATAATTATGGGTTACACGCGACGGTGGATTAAGTTGAAAGGAGATCATTGCACTCTGGTTATTATCAAAAAAAAAAACAACAGCTGTTCTGTAGAAAATGTCAGTGACTTTCACAGAAATGTATGGAATAGCTGCTATTTATTACGCGATTTCAGAATTGGTCAAATAGTAAAGTTCATATTGATGAGTAAATTTAATTCTTGGATTAGTACAACTCTATCGTGAACCCTGTATGAGTTTATCATACTAATATTATAAATGCGACAGTTTGTGAGTGTGTATGTTTGTTACTCCTTAACGCAGAAACAGCTGGATGGATTTGGATGAAATTTGGAATACACATACCTTATGTCCTGGATTAATATATAGGCTACTTTTCATCAACATCGCCACGCGTATGAAACCGCGAGCCGCAGCTAGTATAATATAATCACTTAACACTTAGGACTTTGACACTAGAGTTTTAGATAATGTTGCAATTCTTACTTGTTTACGATTGCTAACCGACTTCCAAAAAGGAGGAGGTTATCAATTCGATTGTTTTTTTGTTTGTGCTCACAGAACTTTCGACTGAGTTAACCGATTTTGATGATTTTTTTTTTATTTGAAAGCTGGTGCTTCCCGCTTTATGAAGTTTTTTATATTTATTTCTAAGAACAACTGAAAAGTGATAGATATGTCTGCTCCGTGCCTATTCTATCACCACTAATAATGATGCGTAATATTATGGGCCTTACTTAGAAACGCTACTCAACTTGATCTATGCTTAAAAATGCTCTATCAACATCTCGCTGACTGCAATGGTCACACGCAAAAACAAGACAGCGCAATTTTGAGCATAGATTAACTTGAGTATCTTTTTTAAATAAGGTCATATGAGTTTAAGTCCATACCTAAATAGTTTTTATTTAGATCTATTATTTGCACTCTGTGGTCTTATATACGCTAGAGCTGGTTAGTTGCCTTTTTCACATCTAGAAATATTTTAGGACGCTGCTGCGTGTTATGATTAGAATCTAATAATTAAGTACTTTCTTGCCTTATTCATTTTACACCATGCTTTAGTAAAAGGCTAGATGACTGTTTTATTTTAATTGCCCTATTAAAATGTAGCCTATAAATATAGCTCATTAATGAAAACTTATAAGCATTTTAATATCATTGCGCGAAACAGCAAATTATGACGTCACTTCTCTGTCCGCCATAATATATTATATTCTGACAGGTATGGCGCACAGAGGCGTGACGTAATGTTTTGTTTTGTGGAAAAGGAGACAGAGTTTTCTGTACCAAAAATTTCAAACTCTTATATATCAGTTTTTTTTTTGAAGATATGAAAGTCTCAAAGACCCTAAATCGCTTTAAATGAAAAAAATATAGTGCGGCAAATTTAACTCTAAAGCTGGCTGTATACGGGTAGAGTAAATAGTAGAGTGTACTAGCATACTATTCTGCCAGTTCCGAGTACTCTACCAGTTACCAGGTACTCTACCAAACCAATGCTGTTTACATTAGTAAAGTTAGTAGGGATAATTATCTAACGTGCTACTATACCGTTTACTCTACCCGTGTACAGCAGGTTTAAGAGGTGGCCAAAATGACATACAGTGTAAAGTCCATATAGCGACCACTCGTTTTAACGAGAAACTCCCTAAAACGTCGAAACTACTTGACGTTGGTCGGTTTACCTCTCCATACAATGATACAGTCTATATAACATCACACCCACTCTAAATAACGACAACAATACGTCAAATTTAAGCAATAAACAGTACTTTCTAAAACCTTGCATTTAAAATACTGGAGCTGCAAAAAACGTCCGACTAAGATCAGAGACAAGTCAGAAACAGACTATACGCAATAAGCATTGCTGTTTGTATCAATATTAATGTTTGTTGTTTGTAAATTTTATACTGTATTAGTAAATACATATTGTCTAATTAAAATAATACTGATTTTTCTTCTCTACATTTAACGACAACTCTGTATAACGCAATAAAATACGTGTCCCTTTGGTGGTGGTTTAGTGTTGCTATATAGAGTTTACACTGTATTTTTTTTTATTGATGTCGTGGCTTTTACATTGGTTTAGAAATACGTTGCTGGCTCCACTCAACTCTATAGATAAGTTTGTCGCACTGTCTCTATTTTACAGTTTAAGGTGGGATAAGAACTTTTTTGTAAACCTCAGTTCACGCACACATACATTATGAAAGCAAAACGTGTATAAAGGCTATTCAATAAAGTAATTCGATCAATCGTATAGCTTCGGCGACGGCATCGTCTTTCCTGTTCCACGACAAGACGAAGAGTCGGAGTCGCTGCTGAGCTCCGAGCGTTGGGAGCGCTGGGGTGAGCCGCGGGTGAGGCCTTTTGACGAGCGAGGAAGCTCTTCCTTCGACGAACTCTGAGGACATTCTGGCGGCCACCGCTGCACCGTCAGGCCTGCTTCAAACTAGAGTAACTAAGTATTAGAGTGACGAGTCTTGCATAATTTAAACTACAAAAAAAAACACATCAGTCATAGGACTACACGTCAGAAGTGAAAACTTAAGTAGTAATTCACCTATTCTACAAGAGATGGCGCTGTTTTAAAATACACGGTACAGCAGGGCCCGGCAATATATTTCAGTGAAAGCAAGTGAAAGAGACAAATTGATATGGCTCAGCACAAGTACAAAAAGGACATAACAAGACTTTTTTGTCCTTATCGGCGTGGCCTGTTTTTTGGATCAGAAATGTCAAAATCTGACGGTTCTGCGACAAACAAAACGGGTCTGAATATTGTTTATTGCATTTTTTTGGTGATTTTATGTGATAAATGCGTGTTTCGTCTTAGAAATAATTGTAAAACAAACATTTACAATGGTTGGTTGTATCATTTTGGGCTGCAAGTACCGCAGTGAGAGAAAAAACGATGAAATATCATTTCACACGTAAGTAAACATATAGAGCTTGTAATGATCACCTAAATAAATTCAGGATATCAATGCGTAAATATTTTATTAATAATTAGTCCGTTTTTTGGTCGATTTGTGGTATTTCCTATGAGTTTTATCAAAATATTAACTGAGAAGAATAACAATCAATGTTGCCAGTTTATAAATGAAATTACCCACCACAATTAACATAAATTATTCGTTCTGCAGGTTTCCAACTGATCCTGGCTTACGAATAAAATGGATCAGTGCTACTGGTTGTGAAAATTGGGTGCCAGGAAAACATAGTAGAATTTGTTCCAGTCATTTCAATGCCGAATCCAATATCAGAAAGGGAAAAATTATATTTTTGAGCAACTGCAGCTGCTCAGGGTCTAATAAACACACTTAAATGTACTTAAATCAAAGAAAATATATCATCATAAATCATCATCAGCGTGATTTTGTTCAAATAAAACAAAATAATCTTTTTTTGAAGTCTGATTTATCGTGTGTGATATGAGTACTGTAAATAATAAAGAGTTTTATCTAAGTATCTCATTAATTGGGATGTTATCCATAATTCCATCCATGAAAATAAATAAACTGGCCAAGTGCGAGTCGGGCTCGTGCACTGAGGGTTCTGTACCGTCAAAAAATACAAAAAGTAGTGCAAATACACAACATCACGCCCAGGCTGTCATCCATCCAAGTATCAACCGCGCCCGACGTTGCTTAACTTGTGGGAAACAGAAATGTGTGACCGACTCGCAAGCGGCCAGTATTTATTATTTGTTGTTTTACTTTAGGGTGTGCACTATAATCCGCCAAGTTTGACGCTTGTACCGATTACCGTTACGTACCGTTTGGTTTTTACACCAGAGCAAATACAATAATACCTTAACAAAAACGTTTGTTGTATGTGTGGTCTTTAGTTTTGACTTAATTATATTTCTTAGTTAATCCGGCGTAACATTACATATTCTGTGTAAGTTTCAACTGACGATATTACGGCGCGAAAGATACAGCCGTTTAAAGCTGTCTTACCTTTAAACGGATGGATTTGGATCTTAATATTAATTTCTTTTGTTCATAAGTATTTTTCAGATATCCTTCCATCTCACAAGATTTTCCAAAGTTTCCAAAATTACTCATTGAAGAGATTCACTACTCGTCATAGTAGGTAAATTACCCTAACTTAAAGCAAATAATTTTAATGTGGCAACACACCTTGTTGAAGCGAGAGGCACTGAGCTAGCCACGCTCATTGAAAATCTATAGGTAGTAGGTCTGTGCGGTACAGTGATGTGTATTCTGTGGCAGCAGGCGCGGATCCAGCCCTCTAAAAAGGTTGTGGTCACAGCCAAGCCACCCGAAAATCGGGCAAGTGCGAGTCAGCGTATGAACCTTGCGCGTGCATGACCGGTAAACAAAGGAAATGTTTATAAAAAAAATATGCCGGCCTGACCAAGATTTTGTACAGTGTATCGTAGTTCCACGCGGGTAATTCACGTATTAGGGTTGTGGGCATGTCCATCGTGCCCACAACGGTGGATCCGCGCCTGTGTGGCAGTCTGACGATGACGCGAGTTCCATGATTTTTGTTCACCAAAAAAAAGGCCCAACGCGCCTAAAGAAGTTTTCACTTCAAAAACATATTTGCGACTGCAATGATATGTCTGCGGGACTATTTGTACAAAAACGCAACTTTGATCGCTGTTTAAATCATAGAAACAGAAAATTTGTTGCCATTCTCACAATAGTTTTTGGAACTCTGGTCATCCTTCAAGAGTTGGAAATTTTTTTCAACATTTTTAATTATATTACATCACTGAGGGTGGTTTGGAAAAATGTATTTGATTGTTGTCTGCTGAGGAATGGTTTTTACCTCAGATCAGATCAAACACGTGTCATGCAGCAGCACCGCTTGACCTCGGGCGCGTTTTGTATACAAGAAACTCTAAACACCAAATAATTATGAGAATGAGCCCGCGCAATTAACTGCTTGGAGGCTGCGCTGCTAACGTGCTGCCCGGTTGCTGTGCAGCGCTGATGCGCCGCTCTAAGCTAGCCATGTGACGAGTTAATGGCGGCCAGTCATAAATGCCGCGCGCTTATACCCTGTGCCGTTGCTAATTAATGCGCGATGTGTCTGTAGAAGCCTTAAGACGGAAATACTTGACGTTTATATCACAAAATAAATAGACACAGAAGGCCGGCTACATACAACGAGCGTTAACTGATACCGGCAACGCATACAAAGACGCTTACGTATCTACACGTACGGTTGCGCGTGGCCTAGGTAATTAAAATCAAGGTCAGCCGAAGCCAGCCTTCTGTGCCTATTTATTTTAGTGTTTATAGTAAATAAGTACCTTTATTTTGACCTCATTTTTATAGAATTTTCTCTTTGTTCTTAGCTAGTAATTTAAGTTGGAAAGGTGATCATAAAAGCAGATTTACAAAAACGTCATAAGTGAGTTATTAAATAGGCAAATGATTCGAATTCGTCAGATCATAAATAATTATGAATTTGTATTATTTTCTTATGAAGTACAGAGAAATAATAGTTCGAGAAGATTCAAGCATAACTAAGAAATAACAAGCTTTTACGATAACAAACCAAGCTATAAATGAATAAGGTAATGCGGGAAAAACGAAAAGGCATCGCTTTCTAGGAGGCTATATAAATATTTTAGTGCTTAGGGAAATTGTTTTATGAATTAGTTTGACCGCGCCGTAAAGGCTGGGACAAAATGGGGATTGCATAGTTTGATAAGTTTTTTAGCCTTAGATATTGCCTGAACCCAAAACCTTCCGATTACGCCTTTTAAAGTCACAAATAGATTGGGCTGATAACTAACATAGTTAAGTGTAATTAAGTATTTATACCTATCGAGTAAAGCGTAGACAAAGCATGACTGAATCACCAAGCCTCACAATTAGGCAAAATTTATAGTATTGTATCTCAGGGTTTATGGCTTCATACGTTTATTCTTTTAAGGGCGGGTCTATACTATGGGCTATAATCTAAGCGCGATACGTTAGAATGTTAATGGTTATCCAGTAAAAAGAAGAAAAATACTGGTACTAGCCTGGAAGAACCTACAAGGGAGCATTTATGAGGTGTTTTTCTTTTGTATAGACATATCTACATGGTGAGATTTGGTAGGGCCCCTCCATCTCACGTGAGAATGGAATTACAAAACTAAAAAAAAAAAAGACTTCTTTACTATTACAAAACTTCTTTCACTCTTTCTCAAAAAGCTTTTTACTCGCGTTATGTTTATAGTTCAAGACGAGCGACCGGTTTCAGACCCATTCCATTCAGCTCCTTCATCAGGGAATAATAGTTTATAATTGATCCTCACGCGACTTTTGATGAAGTGATAATTTTTCACTTTCAGCGCCATGTGTCATGTCATTATACACCGTAAGCGTAGTGCAAATCTCACAGGCCAGTGTATATCTAGTTATACACCTGGAGTAGTACTTCAAAGGCCGATGTATCTGTGAATATACACCGCTCAATTTCGCATAGCATTTTAGGACCAGGAGATGTCATTTATGCAAAACAAAAGGAAAATAGCGATTCCCACAAAATTCGCTTCAGAGGTGCCTTGGCGCTGAACTTGTTAAGTATCTGTATTATTTGTTGACTTGGGATTTTCATTTATGCCCCTTAGTTTAAATGAGATTTGATGAGATTTTACTGGACCCGTCACACTTCTCTCCCCTCATCTCACGTAATTAAAGCTAGCCCCAGTATCAGTGATTTATAATAATGCATCTATAACATTTTAGATTTATTTTAATCCTGATAAATCACACGAATCACGCTTTCATTTTTAACATTGTAAACTTATGGATTTTCTCCATGATATGTTTTTCATACAAAAGTAACTACCATTAAACTTTTCAAGCAAAAAGTATGTTTTGGTCAGAATCTGCAAATTGCAGAAAATATTAATGGAAATTTCGATAGTGTTTAAAAATGGTTGTAAATAAAGACTACGTTTTCAACTTTATTAGATTCGCTAAGGTGGTTTTCATGTACCTAATGAAAGTAAAATATCAGTACCCAATTTTCATAATGTTTAAAATAACTGTATGTAATCATTAACTTTCGGTGCAGTAATTTATTGCTTAAAATATAGCCCATATCCTCTATGAACACGCCTTTAGAGGGCTAAGCTTAAAAAGCAATCACTCTGTATAATTTTATCGGGTAAAATGGTGCTGAAAGACTTATAGGTAAAGAAAGATGAGATAAAAATGCTGAAGTGGCAGGTTTCACACTCAAAGAGGCGTTAGGGCGTTTAGGCCTAGTGAAGAAAGTAACCATATATCTTTATCAGGGATAGATGCCGCGAGCGTCAGATTGTATGAAAAGAGCAGGCAGAAGGCAGAGTGCCGCATTTTTTGTACGTCGCGAGAGTAATTTAGTTGTAATTTAACTCCATTTGCACGGCGTACCTTGAAGATTTGTTACCGTTTACTATGTCAAGTCTTCTTGACTTGGTAATCTAAGTTAAGCAACTTAGGGCGCGGTTGTATGCATGACCGCCAGGGCGTGATGTTGTCTTTTTGCACTACTTTTTTGTATTTTGTGGTGGTATGGAACACTCAGTGCGCGAGTCCGGCTCGCGGCCGTTTTATTTAAAACTAACTTTCAATGCGCGCGCGTTTTTTATGGGCCTCTAAAACGTTTATGTTTTTTTTATACTATTCATTTTCCTTCTTTCTCTTTAATATTTTATTTCTTTTGCTAGTTCGCAACCATAGTTTTACGTGCACGTGCTGAACTATGTACCGTGCTAGATGCAGTATTGAACCAATCTATAGACATGCAATTTATGTGAACTCACGGTGTCTATCCTGATAAACGTCTGAGCCGGTACGGGCACATTCCGAATCACCAACAACTGCACAAAGAAATATGCGTGCTCGTCTTGGTTCTCATTAGCTTCGTTAACGTTGATTCTGAACACGCCATAGTACATGAATTAGTTTCGTGATAAAAACACCAGATAGCGTCAACATCTACTAGGCCTTTTGCTTTTTTTAAATGCAAACAGGCAAACGGGCTGCTTGATGGTAAGCAGTCACCGTGGCCAATGGATAATAGTAACACCAGAGGCATCACAACTACGTTGCCGACCCTTAAAATGCATTGTGCATTTGGGTAATATTGTAACCCTTTTGTGATACTGTTTTACTGCTGGAATAAAATAGTAGAAATAACTAGTGCATAAAACAAGCCATTTTAGCCGAGACTTTAATATAGATGATATTTAAGTCGAGGATTAAATGGATTTCATGCATGAGTTATACACACACACACACACACACACACACACACATACACAAACGCACACATACTACACTTGGCATTTCACTTTAATTGCCAGGAAATAAAACAGTAAGTAATATGTCTAGTTAGAATTGAAACTGAAATTTAAATAATAATAAAATGTACAAAAGCTTTGCCTGTAATGAAACTTAACACCCATAGATGGGTAGGTATTATGAAACACCCAGACAAATTTACTACATGAAATAAGTATATTACAAACTGAAAACCTCAGAGATTAAATAAAAATATGCACTAGTGCCTAAAAAGCATACTTTTATGAACTAGAGCAAACAAAAAAACGCATGAGAAGTGAAAAAATCTTACTTATTATTTACACGAATTGTGCATGTGAGTAGTGTACCTATACATAGAATCAATTAAGAAGCAGCAAAGATTGATTGATGTAGCAAAGATTGTTATAACACTAGCATTTATAAATTTATATAGTTTTGGTATATAATCTGTCACAGATATGCCTTAAAATTGAAACCGTCTTCTATTTCGTATAGACCCCATTTCTATACTTACCAGTGTATTAGAGCTTATAATAAGTCTTATAACAAATCCGGGTAGAATATCTAAAACATTCCTTCTCTTTGTTTAGAATTTTAGCAAGTATTCCTAGAATTAGACATAATTTTGTACTTACGCATTGTAAATAAGTGCTTTTGTAAGACTGCTAATAAAAATTATAAAACAATTACGGATTCCATGAAAAGTTTATAGTTATTAATAATTTTGAAACAGATACGTATTTAGGATGTTGTTTAGTTATATCTTAATCTTGACTGGTTTTCCTTTCTATCCTTATTCCGTTTTAATTATATTATTATCTTAGAATTACATAATTCTACTAGGTACTTAAGTAGTTGTATATTTAAAAAGGTGTGATTTTGCAGATTTAAATTTATCTTTGTTGTAATTGAGAATTTATTCAACCTAGTCATCTGTATGTCTTTTTCAAATGAAGGTTTTTTTGTACCTATTCGTTCAGGGTTACGCGGAATGGGTGTACTAAGACGAAAGGGCCATACATTTTGTCGAGGGTTAATGACCATTTTCTAAGGAACAGTTGATATTTTGTTCGGGATTTCTGAGTTGGTCCCGTAGTAAAAGTTGTTATTAATGATGGGTTGTTACTATTTGAACCTTTTCGGCTTATTATACATTTTCCGCGTAATTCAATATACTGGTTTTCATTAATTTTATTTATATTACACGGGAATTACTCACGTAAGATTAGGCCGGTTACTCCGACTATAGTTTCATTGCAAAGCGAGAAGCAGCCGCGCGCGCGAATTCACCTTGATAAAGATCGCCGAATGCGGTTGAAACTATAGTCGGAGTAACCGGTCCAATCTTACGTGAGTAATTCCCGTGTTATATAAATAAAACCAGTATACTGGCTTCGTACTTATTTCCACTAGCATTTATCAGATTAACATTTGTTATACTTTTATCAATTATACGTACATAAATAATTAATTTCTTCTTACGCTTTTACTAGTTAAATGAGTTTTTTGTTTACCATGCACTGTAAATTAGCTTAGTTTTGTACCTAAAATATGTTACAACACAATTTTAGGTCTTATTTTTTTTTGCGTTAACATTTTTTTAAACAAGAACGAAATAATTTTCACAGAGACAAAATAAGTGAAATATTTGTGTAAATTTAAGTACATACAATGGATGTTTTAAAAATAAATGAAAAGCATTTAATTTCTGTATTATTTTAAATCCAAATGCAGGTATTACTTTTCTCGATAAAAAGCCAGTCAGACTTTATCTGGACTTGGACTGAGTACACGCTGTAATGAAGTAACAGTCTGTCCATTATGCAAGTCGCTTTTTGACAGCTCATACAAAGTTGACAGCAACTTGGCTTTTAAGTTGACGTAACCTTGTAAAGAGGTATTGCTAGATCAAACTTATTTGTATCCGATATAATTTACTAGGCGTTTTACAAAGTTATGTCGTCAACTTTGTATACGCCCAGTTCATACAATATTGCCTATGCCTATTTGACGTATGCAATCGAGCAACATTAGTCTTATCCGATCATTCTGATTTTGGTGGGTGTGTGGTTGTTGTTGACTACAATGACGAACCTATGATTCCTATTACTGTGACTCCATCATCAGAACAGCATCTTACATTCGTTCATTTCGTTTTCTTGTGGCCTAGCTAGGTAGCCAACTGTAATATTTACCCTTCAAAATTGAGAACAGGGGCCTTACGCCCAACTCTAAAAGCGGGGGTAATATGTGCAGTTTGCAAAATCACGCGACCGCAAACCGTATCTCGGCGCGTTAAGGTTCGCGTTCTCGTGATTTTGCAAACTGCACCTATTCGGGTCCGCGTTTAGAGTTGGACGTAAGGCCCCAGTATAGAAACAAATTATATTCATTACAAAAATTGTTTATTCAATTAATATAGGTGGGTATGAAATACATCTTGATCAATCACAGGATAATCTCGGCACATCAATTAGCCAAATACAAGTTGCTTCAACAAGTATTAACAATCAGACGCTCAACACAACTCAAAAACAGACAATATCACTTTATATTTTAAAAATTAACACAGGTACTTACACTACTAAAGTCACAAAATGGAGGTATAATTATTTAAATATAGCTTGATTGAAATGACAGCTGACGGAATTTCATGACATGTCTTTGTAATGACGTCTGGCAAATTACATTTACACAAGATCACTGGTTTTCTACGAGTAAATGAACTACAAGTGTTGTACATGTAAATAGTAAAAGCATATTTGAACTTTAAAAAGGAACTGTCGCTTCTTTTATTATGCTGTGTGATTTTAATAGTACTTATATCCTCCACAACCTTACCACGGTAAATATCCCGTAAATAATCATATAACTTTAGTACTTATATGTATGATTTTTTCAGAATTTCCTCTCCATACTATCGAAATACAAAACTGGCACCGATAACTAGTACTTTTTTGTTAATCTAGTCATTTTTATCCATAAAAACTCAAACGTTACGGTTACAGTTAGTTGTGGTACTTACACGATTTTTGAAAATATTATTCTTGCAAAATGCTTCCAGTCGATAAACATACACATTATTCTCGGTTTGATCCGAATTGTCCCAGCACTATTAGACCCGTAACAGAGACGTCAACATGGCTGACGTCAACCAACGAGAGAAAAAGAGAGGGGAATCATATTCTCACTCTTTCTCTCCCGTTGGTCAAACGACGGTTCGTCAGCCATGTTCGATACGTCTGTTACGCGTCTTAGAAGATTTTGACACATGTCATTTCAATCAAGCTACGTGTTATATAGAGTATAGGACGTTTTTTACGACCGTACCGTATATCTAAACAATTAAAAAAACGGACTTCAAAAAATTAGTATAAAATTCAGATGATATTGTCATTCAGTAACAAAATTTTCCAGTCATTTTGATTTAAAAGCAAAACTACTGAACCGATTTTTTATGAAATTTCTATGGCATCAATCTGAAAGTATATTCTTTCAATTCAAAGAATGATTTTCCAAATCGGTTGATAAATGGAAATAAAAAACATACAAATAAAACACCAAATTGAGAACCCTCTTCTTTTTTAAGTCTGTTAAAAAAGTAGTGGGGTGGTCCGTATGTGGCTTAGTTGCAGAATGCTTGGGCATTCTCAGATAGCAACTGAGTCTATAAAGGAGCAATTCTCAAAATTACCAATTGTACAAATGCTTAATTCTTAAAATGGCAAATTTTACAAATGTCTAATTCAAAAATGCCCAGCTACTCAAAACTCCAATAAATCACCGTTTTTTTTTACTTCCATGTACATGTACACACTTTTTTTAATGTACTATATTAGGCTTGCTTTTTCACATTATAACCAATCGAGCGAACTCAAGCGGTTGAAACCCCTCTTTCCGCCAAAGAGACCTAATCGACTATTGCGCAGAGTTCACATTTTCAAGTTTATTTAGACATTTTCTTCGAATCACTTTTCCCATAAGTTCCACCTTTATCTCTAGAGGTCGTCAAATAGAGAAACTATGGTTATTCATTGAAAGCTATCAGTGGCCTTAGTACGAGCACTTGCGAAAAAGTTATCGTTACGTAAACGATAGCAAAATGTATGAAAAATTCAGTTTCTTTTCACGTCCGATAGAGGCGCTGTTTTTCACAAGTGCTCGAACTAAGGCCACAGTATTCTGCGGAATATACAATGGAGGCTCACCAACTACAGATAAAATGGTCACAGTGTACAATGTAGATAGGTACTTTTCAATGAGTAATCTAGTAAAATAATCAACATCTTAAAATTAGAATTTATTTCAAATGCTCAAAGCTGCTAGCATTTCTTTTACACAATACGCGTCCTCCATTTTCATCAGATCTCTAAATGCGCGAACGCATGTCGCCTCTTTTTCTAGATTCTTCGATATCTGATGAGCTCTACGCGTTATTTCTTTGGGTATTCCTGCTAAGCGAGCTGCGTTGAAGCCGTAGGATTTGGGACAGGCGCCGGGTGATAATTTATAAAGGAAAGTGATAGTTTCTTCTGGTATGTGGTCTTCGGTTTCAGCTGTCGATTCGTCTGTTTCTACCATGCAAGCCTGGAATATAGGTAATGGCTGATGATAAATATCAATATAAAAAACCGACTACATAATAATTTTAGAACTCGACCAAATTGAAATGGGATCACAAAGGAAGCACCAGCTTTCAAATAAAAAAAGAATCATCAAAGTCGGTTCACCCAGTTGAAAGTTCTGAGGTAACAAACATTAAAAAAACAGTCAAATTGAGCGCCTCGTCCTTTTTGGAAGTCGGATCAAAAATAAGGTGACACAACGTATGTGCTTCCGCTGTAAGTTGATGAAATTTTAAATGTATACTTGTTTTATGATCTTTATTAAGGAACAAGTTGACCCGACAGACGTCTCCTGTCTTACATCTTCGTTAAGTTTTCTGAAATTTGCCAGTTTTCATAATTTTTCTTTCCGTACGAACCTTCTACAAAGTATAAGAAAAATTACTTTGCAAACTTTACAGACAAAATTCAAGCGCCATATCATATATGCTTTTTATCTATACAATACAATATCACATTCCAAGAGAATGTAATACTCCTAGGGAGAATCACATTATTATACACCATATTGATGACCGATGGGGAAGAAAAGTTCTTGAGTGGAGACCACGAACCGGAAGACGTAGCGTTGGTAGGCCTCCCACTAGATGGACCGACGACATTGTGAGAGTCGTGGGCATCCAGTAGATGCAGATGGCAGGATGTCGTTCAGTGTGGAGTTTAAAGAGGGAGGCCTAGGTTCAGCAGTGGACGTCTTCTGGATGATGATGATACACCATTAAAGAAATACAAATAAACTTAAAATTAATACAAAAACCGGCAGTATAATAGGCGGCCTTATCGCCTAATCTATATGACTAGTACTAACCATGTGTCCCAACACTACGCCGGCATGAGAAGCCAGGTGTCCGACCAGCGAGTGGTAGTGCGTGGAGAATATGACGCGGCAGCCGCGCTCAGCCAGTTCCACGGCCACGCCTGACGCTATCGCAGTACCATCGTATGTAGACGTGCCACGACCTACAATTATACACAACAATATAATAAAACGCTTATGTTCGTTTACACCAAAAATCTCAAAATTTTAAGAGACCCCTTCTTCTTTCGAGTCGATGTTTCGCCACTTATTTTAATTTTAAATTAAGTTTTTGGACCAAAATTCCGCCACTCTAATGGCACTCTCCGTGGCTTCATTCAGGTCGTCCAGTGTGCAGGCTGCAGGGCACGCTGCACACTCCATCAAGTGTGACATTGTCTGAGGGTTGACACCACAAAGACATTCGCTATTAAGAGACCCCTAAAATATTTGACAGCCCCGTTAGCTCAGTTGGTAGTGTACCTGCCTTCTGCGCTTGGGGGCGTGGGTTCGATTCCCATCTAGGACAAACATTTGTGTATGTTCTATGTCTGGGTGTTAATATCTATTTAAGTAAGTATTTAAAAATATATAATATGTATATCCCCGTTGGGGTCAGATGGACCCGGGTATGTCCTAAAACTGCGACCAGAACTACCGGAGGATGGGCAGCAGCGTCCTATTAGTACACGGTGAACGTACTGCGATCCCCAAGCCGCCTGCCAAGCGTGGGGATTATGGCAACACCCCTCTGAGAGGGAGGCCTTTGTTCAGCAGTGGACATTGATGGCTTATAATGATGATGTATGTATATCAGTCTCTGGCAGCCATATTAAAAGCTTTGCTTAGTTTGGGGTCAGATGACCATGATGTGTGGAATAATGTCCCAGATCCCAGATATTTAAACGACACCTAGGAGTGATAAGAGAACTCGTTATTATCGACAACACAAACAAGGAAAACATACATTACAATGAAAATACTATCTAGGGTTTTTAATAGGCAGCCTTATCGCTTAAAGCGATCTCTTCCAGGCAACCATGATGTGTGACCAGGCAGGTGACTTCGTTTTCACCAACGTCAAGGGACACCTCAAGCTTTAATGGGGTCCCCTAAGTTTACGAGGCTGAAGCTCGACCCCTTAGCGTTAAGTGGCAGTTTTAGTACTTTTTGAAGACGTAAATGTCAAAATGTATTTATTTTTTTTCACTTAAATTGGCGATTATTTCAACCCACATGAAAGCGGAAAAAGTATTTGTTATTTATGATGCATAATATTATTAAAAACTAATGATATGATCAACAAAGCATTATTGCTTATATTTTTAACGATTTTTCTCTAAAATATCAACAATATACCTGAATCGGTAAAAGTACGATTTTCGGAAACCATTAACTAAATAGACTGTCACTTAAGTGTCAATCAGCGCTGTGAAAACAAATTTAGGTAGAGGTCCAATTTCAGGGAGCTCTTAGCTTAGGGGATTCCTAGTTAGGCTGTAGTTTAGGGATCTTTGGTGAAAACGGGCATCAGTCTCTCAGTCAGTACTCAGGAACTTTGTTTTATATTGCAATAGTTACCCAGTTCATCAAGTAGCACGAGCGAGTGCAGGCCTGCGTGTGCGACTATAGCGGCCGTCTCGTTCATCTCCACGAGGAAGGTCGACTGGCCCGACAGGATGTCGTCCGACGCGCCCAGCCGGGTGAAGATACGGTCCATTACTGACACGCTACATTCCGCAGCCGGCACGTAGCAGCCCTGGAAATTATACATCAGTTAGATATATTTATCTTCTTGAGAAGTTGATCGCCGAGCCAAACATCATGAACCAAACCCAGACTCCACTACCTCTATCCAAAATTTCATTTAAATCAATTCAGCTGTTACGGAGTTTACTGCGGACAAACACGGCCGTACTCATAAACGTTACTTAATTTAAGCAATACTTAAAATTGTTCTGTCTCGTATTCATGTCTGCCAATTTCCGTTAGCGAGAAATTTACAGAGCAATTTTAAGTATTCCTTAACTTAAGTAACGTTTATGAGTACAGCCGTTACACACCTTTCGCATTTTTAATATTCATCATCATCATCAGAATCACTTCTAAATACCACTCGCCCGCCATCTACATCCACTTAATGCCCGCGACTCTCACGATGTCGTCGGTCCATCTAGTGATCCTACCTTTTAAATATTAGCAAGTACTGAAGAGCAAATGGCTCCTTCCATGCCCCACGGTCGATAGCTATTGTGGACCAGCCACTGAAGTGTGAATCAAGTTCGTCCTGCCATCATATTTTGGACCTGTCGGTGGGCCTTTTAGTGCTTGGTGTCAACATTGTTGGGGTATTGGCCATATCACAGAACACATAAAGTACAAGTAAAGAAGGTTCACTCCGCAAAAGCATTTAAATAAGTAGCGACTCTTACTACCACACAATAAAGTGTAATTCAGGATGTGTGAGCGCTAACTACCTACTGCTATATTAACCTAGAAGTTGCCTCTCTGTCTATCGCGTAACTCTTGTCGCCTTATCTCTGTCTATCGCACGGCAGCGGGCAAGGCAAGTCAGACTACTTGTAGCTTCATACCTAAAGTGCAGAGTGCGCCAGGCCTGGCCATATAGGATCTTTGTGGACACATCGATGGTCCGATTTCGCTTTAGATAGCCTTTTGACTGACGATTTATACTTACCAAATGCGCCAGTACAGCCATCAACCCCACTTGTCTCATCAGCGTGGACTTGCCTCCCATGTTGGGGCCGGTGAGTAGTAGTAGAGTCCCGGCTTCGCTGCCCAGCTTCGTATCGTTGGGTATGAAGTCGTTGTTCACGATGCACGGGTGTCGACCTTCTACGATATTGATGTATGGCTGAAATAGGTAAGAACAATAGTTTTTAGGGTTCCGTACCCAAAGAGTAAAACGGGACACTATTACTAAGACTCCGCTGTCCGTCTATCACCAGGCTGTATCTCATGAACCGTGATAGTTAGACAGTTGAAATTTTCACAGATGATGTATTTCTGTTCCCGCTATAACAACAAATACTAGAAAACTAAATAAAATAAATATTTAAGGAGGCTCCCATACAACAAACGTGATAACCCTTTGTTGATAACGGCAACAGGTAAACGCTTGAAATATTCACAGAATATTAAGTTATATATTTACTTTAAAAATAATATTTAAGGGGTCATACAACAAACGTGATCTTTTTGCCGTTTTTATAGATAATGGTACGGAACCCTCCGTGCGCGAGTCCGACTCGCACTTGGCCGGTTATATTTTTCTGAGTATTTGATTGTTTTTCTAACCATATTTTTTTCTTACCTTAGCATCTCCATCAAAAGTAACATCTGGCATGCAAACATCGCCACTCTGTTGTCTCGCAAACTCCGTAAAGGCTAACAATATGTCCAAAGTGGCTAAACATAGCACGGCCGCTTCCCACTGGTCGTATTTAGAAGAGAATTTCTCGAATATTCTGCGGCTGAGGTCTTTTAGCACGTTGGATTTCTGTTCTTCAGCTGCTTGCATTCGTGATAGGAGATCCTGGAAGGTACAAATGCATGGTGAAGGCAGGTTTTTGGCTTCAGCTGATATCTTGAGGGCTGCGGCGCGCTGGGGCGTAGAAATGTGACTGATGCCTCGCTCTGATGATTGCTCGTAGTCGTCCGCTGTACATCAACGTCGCAATTTTGGATATGAGACTTAGGTGTTCATGAGTATTACATTTATGATCTTTGGGAAGGACATGCGGACCGTAATCTAGTTTTAGTCTCAATAGCTTTGGGCGCCAGAATTATTTCTTTCTTTCTTTCAAACTGACACATAAGTTGCATGCATACCTTAGTTTCAGGGGTAGAAAACCTCTTGTATCCTTTCCGAGCGCCCTCCAAGCTATATTCGGAGCCCGCTTTAGCCGCGGGCCCTTGCGCGACCTCGATTTGATAACGCTTCTTATCCGTGCCCACATAGTTACACTGTAATTAGGGTAATACATTAATTATAATACAAGCATCGACAGAGCACGTAGCGTAGGTAGGCCTCCCACTAGATGGACCGACGACACGTGAGATTCGCGAGCATCCAGTGGATGCAGATGGCAGGATGTCGTTCATTGTGGAGGTTAAAGGGGGAGGCCTATGTTCAGCAGTGGACGTCTTCTGGCTGATGATGATGATATTTATTGCCAAAAACAATTGACAGAGACACAAGGAAAAACAATGTTTGGCAATAGAGGTATGGTCAGTGCTGTGCTGCGAGGTCCTGCAGGGTCACGCAGGGCTGGTTTTCAGAATACCCCTTTACTCAGAAAAAAGATGGTAGGTGAGCATTAGGTGACGGCGGGTATTACAATACCAACTAATTGTTTATTATATGTAATCATCGAGATACAATACCTATAGAGTCACAATATCTAAGTGAAAACAGTCAAAAAACGTCCCAACGTCGTTTTACATACTTAGATATCAATTACTAATATTATAAAGAGGAAAGATTTGTACCTATTTTTGTATGTTTGTAATGAATAGGCTCCGAAACTACTGAACCGATTTGAAAAATTCTTTCACTGTTGGGAAGCTACACTATCCCCGGGTGACATAGGCTATATTATATTTTGTAGCGAGGCCGAAGGCCGAGCTTACACTCGTGCGAAGCCGGGGCGGACGGCTAGTCAATTATATAGTTCACAATTTATTTATTTGATAACAAGTCACGTTTATATGACTGCCCCGGTGGCTCAGTTGGTAGTAAACCTAACTTCTGTGCTTGGGGTCGTGGGTTCGATTCCCATCTAGGACAAACATTTGTGTGATGAACATTTGTGTTTGTTCTATGTCTGGGTGTTAATATCTATTTAAGTATGTATTTAAAAATATATATGTATGTATATCAGTCTCTGGCAGCCATATTACAAGCTTTGCTTAGTTTGGGGTCAGATGACCATGTGTGCAATAATGTCCCAGATATTTATTTTTTATTTATTTGATAACAATAAGAACGACTAATGCCACTTACACTTATTATTTAATTTACATTATAAAAAAAATAGTTTAGTAGTAGTCATAAATTATAAAATTAGTCCAAAATATACAATGTTACGAGTAGATGTCAATTATGAATATAACATTAAATTTAAAATAGTATTCTTACCATTCACAGTCACAGTCATACGAAATTTTGTTTACAAAGTCAAAATAAATTTTAGCATAGCAGGCACCTTATCACAAAAAATGTCACATTCAGGGTACTCTTTAAGGAATGCGTTGAGACCACGATTGATGCGGCACATCGGGCTAGTCTTACAATGCCACATTTACTTCAATTTAGACGTTATGTCGCTTGCAAAGTGTTCAACGTCGCTTGTCCGATAGGGCATCGTAGCACTGGTCGGATCGCGGTTGCTTTACAACTAACCAAAAACTAACCTGCAATGCGTAGCGTGCGCCGAGTTTTGGTTTGGGTTTTTTTTGGGAATGCCGTTTTGCCGATAGTCTAGTACATTTGCACTGGTCACATTTCGAGACGAAACAAGTAATTTTATTTGATGTTCAGAGGCCTTACGCCCAAGTCTGAACGCGGGCCAGAATAGGTGCAGTTTGCAAAATCACGCGACCGCAAACCGTATCTCGGCGAGTTAAGATTCGCGTTCGCGTGATGTTGCAAACTGCACCCATTCGGGCCCGCGTTTAGAGTTGGGTATCCTTATGCCCAACTCTAAACGCGGGCCCCCAGCACTGATTACCTACCCTGGCTTTGAAGAATTTCTCCTGCTTCGCTAAATACTCCTTCAGCTCGTCTTCTATTTCCTTGATGGTTTCTAATGTGTTGTCGTATTCCTGGTCGACCCCCTCGCCGGGTAGTATGCGGCCTTCTTTCTCGGCCTCTTTTTGATTGAAGGCTTCCTACAAAGATAGAGGAATAAGATCATGTACATCCTGTGTAAAAAGAAGCTGAAACTGCTACACCCAAGTCATGTCCACCATATGGTGAAAACTTGGCATGACGCATGACGATACAGTATTTTTAACCGACTTCCAAGAAGGAGGAGGTTCGCAATTCGACTTTTTTTTATGTTTTTACCTCAGCACTTTCGACTGGGTGAACCGATTTTGATGATTCTTTTTTTATTTGAATCTCGTGTGGTCCCATTTCAATTTGGTCCAGTTCTGTCATTTTTATGAAGTCGGTTTTTTTAATTGATAATTATTCTAATAACAACTTAGTTGCATGCAGTATTCAATATGCAGAGGAATAAACTGGTGGGATAGGTGAGAATAGAGGGTGGTGAATCGAGACCCGGGTCCACTATGTCATAAAAAAAAGCAAAGCAAAGACTCCAGACAAAGGGGGGGGGGGGGGGGGGGGCCTTGGTGGTTACGTAATATAAGGTCGGGGAAAAAGTTTCTTCGTATTTTATAAACAAATTCAAGACATATTTTTTTCAAGTTTAATTACATTTAATTATAATATATATGTACCATTTTGTTCGATAACTTGTTGCCATCTTTTAGGTAGTGACATGACCCCGTTGCTGTAGAAATTTTGGGAATTCTGATCAATAAAATGCAACAAGTAGTTTTGACAGTCCTCTCTTGATGTTAATCTAACACTACCCAAAGAATTCTGAAGAGATCGAAACAGGTGGAAATCTGAGGGTGCAAGGTCAGGGCTATGTGGTGGATGCATTAACACTTCCTAACCAAGCTCTCTAAATTTTTGCTGAGTGGCCAAAGATGTGTGCGGTCTGGCGTTATCATGATGAAAGACCACACTCTTTATGTTGATCAATTCCGGCCGTTTTTTCTCAATTTCTTGTTTGAGTCTCATCTGCTGTTGGCAGTAGAGATCCGAATCGATGGTTTTGCCCGGCGGTAAATGCTCATAATGAACGATGCCCTTCCAATCCCATCATACACACAGCATCACCTTATTACGTGTTAATCTGGGTTTCGCTACAGTCTGTGGTGCTTCACTGCCCTTTGACCATGATCGTTTGCGCACATTCTTGTCGTAGGTGATCCATTTTGCATCACCAGTGATCAATCTTTTAAAAAACGGTTCGGTTTCTTTACGTTTCAATAGAGAATCGCAAATGAGTACACGATTCATTTGGTTTCTTTCAGTGAGCTGGTGTGGCACCCAAATATCGAGTTTTTTTGTATACCCAGTTATTTTCAAATGGGTCAAAACTGTTTTGTGGTCAATCCCCAGGTCTTCAGCTACGTCGTAACTACTAATATGCCGATCTTGGTCCACTTTTTCAGAAATGGCATCGACTTTATCCGTAACAGGGCGACCAGAGCGAGCTGCATCTTTGACATCAAAATTCCTGGACTGAAAATGCTTGAACCAACATTGTGCTACTCTTGATGACACTGCATTAGGTCCATAAATGTCACAAATTTTATTCGCGGCTTGTGTCGCATTTTTCAGTTTTTTGTAATAAAATTTCACAATATATCGAATTACTTCGTTAGATTCACTCATTTTATCGAACAAAAAAACAATTGAAAAATGGCGGGAAATTGCTTTTTACTTTTTATATTCCTTTTTTAAAATGTCATATTTTTAATGGTATCAAAACCAGCCAGATACAAACAGTACAACCGATGAGATTTTTACTACAATTTTATACATACAAAATACGAAAAGACTTTTTCCCCGACCTATTATATAAATAAGGCATGGGCATCGTATAAAAGTTAAGTAAAACTTCCTACAAGTTCAAAAAGTACCTTAAAAAACTTCAATGTGTCTCTATAATCCGGGTACTTTCCACCAGGCGCAAGCTGCATGATCTTCTTCAACTGTTTAGCATCAACTTCCGAGAACAACTCCACTAGTTTCAAGGCCGCGGTGAACCCGTTGAGGACAGATATGAAGTCGAGGACTTTGCGTTTGGAATACGCTTTCTCTTCGTAGAATATGGCGCGGGCGTCTGGATGCTGCTCTGACCTCTTCAGGTTTCCTAAAGCGTGTACTCTGAAAAATTAATTTCGAAAGTTTAGTCTTTAAGGGGGTTTCTCCCGTCTGCAATTCTCTCGCTCGGACATTTACAGAAGTTCGCTCTTGAAGTATGACTTGGAGCCATGGAGCGCAGTATCTTAGGAGGAAACTTATAGACAAGATAAGAAACACAGAACTGCGCTCCAAGACACAGATTGCCGAGGTAGCACAGAAGGCCGCTTGCCTAAAGTGGGACTGGGCCGGTCATGTCAGTCGAATTTCGGAGGATCGTTGGGCCAAAACCACAACACAGTGGCTTCCACAGGATGGCAAATGACCTCCCGGACGGCCTAGACGGAGATGGAGGGATGCACTAGACTCCTAATTAAAAGACTGGACCCAAATTGCATATAACAGAGAGGAATGGAAGGAGGGAAGGGAGGCCTTTGCCCTGCAGTGGGACGATACAGGCTAATATAATAATAATATTGATGATATATATAAATAACTGCGTGTGAATTTACAAAAAGTGACCAAACCATATTTTTCTTAAGTTTATTATCTTAGTAATGTACCAAATTATCAACTTTTATTATATCTGACGGCGCATAGTTTTTATGGATGCGATTATTTAGTTGAACGCTACCTAGCCTAGTTTTGGTGGACTAGTGATGGAAGTGGCGCCATCACTGGTGTAACGCTGGTAACGTGCGCTGCTCGCCGATTGGTCGTTGGCAACCAATTAGCGTTTAGCAAGTTTCGCATACCGCCCAACAGAGGCGCTAGCGAGAGCGCGCGGACACGCCTTGCTCGGACGAGCTCATTTTTCATTTGAGGGTGGTAGCTTTCTTTACTAAGCGGAACACCTTGTCCCCAAATAATTTCAAGTGTCTCTGTGAACTGCTAGACTGTGGAATCCGCAGGCTGAATGGGTGGCCCCTGATAGTTACAATCAAGGTGTCTTCAAGATGAGAGTGAATAGTTTTCTCCTAAGCAAGAGTGCTCCATCGTAGACTGCATTGTCGCTTAACATCAGATGAGATGGCAGTCAAGCGCAAACCTACACAATACAAAAAAAAACAGAGCGACGACAGCCCAAAGCCAGCTCGAGAGCCTTACGGCTACCTGATGGGAAAAGTAGCGCGACCGCAAACCGTATCTCGGCGCGTTAAGGTTCACGTTCGCGTGATTTTCTGCACTGTTTTCTTAAGAGGTATCTGTTAGGCCACAAGTTAATTACAGAGCGCAGTCAGTACTTACTTGGCCAAAAGTCTCTCTAGATCAGGTAGTGTAGTCAGAATGTTCTTGGCGTCTTGGCAAAGTTCCTGATTTTCAAACAGCGTTTTCACGGCTTCTTGCCTTTCTTTTATCACGTTTAAGTTGCAACTTGGCGAGCACACCCATTGGTAGAGTAATCTGTAAATAATATGTTATAGGAGCTCGAAAATAATTTCTTAATTTGAAGCGTAGTTGATTTACTATTTAAATGTAAATGTAATGTACGTGTGTTTTTATATGTAAAGTACATTGTCAGGTAAAGCAATTTATCAGTAATACGCCTTTTTTTATGCCATAGGTGGCAAATAAGCAGACGGGCCGCCTGATGGTAAGCAGTCACCGTCGCCTATGGATACTTGTAACATCAGGGGCATCACAAATACGTTGCCGACCCTTTAAGACTCTATTAACTCGCCTTTTGAAGAACCCCATGTTGTAGCTTCTCGGAAACACCGCGGAAGGTAGCTTGTGAAAATGTGGAATGACATTTTGCAGGTGTGAGGCAAGAAAGAACGTGTGAATCGCACAGTATGCGATTTCCACTGGTCTATGATATGTGGATGCGCTTTCAAACGGTGGCGGCTAGTGCGATGATAAAACCGCGACGCCGGCATTAGATCGAATAGTTCTTCGGAACACTCCCCATTGTAAATGCGATAAAAGCCTTATTAGTAACATTAACTAGTTAATGGAGAAATGTAAGTAATAAGTATTTCAATTTCCCACCATAGGTGAAACGTTTCCTGTTAAAAGGTAAGACAGACAGACAGTATAAGCTTAGTAATAGAGTCGTTGACACATTTTAAATACGGAACCCTAAAAGTACAAAGGAACTAACCTTTTCCCAAAAGCTGTTGAGCAGAAGTTGAGCCGATCATAAAGGCAACCTTCATCCTGAACTATCCTCAAATTCTTCAGCGTGATCGCGTCTAAAACCATCGTGCTGCCGCCTTCCCATCGGTTTTCAACCTTAACCTCTTGCGAGAGAGTCTTGTTCAGGACGTCAGGGGGTGCGTAAGACGTGAACTGGCTCATGCCTAGTATTTGTATGTCGAGTAAGCAAGCTGTGAGGTAGGAGACGCAGCCGCTGAGCGCTCGGACTGCGAGGTGGCACTGAGGGGCGGGAGTCAGCCCTAGGGCGTCACCTGAAATCAAATAGCTCGAAAATTATTTTACATTGAAGTCTTTTTTTTTTACACAGACAGACAAGTATGCGACAGGTATGCGTTTTACCACCATCTTACCTGATGAGATGCGATGATGTAGCCGAAAATATAGCTTGTGTTCACATGCAAAGTTTTACTATTTAAACGTTAAGCCAATTAAAAAATTCAACAACCGGAACGATTTTGTATATTTTTTTAATATAGAATAGATCTACGTTTGGTCACCAACTCGCCTGATGGTAAGCGACGGTGTGGCCGGTGTGTGATGGTCTGCAACGATCCGGGTAAACGCCCCCAATGCACGTATCCACTGAGCTAAAGACACTTTCCAGTCGGCCACCAAATTCTTGAATTGTCTATTCTCATTCGGGATGCGAATGATTCCATGATGAATGATGATTCCCGTGGATGCAGATAGCAGGCTGTCGTTCAGTGTGGGGGTTAAAGGGCATATGTTCAGCAGTGGACGTCTTCTGGCTGATGATGATTCGGGATGCATCTTGGTGCATTTTCCCCGCCAGCATCTACCAACCCAGCTCCTTGAAATATAGGAGTGAGGCGCTACCAGTGGCGTAGATGGAAGTGTAAATAATGATGATGAAAAGCTTTCTAGCTGTTGTGGTGACGTGAATGATGAAGGTAATGATGCCTCATGCAGCCCTGTGGTGATTGTAGTTTCTTCTGTGGCTTCACAAAGCCACAGCACATGCTCTAATTTAATTCTTCTTCATGCAGCCACATCACCATGTGTCGAAGAGAAATTGCCTTTTCACTGTTTTTATCCCAATAGAAAAAGACAAACGTATCCCTATCATCCATCCAATCCCTCAAGCGTCAACTCATTGACATATGTATCCTGATTCCTGCCCATCCAAACCTACGATGCACAAACATCGTCACTTACCAAAGTTCAGAACTCCCATCTCAAGGTTCGCCAAAGAGCAATTGAACGCAGTATCCTTGGAATCAAGACAAGACCGCGTCCGTAACACCATACTGCGTTCCATGACAGGCGTCACAGACGTAGGGATTAGATACACATCACACATCATCAGCCAATTAACGTCCACTGTTGGACAAGGCCTCCCTCATAGAGGGGTGTTGCCATAATCCCCACGCTTGGCAGGCGGCTTGGAGATCGCAGTACGTTCACCGTATACTATCAGGACGCTGCTGCCCATCCTCCGGTGGTTATGGTCGCAGTTTTAGGACATACCCGGGTTCGGGGTCCGGGGGATCAGATATGCCAGGCTTAAATGGGAATGGGCGGGCCACGCAAGCCGAATCTACCCGGACAGGTGGGCGAAAGTCTCGATGGAGTGGAAGCCATTGAACAGTCGACCCCCAGGTCGCCCGCGGACCCGAGCTCGGGAGGTTTAAAAAAGATCTGTCGGTGCTGGCCCAGGACAGAGATCAGTGGAAGGAATTGGGAGAGACCTTTGCCCAACAGTGGGACAATACAGGTTAACATTAAATAAAAAATGTGCTTATAAAAACGGTGGAAAGACATTTTGTTCACGGCCCATGTCTAGGTCTGCAGACTCGTTAGGATACTTCTGAACTTAACTGTGGATGTAACTCCACACACCCTCATCCTTCAGAGGTATTTCAAAGAGTAATGACTTGCCTTCATGTAAAAACTCCCGGAGTCCCTCCGGCCAGTCTCCGTCAGCGTTGGTTCTGTAGTACTTCTCGGCAAGTGTTTTGAGAGTCTTCTCCGGCGTCCAAAGGGAAGTGGGCTCCCGACGCGCGCCGTGGCAGTGTGTGGCGACCAGCTTACGCGTACGGAGAGTTGTGGTTTTACGGTCGTACACTACCTGTTTGAAAGTTTTTTATTATTATATAGAATAGAACCTCGTTTGGCCACCAACTCGCCTGATGGGAAGCGAAGGTTTGGCCGAGGATGGAACACGATATTTGGATATTAGAGCGAAGAGAGATTTTGAAAGTAACTTTTAAACATTCGCGATTTGAAAAAATGTTTTAAATATCTATCGGCACTTATTGCACATTATTTTATTGAGTTGAATATAGGTACCTGTACCAGATTCCAGTACCTGAATAGGTGGAATCAGCTTGTGACCACGGCCATTGAAATTGAAACATTGTCGAAACGCACAAGACAACTACTACAGGACAAGTAGGAAATCGGCCCATTATCACCCACATTGTGGACTTTCCTTGGATATGTACCAAACGTTTCGATTCTACGTTTCTGATTATAGACAGCCAAGGATTGGGACAACCTGCCGGCTTCCTTGTTTCTTGAGAGATATAATCTGGGAGTTTGCAAGACGAAGGTGAATAGGTATCTTCTATATAAGTCTGCGTGCTTCATCTTCTACCACATCGTTGCTTACCAACAGGCGAGTTGCTGGTCAAACACGGACTTATTCGCGAAAAAAATAAAAAAACCGGAACGTAGATATTCGCCAAAGAACCAGAGTCACCGACATTGTTATTAAAATTTGCAAGTTGAAGTGGGAATGGGCAGGCCCCATCGCTCGGAGAACTGATGACCGATGGGGAAGAAAGGTTCTTGAGTGGAGACCACGAATTGGAAGACGCAGCGTAGGTAAAGTAAAGTAGCGAGTCTGTCAATTTTCTAAAGGATTCATTTCGGAGAATGTGCATCGGAGCTACATGACCTTATCCTACCATCCCCTTTCTACTACAGGACAAGTAGGAAAACGGCCTATTACCACCCATACATTGTGAACTTTCCTTGGATACGTACCAAACGTTTCGATTCTACGTTTCTAATCCGTACTGCCAAGGATTGGAACAACCTGCCGGCTTCCTTGTTTCCTGAGAGATATAATTTGGGCCTATTCAAGGCGAGAGTGAATAGGTATCTTCTAAGTCTGCGTGCTTCATCTTCGACCACATCGTCGCTTACCAACAAGCGAGTTGGTGGTCAAACGCGGACTTATTCGCGTTAAAAAGGTAGGCCTCCCACTAGATGGACCGACGACATTGTGAGAACCGCGGGCATCCAGTGGATGCCGATGGCAGGATTTCGTTCAGTGTGGAGGTTAAAGGGGGAGGCCTATGTTCAGCAGTGGACGTCTTCTGGCTGATGATGATGATAATGACATAAATTTTAAATAATTATCAATATAAAAAACCGACTTTATAAATATGTCAGGACTGGACCATATTGAAATGAGACCACAGGGAAAGCACAGGCTTTCAAATTAAAAAAAAAAACATCAAAATCGGTTCACCCGGACGAAAGTTCTGAGATAACAAACATATATAAAGTAAAGTTATATGATTATTTACGGGATATTAACCGTGGTAAATATCCCGTAAATAATCATAAAACTTTAGTGAACAACCGTGATAGTTTAAAACATATATAAAGTAGTTTGTAGTGGTAGGACTCTTTTGCAGGGGTCCGCCTGGGAAAATATCAAACCTTTGCCAGTTATTCAACCGCCAAAAAAAGGCTCTCGTCACAAAGATGATCCCTCGAGTTGGGGCTCCTGTGGTTACGTGACGAGTCCACAAATATGTATTTTTTTTTACTGTAATTATTCATGTCTAGTATGTTATAGTATCGACTGATACCTCAAGGCCTACTTACCAGTGCTGGTGGGAAATGCGCCAAGGTGGTGAGGAGCCTTGAAGAGTGCTTGTCGTCTGTGAACTGGCCGAGGTGGAACAGCCCTATCGACGTGTCTACGAAGCAAACCCCGTACGCACTGCACCCGTTGCTTTCCTACAAATAATCTTATTTGAAACATCATAGTCAAAATCATAATTAAGTCAATTATAGTTATATGATTATTTACGGGATATTTACCGTGGTAAGGTTGTGGAAGGAGCAACTGCACCGAAATATCGGGAGCTCCTACCTTACCACAACCAAACAACCTACCACGGTAAATATCCCGTAAATAATCATATATAACTGTAGTGAACAATCGTGATAGTTTAAAGCAGTGTTTTAAGTCAATTATTTCGTTAATTTTTTTATTTTTTCACAAAACATTTAAAAAAAATCACGCGCTTATTGCTCACGCATATAACTAATTATAAGTTTCAAGGCCTCGGCCAGACTCGGCCAGAATGCTGTTCATACTGGTGGATGGTAATTAGTATAAAACAATCTCAATTATCATAATTAGAGTGGCATGTACGCATGTGCGAAAAACCTGTATACAATAAAAATCTAATAAGAAAAGGCTTAAAAAAAACGAAGAAAAAACTATTTAATGAGTCAATTTTAATATAGGTACTTCTAATTGGCATTACGATTTGAAACTGCAGTTTATGCTACCCCAAAGACTTTCTTTTAGTAGCTATACCTAGTCTGTGTGCTATCCAGACAATACAATTTGGTACCATTGAACTGATGATGCATATAATCCCTCCTATTATTTAATTAATATTATAAATGTAAGTTTGGATGGATGGATGGATGTTTGTTACTTAATCACGCCAGAACGGCTGAATGGATCTGGATGAAATTTGGCACAGAGATAGATTAGTCTGGAATAGCACATAGGCTACTATAAAAACGGCTGGACCGATTTCGATGAAATTTTGTGTTCCTGGAGCGGATCATAGTAGCAAGGCTGAAGGCCAAGGCTGAACACCCGTGCGAAGCCGGGGCGGGTCACTAGTATGATGATTTATTTAGGATTAGGATTCCAAGGCTCAAAAACGCTAGACATAAAGGGTTCCATGCCACTAGAGTTTTGAAGAACCCTCTTGTTTTTTCCACAGGCTTTGTGGGTCTGGGGGAAACTGCACTTTCTCCAAAAGAACCTCAGTGTGAGACAGGATCGAATGACGGTGTTTAACATCTATGTGCCTATTGTGCTAACACCTGTGTGCCCATTGTGGTCAACAGCTCAATACATATTGCGGACTCTACTGAGCAACCCGAAGTGATACAAGTTTTTTTTTTATTATACTGGTTTACGAGACGAGCGAAGTTGCGAGCCTGATGGCTCTTCACGCTTGCCCATAACAGCTCAACGCCACTCAGAATTTAGAACTTCAACAGTTCAAACTCAAAAAAAAAGTCTAGTAAGTGTGTCACATAGTTTTATACGACCTTGCTGTTAATCTGCGTAAACTTTCTCGGTCAAATTCTTGTACCAAGTCATATTGTAGTTCTTGTTCTTGTTTCTTGTACAGTGCAATCCGTTTATAATGACATCGCAGGGAAATAACAAACACGTCATACTAAGCGGACGTCATACAAAGCATTTTGTAGAAAATAAACAATCTCCTGTTTTTGATGTATTTATTTTAATATAGAGTAACAAAATAGAATATATAAGTATTAAGTACATGCATATATGTACATATGTTTATTTTTTACGTCGTATGTCGTACATTAAACCGTTAACTTATTGCACGAAATATAAAGGACCACTTATGACTGCAAAATCCATACTATGACAGGAAAAAAATAACTTTTTTTGCAATTTATTTTGGGCCTTATCTTTATTTTACACTAGCCGTCCGCCCCGGCTTCGCACGAGTGTAAGCTCGGCCTTCGGCCTCGCTACAAAATATAATATAGCCTGTGTCACCCGGGGATAGTGTAGCTTCCCAACAGTGAAAGAATTTTTCAAATCGGTTCAGTAGTTTCGGAGCCTATTCATTACAAACATACAAACATACAAAAATAGGTACAAATCTTTCCTCTTTATAATATTAGTGTAGATGGGACTGCATATGTACTAATTCTAGGAGACTCAAAATAATAACAATTACTACTAACAAACACAGTCTATAGTCACGTGTGGTGACTCACATATCCGAATAGCAGGCCTAGCAAGGGCCGTGGACAGAATGTCTTTCCACCGTTTCTATCCCGATAGAAAGAGAGTATCTATATTCTAGCTCTATCGTGTCTACGCGCGGATAAAAACGGTGGAAAGACAATTTTTCCACGGCCCATGCTCCCTGGCTGCATCCGAATCGGGTTCAGCCAGTAGCCAGTTGTGAACGCGGACACGTTCCACTAGTAGGTGGTACACATCTTCCTCCACTCCACAATAAATATACTTTGTGTAAATTACTATGAAACAACGCCTAAGACCGCTCCATCATCAACCAACAGCGGAGCGGATCATGACAATTAATTCATAACTTTATAGCCATGTCCATACAGTTCTAATAAGCCTGGCGTTTTTTGTACTTCCTCTCCTTTAGTCTTGAAGAATTGTAATAGCCACTATTGAGTCAACTTATTTCACGTGTTTCTAAAGTCTTTCCTTAATAGATTTCCCTTGTCAGACCATTCAACTGGGCTTCGTAAAACACGTCATTTATCATCTTCTCTGCTATTATTCTTTGCTTTTTAGGCAGGGTTCTCAAAGTTTCTGCCCATGTCTTAGCCAAATAATCAAAACGGTCCAAATTGAGTGGTTCACTCAGTTGATTTTTAGTTGTAGCTTGAGAGTCTTCTATATTTGGTAGGATTATATGATGGTGTTCTAAATTGGATGAGTCTTCCGATGGACAAGTTTCAGGGGTATCTTCAACTAGAGGGGTATTTTCCTGTTTCATAGAAGAATTCATGTTCGTAAAGGTTCCTGGTGAGGGTGGAGGTGTAGAAAATGATAGTATCTCTTCTTCACTCGCCTCTGTCTTTAGATCGGTGTTCTGTAAATATTATAAGTATGCTTTTATTTTGTTTTTGGCTTTGAAACATTGATTAGTATTGAGTTAAGCGGTCAGCACAACAATAGCACTAATAAACCTAAAATGGTTATGCATGTTAGTATTGCATTAATTTACTTACATGAGTAGTTAAACTTATCATTGGATCGTAGATTTGTGAGTTTTTGTACACATAGTTACAAATCTTGACTTCATCTTGCTTCTTTCTGGTGCACACAATAAAGAGTTTCTATCTATCTATCTTAGCGTCGCTCGACTAGGTGTTCTTAACTGATCACAACTGATGTTAAGTAAAGGACAACACGGTCACCCTTAATTAGAATAGGTGACCGCAAGTGGCATTTATAACTGAGCTGTCGTGGGTCAGATGCTACAACATGGGGGTTTTCAAAAGGCGTCTTAAACAGTCAGAAACGTATTTGTGATGCCTCTGGTGTTGCAAGTATCAATAGGCGACGGTGACTGCTTACCATTAGGCAGCCCATCTGCTTGTTTGCCACATATGACATTAAAAAAAAGTTGACATTAATCTCCCAAGTGTCTAGTTCTAATCTGAACTCAAGCGAATGGCTCCATTAGTAATATTTTTGCAGCGCGAACGAACGTTTCATCGACAATTTAAGTTTACTAGTCTGTAGCTAGCTTCATTAGCTAGAGACTGAATGGATTTTTAATTGTCGCCCCACGGGTTAAATGTTAGGTCCCAGTTCTTTGTCTTACAACAAAGACTAAGTGATGTCAAAACTTATATCAAGGCTATAAACTCCCCCTATAGCCTATACGAATTTACTTACCATATGATAGTTTTGTTTACTACTCTTCAATTCTTAAAGTTAATATTCCAAATGAACTGGTAGTGAAAAATATGTTATATTTAAAAGTTTTTATCACAACTTACACAACCCGGATTAGGTTGTGCTAGTAAAAAAAACAATGTCTAATGGCTCAATTCACAGACATATGACTAACGTTTCGAATCACAAATCACCACTAATATTTCATAAAATCAAAGACCTAAAAAAATTAACACACTATAAGCGTAAACACACAAACATTAGTCACAATAATTCGATTCTACCCTCAAATCAGACACACACGGAAGATATTATAGGGGGTGAGGTGTCATGGCGAGTGCGAACGCTAAGGTCTAAATCAGCTTTAACACAAAAACTGTAAGTACAATACACTTACAAATTTTTCACGCACAGTAATGAACAAACTATTAATTATGTATATAATTATCAATTGAAAAAAACCGACTTCATAAAAATGTAGAACTGGACCAAATAAGAAAAGAATCATCAAAATCGGTTCACCCAGTTCAAAGTTCTGAGGAAACAAACTTAAAAAAAAAAAAAACAAGAAATGCAGGGTTGTCACAAGGATACACCATAATGTCTGTATCGGTAGATGTTCCAATAGACAAAACATACCTTTTTTAACGACTTCCAAAAAGGAGGAGGTTCTCAATTCGACTGTATATTTTTTTTTATGTTTGTTACCTCAGAACTTTCAACTGCGTGAACCGATTTTGATGATTCTTTTTTATTTGAAAGCTGGTGCTTCCCGTGTGGTCCCATTTTAATTTGGTTCAGTTCAGACATTTTTGTGAAGTCGGTTTTTTACGTTGATAATTATTTATGATTGACAAGCTTTTGACACTGCTTAACATGTGTTCTTTCCTCAGTGAAAAACATTCATACTAGAGGTATACAACTCTACCAAACAATAGGCAGAAATATGGGGACTTAATATTACAATATGATATACCTCTTCAGCGATGGACATCATGTAATTGGTGCTCGCTTCTCCAGGCCCGGGGTCCTGCAGGCTGCAGATCTGGGTTCCTCGGACCGTCACTTGGCAGATCTCGCGCCGGACTACTTTGTCCCATTTCGTGGCTTGGCCCTCTGTAAGTTTAGTATACATAATTGCATGGCGCCATTTAGAACATTAGGGACGATTCACATAACCAATAAATTATTTAAAAAAAACGACTTCAAAACCACAAACAGGCACTGAAAAGCGAAAAATAAATTAATATAATTATTATAAGCGCTACACTCATCTATTTGAAGTCGGTGCCAGCCAAGCCAAGTAGGTAGTAGGTAGATACTATGTATATAGTAAGTAGGTAGATACTTGTAGGTAGGAGGACACCCTTTCGAATTAAAAAAGATTTTCGGTTTACAATTGGCCAAAATATTGATGAACATACCCACAAAAAAACATACAGACGAACAGAACCTCCTCCTTTTTTGAAGTCTTGTATTGTTTGTTACCTCAGAAGTGTGTTCTGACATTTTTATGAAGTCGGTTTTTATATTGATAATTCTGCCCTCATAAGCCCATAAGTGGTAACTCAAAAAAAAATGTGATTTCTGTTTTTTTCACGAATCTGAAACCTTAAAAATTTCACACCAGATGGACTAAGCAAAATAACCGTATCTACATTGGAACTATTAATTCTAAACGAAATGACGGTATCTCATAAAAACACAAAAAACAATAATATTGGATTTTTAAACATATATTTAAGTAATATATTGGTCCTGACATAGGCACATAATCGAAAATAAATTATATGTCATTAAGGTAACGAAAAATCAATATTAACAAAAATAATCGATTTTCTCGAAATACACCTAGGTTTAGATACCACTCTTGGGGTTATGAGGGCAGAATTTATTGTCTTTGCAGTGAAATATTTTTAGACACCACTTACTTTGTCTGCATCTCTCTTGCATCATATCAGGCGTCTCCGTTTGCTCAACGCGCGCTACTTTGTACCCCTTGGAGACCAGAGTCGACGCCATTCTCCCGTACGCGCTCTCCGGGAAACCAGAGTGCGCAAATTCACCCTGGAAACAAAGATTATTTACTATGTGAATGGGCAACAAGGTCACGTGACGTGTCAAGTATTACGTAAGCAGAATTTTAGTCATTTTTAGCCGACTTCAAAAAAGGAGTTCTATGTTCAACAGTATTTTTTTAAACGATATCTCTGCCAACTGTTGACCGATTTAAAAAAAAAACTTTTGTTCGGTACTGAGCGTATACTTCCAATGTGATGCCATTGTCGCAAGTCGGTATCTGATGATGGGATCCCAGGGAAATCAAGGGCATCCCTCAAATTCTATAGGCATTTATTACGTTTTTCATATATTTTTGATGTCGGTTTATGTGATTCACTTGTAACATATTCGTTCAAATCAGAATCTACAAACTTTTGCAGTATTTATAACAGACCTTCATATAAGAAAATCCAAGTTCATTAACTCCAACAGCGGCATCCATGTGATATAACTCATAGAATTTGCCCACTTTGAAAAATAGGACACAGTCATAGTGTGACGATTTCATGTCCCACCATTGCCGATGTGCCTGAAACATTTGTTAAGAAACTTTTTGATACAGAGATACAAGAAAAAATATATATGTATGTATATCAGTCTCTGGTAGCCATATTACAAGCTCTGCTTAGTTTGGGGTCAGATGACCATGTGTGCAATAATGTCCCAGATATTTTTATTTTTTTATTTTGTGACATTGAAATATAAACTACTAGCCACCCTTCCCGGCTTCGAACGGGTAGATTTTTTTAATCATTCTAGTAATAAATATAGCCTATGTTACTCAGGGATAATGTAGCATTCTAATGGAGAAAGAATTTTTAAAATTGGTCCAGTCGTTTTTGCATTAATTCATTACAAATATACAAAAATGACAAGTCATTCCTCTTTATATTATTAGTGTAGATAAAATATTTAAATAGCTGGCCAAAAGCTTGTCAAGACGCGCATATGCGGTACGGTAGGGTTCCGTAACCAAAAGCCATATAATTGTAATGATATTGAGTTCAGAAATTGGCGCTTATTGAAAATAACAGCTCTGTGGACTAAACCAAAATTCAGATAAGTATCTATCTATACTTTTAATGGTTTAGCCAAAGAAAAAATCTACTTGGTAAACATTCTTAAGATATGACTAACTTTCCTCTCCCTGTATTGTAAATAACTAAAGTAAATTTGTTTAAGCTAACAAGACTGTAGTTAAGTGTAACATAGGTCATGGACATTGGTGTCCATGGAGTTGCATTTCAAATAAAATAAAAAATCTTGTGTTCATTTTACGAAAAGGCCAATGACCTTTGAGCTAGAATGTCTTGAATTTATAGCTGCCTTATGTGTGTCTTCTTTCCATCGAGTTTCAGGCCGGCAGTGTTGACATATCTTAGTACATTAATAACTTACCGGAGTCTGTGCATTATGGAATTCAGGTGGTACAAATAGAGTGGTAGGGTCATAATCAGGGTGGTCAGGTCTTCGTTTCTTAGCATCCTTAATCTTTTCCGGCTTCAGCCAGTCCAGTTTGCAATGGACCCAGTTACCATCGTCAGTTACGGCTGCCTTTTCCTCTGTGGGCTTCTCCTTTGGTGTCTGTGTAGTTCTAAAAAGTTATGAAGTTGCATTTTAGATAGTGTGAATATCATCATCATCATCATCAGCCAGAAGACGTCCACTGCTGAACATAGGACTCCCCCTTTAACCTCCACACTGAACGACATCCTGCCATCTGCATCCACTGGATGCCCGCGACTCTCACAATGTCGTCGGTCCATCTAGTGGGAGGCCTACCTAAGCTGCGTCTTTCGGTTCGCGGTCTCCACTCAAGAACCTTTCTTCCCCATCGGTTAACAGTTCTTCGAGCAATGTGGCCTGCCCATTGCCACTTCAACTTGCAGATTTTAATAGCTATGTCGGTGACTCTGGTCCTTTGGCGAATATCTACGTTTCGGATTTTATCGCGCAAAGAAACTCCGAGCATAGCTCTCTCCATTGCCCGTTGTGTGACTCTGAGTTTTCCAAAAGGCCAATAGTTAAGGACCACGTCTCAGTACCATATGTCATCTCTGGCAACACACACTGATTAAATACCTTTGTCTTTAGGCACTGTGGTATCTTGGACGAGAAGATGTCACGCAAGGTGTACAACTGTCCGTAAAACCTCTCGAGCTCTCTCAGAATCTCCGGCTTTGGTGAAATGATACTGCCATCCTCGATCTTCAGCTTCGTCATTTGGCTTTTCCCAATAGATGAATTCTTCGCGAACACTTTTGAGCCCTGGTTCCGCTCAATTGCGTCCCTAATACATCTTGCATATCATGTCGCACCGATTTCGAGATTCGTCTATTAAGTTTGCCATATTCCGACATATCAGCTGAAGATTGCAGTCTCATCTCACCCCGGTCTTCCATTAACTTAATGGTTTCGTCTGAGAGCTTTTGAGGTCTGCCCTGTTCCACCGTTACCTGGCCAGCTACCTTGACCAGGGATAGTGGAACTGCCGGGGACTGGGGGCTGTACGTTTTGGTTGTGTCATTGGGGGGGGGTTGCCATAATCCCCACGCTTGGCAGGCGGCTTGGGGATCGCAGAGCGGAGCGGTCTGATGGTTCTAGTCTAGCAGCGTTCTAGCAGTTTTAGGACATCCCCGGGTCCCATATATATATAGTGTGAATATAGATTTTATATTTTTCATACCATCTATCTATATATCTGTATATATATTTATCTATATATTTATATCTATACATATAATAAAAACGTAGGGATGAAAAAATTGTAATTGCGAGATATCAAAAAAACCCACACAAGGTGTCTTAAAATAAGCAGCTGAACACATCTTCTAAACCACTGGATAGATTTCGATAGAATGCGGTTTTCACGAATATGCTTATCTATGACCAGATTGAAGTAGGCTATGTTATTGTGCGCAAGGGCCGGATTAAGGGAGGAAAAAAGGGTTGAAAGTTCATATGAAAATCTACGCGTACGAAATCGCGGGCAAAAGCACTAGTATACAATATTATTGTACACTTTTTCTTGTTCACAACTAAAACACCCACACTCGCCCGCACTGCCCAAAAAATCATCCACATATTGCCAGACGCTATCAGTCCTGTTCAATGGCTTCCACTCCATTGAGACTTTTGCCCACCTGTCCTGGACCTGGATTTTTTATTCGGCAATCGGATTATTGTTGATTATCAAACATCTGACAATACAAATAAGTCATTATTACTGATAGTGTCTGGCCCACTAGATCTGTGGAAATCGCATACTGTGCATTCACTATCTTTTTTGCCACAAATTTGTTTATTAGTGATATTAGTAAAGTGGATGAAATTGTCTTTATGGTATTAAAGAACGGCTCCGTTTGTAGATTCATTGTAAGAAGTTAGTATGCATTCAACTTACTCAATAGCTGGCTTTGCCTTGACTTGTTTGCTTCCCTTAGGCGACTGATTTGCTTCATATTTAAAACTGTCATGTAACTTTTTCTCAATGGATACCTTATGTTTCAGTTTTGATTCAACCTTGTTATCTGCTGAAGAAGAGTTATTTTAACAAAATTAGTATTGTTCTTGAATTACTGAATTAGAGCCTGATCTCACTGTATGTACCTACTAATTATGTTACCCAGTATACATACTACTAAATCAAAATAATCTACTAATCTTAATAACATCTTCAAATCTTCAATAATGCACATAAGGTAGTTGTTTTTAGGTCTCTATGGCTGATCGACAGCCTCGTTAGCTTAGTTGGTAGTGGTACTTAGTGCATTCTAAATTAGTGGTGAATAAAGTTTTTTTTTTGTTTTGTGTTGATTTTTAAATGGCAATGTTGACACTGTTGAAGTGATTCGGAAAGCCCCTCTGTTGTACGGCCGATGAGAGTATGTGTCTGTTAGATGCAATAACGTAGTAAACATCAGAATGGAAACATTTTCCTTTAATATCTTATAGCTACAATCTTATGTTCAAAAAGTAAAAGTGATCAGATGTTACTGTTTTCTTTCAGCTTTTACAATGTTTTGGCAACTTTCATATGCATTCCTTCAGTGGCTGCACTTTTGTTTTGATATAGTAATATTTAGTATAGATAGTTGTATTTATATTTAATTTATTATTATGGATGTATTATGGATGTAAATCTGAACAATTAACTATTTCATTTTATACCTTTGTTCTCAGTATCAGAATCATCAGAATCTACTAGATTAATTCTGATTCTCTTCCGCTTCTTGGCTGGTGCAATTCGGATTTCCTCTTCACTGTCACTGTTGTGTTTAGTTATGTCAGGTGAAGCTGTAGGCTGTCTCTCTCTTTTTTTATCTACAAGTGATCAATACTATGAGTGTTACAATCATTAGGGTGAGTTTCCACTGAAGCGGAGTAGAGAAGAGACATGCCGGAATCAACCAATCGCATTGGTTGAAATCCACACCTCTTCTCTGCTCAACTTCAATGGAAAATGTCATAGCGGAGACAAGAGTTATGTAGTAAGCATATAGCAGTACAGAGCAAGGCAGTATACAGGGATTCATAGTGAAGCATTGTACGCTGAGCATTGCATTGTGAGCAATACTGTTGCTTGAGAGGTTTTTCAGTATCACTTTGGTATTAAGGTCAAATCCTAGAGACTTTTGACTACAGTTTTTGGGCTCAGGTTGCATATTAGTAAGCTTTCACGATTTCAGCACTGACCAGTCTCAAGGGAGAAACGAAAGAGGCGTGTCAGTACAGGAGACAACTCAGGTGCCCATGTCCTCAGTACTATGGCTGGAATACCATCAAGCTGCTAGCTTTGCTCAAGTAAAGATTGCAGAGCGTTTTGCGAACATCTTTCCGGCGAAACATGAAGCCAGGTTAGGTTGGAGGTATCGTGCCACCAGCATCTAGCCGTGAGGATTTCGCAAACCACTTCAGCAATCTCTCGATATACGCTTTTTGTTCATAATGATGAGGTCTACCTCGTTCTTTTCAACGCTCATAAAAGCCATTAAAGTGTACCTACATAATTGTGCTGAAAATGTTAAGATCGGCAACATTTCCAGTTTACTATGCATGACTAAAGGTTTGATAAGTACTTACTCTCTACTTTCTTATTGTCTTTTTCATTAAACGACGAATTTAATTTACAACCATCCTGAGCATCATCACACTTAGGTTTTTTGTTAGCCGGAGGGGTTTTAGTAAAGTAATTGAAAAGAGTATTGGAAGAACCTGTGCTGTTGCGCTTTGACATTACGTTCAAGACACAAAATCTATTTTGCTATTTCTAACTTTTCTTGAATTTATTTTGTTAAGCGGTACAAACATGCACTGTTTAGCAAGTTAGCGCACTTTCCTTTCCGCCGCGCCGGGTGAGGTGAGGTGACTGACACTGACAAACAAGTGACAGATATCTTTTTTTAAATCTTTCGTTGAGGAGTTTGGCGTTACACTCCTGTGCATTTACCAGTATCAAGTAAGCATAATTATATATTATTAATGAATTATTGTAGTCAAATAAGTCAATCAATCGTGACCCGTGGTTCGAACGTCTGTTACGGCTTTTACAAAAATACATGTTTCTCACACTCAAGCACGTTTACGAACACTATACATTAACACTCGAAATAACGCAAGTTTAGGAAAATAACTATGGAACCCCCAAAAATATCTTCTATTTAACCTTCTGCCTATCTAAATTAGATCAGGAAAACGTTATTGCCTCAAATTAAACTAATAAATAGTTTTGTAATGTTTATTATTCATATCAATCTTACACGTTAACAAGTCTGTGAGTACTAAATAGTAACAAATATCTTATAAATAATTTTGGTTGTAAAATGGCAGTTTTGTAACCATTGTTTTCTATCATATTTTTATCATATAAGGTTATGGTGAATAAAATATACACCTCTTCAGGCTATGCCGTAACATTTAGCATAGCTTACCTTGCCTACCCCGCGATAGCATATCACTTAAGGTGAAACGTTTCACTTTGGCGGGAAATTCAAATTTCAAACAGTTTTTTTGTTCTTGTAGCTAGGCCGAGTAATTATTGTAAACGATAATGATGTTTGCGAAAATTGATTATTATTCTTTACAAACTCGCGTAAAGTTATTTATCTCCAATGTACATTATTACATACATTTGACAATAAACGAATTTATACTGTTTCAAACGGTTTATTGCCAAATGTAAGTAATATGGTGTGTAACTGATTAATAGCTGTACATGATAATGTAAAGAACGACCAACAATTTTCGCGTACACTATGCCATTTCACAATAATTACGCGGCCTAGCTACAAGGACAAAAAAACTGTTTGAAATTTGAATTTCCCGCCAAAGTGAAACGTTTCACCTTAACGTTCCGTAACTAGGCCGAGTAATTATTATAAATGATAACGGTGTTTGCGAAATCGATGATTATTCTTTTCCGTTCTCGTGCGAAGCTATTTTCTCAGTAACACACCTTATTATTTACATTTCTAACTACTATTTCAAACGGTTAATGGAAAAGTGTAAGGAATAAAGTGCGTTACTGATAAATAATTTCACATGATAATGTAAAGAATAATCATCAATTTTCATTAATACTGTGATCATTTACAATAATTTCCCAGCCTAGCTACATAGACCAAAAACTGTTTTAAAATTGAATTTCTCACCATAGGTGAAACATTCCACGTTACTCCTAACTAGTTCAACCGGTCTTCTTTAAGTTGACTGCCTGACTGACTGAAGAAGTAAATCCAGTATTTCTCAGATAATATAAATAAAAACTATAGTGAAACTATTTACGGAAGGGTAGAAAGGCCAAGATACGATGCAATTATGCCATTGCCAAGTCTGAAAATTCTTCTGTTAATTGGTCCTTTAAAGGTTGTGGAATGACAAAGTATTAAAAAAAAACTATTCCTCTAAATCCTAAATATCTTCCCATTAGAAACACTAAAATCTATATAAAATCTGTTATATTATGCCGGTTGCACACTCTTTCAGTCTATCTTGACAAGTGTGTACAGCCGTTCATTACATAAAATACACACTTAGAAATGACTAAATAAATAAATAACATCTAAGCATCTTAGACAAAATATGTTTTTTTGTAAATAATATTTTCTATTGCAAAATACCTACTCAAAATAGATAATTATAATAGTTAATATAAGCCCAATTATAAGCATAAAATAACAATTGTACTAAAATCTTTACAAATTGACGATCAATCGGACAACATAAGATGATTTATATGTGACATATTAAAAATTAAAAAATAAGCAGCGGCTTTATATTACATTGTCCTGAAGGCGTACAATGATCTCAGAGCTTTGTCCCGATCTCTCTGCTAATGAGAGACCAAGACAATATTCCACGTAAAATTATTATAAGAATGCTGCATTGGATCGCGCCGAATTCAGAATAGTCACTTATTACAGTTATACGCTTATTTACGGGATATTTACCGTGGTAAGGTTGTGGAAGGAGCTCTTGCCTTCCCGTGAGCATGGTGCATGTAACTGCGCCGAAATATCAGGAGCTCCTTCCACAACCTTACCACGGTAAATGACCCGTAAATAATCATATAACTATAGTGAATAACCGTGATAGTTTAAAACAGCTACTTATTAATCTGTGGAATTTATCATAGCTTTGTAAGTGGCTAGTATGAATTCGGCGGAATCTGATTTGTCCGATATATATGAGCACAAAACACAAATTACGATTTGAAATATCTATTGATCGTCTCTTAGGCATGTATGAAATTGTATAAGTTATCGAGTTAAGTCTATACATATAAGTCTATATATAAGTGGAGTCAATACAAACCTAACTTATGCATGGCAAAAAAACCATTTTGATTTGTCTATTTTTGGATAATCCTGCGTTTAAGGTAAAACGTTTCACCTATTGCGGGAAATTAAATTTGCAAACAGCTTTTTTTTCATCTTTGTAGCTAGGCCGGGCAAATATTGTAAACGATCACAGTATATGCGAAAAACGATGATCATTTTTGACATTATCATGTGAAACTATTTATCAGTAACAGACCTCATTACTGTTTAAAATAGTAAAAATTGGTTAAAAGAAAATTGTTTGAAGGTGCATTACTGATAAAAAGCTTCACATAATATTGTATAGGATAATCATCGATTTTCGCAAACATCGTGATTATTTACAATAATTGCCCGGCCTAGCTACAAGGACAAAAAACTGTTTGCAAATTTAATTTTCCGCCATACGTGAAACGTTCCACTTTAAAATTTCAGCAGCAACTCTACACGTTTATTTGCATGCAATCATTTTCTATTACAACCAAGTGATTTCACGCCACATGTTATGAGGTCAAACTAAAAACGGGACGCGACTGCTGCTTTCAGGGATAATATTAACTTAATGTTTTAGACCCACACTCTTCCTACACATATACACATATCACACTACTTCAGTCAATTCTTAGTGTTTACAAGTTGGCGAGTGCACCGCAAATGTACACAGCTCGCGCGCATTATTAGTGCGCGAGCTACGCGTGACGCAATCGCTACCTGTACTAGTCTGTGGTCGAACGCAAAGACTACAAATCATGAAAAAAATGCACTGATCTCGTGCGGCACACTTCTATGCCCCGCACCGCAGTTTGTTTTCAACTGTGGAGAAACACGATGCATGGAATAGCTTAAAACAGAATGTGAACTGTACGCGCGCAGATCGCGAGCGTCCTTCGAGCCTTACTCGATGGATTCTCCCGCGCGCAATTACAGTAACAGTACTGGCACGTGATCCTACGTTCGCGGCGCATTCGGTAACGTGTACACGTATATACATGTACACGTGTATACACGTATATACATACATGATGTTTTGAGGGTCCGATGACTTGTGATACAGAACCTGGCCTTTATTGATGTTAATAGTCATCTTTGACTATGACATCATCCCACAGTTTTTTCCATGCAGACCCAGCGACCAATTAAGCCAGCCTCTTCCCTTACATGATGATTTGAGGCTCCGGCACAGAAAGTGCTATAGACTTGTGAGGCAACACTTGACCCCCATTGATGTAAAGTTCGTCCTTGACAATGACGTCTTCTCCAAGCACAGTGGTGTTCTCCATGCGGACCCAGCGGCCGACCACGGAGCGCCAGCCCACGATGCATCCGTCAAGCCATGCGTGTTGCCTGACCACGGCCCCGCGGAGGATCGTACTGCGTTTTATGCATGCACCTGCAAAACGGCAGATTTAATTTAAAAAAAACCACTTCAGTCATAGGACTGCACGTGAGAAGTAAAAACTTAAGTAGTCATTCACCTATTCTACAAGAGATGGCGCTGTTTTAAAATACACGGTACAGCGTGACGATGTCGCTAGTTACATGATTTTTGTTCACTTCATTTCGGGGGGAACCCCAAGGCCTGGGTACACCTAAAGCCTTGCTGCTGTATGTTTATGAGATGGAACTCATGAGTTTACATTGGCATAGGCAACCTTCAATAGCAACAACCGGGACAATAGTAACTTTGGGCCATATACAACATCCTTTGCTAATTATAGTACATTACTGACCACATAGGGAGTATCGTACGGCCTGTTTCATGAAAGGATAGTCTATCATGGCACCATTTACAATCTTCAATAACAACATCGGGATCAATAGTAACTTTGGGCCCTATCCGACATCCTTTGCCAATGGTAGCTGTCTCGTCGATAAGCACATTTTTTATATTGTAAAATAGGCTTGCGGCCTTTGATGGATCACGCTTGCCTAGAAGAAACCGCTTCACTTTGACTTGCAAACACCCAGATTGTAACACTCGGGGAACACCCATTCCGGCAGCGCATTCCACATACTAGCAGTTCGCACAATAAAGTGGAATCAAAGCGCTTGGTACGGGTTTTCGGAATGTCAACCATAAAGCGGTGTTGATTTTTCGTGTCCGCTCTGGCAGTCCGATAGAAAAAAGGGCAGGAGGGAATTAAATCATGCAGATCTGATGCACACTCTCCAAAATGTATCCGAAAAAAACCGATAGACTAGCAACTTTGCGCCGATGCTCAACACTAAGAAGCTTAGTCTGAACTGATGAGCCTCTTGGCACGCTTTTCAACTGACTCTAATGCCCCGAGCTGGTACTTAGCTGATCCATCTCAAAGGTGAGATATTATGGTCTATCTTCAGATAGGTATACTCACCATCTTCAATAACAACATCTGGGCCAATGGTAACGTTGGGCCCTATCCGACACCCCTTGCCGATGGTAGCTGTCGCGTCGATAAGCACATTGCCGACCACGCAGGGACCGTCATATAGCTTATTTGAGTTTTTCTGACGCAGACTGTTGAGATATAGACACATTCCTGTAAAAAGAAAAATGGTTCTGTTATAGCCGTAACAGACGCATCGAACCACGACCCGCGGTCTGACCAACGGGAGAGAAAGAGTGAGAACATTATTATCCTCTCTTTTTCTCACGTTGGTTGAGGCGGTTGACGTCAGCCATGCTGGCCCGTCTGTAATGGCTGTTACCTTTGTTCTGATATATTTATGTACCATAATAAGATTATTGTAAGCATATTCTTTTAGTGGTGTTTTTAAGTCATTCATTATTAATTTACATATTTTTAATATTCTTATACAATACCATTGATGAACATTTGTGTTTGTTCTATGTCTGGGTATTAATATCTATTTAAGTATGTATTTTAAAAAAAAAAGTACATATATTAGTCTCTCGCTACAAGTACAGTCAACTACAGATTACACTAGAATGAATAAAAGGGATATATTTCAGTAACTTAAATAACATTTTATCTTCTTAATATAAAATAATAGTAATAATAAAAACGACATATTAATACCTTACTACTAAACTTATCTATTAAACCGCTACCAGTGGGAATTTTTGACAGCCCCGTTAGCTCAGTTGGTGGTGAACCTGCCTTCTGCGCTCTGGGGCGTGGGTTCGATTCCCACCTAGGACAAACATTTGTATTTGTTCTATGTCTGGGTGTTAATATCTATTTCAGTATGTATTTAAAATATAAATGTATGTATATCAGTCTCTAGCAGCCATATTACAAGCTTTGCTTAGTTTGGGGTCCATGTGTGCAGTAATGTCCCAGATATTTATTTATTTAATAGGAAATGTTACAAATTGTCGTATTGTCATTTATCCAGCTCGAATGTTGTATAGACAAGTGCCTCTGCTTAAAAGCAAATAGCAGTATAACTCGTTGAAATTTGCAGGAAAAATATAATGTTTTTTTTTTGTGTCAATAGTGTTATTAAATTGTAAACCAAAGCATGGTCTCGAACATTTGAAATTCCTTCGTACCCTCTTTGGTGGGAAAAAACCTAATAATCTACTATTCCAGGTGATTTTTCAAGATATTTACCAGTATCTGTATAATAACAAAAAAAACATTCTCCAAGAAGAATCTTGAGACAAACACGGCCAAGTTGTGGAACGCGACTCCATTATTGATTTACCGTCAAGACCTGTACATTCCTTTGTTATTTTCTCGAACATATATTCATGGAAATACCACAACGGTGATATCTACACTAATATTATAAAGAGGAAAGATTTGTACCTATTTTTGTATGTTTGTAATGAATAGGCTCCGAAACTACTGAACCGATTTGAAAAATTCTTCCACTGTTGGGAAGCTACACTATCCCCGGGTGACATAGGCTATATTATATTTTGTAGCGAGGCCGAAGGCCGAGCTTACACTCGTGCGAAGCCGGGGCGGACGGCTAGTCAAATATAAATATACAATACAACAAATATATAATCAAATACACCTGAGGATGTTGGAGAGAAATAGTTTTTCAATGACATCATTACAAAATACAGATTAGAAACATTAGATAGCAATTTATAAATTAGAGATTTTGATCAGGTACTTATTATCTTATTCTACTGATTAAATCATTTTATATTGATATTTAATTTATCTATCTAGAAACTACTTAAAATAGCAAATACATATATGTAATTGCATAACCGCAACTTATAAAGCGCGTAGTAAACAGTCAGACATGTTTGTCAACCTTTATGTTTGTATGGATTCACCAAACACAAATAGTCTGACAAAAAGCCTTCAATCAAAATAGTGTCCTTAGTGCGTTTGTCAAACACTAAAACAGTTCTGCACACTGTCAAATTGTTTGACGAACACATATGTAGTTTAGACAAATACACTATAGAATATCTTTCAAATGCTTTATGCCTTATCCTGAAGAACTAAAAAAATTTCCCTGGTAAAAAGTTGCGTATGTATTAATCCAGCATATAAGCTAACTAACCAATTCGTTTTGTTGAAATCCGTGCAGTAGTTGGACTTAGTCAAAATTCAATTTCATTTAGTAATTTTTTTCACTTCATTTGCTGGGAACTTGGGTCCAATTCTTTGAGAGCCGCATGATATACGCCGTACAACCCTCTGACATTCCGAGATTAGCTCAGACAACACACTATTGCAACCTCCTTTGCCAGAGAATATGATCACAGTCAAATAGTTGATGATGCAGTCGATTTAGTTTGATGTTTATTTAGTTGCTTTAGTATATACAGTAGAACCTCGATAAGTTGAAAACCCTCATATCTCGAAAAAAAATTTTGTTCCCTTCCCTTCAAACACCAAAACCTCTGTTACTCGAAATCTCAACCCTCTATTAATCAAAATAATCAGTGAGTCCCTCCAAGCCATTTTAATACATATTTTCCCTCCATAACTCGAAAAATTAAATTTTACCTCTGTATCTCGAACATAGCAATATTTTACAACCGATTATTTGAGACTTTTAAGAATTCGCCGACAGTGTGAGTACATCATTAATTCTTAGAAAGCAATTTAGGAGTATACAATGAATAGAATTACCACGAATTTATGACTCACGTTAACACGCGTTTGCTTGCTTGGTGTCAGGTGTTTAATTTTATTATTTTTGTTTTCATTTGAACTTTAGCGATGCAAGTCATTTGTTGTCGAGTTAAATATTGTCAGTTTTTTTTTATGCCATATTTTTTTATTTATAGGATGTTTTGAAATGATGTTGACTTATAAATAATAAAAATATGTGTTTAAATCAAAATTTATAAGAATGAATCTAAACCTCTTTATGACGAATCAAATTCCGCCTAAGTCGAAAACTCTAAAACTCGAATTTTTTGGCGTCTCCCTTGATGTTCGACTTATAGAGGTTCTACTGTAGTTTGTTTTTAAAATTATTTTCTTCTTAGTTATTAGTTTTTATTATAGTTTTACCTGTCAAGAAATCCTTTGGCTGCCCAACATCCATCCAGAAACCTTGTAGTTCCATTGCGTGAAGCTGGCCATCTTTCGCCATGAATGGGAACACCTCTTTTTCAATAGACATCGGCCTAAGCTCTATTCTGCTGAGAACTGATGGGTTGAGTATGTACATGCCTGAAACATTAAATAAATAATGTTTAAGACTCATAGCTAACCCATATAATTCCTTATATCGGGGATTTAAAACTACGCTGCCTGAATGGGTGTTCTCTGATAGTTACAATCTTGCTAACAAGTACCTAATGAAAAAAATAGAATCACCGCTCTGCTGTTTTTGCGGGTCGGTGGAGGATGTACATCATGTGTTGTCGGAATGTGCGCGGTACGAGGTCCAGCGGAGAGCATTGTCGCACTATGGTAGCAATGTAGGTTATTGCAACAGTGTCTTGGCTTCACCTGGCTCCAGGGAGGCCAAGATGCTGATGCAAATGTATCATTTATTTGTAGATTATAAGTGCCCGTGTGGGAGTTGTTAGAGTTTGTGTGATAAATGTGTTAACTGTAGCTTTACGGGGTGGCATAGTCATTTTATGACAAAACCCCATTTTTTTTAAAATAATAAAGATTAAAAAAAAAAAATAACTTGGTAACCATCAGTACCTGGTTTCTTCTAGGGAAGCATGCTTCATCGTAGACCGCATCATCGCTTAACATCAGGCGAGTTGGTGCTCAACTGCAAGCCTATTATTTTCTTATATAAATAAACTTAGCTGCTTGTTGCTCGCTTATCAAATTGAATTTGAATTGGTTCAACCATTTTAGTTGTGAAACAATAACAGACAGAGAGACGAAAGATATTTTTGTTAATGATATTAGTAATCACTTATGCATTAGTTGGATAGAAGACACTTTAGAGTTGTACTTACAATAGTTACCTAATTTTTCCCCTGCAATTATCTAAGTATGAGAATATCAAATAACACAAATGATATTCCATACTGATAAGATTCATTGAGCCACGAAAACAACATAAAACTTTATAAGTATGCATGTTCATAAAAATTAAAACCAATATTAAGAGAATGACTTTTATAGTTACCACAGACGATAAACTTAAACACTGTCACAAGTAAGAGTCATTTTCATACTTTTAATACAAACATACTATGTAGTTTAATTATTTGGAACCATTTTTCCGATTTTGATGAAAATTTGTGTATATAATTATATTTAAATTATTGTATTGTATATTTATCTACACTAATCTACACTAAAATTATAAAGAGGAAAGATTTGTACCTATTTTTGTATGTTTGTAATGAATAGGCTCAAAAAGTACTGGGCCGATTTAAAAAATTCTTTCACCAATAGAATGCTACATTCTTCCAATTTGACATAGGCTATATAATATTTTGTAGCGAGGCCGAAGGCCGAGCTTACACCCGTGCGAAGCCGGGGCGAGCGGCTAGTATATTATAAATTGATAGTTTTATCACACTGGTAGAGTCTTTGGATCTCCATAAACTCATACATCCAAACATCCAGAATACTCCTTAGCTATGTATATGTATGTATATATATATATACACATAAGTAAGTAAGTGCATATACATGGTTGTGCAATATATACACATCTCCGTAGACCTGACTTATTAATATGATTAGATCTTCCTTACCAGCATTAATTTTATTCGATATGAACTCTTGTGGTTTCTCTATAAAGCTTTCTATCTCTCCATCTTCCTTGTAACAGACCACTCCATACTTTGATGGCTCTTCCACTTTGGTAACAACTATAGTGCCTTCCTGAAAATGTAATGCAGGAGAAAAATTAAACAATGTTCCACAAATTAATGTTCCACAATTTTTTAAAATGTATGTTTACCGGTTTCTCAGCAAACTGCTGCTGATTAAAAAAAAAATTTTTCTTCGATAGAGTTTACTTCTAATTTGGTCTCATTGTCACCAAGTCAGGATCTGATGATGGGATCCCAGGGAAATTGAGGCCAACCCTCAAATTTTAGAGGCATTTTTTTTCATATATTTTTGAAGTCAGTTTTTAATGTGATCCAATTATTTGAGTGCTTAGTTAGTAGAGTGCATCACTTGTATGAAACTTGTTACTCCTTATCAGTTTCACTGATAGTGTTCTGTTTAACATGCACTCATAAACTGTTTTATTGATTTATAAACTACTTAGATAATACATACCTTTCCATGGCTTCTATGGTACTTTGCAAGCTCTTTGAATGGGAAATCGCAGATGACATCAGAGTTCAGTACAAAGAATGGTTCTGGGCTTGCACTGAGTAATTCACGAGCTAGCGCCAGAGGTCCCGCAGTGCCTAGGGGCTCCGTTTCATGTGAAAATGTCAGTGATACTCCAAGTTTAGATACTTGCTCAGTTAACTCTTTTTCCATGTCATCAGCTCTGTATGAAACTGCCAATATCACCTACGAAAACAGAAAATTATAATAGGAGATTGAATACTTTAATAACATTTAAAAAAATAGCCTGACCTACTGCCTATTTGCAATCGTTTTTTTTTATCAAAAAGATCAGCAAACTGGCTTGCTTCCACCTGAAAGTAAGGGAATTCAAGGGATGCACTCGTCCGTTTTCACCACCTATAGTTATATTTTTGCAATCTTTATGAGTAATTGTAGAAAGACATGTTCTGTAGACTACATTACAACCATTATGAGCTAAAAGAAATCACTTCTATAGTTTCGTGGTGGGTTTCCTCTTATAGTGCAAATTACCTGGGTGACTCCAGCTTCAACAAGAGCCTCGATCTGATGCAAGAGTATGGGCTTGTTGGCAAACTCGACTAGAGGCTTTGGTCTGCTTAGGGTTAGAGGTCTCAAACGAGTCCCATAGCCTCCGACTAAAATTAACGCCCTGATTTCTCCCAGCTTTTTATCCGTTCCACACATTTTGCAAATTGACAATTAACGTAATTTTAAATTAATATTATCCGGTAGGTACGGGCACGTAGCGGTCGTAGCCGCGTTATCTTGTAAAACGATGTTATAATAATTTCGGCTGATGCATGAATTAGATTTCAACACGTGGCTTGACTTTATTGCATGTCGTTACAATGTAAAACAATATAAATTGTTGAATTCGTGAGAAAACAATGAAAATTGAAAAAAGAAACACTGGGTGGGTGGCATAAATCGAATTCGAATACACCAAAGAGAATACAATAGAAGAGAATACACGTCACGGACGTCACAACAAAGATGACGTTAACTTGACAATGACATAACATGACACCAATAAAAAACTTTGTGACCCAAGCGGAAGTTGGGGAGCGTTTACGGACTTGGCGAATTTTTCACCGGTGAAAAATTAAACTAACGGAGGTTCGCTGAACGGCGTCATAGCTTTATGTCATATATGTCAATACTAGCTGTCAAATTCAATAATAAATAAATGTCAAGTAAAATATAGTAAAACAAAATGGTATATAATAGTAAAATATCAAATATCAATCTATCATTATATAGATATAAAATTTTATTTTAAATTTAAATATCTACAACAAAAAGATTCGAACAAAATAATATCAAAAACAGCTTAACCTCCTCAACAGCTGTCAATCTGACAGCAGGCGAAAATTTAGCGACCTCAAAAGGTAGATAAAATTTAATCTAGTCAGGCGAAAACTTATACCAGCGGACGCCCGTAAACGGGCAGTTTAAATTTTCGCCGGTATAATTTTTCACCTCGTGGAGTCCCAAAACGAGTGTTTTGACGTTCATCTAGTATAAGTTTTAGTCTGGATAATTGCCGTAAACGCACCCTTGGTAATGTATCTAAGATCCAATTAATCGACTAAAATTATCACAGATCTACTTGTGAAAATTATTCTATTCTTACCGCCACAGACAAAGATTTTTTTGGAAAGAAGACAAAAGCAAGAAGCAAAAGTTAGTGTAGTTATAAGCATTGATATTCGGCTGTCGAAATATGTCATGACATGAGTTTTGGCGTCAACGTGGAAAAAATATCATCATCATTACGATATTAACATTAATATATTTACAAAAAAAAAAAAAAAAAGTTCTTGTCAACTGATGTTGGCAAGAAATTTGTGGCCCTTATTTTTTCAGATTTAGCGGCTTTGGAGGCTTTTTCTGCCCACCAGTCGCTTGATTTTTTCTGGATTCTTACGAGGTATTGTTTGTAGAGCTGGGGAAAGTCTCTACAGCTTTTTTTCGTATTTCCTAAAATATCTTAGTTTTTGACAGATTTCGGCTCATTAGTGTTTTTTTTGTTTCCATGACAACGCCGTCCGACGAGGGCGGCGAGTCGGCGCACATCGAGCGACGTCACCGCCTGACGTCTCGCGGCCGTCACTAGATAGGAATTCTAAGCTTTGAGATAAGCCTTTATTTTATTATCATGTCATCTTCCACCCCTTTTAGGCGAAATGCGGCATCGGAATTTAATTTTGTGTCGCAGCAGAACTTGATACAGTGCCCGGAGTGTCCCCAGGTCCGTTATTTCAAAGGCCAAAAAGGTCTCAAAATTCACCATACAAGGTGCCACAAAATTATTAATCTTTCGGCTCCAATCTCAGGCTCATACGTACCGACTAGCAGTCCCACGAGTGCTGCTACTCCTTCCAAACCTTTTTGGGAGGTTCTAAGCTCGTATAAAAATTCTTTCCCGATTTTAAAACGCATCCCGCGTGGTGCACGTGTTTCGGTTGCTCTTTGTTTATCATCCGCAATAAGGAATGCAATTTCCATAAATTCTAAGCACGCCTGGGAACATCTCCTCACTTTTCCTTACAGTGTGCTTTACGTACATTTCGATCCTTTCAACAAAAAATCCCTTACTACTAGAGTAAAGGAAAACTGCGTAAAGTACAGAGTATTGGAAGAGAACCCTTTAGACCTTGTGAATGTTATTCCGCCAAAAAATCGGAATATGCTGAATTCCAAAAAAACTGACGTTTCGGCTACTTTTAAAATAGTAGAGAACAAAATTAGTGATGGCGATATCAAAGGCGCCGCACGTGTCTTGTTCTCTAGTGACACAATCGCTCCCTATACACCAGTTACGGTTCAGTCACTACGTGACAAACATCCACCTGCAGCGGCAAATCTCCACCTCCCTGATCCACCACAACCAGATGACGTTGCTATTGAAACCACATGCCAGGAGATTGCAGCGGCTGTCACATCTTTTCAGAGTGGCTCAGCTGGAGGCCTAGATGGTCTGACGCCTCAACATCTAAAAGATCTTCTATCTTTTAGTTGTGGTGAGGCCAGTGAGACCCTCTTAAGAGACCTAACAGCTTTGGTAAATCTCATGTTATCTGGTCGGGTCAGTGATGACGTCATTGAAATTTTGTATGGCGCTAATTTATGCGCACTTGTCAAAAAAGACGGTGGTATCAGACCTATTGCGGTCGGCACCACATATCGACGCCTCGCGGCCAAGGCAGGCTGTAGGAAAAAGGTCGCTCTTTTGAGTAGCCTTTTCCAACCGATACAGCTTGGTTTTGGTTCGCGAGGTGGATGTGAGGCTGCTGTTCATTCTGTCCGAACTTTTATCGATCAAAATTGCGGTGAGGTACTGCTAAAGGTGGATGTCAAAAACGCTTTTAATTCGGTCGATCGCGGTGCCCTGTTGACACAAGTAAAAGATAAAATTCCTGACCTTTTCAATTTTCTCTGGCAATGCTACGGCAGTCCTACCAAATTGACATACCAAAACAATGTTTTGTTATCATCCGTCGGTTGTCAACAGGGTGATCCTTTCGGTCCCGCCATTTTCAGCCTAGCAATTCACCCAATTATTCAACGTCTCCAGTCCAAACTTAATGTTTGGTACTTGGATGACGGAACCATAGGAGGCGACGTAGACACTGTTCTAAGTGATTTGCAAATTCTCATAGACGAATTTCGTCTTATTGGTTTGGAACTAAATTTTTCAAAATGCGAACTTTTTGTTTGCGATTCATGTCCGAATAAAGAGTCGGTTATTCAAAAATTCAATGATTTAGCTCCCAATATAAAATCATTAGACAGGTGTTCTCTCCGACTCTTGGGTTCGCCGATATTAGATGAGTCTTTTTCACCTTTTGTTGAAGAAAAAATTCAAAATTTTATGAGTGCTTCCGACAGGTTACTCAAAATAAACGCCCATATGGCGTTTACAATTATCAGATACTGTTTGTTTGTTCCTAAATTTATGTACGCTTTACGATGTAGTCCACTGTGGAAACACGGTGAGCTCCTTTCGAGCTTAGACAATATCGTAAAGGAAACTCTAATATCGGTTTTGAATGTTGATTTGAATGACAGGACATGGTCACAAGCCTCACTACCGATAAGGTTAGGAGGCTTAGGGATCCGCCAAATTTCAAGTGTTGCATTACCGGCGTTCTTGTCCTCATTTCATAGTACCCATAATTTAATAGAAAAAATCCTTGCACCCTCTTTAGGCCCTTCCGATGTAGTTGTTTCCCATTCGAAAGAGGCAATGAATGCTTGGAGGCTGGCGTGTCCAAATACCGATTTTCCCAGGAAGTTGTCTTCCCAGAGTCTGTGGGATCGGCCGATCTGCGAACTAGCACGGAAATCGCTCTTAGATACGTGTTCTAGTATTGCAGATCGTGCTCGTATTCTTGCAGTCTCTGTTTGGGAATCGGGACTTTGGTTGCAAGCCATGCCCTCTTTTAATACCGGTAGCATTTTAGACCCAACCGCATTTCGTCTAGCTGTCAGCTTACGCTTGGGTGCAAGGTGCTGTGAGGCTCACCGCTGTCAGTGTGGTACTGCAGTTGACCAGCTCGGTCACCATGGTCTCTCTTGCTCGAGAAGCGCTGGTCGTATTGGCCGACACGCCAGCCTGAACGACATCATACGCAGGGCTTTTTCCACCGCCAATGTCGCAGCTGTGCTCGAACCGAGCGGTCTTGCGCGTGACGATGGAAGGAGGCCTGATGGTATGACACTTGTTCCCTGGAAGTTGGGGCGGCCCCTTGTATGGGACGCGACTTGTGTCGATACTTTGGCACCGTCACATCTTCCTGAGACACAGGGTAGGGCTGGTGCAGCTGCCAATTCGGCAGAGCAGCACAAGCGGCGCAAATATGCTAACCTCGGCAGTGGTTACATATTTGAGGCGTTTGGTGTCGAGACATTGGGCCCTTGGGGACCGGGAGCTCACCTCATTTTCAAAAATCTTTCAGAGCGTCTGATTAACGCGACGCGTGACCAAAATGCTGGCGCGTATCTGGCTCAACGTATAAGCATTGCCATTCAACGTGGTAATGCCGCCAGCATGCTGGGTACGCTGCCAACTGATAGTGGGTTTGAGCATTTGGATTGTCTTTAGATCTTCAACGGTCTATGGACAGTCTAACTGTTTATTTAGTGTTAGTTTTAGCTAGTATTTTGTTTATTTAATAAAGGCACTTGCCAGCATGTTAATATATTTACTAATGAAGGCATCATTGTGTTCATAAATCATATTATAATATGTAATAATGTCGGATTATTATTTATTAGGTGTTTGTGAATGTGCTCGAGTGTGGGCAAGTGATATAATGGGGTGAAACGTGTATTTTCAAAATACAGAATTTAAAATACAGAAGACGAGACGGTATGACCTTAATCGCTTTACCCTGCTAGCAATGGGCGAAAAAGCCGAATATGTCATCTATCAAGTTGACACATGTCAACATGTTACTCGTTTTGTCAGTTCAGTCAGTTACGTAATGGCTGGCTGAGGAAGCTGTCAGTGTCACGAAATTATTTTTCGTCCTTCCCTTTTCCAAATTAAACTTCTATAGTTAATAGTTACAATGGCTGTTCCGACACGGATTTTGTGTAGATTGAAAGGTAATCTCTCAAAAATATACTGTACACCTCACCAAAAATTCACATAACCATATGTTTAGGTTCAATAGTAATTCTTCGTTAACCTAAGATAACCTTGCAGTTAGATTTTTACCTATCCCTTAAATTATATCATAGCACTCGAAATAAACGAGTAATTAGCTGATCATGACCATTTATAAAAATCATGCAAATAATATGGTTACGTAGCGTCAATGTCGTATTCATTAGGTATCTGTAACCGAGACCTTCATCTAAAAATATCCATTCTATTCCCAGTTTGATAACTTTGTCAATCAAATTTCATTCATTCATATAAGTAATAGTATCTAAAAATCTAGTTTTCGGTAATATCAGTAATTTTGTTAAAGTAAAACATGCTTGTTTAGGCACTGGATCAATAAGTTTTGACCTTTGGTACTGTCATTCCATTATATAGGGCAACATTTCATTGATTGATCTATCTGATGTGTACTGCACTTTGTTATCTCACATTTGGTCTATTAAAGGTACCTAAAACATTTTTTATCATCCTGATATCCAGTTTTCCTAAATGAAACAAACAATAGATACAGTTGTAACTGATAACAAATGTTTTTTGTTTAACGAGTTACAAAGTTCATTATCATTGAAGATTTATTATGTTTATGATGTTATTGTGCTGTGGCATAATGGATAAATAATGTATGTATTATGAAAAACAATAATTAGAAGTAAATTATGTATTGAACATTTACATTTTAAATGTGAAAGTTTGTGTGCGAGTATGTTTATTACCTCAGAATGAAATGGCTAAATAGATTTTAATGTAATTTGGAATTGAAACAGCTTATATTTACAATTATATCCTGGATTAACACAATTTATGCCAAAAAAATTAACAGTTCCTGTGGGAAAGCGGCTGAAAACCAAGAGGTGCAGACAAAAACATTCTGCACATACACACATCCATTCTGATTATAAAATATTCTGATTCAAATTTGTAACTTTGTACTCTTGGTACTTCTGTAGATGGACTTAAATTCACCAATGTCAGACACTCCAGCGGTGGAAGTATTCCATACCACGAGACACGAAAGAACTTAGTTCTGACGAAAGAAACCAAGGTCATTGTCCAAGGGTTCACTGGCAAACAGGGCACCTTTCACAGCCAGCAAGCTTTGGACTATGGAACCAATGTTGTTGGAGGAGTTTCACCTAAGAAGGCAGGAACCGAGCATCTCGGCAAGCCTGTGTTCAAAACAGTCCAGGAAGCGATAGACAAGACTCAATGCCACGCCTCGGTCATCTATGTGCCTCCACCGGCGGCAGCTTCAGCTATATTGGAAGCCATTGAGGCTGAAGTGCCACTCATTGTCTGCATCACAGAGGGAGTCCCACAGCATGTTAGTATTATTCAACAATTTTTATATTTCACTAAATACAATTAAGTTCCTCATCATCATTATCAGCCTATCAAACTCCCACAGGCCTTCTCTCAGAGAGAGAGGATGGGCTCTAATCCACCATGCTGGTCCAGTGCATGTTTGTGAATGTCATATGTCTTTGAACTTTAGAGGTTCTTAAAAATACCGGTTTTCTCACAATGTTTTTTCTTCACCATTGTTGAGCGATGGTATTGAAACTGCACATAATTTATTTAAGTACTAAATAAGTCATTTGTGCAGGACTGAGGATTGAACCAGGTGCCGTCAGATTGTAAAGCACACATACTACCACTGCGCCACCATCACCAGAATTTATTTATTAGAATTATACAGAACATAATCAATGTCATAGCTAGACTTAGTTTCATTCTAGATTAGATAATATAATACATTTTTTAATGTGGCTACTGATTGAAGCATTTCATTATAACATTTAAAAGCTTTTTTAACAAACCTCATTCAGTTAGTTTGAACTTTTTGAAATTTCTCTTTTTTTCTTTTTCATCCCTTACCAACAGGCAAGTTGGTGATCAAACACGGACTTGGTCGCGATAAATAAAATATGATTTTAACATACTTCTAATTATTTCTTATTGATTTGCAAATTTTTCAAGTACCTTCAGAAGTAAGGGAAAAGCTTCCGAAGCCAAAGCACTATTATTATACTATATAAACACAATCAAATACCAATAACCATTTGTCTTATACTTGTTGTTTAGAGTTTTGCAAACCAGCAATGTAAAGCGTACAAGCGTGCGCGCGACGCAGGTCGTTTGTTGACCTCTAGCGTCAAATGAGTAACTTTATTTTTATTAGAATTCAAAAATTTACAAAAGAAAAAATGTGGTATTGTATCAGCAATCACCTGTCCTATCACCAGCCTCTGTTTTCGGGAGCGTTTCCCTTACACTCTGTATATGTATTTCAGATGACAAAACTAATTTGGTAGGATAGTATCGTAGAATTCTTCAATGGTGTGAATCATACTAACAGAGCCATCTAGCTGGAAAGATGTCTACTATAATGCTGCATGCACAACACATGTCAAATTCCCTTTCCTGTCTCACCTCACCTAAACAACGTGTTGATACTTTTGACATAACTTTTCAGGACATGGTCCGCGTAAAGCACGCTCTATTACGACAGAACAAGTCCCGCCTGGTGGGGCCGAACTGCCCGGGCATCATTGCTCCGGACCGATGCAAGATCGGCATCATGCCGGCAGCAGTACACCAGCAGGGTATTATTGGTGTTGTCTCGCGCTCCGGGACCCTCACGTATGAGGCCTGTCATCAGACCAGTTTGGTAAGTTTATTTGTAACTACTGTTATATAATTAAAGTTAAATGATTATTTACGGGATATTTACCGTGGTAAGGTTGTGGAAGGAGCTCCCGATATTTCGGCGCAGTTACATGCACCATGTTCACGGGAAGATCCCGTAAATAATCATTTAACTTTAGTGAACAACCGTGATAGTTTAAAACAGTTATATAATTATCGACGGGATATTTACCGTGATTAGGTTGTGGTTGAAACTCCCGATATTGTCCTGTAAATAATATTGTAACATAATTATACGTTTTTTAATTATATAATCGGCTTACATTTGACTGCCACCTTGTCTGTTGTTAAGCGATGATGCGGTCTATGAAGGAGCAAGCTTGTTTCAAAGAAACTGCTTCATTCGAGACTTGAAGACGCGGGTTATTTGTAACTAGATGTAGGCTGATTTACCCAGGTAAAAGTATTAGACGGCTCTCCTTGAGGTTGTCCTTTTGGCATGTTAAAAAGAGTCGACAAATTTTGTCACGGCGCATCAGTATTATTTTCTAGTTTTTCCGCATTTTTGAAAACAAACCTATTCTATGTATTATTTACTACTGTCCGCATTTTCTGGGGGAGAAAGTAATTCATCTACACTACTAATATTATAAAGAGGAAAGATTTGTATTTTTGGATGTTTGTAACGAATTATATGGGACCCGGGTATGTCCTAAAACTGCGACCAGAACCACCGAAGGAAGCAGCGACCTAATAGTACACAGTGAACATACTGCGATCCCCAAGCCGCCTGCCAAGCGTGGGGATTATGGCTACACCCCTCTCTATGAGGGAGGCCTTGTCCAACAGTGGACGTTAATTGGCTGGTGATGTGATGTGTGTGTGATGTGTAACGAATTAACTGAAAAACTACTGGACTGATTATAAAAATGATTTCACCATTAGAATGCTACATTATCCCTGAGTAACATAGGCTACATTTATAACAAGAATGTCTTAAAAATAAGCGAAGATCGACGAGCATAAAAAATATATACAGACCAAATTGAAAACCTCCCTTCCAAAGTCAGTTAAAGTATAAGCTAACATAAAGTATTAGTTTCACGACACTTGCAAATGATATCATGTAAAATAAATATTTATCAAAGTTACGTATTTATTACGTATTTTCGTCACGAGTTACCAAACCTGTAGCTATCAGCAGCCTTGACCATGATTTCTATATAAGTCGATATAATATCGACCTTGCCTAAACATCTGTTTGGCAGTTCATTATAATGATTATTGTGCACATTGATTTATATTTACTTCGAAAGGACTGAGCTAATGCAACTTTTTTCCATCCCGGAAAAATTTACGGCCCCAGAGAACATGTCCACGCGGTCATAAACGCGGGGCGAGGCTAATAAATAAAATTGAAATGACCTACTGTTTCCCGATTTATTAGTTTGGACAAGGCTTTATCCACCCTGTTGAGCTATACTACAAATGCTGTAACTTTAAGACCACCCAGTTAAGCTATACTACAAATGCTATAACTTTACGACAACCCAGTTGAGCTATACTAGAAATGCTATAACTTTAAGACCACCCAGTTGAGCTAACTACAAATACTGTAACTTTAGGAACACGCAGTTGAGCTATACTACAAATACTGTAACTTTAGGAACATCCAGTTGAGCTTTACTACAAATGCTATAACTTTAGGACCACCCCTGTTGAGCCATATTACAAATGCTATAACTTTTTTAAATTTCATGCACTTCCAGACTGGCCTAGGGCAGTCGCTGTGCGTGGGCATCGGCGGTGACCCGTTCAACGGCACTGACTTCATCGACTGCCTCGAGGTGTTCCTTAAGGACCCAAACACCAAGGGCATCATCCTCATCGGAGAGATTGGAGGAAACGCCGAAGAGCTGGCTTCAGAGTATCTGATACAAAACAACACGGTTAGTGCCATTTCCAGCATAATAATCATTGTCGTCAGCAAAGCATGCTCCACCTTAGACCTTGTTCTACACTTCGGTGAGGCAAGGTCAAATTAAACCCATTCCTAGTTGGTCCTTAAGTCGATTACACATCAGCTCATATTTAAGTTTTGCCCCTGCGCGAAACTGAGAAATCTATGCAACCTACACCTGCAGGAAAATATAGGTGCGAGTAAGCGACTGCCTCGATACTAAATAATGTAATCGACAAATTATATAACTCCGGATTATACAAAATCTATTTAAATTAAATACTAATAGAATTTCCGTATAATAACATTACATAATGTCCATTTAAATTTGACAAACCACTTGTCAAAAACTTCTTCATTCAGAGCAACAACTAAAAATGTGTTTTAGAAGGCCTGTTTTAGCCGAATTATTCTATGGAGAAAAGTTTCACCAATCATGTTTCAAAAATTATATTAAACTTATTTATATCCTCAATATATATAACCTAAATATGAATTTAGTACTGTTTTCCATACTGCGCAAATTGATGCATCGCAACCCTTGTTGATGACAAATCAACTCATAAATTCTGCCAGATGTGTAATTTCATAAAATCAAAACTACATGTCATGTCGAACAGGGAGGTCAAAATGCTGGCTGAAGACCATCAAGCCTGGAAGTTACTCCACCGACAAGAGCTACGCTCTTAAATGTTGAGTGAATATGAACGAAGTATATGAATGGTTCTTATTCAACATGGGGGCGATAAGCCCTGCACTGACGTCCCGCTTGGGGTGTCTTCTTGATCTTCTTCTTCTTGAAAATCTTGATCTTGAATCAGAATGTGTTATTTGGATACCACGACAATTAAATCTTCAAAATAAATAGCTCGAGAAAGATTTTGGGGCCAATACGACCAATGTGAGATCGCGGACTTATGGGAATAAAAAAAAACGGGATAAAGAATTGTTACTTTTTGGTACTTATTCCGAGATTTCCGAGTACCATTCTTTTTGGGTAATCAAAGTACAACCTTCCTTGAAATGTATCCAAATTCATTCAGCCATTAAGCTGAATGGTAACATTTCCCAACTTGCTTGGCTTAAAAATCTGCAATGGCATTTGTGATACATACCTATTTCCATTCCTAAAAGGTTGTCGATATACCAACATCCTTTCGCTTGTCAATTATAGTTATTTGTGTTGCTAAGTTCTAACACTGCTTTTGTTTTTTTCATTTGTACAGAGCAAGGTAAAGATAAGTCGCCACCTGCCGTCCGACAGAAAATGAGTTATAATTTTGTTATTTTATGTTTCTTCATGTAGAATGTTAGCAATAGTTTGCATGTATCTAAACGAGCATATATTTCTATCATACATCGCAACATTATGAACAGTATTGATTTTATAGGTTTTCACTATTATTAGATATTGAAATTAAACACACAACGGATTTTATCGCGTATATTTTACATTATAATTCCTGAGGTTTCGTACCTCGTAATTTGCTGTGTCCGAAACTTAATAAAAAAACACTGAAAGCATGCATATTTTAAATTACATACCTACCTAGTAATAAAATACAGCAGTGGTGGCCGAGCGATAGCATATACATTTTAGAATATGAAGGCACCCGGTTCGATCCTCAGCATTGCATCAAAGGCTTATTTAAAACCTAAATAAACGAAGTGCAGTTTTGATGCCATTGCTCAAAAATGGTGAAGGAAACCGGTATATCCAAGAACCTTAAAAGTTCAAAGGCATGATATTTACCAACATGCTGGGTCAGCATGATGGTTACTTTGACTATCTGGTGGTAGGTTCCATCCTCATTATCTGAGAGAAGGTTTGTGTCCCAACAGTGGGAAACTTGAAAGGCTGACCCCGCTGCCACACTATGCTTCTCGCGTTGCCGCGATTTATTGTCTTTGTGTATGTGCGCCTGTTTACGCTCGTTATGCAGCCTACATTCTGTTCCTATTCTCTAGCGGAACGGTATGCAGCCACAATATGTCTCTGCTTACTTCCCTCGCCACTGGTCCAGTGTATGTCCGCAGCATGATAATGAATGTAAAATACACACGATAAAATCCGTTACAAGTATTTAATTTCAATTATGTACTTGTTTCTTTTTAGATGTACTATGTAAACTAATATCGACCAATAGCAGCTTTGAATTTTCTTGCTAGTCATTATAATTGGTCGCCTGAACTTCATATTTGCTTACATGGTTGGACATATTAAAAGAAACAAACTTGTACTCTTATGAATATTTTATCCATTTTATGAAGCAGGTACTATTTGTCTTTGCATTTTATTTTAGTTACAAATGCCAGTAGATTTCTTTAGAATTGAATAGGTATTTTATTTGAGTTACATTTTCACTCACAGAGATGTATGCACATGCATATTTTATATGATTACTTCACAAATTTGAATGTTATCTTATAATTTGCATCAAGTTTCCCACATCTCCGATTTATTGTGTACCTATTGTGTTATGTCAAAAAGGTCGCATTGTTATTTTGCTATCTTTTTATTGCATTACAAGCTTCATCTGCATAAATGTTTATCTCTATAAGATCACAAATGTATTTAATATTTGTCTGTAGATATTTTTTTTCTGTGTCTGTGTTCTCAAAGTACAGTACCATTCTGTTTATAATGAATGTGGTCAAAAGCAAGCTATTATTAATTGTATCAAAAGTGTAATGTAGTGTAAACACATTCAACGCACCAAATCACCTTGTTTTATTGAATAATAGGTTTGTGTTTGACCACCACCTGGCCTGATGTTAAGCAATGATCAATGATAATGCTTTCCTAGAAGAAACGAATTTAATCATGACTTGAAGACACGCAGATTGTAACTATCGGAGAACACTCATTCAGGCAGAGTATTTCAGTCTAGCGGTTCGCACAATAAAGTGTTTTTGGATTACAACCATGAAACAGTGTCGCCTTTTCGTGACCGTCCAATAGAAAAATAGGTAGGAAGAAATTACGTCATGCCTTTGCACATCCTATTGCTTAAGATTGGCCCGCAAGGTTACATCAGCAACTTATGACCAATAGTATGCACAGTTTAGTGGAATGCATTTGCTAGATCGCGTCCTATAATTAGTTTGCAACATAAGCCGTGTCGCAGTGTTTGTTACTTGTGAGCAGCTAGGCTGTATGTTTGAATGTATGTTTTCGTATTCTAGGGTCAGAAAGCAAAGCCCGTGGTATCGTTCATCGCAGGGCTGACAGCGCCGCCCGGCAGGCGGATGGGTCACGCCGGCGCCATCATCTCAGGCGGCAAGGGAGGCGCTATGGATAAGATCAAAGCCCTAGAAAAAGCGAACGTAATCGTCACTCGCTCACCGGCCAAAATGGGTGTGGAACTCCACAAAGAAATGAAACGCTTAGAAATCATATAAACTCTTATACATTACGCAGTCTTTGTCTATCCTGTATAGTTTATTAGTGAATATATATATCGCTATTATTTATTTACTGTTGTTTCTGTCAACTTGTGCTAGTTCACTGTGGGAAGCAGAATTATGATTTTGTTAACGTTGTAGGGTCTTTTGAATATAAACTGTTGAAACAGTTAAGTATACCTACCATTTGATATTTCTTTTGTAAGTGATAAGGAAATGTTACAACCTTAAATGTCTCGCACGAAAATTGTTAGTTGTGCACTCATGTAGAAATAAGCGACTCCTATTTATTAAGTGTTACACTAAACATAAAAATTTCCAGTTTATAATAATAAGTTATTGGAACTAACTAAATCGTCTTGTTACTACTACGCTTTATCCGAATATGGTTGGGAGAGGAGAATAATGTGAATTTGAAATACATGCATATTATAAAGGAAACAAATTGTTTTTATTATTCACGTTTTATTAGGTTAGATCTAAAAGTAAGTCTAGTCGAGTGACAATGAGTCTAATCGGGAAAGATAGGCGGTTGCCCTACAGTGGGATACGGCTCATAATAATAAAAAAAAAAGTCTTCCATAGTTAACTATGAGTAATCTTACACTATTAACAATATAGAAAAGAATGAATTAAAAAATAGTCACTGGGACTGGGGAACAAAGATGCACCTACGTGAATAAAATCGTCTTGAAAACTACACAATTCGGCCCTCAAGAATTATGCCCTGAAGTAGATCAAAATTATTTTTTGTGCATAGATTATCCCCTTGCGATACAATTTCTGCATAAAACGTGACCTGAAATTTGACGATTACTGCAAGTGGAATTAATAGGGCAGAATTACCGAGGTCCTATTCTCAAAAATATATTACTGCTTTAACTTTAGTTATATCACAGCATTAAATAAGTAACTTAGTATACTTTTAGGTAGATCAACATTTGCATCTAAGATGCTATTTAGGCCGGAATGACACTGGAAAGTGGCTTGCTTAGCACCTTTGGAGGACTAAGATTCATGTGTAAACTATGTAATGAAATTTTTTCGAATGCATTGCATAACAGAAACCTCGATTCCTCTCGACCGTAACATGACTAACACCCAAGAGCGGATCCAGCTTTGGTGCCAGGGGGGGTCACATACTAGTGGTTAAGTCACAAGAAGTTATAATTAAATTTTTATAATCATAGATACAAGTAAAAAGTAGGTATGGGCTGGGTCCAGGGGGGGGTCATGACCCCCCCCCTGGATCTGCCCTTGCAAAAACGCCTTCCCACAAACTGCTATGTACTTTGTGTATGGTGCTACTTGGTCATAAAAGTGACTGGAGATACCAACACAAATTGCAGCCAGTTCCAGAGTGTATTTGAACATTCTATCCTAGGATCTGACAAGTAGCTAGGAACTAGGTGTTAAGCAAGCCAGTTTGGTTTCTGCCTTAGTATGTAGCTGAGATCACATACGAGTCCTCCATTTTTCATAATATACAGCTCATTCACAATATGTGTTACACTAAAACCCAATTTGGAGAGCCTGAAGTGAACAGAACCATACAGTGGGCATCTTCTTGAATTCACGAATGTGATAAAACCAAGCCCGTATTGCAAGTCCCTTTCACTAAGTACGATAAATCGGTGGGCAGGTTAAAAACAATATCTTACATCTACCACCTGTCTCTGCCCCGCCCACCCCTACCACCTCCCCTCCCGCCTCTGCCACCACGGCCCCCACCGCCACCTTCTTCCCGCTCCCTCTTCAACTTCATATTATCAAACCTCTCCGCCATCTGTACCAATTGATCTGGTATCTCTTGATTTGCTTCATCCAGAATTTTCATCAGATCTCTTGCATGTGCCCAGTCTTTTCTGGAGACGAAAGACAGCGCCACACCAGTCCTACCAGCACGACCGGTCCTGCCCACTCTGTGCACATACTCTTCAATATGGCGAGGGAAATCTAGGTTCACAACATGGGTCAGGTCTTTTATATCTATGCCTCTCGAAGCAACATCCGTTGCAATTAAGATATTGACAGTACCTTCCACCATGTCCTCCAAAGCTGCTTCCCTGTCTGCCTGATCCCGATCTCCGTGCAATGACTGGCATCGTACTCCTTTCACTGCCAAATCGGAGGAAATGTGTGAAGCGGTGGCTTTTTTGCCACAGAATATGATAACTTTGTCATTAACATCCATGTTGTCAAGAAATTCAAACAGAGCTGCTTCTTTATCCTCCTCCTCTACAAACTGGATCTGTTGAGTGACAGTGTGAACAGCAGCTAGATCTAGAGAACCAACATTGACTTGAATAGGATCCTTCATGTAAGACTCTGCCAGTCGACGTACACCATTAGGCCAGGTAGCCGAGGTCATCACAGTTTGGCGGTCTGGCCTGACATCAAAGAGTGACTTGCGAATTTGGGGCTCAAAACCCATGTCCAACATTCTATCAGCTTCATCCAAAACAATGTAGGAAAAGTTGATGATGTTCAAATGTCTGGCCATGACTAAGTCGTTCAGTCTTCCTGGTGTTGCTATGACAATGTCCACACCTTTAGATACCACTTTGATCTGTTCCTTCCGGTCACCACCTCCATACAGACACACAGATTTGATGCCCTTGTATGTATATTTAGATACTTCCTTATCTATTTGTAAGGCCAGCTCCCTGGTAGGTGCCATTATAAGCACCACAGGCCCTTCACGTTGCTCTTTGGGGATCTTTTGTCCATCAATATGGATAAGAGCTGGCAGAAGAAAAGCTAAAGTTTTCCCTGTTCCTGTTTGAGCTATACCAATCAAGTCATCTCCTCTCAGCAATATAGGCCATGCTTGACTTTGTATGGGAGAAGGAGTTTGGAAGTCCTGTTTGTAGATTTCTTCCAGTATTTCAGGATAATGTTGAAAAGCTTGTTCAAATGTTCTAACTGGGTTTGGAATAGGTCTTAGTCCTGGCTTATCATCAAAAGTCCGCTTTACTTGAATGTCATTATTTTCTTTACGCCAGCGAGCGACTTCAGCTGGGGGCATTCTTTGTACTTCTGGATCTTCATGGTAAAAATCTTTAATAATAGGAGGCAGTGCGTCCCACCTCTCTTTTTGTTTTATATCGTAAAACGCATTCAGTTTCTCCCAGTCCATGACCTGGACACCAAACTCATTAACTTTCATGTAGTCTCCATTTCCATTGGAAGACTGATTGCTGTTGGTCTCCTCTCGAGGTGGCGGCGGCTTGTCTTCGATGAGTTCGTCTATCAAGGTTTCTACTTTGGCGATAGCATCTTGTGACCCAATCAAAGTGATGTCTGTTACGTTTCCATCAGAGTCGCCGATTTTAATTTTCGCATCGGTTTCGGATTCCAGCTCTCGTATTTTGGATCCTCCTCTGCCGATGATTCGACCGACCATTTGCGAAGGAACGTTTATAACTTTTTTGGGACCATCTTGCCTCTGAAAGTTACGTCGGTCGTTGCCAACGTTGCGGTCTCGGTTGTCACGATCGTTTCGGTCCCGATTGTCGCGGTTACCACCACGCCGGTAATCATCGCGATTGTCATTACGCCTGTAGTCGTCGCGGTTGTCGTTTCGCCGGTAATCATCCCCGTTCGATTCTCCACGTGCTCTCCAGTTATTGTCAATTTCACGTGCATAACCGCGTCCTCGGCTGCTTCCAGGAGTTGGGCGAAATACTTGAGCGTTATAATTTAGCCTTGGTGCTTGAGCTTGCCGAGGCGGTGGCGGTTCTGGATCTTCTTCCCAATCACTCATTGTCGCGCGTTAAGTTAACGAAGTCTCTTTACTAAGATAGCCAATAATTTTATGTTTCTATACAAAAGTATAAATCGAATCCACTGTCTTGTCTGTTTTTAAGAATTATTTCACTCACAGACCACACCAATACGGAATACCGACGTAAATATTTTACTATCTCCTTTAGTTTAATTTTCAGATTTCTGATTTATTTTATTGACTGGTCTCAAACTGTCAGTGTCAGTTAATTCATTGTTGTAAAAAAAAACATGACCATGGATACGAAATCCTTCGGTCGTAATATTATGCATGTAAAAGTCTTAAATAGCGTCAAACGAGTCGGAGTCAAAGAAAGTAAGTCACAGTCAAGTTAAACTTATGCCCAAGTAAAGTGGTGAAGACTTTATAAAAAGCTTCTATGGAGTTTTGAAATCGATATAAAAATACACGTTTCATCTCATTATCCCAACTTGCCACACTCGAGCACATTCACGATTGCTTAATAAATTATAATCCACCAGTACACAAGTTTCTGAAAATAATACAATGATGCGACATCTTTTTTCCACATGGGCTCAAAAACAAAACTCCGGGACTGAAGTGAACTCAAATTAGTTTAGAACATGGAACACTATTACTCAAATTGCTATTACTCCTAGCGTCACAGACACAGACACGTCAACATGGCTGACGTCAACCACGTCAACCAACGAGAGAGAAGGAGGGGAATTATGGGAAAGTTGAGTTCTTGAGTTCTTATACAAGCAACACCACAAACGCAAAAAAATTACGAACTATAAGAATAATTAATTTTTATACAATTTCAATCCCTTATTTTGTAGGAACTAATACGAAATAATAAATAAATAAATGGTGCAAGGTTCTGGACAATATTGAATTCCATCTGTAGTACATAGGTGTGAAATCAATATCGATAAATATTGTATAGAATGTGGAGCATCTCTAATCTTTTCCTTATGTTGGTAGAACTGATTGTTTTACGCCGTCCACTTCGTCAGGTTGGCTTTTAATCTTCTATAATCTTTGATTTAAATTACTGGCCTGTTTTGACGTTTGGTAAACTTTTTTTCTCTATGGTGTTCCGTATCTTCTTCTATCTATTGTATTGTATTCTCTTGAACACCACACAAGATGCTTGTGAACGTACCTATCAGCTGAATCGAAATTGAATTGAATAGGCAAAATGAGTAATTGGGCCAGGAGAATGCATCGGCGAGCAGCTACATTAAGTAATGTGGTTACGTCTTGCGGGCACCCTAATTCTTTGCCTTATCCTAGGCGATTAGAAAAAGTGAAGTTTGGAGTCCCATTGCACGAAGTATGCAAGGACGACATACCCGGACCCTTGCTTGTTAGTATCTTGGTAACAATCTTGTCTGCTTTGTCTTTGATATTATTGTTCACTATCACGTTAAACTTTGCGTGGTCGGTGTTTTTGAATTGCAAAGTTGATGTTGTAAAAATGTGGTGGTTGCCAGGTTTTGATACTGAAGCTGAATAAGGAAGCGCCGCTCCGTCGCGATGTTTTTCGCGCGCCCGGACACCAGGGAGCTATGAAAAAGCTCATTCACTTCCTGCAAACTGGCCGTCTGGTCAATGTAGACAACTACTCTGTCTATACAATTGCAAGTGTGCTGAAGAAATTTCTAAGGTAAGTTGTTCTGCATATTTTTCATAGGTAAAAAGCTACAACGAGAAAGAGAGAGAGTGAAGGATTGTCTTTAGTGCTTGTGGAGGAATCTGCTGCTGACAAAACCCAGCTATTAAAAAGTTACACCTACATCCAATATTTTTTATTTCAAGTCACATCTATTCTTATTATTCTCCTGGAGCTTTAATATCTTACCATGTACCTATTTAAGTTTATTGATTTCAAACAAAAAACTCTCAGTACTGTTCAGCTGCTCTTTAGAATTTTTTGATATTGTAAACAAATGGAGTAGGTATAAAACATATACAATAATTGAGTTGATAAGATTTACCCTATCATGGTTGATATCACACTTATATGTTAAAAGATCTAGTTCCGGTCTACACTTATCAGGATAGTGTGGTTAGTTAGCTTATCAATAATTAAGATTGTGACCCCAAATTGGGTTTTTCCCTTCTACAATAAAAAAAGTCATTATGGTCTCTGTTTTTCGTGACTCAGAATTCCGTGTGCGGAATGCTAATAATGTACTCAAACACTATAGATAGCTCATACCCAGCCAGACTGACCTAGAGTCGATATTCGGATGACCTGTATGGCTCAGTGGTTGCACATCTATCTTATGAGCAGGAGGTCCCGGGACAAGACAAAAACATCATTTTTTGCAACGCAAACCACATGACTTGAATTCAGACTCGTGGCCTGTCAACCTTAAGAAATTATAATTCAACATTCAAATACAAACAATACCTACTCCATTGTCCAAATTTTGTACCAATTTGATTAATAATGAAAGTGAGTAATAAGATAAGCATTTAAAAAAAAAAGTTGGAAGCAATTGTATGTTGACTGCGAACCGGAAGACGTAGCGTAGGTAGGCCTCCCACTAGATGGACTGACGACATTGTGAGAGTCGCGGGCATCCAGTGGATGCAGATGGCAAGATGTCATTCAGTGTGGAGGTTAAAGGGGGAGGCCTATGATCAGCAGTGGACGTCTTTTGGCTGATGATGATGATGAATTATATGTTATTATATTCCGTATCTTATAGTCATCATTCATTCAGTCTTTAACGTTCCCACTGCTGGGACATAGACACTGAATTGTTGTCTGAAGCTGGCGCTCCCTGACTCAGCATGAATGCCGACACGCCACTGTTTCCTTTAGATATAAGTATTTATAACAGTGCCAAATAAATGTATTTACTTTCTTGCTTCTTGTTTGTTCTTTGTAAAGCAAGCGTTTTAACTGCGCTACTTCAATTTTAAATGCAGTTTTTATACAATTAATGTTATACTCTTACTATCAGCCGAGCAAACCACTCCGCGGATGGTAAACGCCACTCAAAAATCTGGTATGACTGGGCTGTGCTTGTGTCCCTGTAAAGACTTTTATTCTCATACTCATTTATTCATACCATCAGTATTTAATATTTATATCAGATGTAAGTACAAAATATAAAATTTGAACAAAAAGTACTTAATAGTACAAGATGTTAAGTTTAGACCCATATTTTTATCAATGTCTTGGAACCGAGGACGTTGGAAGAGGTTTTATAACATTCTTGCATAGAACGATTGATTGACAAGCCAGCGTGCTTATTGAGACGATTTAGGAAAGATTTTAAAAAAAATTGTTTGCCCTGGAATGTCACTGAAAAGTATAAACACAGCTCAGTAATGTGTATACAAACACTAGCTGATGCCCGCGACTTAATCGTATTAAAACTTACTTGAAAACCATTCTGTGTTACGACAATTTTGACTAAAAGGCTAATGACTTTTGAAGTAGAATTTTTTGAATTTATTACAGTTTTAGCACTGTAACTCTTTGATCAAAAACGGTTCGTTTTGCTAAAATAGTTTTGTTCCCTGAGAGATAAAATCTAGTCTTTTTCAAGGCCAGAGTGAATAGGTATCTTCTATGTCCATGTGCTTCATCTGCGACCACATTGTCGCTTAATAACAGGCGAGTTGGTTGTCAAACGCAGAGTTATTCGCGATTTAAAAAATAATAATACGCGTTGTGCATTCTATGTATAATTTATCTAAGCTATAACTCAATAAGTTATTATCAGGAAATATTCGAAATAATTTTTAACAAAGGTTTTTATTAAGACCTATCAGCATGGCAAGTTAAAGTTTCTATGTTTAATAGTTTAGAAATGCTGGGGGGAACAACTTTTGGCAACTTTGGCAGACTATATTTCACAAAAAATACACTTTACAAAGTGATGTATGAAACCTTACCTTCTTTTAAAAGACATATACCCACATAAGCGGGAACAATGAAAAAAATATTTCATCCTCATTTCACATGTACCAGAGCCACCCAAAACTTTTTAATATGTTTAATCACATCACACTAATATTATAAATGCGAAAGTAACTCTGTTTGCTACATAATCACAGCTAAACTGCTTAACCGATCTCGATAAAAAATTCGAGGCAATGGTATGTATCATTAGGACGGACATAGGCTATTTTTTTCTGAAAAGAAATCGCGAACGTAGTCGCGGGTACAGCTAGTACTTTTATAAACTGTAATTGAGAAAAGGTTCATGCTCTTGCTTTAATAACTATAGAAGTTAGAAGGTTCTAAACAATTAGGACGGACAGAACGAACTTATAAGAGTACCTTGTAGGACTTCGGAACCCTAAAAAGGCTGAAATTTTATTTTTCCGTTTCTCAAAATTTTCAAGTATGTTGGAAATTGACTGAAGTCTGGGTACATTAAATATTGCGAAAATTTGTTACTTTATCTGCAACTACAGTTATTTGTTGTTGTTTTAGGAAAATACCAGGTGGAGTGTTTGGCCGTGATGGTGAGATGCATCTTTTTGCTGCTGTGGAGCTGCCAGAAGAACAACAAGTAGATGAAATACGCAGGTATGCTTGTTTCACGCATGAAACAAATTCTTTATTTCGTGGTTTCACGCTTCGTGTATTAACCGACTTCCAAAAAGGAGGAGCTTCTCAATTCGACTGTTTTTTTATGTTTGTTACCTCAGAACTTTCAACTGGGTGAACCGATATTGATGATTCTTTTTTATTTGAAAGCTGGTGCTTCCTGTGTGGTCCCTTTTCAGTTTGATTCAGTTCTGTCATTTTTATGAAGTCGGATTTTTATATTGATAATTATTCAATTTATTTCCTTATTCATCTTCATTATCATCACCCAGACGTCCACTGCTGAACATAGGTCTCCCCCTTCAACCTCCACACTGAACGGCATCCTGCCATCTGCATCAACTGCATTCCTTATTCAAGATTAAATTAACTTGCTCAAAGTATCAGTTCTTTATAATTACATGTGTACCTTATAAGCTATACCTATTCACTGATGTCCAAAGGTTTGGAACACTACTTGCAGCATTGTTTCTGAAGTCTTACAATCTCGAGATCTTCAAACGAAGATTTCTAGGCAAGCATATGCCATTTAGACATTGTCTAAACTAAGTAAGGCAAAGTTAAACACGAGCTCAAACTAAATAAAAAAACCTATCACTACATTTATCAGCAAAATGTAACAATCAGTGCCAAACTATTTCTTATAATTTATAAAATTTTCTTATAACTTTTTTTTTGATACGAGTTTTTTTGATGGACGATGAGACTAGCGAAATTGCTCGCCTGATGGCTCTTCACACTTGCCCATAACAGCTCAACGCCACTCGGAATTTTGAACTTCAAAAGTTCAAAACCCTGGATGGCAATGCACTGCGCTCGTCACCCCGAGATATAAGATGTCAAATCTCTGTGTGCCTTGTAATTTCTCTGGAAACATTGCCCTTCAATCCGGAACACAGCAGTGTTTGCACACTACTGCTTGGCGGTTGAATAACTGGCAAAAGTGTGGTACTTCCCTGGGCGGACCCCTGCACAAGAGTCCTACCACTACATATTCTAATAAATAATTTCCACCCAAATTCTAATAAAGTTGTCTTTCTAGTAAAGTTATCAGCACCCTAGACTGTTTGCTGATAACTTAACTCGTTTGTTTTATTTCGCGCGCCAAATGGTTACTAGTTATCGTTATGTAGTCGTAAGCGAAACACACATTAATTAACGTGTATTTGCAAGTAAAATATCTTCCAATAACGGCGCGTGCCAAAGCACACACACAGTTGTCCAAATAAGTCGTGAACGATTCACTAAAATAACTGGCCAAGAGCGTGTCGAGATACGCATATACGTAGGGTTCTCTATCCAAAGCCATATAATTGTGGTCACATTCTTAGGTATAGAAAAATTCAAACGAATGAAGCTGGATGGACAAAAAGTACGAAAAGTTACAAAATAGTATATTCCCTATTAACAACGCTTAAAATTACTTCTTCAGTGGCCTTCTATTGTTGGAAGTCTGGTAACATCAGGAATATTCTTATTTTAGACACTGCTGTGCGGAACAGGGATCTGATTCACGTCTGTTTTTTATAATCAATTTAGGTCTTGTGAGCTTAAATTACATTCGATGTCAAGTCGACCTTGATATCGAATGTAACTTAAGGTTGGAGCACATTGTATGTTCCTTCAGCCTTGTCACGCCCTTGGAAGGATCACCGATTGACAGATTTGACAGACGTGCATGACGAATTTATATAATACGATGTCATTCTGTATGAATCACCCCACACATGGGCTGGTAATCATAATTATTATTGTAAACTCTCAAAGTCCTTGACTCCTTGACGATGGACTATACCCAGCAGTGAAATACGGAAGAGTTTGGATGATGATAGAGAAAAACCATTGGAGTGTAACGTCCGTTGATTAGTAAAAGAAGCAAAGGTTACTGGCACATCAACTTTAAGGGAAACTTGCTAAATCCATTTCAATAACCACCAAGTCAAACTACAACACAGAATATCACATTGGCATTGTCATTGTTCGCAAAGTAATGTATGATTGGCTTTCACAATACCACCGTATTATGGGCATGTATGGGAACAATGGTTGTTTATAGATACGCCCGGAATTCTGATGCGGGAAATTGATGCGTCGGCGCATGGTAACGGTGAAAACGCAATACACAAATTATATGCCATCAAAAAGATAGCGCGGAGCTCTTTTGTCATTGTTTCGACAGTTTTTTGAAGGCCAGCTGGTTGGTAATACTTTTTGAACCGTGACTGATCCACGTCTGGCCTTTACCTTTGTTATTTGTATGCTTTAGAGCCGAGTTATCGAAGTCATTTCATGCTCATGATTTCGAGTCATCGTAGTCATCGTGAATGAAGCTAAAATAAAACGTAGTTGTTACTATCCATCTCATCATCATCATTTCTGCCAGAGGACGTCCACTGCTGAACATAGGTCTCCCCCATCGATTTCCAAAGGGACCGGTTGGAAGCGGCCTGCATCCAGCGTTTTCCTGCGGTCTCTTAGGTTGTCTGTCCATCTTGTGGGGTGGACGTCCTACGCTGCGCTTACCGGTCCGCGGTCTCCACTCGAGAACCTTTCGGCCCCATCGGCCATCTGTTCTGCGTGCTATGTGCCCTGCCCACTGCCACTTCAACTTGCTTATCCGGTGGGCTATGTCGGTGACTTTAGTTCGTCTACGGATGTCCTCATTTCTGATTCGATCTCGTAGAGAAATCCCGAGCATAGCCCTCTCCATAGCTCGTAACTATCCACCGATCCGATAACTATCCATCTGTTGGTATTTAATCAATGTTCAATCTATCAATTCTTCAACTCTTTAGATTGCAGTGGTATGTAACCTCAGATCAGACAATCAACAGAGATATGCCTAATTACAATTATCGTTCGTGTTCATGTCTCCGTATTTCAACCACTTTTGTCACTATACCACTAAACCGCTTAGCAGAAAAACTGTAAGTACGGCTCACTCACTGATTTTTCAGGCACACTAAGAAACTTGCAGTGACACCAATGAATTAACTAATAGTCCACATACAAAAAAACTATATGACGACTTTGGTTGTGTTGGTTATATTCAAAGGTAGGCAACGCACCGCCAATGCCCCGTGTATTGTAAGTGCCAATAGGCGACAGTGAATACTTACCATCAGATTGCCCGTCGCTTGTATGTTTACTATTACATTTAAAAAAAAGTTACGGCAAGTCTGGATGATCTCGGCTAAAGGCATAAAGCCTGATTTAGGCCTGATGCGTTCGCCACCTTACCCGGGGTCTGTTATGCTCATCATTATGAACGTTTACTATGAACTTTAGATCGCGAAAAAAAAAAACAGCTGTACCATATGTTTTTTCGAGTGTCAATGACCATTTTCTACGGAACAGCCATCGAAAATTTCACTGGGAACAGGTGATATTTTTTCGCGATTTCATAATTGCGCCATAGTAAAGGTTTGTTCATAATGATGGGTACTATGGACCCCTTTCGACTTAGTGACCCAGTATATTTCTTGTTTGTATGATCTCACATCATACAATAGTGTAGTATCTATTATTGTCCTTACGCTGTAAGGTCGCGTAATTTTCAAATCAGAGCGACACAATACGAGATGTTTCCACCGTAGTATAATAGGGCATCTTGCACAGACCTTTATTTGAATAAACACCTCGAGTTCACCTACGTTGCATACATGTGGCTCAACGGCAGCCTTCGATCATATATTTCTGTAGATGCATAGTTCCATGCAAAATCGAATCAAATAAGTGACCCCAGTAAAATTTTACGTCTGAAAAGTGTATTGAAAAATAAAGCCTAATAAATAACAATAAAGCGAGCGAAACAAGGCATTTACCTTGTTTTGCCGGTGACATTTTTTAGGCGGCAACAGTGCATCTACAGAAATATATGATCATATATTTCATATTTATAAGGCTAGAGCAATCACTTTCGTAAATTTTCAACATTTATTATGCAGATAAAAAATCACTGAGTGAGAATTATAAAAACCGATTGGGCATTATCTTTACAATAATATTTCAAATAGTGTAAAACACTTTTCGTGTTGGTATTTTATAGGATGGTGGAGGAGATAAACTTGTTAATCGTTTTTTCTTCTATCTCCTCAGCCTCTTATAAAATAATGAAAAGTCTTTTATACTATAAAGATAATACCCAATCGGTTTTTTAAATGTTCAATCAGTGATTTTTATTTTCAAATACGTTGAAATGTACGCGTGAGATAGCCTCGTGCTCTTAGGTACCCCTTAAGTTGGATCAATGCTCCAAATAACACGCCGCATAATTCGATTCGGTCTCCTTCATAATGGCAGCAGCACGTCAATTCAAAATGCGAAATTCCATCATTGTAAACTGTAAAAACTCTTCAAAAGCAGCCGTGCGAATGGAGTTAAATTGCTCTCTTGACATCATATTAGGTGAAAAAAATCGGCACGCTGAGTTTTCATACAACAAACTCTCGGAATGTATGTATCTATAGGTCTGTGGCATCGTGTCATGTCGATCGCGTCTCGTTGGAGCATGACAACACCGCCCATGCGTTCTGTCACTCGTCATTCATACCTCTTTAGTTATATATCTGTGGTTATTTGTATTGTAAGACAAAAAGCTTGACAAATGGAGGATTGAGTTATCGTCTCTCTCAAAGACTGCGACAGAGATCCTCAATCTTCATTTAGCTGAATGTGATCATTTTGTAAACATGGTCGCATGGGCTAGCGAAAAATGTTAACTTAGATTGTTTATGCAATCTGTCTTACATTGAACTTCTGAAGTAATTTAAGTCCATGGGTCCCAGCAGAGATAGGCATGATATATAGGCTGATAATGAGGGCACTTTATAGTGCTAGCTACCAAGTTGAAAATCTGTTGCCAACCACCATTGATGTAAGGAAACAGTGGGAAGATACGGGACGAACTCCTTGACGTGGACCGCATAAACTAGACCCATGGGCCTATTCGACTTCAGTCACAATCGAACTGGAGTTTGTGATAGCACGTGAAGTACTTGTTAAAATTTTGTTTGAACCAAGCCATATTTAATGGGTACAATGTTTGGATGTCACGCGTCTTCCTCCTTTTTAACAGTCATTGCCAAGCACCTAACGGTGTGTTCTTGCAGATGCACTTGACAGCCATTCCAAGCTAGGTGTGTTTGTTATCTTTGACTACACTGTCTCTTAACATCAGGAGCGCTGTGGTCAAACGCCTAGCATATAAACCATAAAAATTGTGACTAACATCGTCCCGCGGTCTCGCCGCTATCCTACCGCAATCGTTACGTTTTTCCAAAAAAGTAGAGATAATTAATAGGGTTTTTTTATTGGTCAAGTATTACAGGTTCGTTTCCTTACAAGCTTTTTAAAATGTATCTAGTAAGTATACATTGCGTTTGACCGCCAACTCGCCTGCTGTTAAGCGTCGATGATGCGGTCTACAACGGAGCACGCTTGCCTAGAAGATACCGATTCACTCGAATTTACGGTTTATGTAGGTATAGGAACATACCCATACCTACGTGATCCATTTTTTATACAAATTTACCCCCCCCCCCTTCCTCTTTAGTTTTCACGTAGTAATTCATAAATATGGTTTTAAATATTTTTTTGGAAACGGAAAGAAAAAAAAAAGGCTCACATTTTGTCTTTATTAATACAGCGCTTGCCGCGTGACGGCAAGAGTGCTTGCATTATTTGTATATATGTAGCTCGAAAAAGCGCGAGATTTCCCTAGACGGTATTCACTACGCGACGAAAACCTAAGCCTACCCCCTCGGCCCTGTCACCAAACGTGGTATTTTGAAGACCTGAACTGGTCACGTAGTTTGGGTACGTTCCCTAAGTACGTACTAAGTTATGAATAAATATCTGGGACATTGATGCACACATGGTCACCTGACCCCAAACTAAGCAAAGCTTGTAATATGTCTGCCAGAGACTGATATACATACATATATATTTTTAAATGCATACTTAAATATATATTAACACCCAGGCATAGAACAAACACAAATGTTCATCACACAAATGTTTGTCCTAGGTGGGAATCGCACCGACGCCCCCAAGCGCAGAAGGCAGGTTCACTACCAACTGAGCTAACGGGGCTGTCGAATGTTACGATAGATTGGCACAGTAACACAAAATTACGTGACAATACCGCGTGCTATGCAGTTCCTTATCGTTTAGAGCTCTCATTGAAATATCCAGTCTCGTAACTGCTACGATTTATAGACGTCTGCCTCACACATACAAGTCCACCGTAGTTTCACATGCAGGTGTAACGCTGTTACGACGCCGGGTCGACGACCTCTCTTCATTATGTTAATATTCCTGTTCAAATTAGGTCGCTTTGATAAAATTTATTTACATTGTTGTAAAGCTTGTACCTATATGTTATTTTACATTTGCGTTTTGCGCTTCTAGTATTAACTATAAACGCTGTTTACGTGCCTTCATTACAAGAGGCTATCGGACTGTTTTTTACTGTTTTTTTCGGAGAAGGTTCTATGTTCCACTGTTTTTTTAAATGTATGGTCACCGACTTCTCCGTTAATTATGAATGGATTTTGATGATTCCTATTTTTGTTTGTTAGGTCAAACTTTAGAGGTGGTCCCATATATATTTCATCAAAATCGTTTTAGTAGTTTGGTTTTGAAATCAAAATAACTCAAAAAATATGTGATCCAATCCTAGTAAACAAATGTGTGTATATGTATTTTCTTTATGAACTTCGAAACGGCTGGACCGATTTTGATGAAATTTTCAGGCAATCTTCAGATTAGCCCAGCGAGAGATCCTGTGAAGTTTGGTAGCGATCGGAACAACATTTTGTTTTTTTTGTGTAACAAAAATATATTACGCAATAGAAAAGAAAAGAAATTGTCATTGAGGTCACTAAGGAGGTAGCTTCATGGAGATATTTGACGCGGATGAAACCGCGGGGCGTAGCTAGTTGTCTTATAAAAAAGCCGATGAAAATAGAGACTATCACCCGGAAAATTAAAATGTGTTCAAAATTAAGGAAAATAAAAGCGTTTTAGTAACTTGTTAGACAGAGAAACTACAAACGCGCTCGTAACGCAGCGTGTTAAGTCATCGACACTAGTAGGTACCATCCATCCTTGGTTAAGTGAACCACAAAAAGTTGGCCTTTATTTCCTAAGGAATAGAGGCCAATTTTTTTGAGGTTAACTTAACACGCCGTGTTACGTGCGTGTTTCAATTATGGAATCAGAGCCCAGTGTTTAGGGCCCATAGTAAATGTTGTTTATAATGATGGGTACTATGGATATCTTGAGGCTTACTACACCCTTTCCGCCTAACCGAGTAGAACCAGCGGTATATGCTGTGCGTTATCTGTCAGTGAATAAATTTAATATATTAATACTTAATTTGATTGATCGTCAAAATGTTCCTCATACTTGATTAAGTACCCTCGCTTTCATATTTATTTATGTTTATTTAATCAGCGCAGCGCAGCGAAAATTTTGGCACAAATATGTTTGAGAAAACTCCAATACTTGAGCTTTGTGTCCCAATGACTACAGGGGCCTTACGCCTACCTGTTTTAAGCGATTCTGTTTAGGTGAAGCGAAAAGTTGCGCGATCGCAAATCGTATCTCGGCGCGTTAAGGTTTACGTTAGCGTGATTTTCCCCGTGTGCTCTACATTTTGCGCTTTTAGTACGTAGTCGCGCGTTATTTATTACCGAAACCGTAAATCATGCAGTTCCCTACCGTATTGAATTTCAAAAAGACACACGTTCCAGGAACCTCTGCACTATTTAATATTATGCGTAATGCAAATATTTTTGGAAGCTACAACTACGTTATCAAGGTAAAGTGGCGCGACGAAGTGACGCGACCGCGAGCCACAAGTCTATCCACAGTCCACACTAATATTATAAATGCGAAAGTAACTCTTTCTGTCTGTCTGTTTGCTACATAATCATGGCTAAACGGCTTAAACGATCTCGATAAAATTTTGCGAGGTATAATAGTATGTATCATGAGGACGGACATAGGCTATTTTTTTCTGAAGAAATTGCGGACGAAGTCGCGGATACAGCTAGTATAGGCATAAGGGTTACTTCTAGGCAAGCGTGATCCATCGTAGGCCGCATCATCGCTTGACATCAGGCGAGTTGACGGCCAAGCGCAAGCCTATCTTACAATAAAAATAAAAAAAAGGTGGTAAACAGTATTGCAGATGCATTCTCACTTTTTTTACCTCCGACGCATAGAGTTGCTGTTGGTGTAATAGCCGTAACAGACTTGTCAACTTGGCTGACGAACCGCCGTCTGAGCAATGGGAAATAAAGAGAAAAACTTCTTCTCTCCCGTTGGTCAGTTTTCGACACGTCTGTTACGGCTCTAATTAGAGGTGTAAGTTTGATTTGACGTGTATATCTGTGGCATCGTAGTTCCCAAACGGGTGAACCGATTTTGATTTAGTTTTTTTGTTTGTTTCAAAGGTTACTTGATCGAGAGTTTTCTTAGCTATGATTCATGAAAATCCGTTCAGCCGTTTGAAGACTATCAGCTCATTATAGGGGTAAAAAAAAACCAATTTATTCTTGTTTAAGAGTTGATCTTGATATGTCGTCAACTTGGGTTGCGTTGCATCAGTTTGCGCAGTTCTGGAAAACATTACCAAATGCATATGTTGGTTATAAATAAGATAATGTAATTTTAGAAACATGACTGGTGAAACTTTTCTCGATAGAATTATTCGGCAAAAAAGACCTTATAAAACACCATTTTAGTTTTTTCTCTGAATCTAGAAATTATTGAAAATTAGTTTTTTTATATATTCTAATGGCTATTTATGCTACGTAATTTAATGTATATATATTTTTTTTTACCGAAGAAAGAGGAGGACGGTTCTATGTTCCACTGCATATAATTATTGTATATTTTAATGTGTGTTCACCGATTTCTCCGCGAAATGTTGACCGATTTCAAAAATGTTTCTTTTTTCGGTAGGGTATACTTCCAATGTGGTCCCATTGACACCAAGTCAGGATCTGATGCTGGGATCCCCGGGAAATTGAGGGCAACCCTCAAATTTAATAGGCACTTATTAAGTTTTTCATATATTTATCAAGTCCGTTTTTAATGTGATCCACTTGTTTAAAATTAAAATTATTCTTGAGTAATCCGGAATTTTATTATTTGTCGCTTACGTTTTTTAGTTCTGCGGCGGGCGCTGACTCGTGCGTATCTCTTCCTGCTAGTATAGATCGCATAGATTTTCCAAAATAAGCTATAAACTTAAATGGGACCACCATATACGTGTGAACAAAATATTCCACTTTTTACTTACTAACGACGTAACGACCCGAAGAGGATCTTGTCCTCCAACATCCGACACGAGAGAATGCCATCGATTCCGTCCACGCGCTGTCTCTCGCGAGTCGGCGACTTGGCGTTCTAGATCCTAAGTTTCCAATCCAAGCATGACTTGTTTAAATGCTTAGGAACAGAGTTTTTACATCGAGGCGACAGCCAACTAGGTGAACACTCTAAAATGCTTTTCCACTTACCACTATATCATCATCATTATCATTTCAGCCATAGGACGTCCACTGCTGGACATAGACCTCCCCCATCGATTTCCAAAAGGTCCGGTTGGGAGCGGCCTGCATCCAGCGTTTTCCTGCGGCTCTACACCATATACAATACAATGTTTGAATTCACCATAAACTTGTTGAGATTTGAACAGGCTAGGGCGTAGAGTACGATCGCGCCAACCAATGACCTACCATAACTATTAAGCTAACCTAGAGTCGTCATAATGTGTGTATTTGTCCGCAGATTACTGCTGTCGCTCCCTGTCTGCACACAGAGACTGCTGGTGCTATTGTTCGGCACGTTTCGGGTCATGGCGTCTAATGCTGAAAAAGCAGGTAATGCACTGTCTATTCTTGGGCCGCGTTCCCTTCCATTTTAACAGCGCCAAAGATTCCAACAATGCTAATGAAAACCAACGCCGCAGAAAGACATTTTCTTCTTAGCGTTATTGGTGTCATTGGCGCTGTTGGTGTGTTCGGAATTCGTTTCGGAAGTCTGTGTTTTCCGATAAATGCAATCTTCGCGTGGCCACCGTAGAAAACATCATCGTTTAAAAATTCGATCAATAGCACCTCTATCTGATAAAACAATTTGACTTGTTCTTTTCCTGTAAGTATAAAAAAGTTTGGAAATATTATTTTTTGCTAACATTGAATCATTTGACATTCCAAGCTTATTAACATCGCGCCTTATACCAAGGAAAAGAGACTGCTTCCGTTAAGCCACCGTCCTAATAAGTACAAATAATGAGTAATCCTACACAGAAAATTATCTCAAACCTGCTGACTTTTCTCTATCTACAGCGCAAAATATTTACTATCCAACAGTAAGGATATTATCTAACAAATATTATAGTAATGACTAACTTTTAACAGCGAAGGACATTGAACGGATGTTGAAGAATGACGTCATATAATTTCCCACATTTCTATAAAGGGTTCAGCTCTATTTGTCATTAAACATGTGCTGCGAGTTACCATATCTGATGACATTACGCTGATAGGGTTGCCTACTTAGGCTCCCTAGGGAATTCCTAGTAATAAATCTATTTACAAAGACTAGCTTTAGGTAAAACACTGTTTTAAACTATCACGATTGTTCATTACAGTTATATGATTATTTACGGGATATTTACCGTGGTTCCACAGCTTTACCACGGTAAATATCCCGTAAATAATCATATAACTGTAACTTTTGGTAAGTTAGTTAAAATAACTAGCGTTTTTCTAGGAATCTAACAACTAATTACAGTGACGTGAAATTTGAACCTATTTTTAACATTATTGGCTTGGTATGTATCTCGTAACGGAATCTTTGAACTTATTTTGAAATATGTACTTCAAAACGTCGATTTAAATTGATATTATGCACACTTATCAAGGACCGATGACAATGCAATAATTTAAATAGTTTGTCCCATTATCCTTACCATTATCATCTTCAGGATTAGCGATTTTAAAGCGTGCTTTTTTAACTGCGAGAATTATTCTTCAAATAATCTAGGTAAACAATAAGAACGAATTTAGCAAAATTCCTGCCCTATGGGGTTGATATGGACCCCTTAACTTTGTATGGAAATAATAATAAAAATACTACATTTAATAATGTTCGGTTTATGCATTAAAAATGAAAAAGAAAGGCATGTCCCAGGATTTTTCAAAATGTATCCCAATATGTTTGAATTTTTATGAATGTTGTGGCGACGAAACTTCCTGAATATACTAAGAATATCATACCAATAATATAAATGCGAAAGTGTATTTGTTGTATTGTTAGTTAATTGTTTCTCCTTCTTTCATGTAGCAACCGTACAGTGCAACGGAGCATAGTTAGTTATAGGACCAGAGAGAAACAGGAAACTTTTTATCCCGGAAAAATGTAGGGAATGTACATGCTGGTAAAACCGCAAGGCGCATCCATTGCGTTATTAGCAATGGCTGTTGCTATTTCTATTGGTAATGACTTAGCTCTTTTCTGAACGATGTCGTCTTGGTGTTAGAAACTCTACTCTTTTTTTAATAATACTAGAACACAATATACATAATAGAACAGCTTAACAAGTGGATCATATTAAAAACTGACTTCAAAATTAGTAAATACGCAATTTCATTTACTTGGATGACATGTTTTTTCATTTATTTTGATTTAAAAACCAAACTATTAAACCGATGTTGAAGAAATTTACATGGGACCGCCTCTGAAGTATGGCCTATCAAACAAAAAAAGAATCATCAAAATCAGTTCATAATTAGCGGAGAAATCGGTGAACATATGTACTTACATAAAAATAAACTGGAACATAAAACATCCGCCTTTTTTTGAAGTTGGTTAAAAAGTAATATAACCACCGGCGCGGCGCCGGCGGTCTCCTGATCTTTCGTCATCTTTGCTAACTGTCGCAGTCTAGAAGAAAGGTTCAGAAATTTTACGATACTATTCAGTTGTTGAGACACCACGCTTGGTCGGACCATATTATTGAGGAACGCCGCTTGGGGTGAATGAAATAAAGCTGCTGATGTGACGAACACGTAAATTATTTAGCGCCGTCACGTCTAGTCTTATAAAGTTGGCAACCCTACGCACATATGGACACATTAGTAAAACGTTCGTCTAATGACATTAACGATCGCAATGCAGTTTACAACCCGACCGCCAATGAAGAAAAAATTGTATTGCCTATTTAGTACAGAACTGGGACTGTTGGAATCTTATGTGGTGGTGTGGTGTGGTGGTGGTGTGGTGTGACATTTGTATCGTATATTCCATCTAAACTTTAAGACACACATCACACGAAGAAGCAAGCAGAAAGAAAGTAAATACATTTATTTGGCACTGTTATAAATACTTATATCTAAAGGAAACAGTGGCGTGTCGGCATTCATGCTGAGTCAGGGAGCGCCAGCTTCAGACAACTCTTCGGTGTCCATGTCCCAGCAGTGGGAACATGAGAGACTGATAATGATGACTATAAGATACAGAATATAATAACATACACACATCACACATCATCAGCCAATTAACGTCCACTGTTGGACAAGGCCTCCCTCATAGAGAGGGGTGTTGCCATAATCCCCACGCTTGGCAGGCGGCTTGGGGATCGCAGTACGTTCACCGTGTACTATTAGGTCGCTGTTGCCCATCCTCCGGTGGTTCTGGTCGCAGTTTTAGAACTTTAAGACAATATTCTCGCAAATAAACAGATTTTGTTTCATTAGATATACATTATTTCGTAATGCTACGAGAACATGTAATACTAGAATCAATGATGGGTAAAACAGAAACACCGAATTGTGATACATGTGGAGTGGAGCAAGATGTATACCATCTACTGGTTGAATATGTCCGCCTTCAGCATGAGAGAAGGAGACTTGAGGTGACTTACCATCTCATCGCTTAACATCAGGCGAGCTGGCGGTCAAACGCAAGCCTATTTTTAATAAATGAATAATAAAATAATATCTGAACCAAATGTGGGTCTGTTTAATAGGCTGCTGTCTGAACCAATTTCGGACGCAACCAATTTCAAGTGACCTGACTCTGTGTTTGTTTGTTGTCTATCTTTTCTGTATAAACTTTGAGTCCTCTAGATTAAAATATACAATGGGACTGCCATGTAGAAGGCTATATAAGTCCCAAAAAAAATATATGATAAAACAGTGGTCCCATTACACATTCAAAACTGTTGGCAAAACAAGGAAGCGGCTCGACCACTCCAGCGTATCGTGAATCTCAAAATCTAGCAACAAAAACATCATGAAGCCTCCCCGAAGATTGAATAATCACAATTAAAGCGAAGCGGTTGCATCATAGCTGCCCACGCGATATAGCGTGCAATTGCCATAATTAGTGTACTTTTTATTTTAGGTCTGCTAGTGCCGGCGACGTTGTTTGCTTTTGTTTAGTCTTCACTGTGCTGTGAATGGGGGTTCGGCTGTGGGTTTAATGGATTTTGTAGGTTTGTGTTTGGGTTGGATGTCAGGGTCTCGTCTACTTTTCAACCATTTGCAATTCAGGGTTAATGCATGTTTTTCCAGGCAGATTTTTAGCATAGATTCGTTCAGAGTAAAGTAGATCCAAACAGCGTATTGAAAATATTGTTAAATAGCATACAATACAAGCTTATGTAATACCAAAAGCTTTAAAATTGGTACTGCTCAAAAGTTGTTCAAATAGCTTGCAATAAATTACAAACTGGGTCTCTTCAAGACAAGAGTGAATAGGCACCTCATGGGCAAGCGTGCCCCATCTTAGACCGCATCGTCGCTTACCATCAGGTGAGTTGAGGTCAAACGCTAGCCCATTTCATTACAAAAAAAAAAAAAAAATGGATTCCCAGTGTCGGGGGTGTCATGGAACACGTACAAAGACACGACTAATACCACCTAAAACCCAAAGCAGATAAAACACAATTTAAAATAACCCCGCCCTTCCTTTAGGACATTAAATATTGCTTTGATGTAAGCATCGATGAAATTAAATAAGTGGCGTGCCATTGTCAAGCTTTATTGGTCGTTGAGCGCCATATTTGTCCTTACATCTGCATTGAACACTTGTGTCCTACTACGTCAATCATTGGCATACAGCAGACAAGAATGTGTACTGCGTTAGGGCAGTGATCGTTGACGTGGATCTTAAACTAAATCCTGTGACTCATTTCGCAATGCACCTGAAAACGGAGGAGCGAGGGATCAGGTTTCAATGGCAGGAGTATACAATTTTGTCTGCCATCTTCGCTAAGTTGGATGTCTGACGTATTGTGATGACGATGTGCTGATAACATTATGAATTATCGTCTAGCCATAAAAAGATACGGGCTGTGTGTCATAGGAGTCGTCAAATAGTTTCCAAGTTATTTTTACTAGGGTAAGGTCGGGAAGTAGATGTATAGAATTTTGTAATACCATTGACGTGTAAATTTATAATTATGAATAAATGACTTTGACTTTTGACTTTGACTTTAATACCAGTTTGGGTATAGGTAATAAATACCTCTTCCGTAAAATACACTGTCCACGTTGCATAGATGTTTTGGCAGATATTAACAGTTCTATTGTTTTCTTCCAAACTTGTTATTTCCTGGGTCTGAACCCGATAATGTTATGATTGGTTTTCATTTTTAAATAGAGTAGCGAAGAGCTTGAATTGGACTGGCTCCACAAGTACAACTTATGGTCATTCTATATTTCTACAAAGAATGGTGATAATGAAATTACCCCTCCTGCGTGCAAAGTTAATTAGAATCATAATCGTGAATTGCTAATGGAGCTCTGTTACCGCGTAAGAACGAAAGCCGGAAAACGTCGCAACCGCTCTAATTTTATTGTAACTTACGCCGTTTTCCTACAAACATTGAGTGTAAACAATAGTTCATTAACCATGCCTTGCGTGAACCGCAAATGGATATGTTTCGTTTTTTCATACGAACTTTCGGTTTAAAGCTAATTCACTGCCTCTAGTTCTAATTGTCGCCTGCAATAATTTTTTTAGCACACAAAAATTAGACACGCTAGTATGGCTCTTACTTTGTATTACAGAAGTAATTTAATTGCCGCAAGTATTGGCTAACACATTATATATCGTTGCTTTCGAAGAATACTTCGTATTTAGTTCATACAATTGCGGAATCCAGTGTTGCGGCCGTATGCACCCGGGAGAATGATCTTTCATCTGTTCAAGTTAAAACCAGGTCATCCGAATCACTGATTTCAATCGTACCTCGTAGTCTCGGACTATACATACTACTAGGTCTTGGCTGGTTCAAAGACAAAGGTCAATAGTTTTGGGGTCAGGTATTGTGTTCAGTTGTACAGCTCCATTCAATTTAACCAGTTTTTTGCCACAAATTATTCTGCCCTACTAATTCCACTTGCAGTATGCGACATTTTTGGGTCACTTTTTTGCAGAAATGGTATCCTAAGAGGATAATATATGCAAAAAATAATAATTTGATCTTGTTCTTTATGCTGTTTAATATATCCAAAAATACGTTTCCCGCGTTTTTCTCGAAACCGACATTTTGCAAGTACTGCATTTGTTATAAGGAGGGCATTATTTTCATTAAACGCGGCCTGCGGTTTCACCCGTGTCGAAATCGTTTTTTTTTTCGGGGCATAAAGTATCGTATTCGTATGTCCCTCGGGTCACTACGGATCTCCAACTAGCTCTATGCAAAAAAAAATCGCCGTTGTTCTGTTGCTACGTGAAAGAGATACCTACGTTACGGCGGATTAAGTAAGAAATAATAATAAAGTCAAATCTGTTGAATTTTCTGATGAATATCTAGTGCGCTTCAAGTATAATAAGGACTGGAAGAAAGGAAGGAAGGAGGAAGGAATTTGGCATGATTAATTTATAGTACACACTCTGAAGTATAACAAATAATGGACAAGTGCGAGTCGGTGACAAATTTCTGTTCATTACCAAGTTAAGCAACGTAGGGCGCGGTTGGTACTTGCACGGGTGACCGCTTGGGCGTGATGTTGTTTTTTTTGCACTACTTTTTTGTATTTTGTGGTGGTACGGAACCCTCACTGCGCCAGCCCGACTCGCACTTGGCCGGTTTTGTTCGTACTTCATATTTATCTTTTGAAATGTTGAGTATGTGATAAAGAGATAGCTTTGACCGGTGAGCGCGGTTTTGAGAAAATTCAATTCACTGCCTGGGGCTTTACGGGTAACTTTTAACTTGGGCTCGAATTAGCACTGAAACAGCGCAGTACGGAAAATCACGTGAACGTAAACCTTAACGCCCCGAGATAAGAACAACTTTTCTCATCACCTAAACAGAATCGCTTAAAACAGGTAGCCTTAAGACCCCTGATCGTTTTGGTAAGCCAAAACTCTTCATCATCATCAGCTAGAAGACGTCCTCTGCTGACATAGGCCTCCTCCTTTAACGTCCACACTGAACGACATCCTGCCATCTGCATCCACTGGATGCCCGCGACTCTCACAATGTCGTCGGTCCATCTAGTGAGAGGCCTACCTACGCTGCGTCTTCGGTTCGTGGTCTCCACTCAAGAACTTTTCTTCCCGAAACTATTAACTGATCATAATTCAATTTGAATATTTCAGGTACAGGTATGACATCGGAAGCCCTGGGCGTGTCAGTAGCACCATCCTTCTTCCACTCTTGCGTATCCGATGGCAAAACTGCCACAATGGAGGACGTACAAAGATTCAAGGTCAGTTGTCACATCTGTCATGCGATTACGCATACTTTCTGTATGGCTGTCATCAATTTAGCTGTATTCGTTAAACTAGAGATAAGCAGCGAATTGGATAATCCAATTCGCTGGGTATAAGTGAAATTTTCATAAAACATTGTTAGATAACATCTCAAAACCAAAATATAGTGCGCTCTGTCTAGTTATACATTAAAAGAATTATATTATCTTCCATAATTTTGAACATATATTTTTTTTGTCGGCAATTGGCTCTATTTATGAGAAAATAAAAAAATATGTTTTAGGCGATCGGGTTTATTTATTTTCTGCTTTTTTATAAGACAAGTAAAAAATGACAATTCGGTAGCCTATTATTATGTGAAACTAGCAGGAGAACAAATTGTAACAAAAAAGCTACCTATACTGTAAAAATTTGTCACAGAGATGTTAAACTTAGAATAATAATCAATATAAAAACCGACTTCCTAAAAATGGACCACATGGGAAGCACCAGCTTTAAAATAAATAAAAAACATCTAAATCGGTTCACCCAGTCGAAAGTTCTGATGTAACAAACATTAAAAAAAAACATTCGAATTAAGAACCTCCTCCTTTTTGGAAGTCGGTTAAAAATACGATACGCCATAAATGTTATAACCTAGATGACCTAGATAGAAGGCTATACTTATTTAATCTGCAATCTAAAAATAGATGTACAATTTACATTGTCGCAACCCTAGTGCAGTCTTACATTACATCTAGCCATACAAGATGTAATGAGCCATGCGTAGGGTCACGCCGAGTCACAGCGCGTTTCCACTTTGATTTCATGCACTGAATGCTGCATAATTACGTTCGTCTAACAACTGTCGGAACAACCAGAGTTATCTTGCCTAATGTGTTGTGGTTTCCACACCCAAGCTCACTCCTTATCTCTTTGTATCTCGTAAGATATCACAAGCAAGGATTTAATAACCACTATCAAAATAATCATTACAAGTGGTTCTTTAGATTTCAACAATACGTTGCCATTAAGATTGCTTTAATAATCTTGTTATCGTATAAAGCAATAAACAACTTTTTATCAGGTTATTGTTAGTTCTAATAGTGTTTCTTATCAGATAAGCGAGTTCATTTTATATCGTCTTGCTCTTACGTTCCAATTCTATTATGTATTTTGAAAACCCTAGAAATATACTTAAGTGGTCTAATTTTTACACGCCTTCGAAAAATTTCGTTATTTTGTATTATTTTATTTCGTTTGATTACTAGTTTCACATAATTAAGGACAAGCCGTTTATTAAAAATTACTATTTATAAAAAATATTACCAACTCCCTATTCCTACGTACGTGAAACAGGTTAAATAAAAGGTATTATTATCCTTTTTAAGTTTTGTCGGGTCAAAAATGTGTGAATCATCTAGTTGCCTTAAGGTGGTACGTTTTACTAATGGCGTTAAATTCACATTTCAAACAGTTTTTTAACCTTGTAGCAAGACCGGGTGTTAAAATATTGTATATAATGATCACGGTGTTTGCGGCAATCGATGATTATTCTTTACTTTATCATGTTAAGATATTTATCAATAACGCATCTCATTATTTTATATTTGTCGATAAACCGTTTGATATAGTAAAAAATATATTGACTAATGTAAATAATAAGGTACATTACAGATAAATAGATTTCAGTGATAATGAAAAGAACCATCATCGATTAGCGCAAACACCGTGATCATTTCCTTTCATCGAGATACAATTCATATATAATATTTTCATTCACATATAATGTCCCAGATATAGAGTCACAATCGTGCCAAAAATAACGAACCAAAACTCGGCGCACGCTACGCGGCGCAGACTTTATGGTTAGTTGTAAGGCAACCGCGATCCGACTACAACGCCGGGCGATGCCCTATCGGACATGCGACATTGAACACTTTGAAAGCGACATAACGTCTAAATTGAAATGTGGCATTGTGAACTATATAAAGGCCTATCTAATTCAAGGGTCCATCTGAATATCGGCTGATAGTCTTGGACTTTCAGCATTAATGCCGAGATGCACCCATTCGATAATAATTTGTGTTCTTTAGATATAAGGTGTTTTATTTAATGTCGAATAACTTGATTTTCTTTCTTTCTTTTTATAATTGATGTCTAGGTATGTACAACGGTCGGACGTTTTTTGACTGTGTTCAGTTACAGATTGTGACTCTATAGGTATTGTATCTCAATGTTTACTTTACAATAATTACCCGGCCTACCTACAAGGAAAAAAAAACTTTGAAATTTGAATTTACCGCCACCCTAATGTAATAGCTATTTAAAAGGGGTGGAATTACTATTTTAATTTTTGTCACGCCATCTCTAAAACATCTCTCCTTTGCGTGTGCGATGTCAGGTCATTAGGTTCTCGTCTATGTGTTAATATCGTGACGCACAGCTTTTAGTTTGTAAATAGCTTTAAAATACAATGTTCACTAAAATTGTCTATAACATGCGGCAAAAGGCTGAAGTTAGCGTGAGTATGAATGATTACAAAAAGTTACACCCTGTACTTGTAGCTGTTGTCAACTATCGGCTTTTATTCAGCATTTACTATTCGTATTATGTAGTTAAATGCAAAACTATCTATTAATATAATTAGTATATTGTCTTAATAAAATAAAGTTAATGTGGCTCTGAATTTTTGAAAAGCCTCAACATAATTTATTGGGACAAAGCTAAACTCTGTTTTTTGTAGTGGGCCATTATTGCTTTTCTTTTGCTTCTATCTTCAAGCTGTATCATGCTAAATTAACATTACTAAAATACATAACATCCCTAGTATTACCAGTATGGGAATTGCATTAATTTTATTCAGTTACCAATTTCTTTTCTAGGTACCTATTGAAATTTTTAATATTTTTTCATTTGGTCACGTAATTTCTAACTAGTAGCTGCAACAAGTTTTCTTAGAATAGCGATAGTATTATTTATTTTTAGTTGATACAAACCACATGGACCCTGATAAGTCTTTGATTCTTTAGAATTAGCCTATTGCATCATACCTTCACGTTTAGCGAACAGAATGGTACAATCGGTTGGTTTGATTGACGCACACTCAAATACAATATAGTTGTGAAAATATGCCAAGTTTGTATAGGGCATAATGGCCTAAGGAATTGAAACATATCTAGGTACTTACCACCTGGGTTACCCAGGGCACTGTCAGCTGGATATCTATCAAAGATCCGTCACAAAAAAAATGTATTTCAGTATGTAAACTTTAGTCATGTTACATAAGCCAAATCAAAGGGACTGTAGTATTCTTACTGTGTACAGTATAAGCCAGGTTACTGATAACAGTTTGATTCATGAATTCGGTAACAGTTACTCACTTCCTGCTTAGAACTGAATCATCTAAATTAATTTCAATTAACTAATTCATGAGCTGTTCACTAATGATAATACATTCATACATTACAGTCACACATTTTTGAGTAACCAGTATTAAACTTGTGACCTCGTGATATTCACAACTCATTTACCGATTTTGCTCATAATTGATTGCATGAAATTTGCTTACAAAGTTTTATGACGATGATGCCTAGCGAGAGTTTTTTCAATTGCTGCCTATTCGAGCAGCGCCATCTAGATGGCACAGCTCTTTCATTGGAAAAACTAGCACTAGGCACTCTGATTTCCCAGTGCGAGTCATCATACAGCTACAGTGAAAATACTATTTAATGCTAGATCTAGAAACATAGTCTTTATGCAATTCTGAGACGAAAAATCTGGTTCATTCGATGCTCTGCGAATACTTCAAGTCATGCCTTTTGCGCCACAAAAATCATCTTGTCTGCTTGTCACTTTCACTAGATAAGTTTTCCAAATAACTTTTCATATCATACTTGTATCTTAAACGTGATAAACCGATTTGATCTTCATGAAAAGTTGGAAATTTGTTAAACTTGAAGTGTCCACTATCAGCAGAGACAACTTTGTAAAATGTGAAGAATGATACCACCAACTTCCTGTTTATTCGAGCATCAGAATTAAGCTTTGTTGAAAGTGCAGGCTGTCAAGTCCAAAGAGATCTTCAAATGCACTGTTCGGTATTATTTATTGCTTATCTTGGAATGTGTGAAACATTATATGATTTCTGTGTTCTTAAATGTTGTTATGTCATCAGGTGGCTACTCGCATAATGCGTCAGCTGATCGAGCAGTTCAGCGCGGGTGACTTGTTCGGGCGTGACAACTACGAGTATTACGCGCGTGTCACGGGGCGTATACTGCGCGTGAAGGACGAGTGGATATGTTCCTTCAGAGACCCACCTCCGCCGCGCCACCATCGCGACCAAGAGGCTTATGCTAGTGAGTAAGAACTTGACAACCACGTGTATTACGCGCGTGTCACGGGGCGTATACTGCGCGTGAAGGACGAGTGGATATGTTCCTTCAGAGACCCACCTCCGCCGCGCCACCATCGCGACCAAGAGGCTTATGCTAGTGAGTAAGAACTTGACAACCACGTGTATTACGCGCGTGTCACGGGGCGTATACTGCGCGTGAAGGACGAGTGGATATGTTCCTTCAGAGACCCACCTCCGCCGCGCCACCATCGCGACCAAGAGGCTTATGCTAGTGAGTATGAACTTGACAACCACGTGTATTATGCGCGTGTCACGGGGCGTATACTGCGCGTGAAGGCCGAGTGGATTTAGGACCATTTAAGTATAACGTAAAGCACCAAAGGAGGGTCCTTGCTTTGCTAATTTCTTTATTTATTGACTTTTTCTTATATCTTATTTTTCTGCAAAAAATTGCTTAATGGTGGCCGCCCGATAGCATGTGCGCTTGACAATCTTACGGCACCCGGTTCTATCCTCGGCCTTGCACCAATTACTTACTTAGTACCTCAATAAATTATGTGCAGTTTCGAAGCCATCGCTCAAAAACGGTGAAAGAAAACATCGTAAGGAAATCGGTATGTTTAAGAACCTCAATAATTCAAAGACATGACATTCACTAACATGCAATGCGACAGCATAGTGGATTAGGGCCCATCCTCTCTATGAGAGGCCTGAGTCCCGGAAGTGGGAACATGATGAGCTAAAATGATGGGCATTAAATTCCTTATATTCTAGACTCATGATAAACAATAAAAAAAACAATGTTTACGTATGAAAGGGGGGAGGGCTAAAATAACTAGGGGCTCATTCAGGGCCTTCCTGCACCATAGCTCTATCTTGACTAAGCCTATATACAAACGAGTATAAACAACGAGTAACGAGTTTTGGTACTAAAGATTTGAGATGATCAAGTCCTGTAATATAATACAAAGTTGAAGGCAATATATACAGTTAGAGGTGCCTTGCGAGTGTCGTTTGAGTATATTAAATTTACACTTAAAACATTGCAGTGACTACTGTTTATTCTGTGACATTGCCCTTGTACAGGGTAACGAACCGATGCAAAACCCAACCGCAAATTATCTCCAATTAAAGCTGAAATCCCATGTGAAAATCGCTCGTGTTTTTACAAACACGGAATTTGAGCGCCTTTTGTTTTGAGGTATGGACTCACAATCGCGCATTGTTCGGATCTTTTTGCCGTTCTTGTAAAAACGCCGGTGATGAAACACGAGCTGCCACTTCATCCGGTGCTATCTATATAGATGTTATCTCGCTTATTGCTGCAATTGAAGTGGATTAATTGAAGACTTGAGTTTGTTATGCATGGAAATAGTTCTACCCAGTAAAGATACTTACGCACTGACATATCTAGGTATGTATAAAAGTATTTCTCCGATTAGCCTAGATTAGCCAGAGCACAAGCAAATCATGTAAAACATATAATTTCAGCTATAGGATGTACACTGCTGAACGTAGGCTTCCCCCATCTACAAAAGGGCCGGTTGGAAGCAGCTTGCATCCAGCGTTTCCCTGCGGTCTCTTTTAGGTCGTCTGTCCATCTTGCGGGTTGACGTCCTACACTGCGCTTACGCTGTGGTCTCCATATGAGAACCTTTCGGCCCCATCGGCCATCTATTTGGCGTGAAATGTGCCCTGCCCACTGCCACTTCAACTTGCTAATCCGGTGGGCTATGTCGGTAACTCAAGTTCGTCTACGGATCCCCTAGGACATTTCTAATTCGATCTCGTAGAGAAACTCCGAGCATAGCCCTCTCCTTAGCTCGTTGTGCGACTTTGTGATTGCTGATGAGGCCCATAGTTAGATACTATGTTTCAGTGCCGTATGTCATCACTGGTAAAACATAAAAATATAGCCGGCATCAAACTTAAGTCGATTTGTTTAAAAATTTGTTTGTTTTATTTCAATGCTGGTAAATGATGTATTTTTTAACGCTTGCCCACTCTAATTAATTTGGTAGTTCACCATACTACCTGAATTTACCTAGGGACGGTGTTTTTAAGACCTGAAATATGTTTAAATACATTTGTAAGAGTCAGTAAGGTAATGGTCTCTTGGTTTTTGTTCCAGGGCAATTATCATTGGAAGCAGAAAAGACGTGGCTTCAATGCGAATGTGATCGCTGGGGAAATAAATTCAATTTAGAAGGTATTTATCAGTTTCTCTATTTTATAAAATTATGGTGTAATGTAACCAAACTTTTGCCAAATAAATAAATCTTATTTGACAAAGAATGTCTTTGTCTACACTAATATTATAAAGAGGAAAGATTTGTACCTATTTTTGTATGTTTGTAATGAATAGGCTCCGAAACTACTGAACCGATTTGAAAAATTCTTTCACTGTTGGGAAGCTACACTATCCCCGGGTGACATAGGCTATATTATATTTTGTAGCGAGGCCGAAGGCCGAGCTTACACTCGTGCGAAGCCGGGGCGGACGGCTAGTTAATAATAAATAGGTACATTTGGAATCAGGTATATCTTTAAGGTAATACAAATAAAGGGTGTTTTCGCAGGTCTCCAAAAAGAACGTTTAAGTTGTTAATAATGAAGTTAAAAATATAGTCAAAATTTTGTGTGCTAATTTTGGTGAGTCAAAAGGTAACAGCCGTATTTAACTGAGTATTTACAAGTTATGAATTGGTAAAAGGTAGCACACGTTGGTAGACTAATTTGTTTAAATCGTAGTCTCAAATTAAAATATCACTAATTCATTTTTTTACAATGCACTGGTAGTTACGTACTAATGAAAAACATTTTTACTTATATCAGGTTTGACTTTCCATACTAAATTTAACCGAAGCTGATGCTCAATTATTTTCGTAACAATCGCAAAATATCATACATCAAAAGTAATCTTTATAAAAATTCATTCAATTAGTCGTGGCGCAGATTCGAATCCTGCCGGTTGCCGAATTTTTGTTTTGTTTACTGGGTTATGCGGAAAGGATGTACTAAGCCGAAAGGGGTCCATAGTACCCATCATTATGAACAACTTTTACTAAGGGACCAACCCTGAAGTTGCGAAAAATTTATCAGCTGTTCCATATAATGGTCATTCGCACTCGACAAAATGCATGGAAGAGCAGAATTTTTTTCGCGATTTGAGAGTTGGTCCCATAGTAAAACTTGTTCATAATGGCTTGGTGCACCCTTTTTGTGTAACCCCCGTATAAACGGCCTTCATCTGCTGCTCTACAACTGAATAGATGAAGGTGGTATGGTTTCCGCAGGGTTGTCAAAGTCAGAAGAGTGCCAGTCGATGCCGGCGCTGATGGGCGGCGCGGGCGGTGCTGGCGCGGGTGGAGTACTAGGCCTAGGCATCATCCCGGAGCACAGCCTGCTCGACTCCTGCACGCGCCTCTCCATATCGCTCGAGGAAAGCGTCTTTAAAGTACGACCCTTTTACTATGGACTACCGGTCGCCATATCTGTTTTGTGTAGCTCTGGTACTCTACCGAGCTATTCGGGAAGTGTATGTAACCAAATTGAACCTAAAATCGTGTAAATATAATCTATTTCACAGAAAACGCCATTCACACTCGACAGGACTAAATGCATATTTTGTCCCCTTTAAAAATGTCGCCTGTACCTCCACAGACGAGCAGAGAGGAGCAAGTTAAGCTGAAAACTAGTAACCAGTCTGCGAGCTACGACTAGGTATTGTTATACCGAAACTCCACCACGATGTGACGAAACCCCACCTTGCTCTGTTATCGGCAGTTTTGCTACGCAAGCACTCTGACGTTCACTAGTTTCTGTAGGTCTTTATTATGTCAAAACCATTAAAACTGCTGTCTAAAGTTTTCAGCCCGCCCAGCTCACTTTATCTCCTACAGGGTTTCGCATGCACCCTTTACTAAGCCGAAAGGAGGTCATTGTACTCAAGGGACTAACCCTGAAATTGCGAAACAAAATCAGCTGTTCCATAGAAAACGGTCATTGGCACTCGACAAAATGTATGGAACAGCTGCTTTTTTCCGCGATTTCAATGTTGGTCCCATAGTAAAAGTTGTTCATAATGATGAGTACAATGACCTCGTTTCGGCTTAGTACAGGGTACATGCGTAACCCTGTAGTTATGTCAAGCAACCAAACGTGATACAAATTCTTTCTTCCCTAAATTCCAGGTATCTGTGAGCTCATCTTCCCAGTCGTCCCGAAGCAACTCTAGTCCCCACATGACCCTCGAAGAGTTGCGAGCCATCAACAAATACGCGGAGAGCACCAAGAGCCTCTCCTACCTCCCTCAGGTAAGAACTGAACTGGCCACGTCTCGCGACTGTCCTCCCTCTCGTTTGGAGTGTTCATCTGTCCTTTGTTCTGAGATCTTATCGATTATGTCTAAGCTATTTTAAATCTTAAAAAAAGAAATTCACTTTCATATTTCTAAATGTATAGTGAATCTTGACGCCGTGTTTTGGTAGTTTTAATGACGGACAATAAATACGGGCTTGTTCTTCTTCCTCTTTCGACGTTTCATATTTAATTTTTAAATTAAGTTTATAGACCAAAATTTTGCCACTCCAATGGCACTCTCCGAGGCTTCATTCAAGTTGTCTAGTGTGCATGTAGGACGCTGCACAGTTCATCAAGTGTGACATTGTTTGAGGGTTCACACCACAAAGACATTCGGAATCAGAGCCTTCTACATAACCCCCACTTTGCCATGTTATCTCGACTTCTGCCCACTTGGGACCGAAGTCGGTTCAGGGTTTTCCAAGTGGGCTTGTTCTAAAAGTATCACAGCACACATCAACTCAGTACTGGATTGTCATCGCATTGTTGTCAACCAAACGAAGAGTCGTAACCGGAGCGACTCAGCATCTCCAAGCCTCCGAGTCTTGTCGGTACGGCTGCGGCCATGGCCATATACAAGCACCACGATCACAGCTGGACAAGTCATGTCAAACTCGACGACGCGACGTAAACACGGTGACAGCAAGTTGACCACGCTTTCCGAGCCGAGGCGATGCTGTTACGATGCTGATTGGTATGCGCTGCAATATTGAAACACCTAGATTGTCTAACATTTATCTCAAGCGTATTTTGGAATACTTCGGTCATATTGCCAGGAAAGACAGCGACAACCTAGAAAAGCTTATAGTCACAGGCAAAGACGATGGCATACGATCTCGAGGCTGCAGTCCGATACGTTGTTCCGACCAGATTTACACCACCTTTGGACATGGACAATCAGTATACGATGCACTGTATGTCGCCGAGGATAGAGGCAGATGGCGTAAAATCATTAGGGAGTGACTTATGGAAGACTGATGAGGTCACGACCTTCAGACATTAGGAGTACGACGCAAGGAGGGGAATATGGAGTATAAGGAATACTGAACGGCTAGAGATGAGGCGATTATGTCCTGAGATGATGTCTGCTGTGTTCTGTAAGCGTAAAAAATCGTTTAAAAACTACTAAAACACGGCCCCTGAATTCGAATTTACATCTACGAGTCAACTTAGTGATTAAGTTTAAAATAGCTTTAAATGACTTTGACGGTAGCAAGAAATATTTTTGTATGATTGAGTAGTTTGATTCTGATACAATTTTGCATTTAGCTCATGATAGGTTTGATTGTAACAATACCTGACATGCTAAATAAAACATGCTATAACCTTAAAATCTAAAAAAAAAAACTCTTCAAACTTGTCATGCAATAACGAATTCTATTAGAAGGGAATACTGTTGACATTGTGTACAAAAACTGTGTATAAAAGACATACTTATCTTTAAATTCTAGCGCTCACTGAAGGACGTATTGTTTAAGTGATGGTGATAAGAGTTTACTTTAAACCCACCTGTAGAATATACCGTCTGTGTCCCCTTTGATCTGAGAAATACGAACTTTTGACATAAATTACAGTTAATTCAAGTAATGATTTAGGCTTTGTTTTAGAATGTCTGGTTAACGTTCCAGATAAGCTAATAAACAGTGCCGGATTTACCAGCAGGCTGAGTAGGCTAGAGCCTAGGGCGGCAAATTTGGGGATTTTTTTGTTTTACAGAATTTAGTTCATTAGATATATACCTTTTATGTAATTACCCTAAAACTACTTTTGTGCAATCGTTTGGGTTTTAAAAATAATCTAATAACTTACACATCGAACCCCTAGTTTCAAAAAAGGTGGTTTAATTAGGACGATAGTGCACAAATCATAGTTTCGATTTCATTGCGGCAAAATTTGAATAGCCTACTGGCGGCAAATGTGTAAATCCGCCACTGCTAATAAAAACTTATCTAATAAATAAACACTCCTTGCGTTTCACAATAATTAAAAAGGACTAACCATTCGATAAAATATCTATTAATTTATATGTCATCAAGTTGCAAATAAAAATGTATTAGTTGGTTAGTATTGACAGTAAAAATGAAAACTGACGTAAAAAGGCGGCGTTGCCATTTCGATGCCCGAGTAATATAGAACTAAGTATCCGGCTGATAAAAAAGATTGTGAAACACGATGTGAGATAACCATAAGTTTTACCTTATGTGGAAGGTAAAACTTATGGTGATCTATGTGATGGTTAGCAATTAGGTACTTTAATGACACATTCTGAAACAAGCCGTTAGTCTACAACAGGTATAATTACTTAGCAGTATGGTCCGTATTTCAATGACAATTGCATGACAATCGTCTGTCTCCCTTCCAAACATGTAGGTCAACTTGTGGCTGTTCTGTTAGCGTAGATTTACCTTCTCACTTACTGATTTTCTATGTCTTACCCAAGGGTTCCTCACTAGGACACCACGAGATTTGAGTCATGAGTAAGCAAAAAACTACTCAAATGTGCTTTTAAACTAAAATGTATGTTGGTCACAAGCTGTTTGAATACACTGATGCTTTTAGCACAATAAGGGTGCAATATCTATTTTATATTGGTATAAGGACGTTTAGATTTATTAATTGTATACAGAATTTTAGGTTATCGATTAAGACATTTTAACACGCCAAGTTCAAAGTGTGTTGTGTATACGTTTAGGGAGATTTTTGAGTATTTATGGTAATGGTATTTATATTGTGGTGATCCCGTTTGTGAACGATGTATGCTGTTGGCGAACATCCCCCGTGTTTCTAGTAACTAACATTATAGAAAGTAGTTACTAATGTAATAATGAAGCTAACATTCTCGTTTCATGTTAACTAACTAACCCTTAACAAGTTTAGGGTGGGTAGTTTAACAATCCATCAACATTCATCTTGGAGCAAAACAATTAAACTTTTATATTGAATAGAAATGTTTATTATATGGACATAAAAAGTGTCCAGGGGCCTTACGCCCAACTCTGCACGCGGGCCCGAATAGGTGCTGTTTGCAAAATCACGCGACCACAAACCGTATCTTGGCGCGGTAAGGTTGGCGTTCGCGTGATTTTGCAAACTGCACCTATTCGGGCTCGCGTTTAGAGTTGGGCGTAAGGCCCTTGGTATAGTTAGACATCATTTCGGGAAAGACGAAATCTTCGCTTCATGTTTTTTACGTCTCTATTATTTTTTTACTGTTGACCATAGGTCATCTAATGTTGAGTGATCGAAAATGATAAAAAAATTGAACCTGAGATTATAGTTAGGTTGCGGTATCTTTTTGACCTGACAGTCTAGACATCTTCAAGGTTAGAGTAAATAGTTTTCTTCTAGATCTACTCGTTCTATTCTCGGCCACACTGTCACTTATCATCAGGCAAGTTGGTGGCCAAACGTAGATCTATACTCGTTGAAAATAAAAAAGGTAGCGATATGAGATTAGAATGTCGACGAGCGTTCGTTAGTTTCGTCGGCTCCCGAGAGATAAGTGGATAGAAACTTGAGGCTCGAATATTGGCGCGCGTGCGACTGTAGCGCGACGCCCGCGCTCTTGGAGTGACGTGGTGGTGGTGCGTAGGTGCACGAGCGGCAGCGCGCGCGCATGCGCACGCGCTCCGAGTGGTTCCTGCAGCCGGCCGCGTCGCTGGACGCCGGGCGCGCGCGCGCCGGTACGCCCCCCGACTCCGGCCCCGCGCCGCCCCCACCACCGCCCCCCGCCCGCCCCTCGTGCCCCTCGTGCTCGGCCGAGGCGCGGCAGGAGAGCAAGGCGCTCTACGTGCTTGTCGCCTGCCTAGAATTTTTGTTTTGAAACTCGCGCACCGGTACTGTGTCTGTGTTCGTTCGCTTCGGTGCGGAGGACTAACCGACGCCGGTCGAAGGCTTCGCTCTCCCACCTTTGAACTTGTACAATGTTCTAGCCTGCGTAGAAACAAACTCGATCTGAGGTTCAAATTATTGGATTTCGACCTTGATCGACGACGGCAGACGGTATTAAGTCTTGCACGAAAGGTTAAATGAGTTATCATTGGGTCGGTAGTCAAAGTTGTAATAGATCGAAGCCTTCGAAGCTTGTACTCACAACACGGTATTTATGGGGGCTCGCTTCCCGCTTGCTTGGTGTCGTAGCATGATGTCCTTCGATACATCATTTCACTGTACGTTTTGTTTGTAGCATGTTTTCTTAACAATCTTATTGCTCGATATTTTATTCTATTGTAGATATTATGTACACAACATTCTTTTGATTCTTTACTTATCTCATGTATAACACGAAAATAATTTTCCGATTTCAAACTAGAAAAAAAAAACACTAGAGATTTAAAATAATATAAGTACAGTAGAGGTGTTATGTAGGTATTCTTTTTGAGAAATTTAAGCTTAATATTTAATAAGTAGTTAATTAAAGCTACCTTAAAATGCGAAATTTGCAATGAAGAAGGTATGGGCTTCAAGAAAATATGATCGGTAGAAATTTCATATAGCTGAGCGCTAACATTGTTTGTGACATTTTTGTATTTGGAAAATGTCAAATGTCATAAATAAAATCCCCTAACAAAATATACAAGCTATTCTATATCTACTTTTACAGATTATAGTTGAGGTTGATGGGTAGAAATTTTATTTACCTGGCGCTAGCATTCTTTGTATTTAAAATGTCAAATGTCATAATTAAATTCCCCTCAGAAAAGATACAGGCTATTATAGCGCTATTTTTACAGCTGCCAATTCTATTTAGTCAGATGGAAAAGAAATTAATTTAGCATGTGATGTGCTATGCAATGTCTACAAATATTTTTGGCATGTTCGATGTCGTACTGCTATGCACATCACAAAATAATCGATCGCTTGTGTTATACTAGTCACACCATTATGAATATCGTATCATACGCATATGAAAAATGTTACATTGACTGGAATCATAGATTTACAAACGTGGATGTTGGGTCTAATACAAAAATCACGAAAAATGTGTCCCGAGTTTATATCTAATACAAATTTAGATACTTTTTGGAACGAACTTAAAAAAAAGTTTCTAAAATCTATGTCATCAAAAAAGTGTCTTATTTAGCTTACAACAAGTTGTAAATACAACTAGTATGTTTAAATAATAACTACGGTTTTAGTCTGCCTTTGATTCGATCATTTGTGAGCGTTGACCCGAAATCCATTGTTTTAAATATCTTTGAGTGCAAGGCTGCAATGTAAGGTTCGCTAGCCTAATGATGATAAGGTTGCGACATATTATGTTCATTTGAGACAGTATGATCATCTAAAGCCGGGTCTCCTGCGCCCAAATTCTAACAAAACATGGTTTGCTAAAGTCTTATTATGGATGTCCGTTTGCACGGGATGGCACGCGATCGTGATCACAATCTAAATCACGAACGGACTCCACAATAAGCCAGATGTTAGCTAAACATGTTTTGTTAATTTATTTTGTTAGATTTAGAGTGCAGGAGACCTTGCTAACCACTCCATAAAGTCATCACTGTGTTGGTTGTATGTTTTTGTTCAACAAAATTGGTGTATCATGGCAAGCCAAAGGTTACTTTAGCTCAAGTTTTGTATTCAGAGTATTTTAGTGAACAATACAGTAAATGTACTAAAACATTCATTTCAGGGTATTTTGAACTCCGGACGCAAACAGGCCCTCTGTTAGGCTCTGGGGCCTTACGGCCACCTGTTTTAAGCGATTCTATTTAGGTGATTGCGAAAAGTTGCGCGTCAAGCAACGACGCCACATTCAGATACACGCTTCAGACTTATAACAACACCTCTCAGCGGCTACGTCTTAACACGGGCTCATAACAGCGCTTAAACAGTGCTGTGCGGAAAATCATGTGAACATGAACCTTAACGCGTCGAGATACGATTTGCGGTCGCGCTACTTTTCGCATCTCCTAAAACAGGTATCCTTAAGGCCCCACATTACGCTATTCCACATTACGCTATTTTTAACCGTCTTCAAAAAAGGAGGACGGTTCTATGTTCCACTGTATATTTTTCTTTATTATCCTCTATTTTTTTTTTAATGTTTGTTCATCGATTTTTCTGCCAACTGTAGACAAATAAAAAAAAAAAAATTATTAGGTAGGGTATACTTCCAATTTGGTCCCATTGTCACCAAGTCAGGAACTGATGATGGGATCCCAGGGAAATCGAGGGCAACCTTCAAATGTTATAGGCACTTATTACGTTTTACATAAGTTTTTGATGTCGGTTTAGAATGATCCACTTTTGTGTCACTCCATAAATGCTCTGTTTTGCTAATTAGGACTTGAATGACGCTACATCGCTAAAGATATTTCTTTGGGTTGTCATGTACTGTTGATATTGTGTAGAATCTTATTCAATGCATCAGTTTGGTTTATAAATTACTCATGTGATACCTGCCATACAATAATACATATTCTCATACTTTATTGGCATGACACTTGAATATTGCGTACACGCCGAGTGGATAAACTGCACTTCATTCAATTGGGGCACATGTTCACCGTTTAGGTGACAATGCAGCGCAGAAGTTTGGAGTACCAAAACGAAAAAACAACCTACTTTTTTTGTCATCCTTCTAGTACATTAATAGGAATTTTAATATTCTAATAATTTTATTTCAAGTTTTGACGGATCAAAAAGTTTTGTGTGAAAATTAGGCGCTGCTTTGTTCCCTTAAACCAAAGTTGAATGTCGTATCCGTCGGTGTGTGATGTACTCTCTGCGTGTTTGTGCTCCCCCTGACCTCCCCTCCCCCCGGGCGTGCAGGTGGCGAGCGTCGCAGCTCGCGGCGTCGGTCCAGGCGCGCGCGCGTGTGCGGCGGCGGCCCCGCGTGCCGTGCGCTCACGCACTCCGACACTGAAATCCCGCTCGCTCTCCAGCCTCGTCAAGTGACCGCCTGACCGCCGCCTGCCGCGCGTTTCGACGGCGCCCTCTGTCTGTCCATCTCCAGGTAAACACCATCACCGTCACATCCTGCGATCACCATGTTGTCAGCCTGTGAAATGACTTGCCACCCGCGATAGTTCCGAGGAACTAGCGTACTTCAAAATTTCTCTTAACTGTGGCAGCTGTAGAAGATTGTAATAAGTTGAATGACAATCGTTAATTCTGATCACAATTGTACTTCAGTGACAAATCAAAAGACTTTTGTTTTACTTCATCAAAACTCGCGTGAGCCACCACGTCCGTGGCCAAAACACCACCGCCACCGCCAGTGCGCGGGCTATCGTATCCGGTGGACGCGCGTATTCTCTGATGCTCTAAAGCTTCTTAATCCGGTCGGGAGCTCGTCTTGATAAACATAACGTGAGGGTAAGCCACAGAAAAGAGAAGTAAAAAAAATGTTTTCTTTTCTGTGGGGTAAGCCGTTTTGTTATAGCATAGTAGAACCTTTTGTTTATTCAGCTTTTTACAATGTTGCAGCTTAGAGAAAAAAACCGACTGAGTGTACGTGTTTGTGTGTGAGTTTCTTAAAAAGGCTACTAATAACATGTACTTAAAAGGTTATCAATGAATCAGTGATGGCCCCGGGCATAAAAAAGTATGTTGGTCCGCTGCCAGATGTAGTCCTCTTCTTATATACGCCAGTGAGCTAAATTGATCCTTGAATAGGAAATATTGTTTATTCTTTGTATTTTTTAATTAAACGAATCTGACTGGACCAAAATTATGTAAAAATATGAAAACTGTTTCAGGGTTGTCTAATTGCATAAGTCAAAGCAAATTGCGACCGCTATTACGCCGAATTTAGGTAATCTGAATCTTTCTGAGAGTATTAACTCTTCGACGAACAAATTGCTTTTTAATCCTGCAAGTAAAAGTTTGCTGGAATAATAACATCTGTTTTCTTAATATTTCTATTTGAAACTTCGAAGAAGATAGCGCCCGATTTTGTGTCATGATGTGGAGAAATAGCAGCGATCCTTTACGAACCCATTGACCAATAAATAGTATTGCATTTATTGTCTATAGATAGATAGAAACTCTTTCTTGTATACACCAAAAATAAAAGTCACGGACAGACAAAAAACACTTACGAGCTGGCACACAAGTGGCGACCTTATCGCTAAAAGCGATCTCTTCCAAGCAACCGTTTAATATATGCACTAAGAAGTGTTTATATGCACAAAAAATATGCATAAATCTATTAAGGGTGCTATCCATACTTGATTTTTTAATGTGATATTCTATGGTCGGTGTCTACTTACCCTGTTCGAACCCTCATTGATCAATCACATTTACAAAACAGCGCTTACTAGTATAGGTATGCATGAATCAATAAAATTGTTACGGATCTATCGTTTCGGTCTTGAACTTTTAACTCAATATTATATGGTCAGTGTCTAGTTTATATTCTATTCCCTTTTCTCAAAAGCATGCATTCAAATAATTACTGACATTTAGTCCCCAATAAAAATTTACTAGATTTTTTCTCTAATAGGTCAGCATCGCTGGACACCTGCTTTTCGGTCGATTTCTGAGAGGCCCGGTTTGATGCCAAATTAAGTTTTTCTGCGCCGCTTTATGTTTCAGTTAGCTTTATTATAAATTTGGGTGTTGTACGTTGAATTACACGTTCACATTTTATACTTAACTCTGTCAATTTGTTTTGTATTCGTTTAATTTTTATATGAAGAATAGATTTTGCATAACGACATCCCTCAAACAAAACAGAAGAGCTGTTGAAGTAATACTTACATATTTTGATGCCCTCCTGGTTGCTTCGATATTTCGAATGGTAAATGCATGGCAAGCGAAATTGAATATAAACGAAATTCCAATGATGAAGCTCTCTACTTAATCTATAGTAGTAGTTAATCAAGTAGCTAATACTTTTTTTTACTTTTATAATACTGATGTATCTCAAAAAAAATTATTAAGACAGTTGGCTTACTTGTCTAAAATATGAGCTTTTCGGTCTTCAAAGAACAAAGATATTTTATAGTCATTCTATCGAATACCGTATAGTTAAATCGTATGATTATAAAGTTAATACTTGCCGTAAACAGCAATGGTTTAGATTACGTATGCTAGGTTTGCTCTTTACGGTAGAATATAATAGTTTCAAGATACAGCTAGTCCGAAGCCCATGCAAAAGAAAATCATATTAAATAGTTATTTTATGATAATATTTATTAAAATGATTACTATAATCATTAACGAATGAAAACTTAAATTATTATCAAATAATAACTATTTGTCAATAAATGGGTCGTTTGATTAAATTTTCATAAATATTTTAACCCGAAGAGGTCAAGCCGTCGGCGATATGCAAAAAAGCTTTATTCGACTCTGATTCTTATGATTCGTATGTGTAGTTACAGTGTCAATGTTTTATACTTATTTGTACTAAATACATTCCTGTAAATATATTGACTAGATAGTTAATTATAGCATTATACATTCTTAACTTCGGATTTATATAGATTTATAAACAGTTAAGTTAGACGTAAAAAGAAATATAAAATAATAATGTGTAATTTATGGAACATTTAATATTCTATGTATTTGCATTTTTTTTTCTACCTCACACTCATTTTCTATTTCTATAGTTCTAATTATTTTCTCGTACTGGCCGAGTGAGATTTTTGATTCCCAAACTATGCCAAATTCTACAGATGCATTTTGGCTCATAGAATGAAAATCTGTGCAGAGATGCGCGCGCGCATTTAGCCTCTAAAGGTAGCACACACGATGCGTGCGTTCATTATCTGAGCCAAATCTAGAAGACTGAATTATCTTTTCGATTCCTACGTGACATTTAATTAAATTTATAGCAGTGTACCTCTCCCTCTCAGGTGTTACGAAAATATTATCTATTTATATAGTACAAATAGATTTGCAATATTATTACCAGTAAAATTTTGGAGTAATTTATATACTTATAGAAACATTTATTGGAATGTATTCGAAATATAAACGTATTTATGTAGGTGCTAGTTTTTTAAATGAAATGGTAATATCATATTTATATGTGTTTATTTGTTGACTTACATTTTTGTTTCAAGTTTTAAATATATTCATTATTATGCTCTTCCATTTGATTTAAATGACTATATGTGTTTTGTTAGTAATACTCGTATTTGTTGTACATTATTATTTATAGTCATATAACAAGTATCATTATTCTTTACATTTATATGCACAGCATTTCGCACATTTAAATATAAAATATTGTTGTAAAAATATATATTTTAAGACTGTTTTAGGTTAATATAATTTCTATGCAAGTCATGTTAATAAAATAACGTGTTAATTCAAATTTAATAGGATAGGTTAGTATGTACGAGACATGATACTGTGTTGATTGTGACTATAACGGCAGCTCAAAATCACGGGCCGATGCGACGTACGTTAACTATCTCGTTCGCGCATTTCAACGTTTCTAAAGATATTAAAAACACATCAGTCATAGGACTGCACGTCAGACGAGAAGTGAAAACTTAAGTAGTAATTCACCTTTTCTACAAGAGATGGCGCTGTTTTAATATACATACCGGTAGAACTGCACGACAGAAGTGAAAACTTATGTAGTAATTCACCTATTCTATAAGAGATGGCGCTGTTTTAAAATACACGGTACCGCGTTCGGTGACGATAGCGCGAGTTCCATGATTTTTGTTCACTCAAAAAGCGCTCAACGCGCCTACAGAAGTTTTCACTTCAACATGAGTGATATACTTACGAAAAATGTAAGTAATATGAGACCTTGAGAATAACATATAAAACGTTTTACAAAAATGGCGTATTGGTCCAAACATGTCTTTATGCATAAAAATCGGTCCAACATAATTTTTTATCGACTTCAAAAAAGGAGGGGGTTCTCAATTAGGGTTTTTAACGTTTGTTACCTCAGAACTCCATCATTTAAAAACCGTTTTGAAAACTTTTTCATGTACTTTTTAGTTAAGTTAGACCCATAGAAATTTCATCAAAATCGGTTCATTAGTTTGATTTTAAAATTAAAATAACTGGAAAAAATATCATCCAAGTAATTGTGTATTAAGTAATAAATATTTTGTCTTTTTATTTTAATTGATAATTATTACTTGTCTGGAATAATACGCAATTTTTATTGAACTACTACTGATATTAGTCTTACGTTATTTAGATTTTCCATAAGTACGTACATTTAGTTATTTTATATCTTCGGAAATGTTGAAATACGCTAGCGAGGTACTGAACGCAGTTGCATATGCCCTTAATTTGTTATTATTAGTTTAAAAGTTGGTCAACGAGCCATAAATCTATTTACGTTTGTCCTGTAGCCACATGGAAAGTACCTTTTGTTTATAACCTTCGGAGAAGTGTCTTCTCTGTGATGTCCAAAGTCATACAGTCTTATGAATAAAAAAAGCTCGATAAGGTAACCTGTCGCGCTGACGAGGAATGCCACTCATTGAATAGTTTTTATTAGCTTGGTATGTATCTATGTAACGGAATCTTTGAACGTGATTTTCACCCCTTTCAAAACGCCGGATTGATTTGAATTTTTGCACACTTATCAAGGATCGATGACAAGGCAATAATTTAAATAGTTTGTTACCAGGATTAGCAATATTAAAGCGTGTTTTTAAGTTTTTTAAACGGCGAAAATTAGTTAATAGAGCTGAGGGTCTAGACAAGAACCAATTTCTGTTAGCGTTAACGCCTGCGGAAAAATGAAATTGTATGAAAATGACATTTCCTTGATAGATGTCACGTGACTGCTAATGTAATTTTCATACAAATTTATCTTTCCGCATGCGTTAAGGCTAATAGAAAGTGGTTCTAGACCGTGTCGGTTCGCTTTTGAGCCTTTATAAATAAGATGTATGTTTTTATAATTTTTTATAAAAACTTCTAGTGCTACTTTGGACAACAATTCATTCATACCATAAATGTTTCCTAAATTAGAAGGTACCTTTTAGTTTGTCGTTTCAGCTGCAAAATGTGTTCAATTAGTTTTTATAACCGGATATAAAATATTATATATAATTATATATATCAAATAGCCTTGAACGGAATGGACAGCCAATGCTTCGTGCGTTGTCTCGTTCGCGAATTTCGTAATTTTTTGAAGATAATCATAATATATATACTAATGTAAAATCTAAGATATACGAATAAGGAAAATAAAGTAACAAATGTTCAGTATTTATTTTTGAAAACAAAAACTATCTTTATTCTTTCTTCTCTTTTTTTTTTATTAATTTAGAATCAAAATGTTTTTTTTTTCTTTACATTTGTAATGTTATTTTCTTTATTCGCTTAGCTTACATAAGTACATTCAATTACTTTGTCTTCGAAAATGTTGAAATGCGCGAGTGAGATAAAAGAAGCACGCAGCAGACTAATGCGTGGTTCGTTCATGTACATTTAATGGCAGTTTTGTGAAAATAAATTGGCTTGCAATTTTTGGATTTGCTCGTCCAAGTTCCTGTGTTCATGATTACTGTTAGGAGATAAACGAATGTCGTAGTTTAAAATGTTTATTATAATATTTGGAGTTTAGATTTTAAGTGTGATTGTACATGTTGTCAATGTCATCACAATTTTAATAAATTCGCTAGTTTTGTTCGGCTGAAACGGTCGAGTGATCTGAAGAATTGTGATGACATCATCAACAAACGAAATTTTTGTAATTATCTAGCTTAGTTTTACTTATATTCATTGAAGTTCGTCCTATCTTTTTTTTTGTAATAGTACCCACGATCTAATATATCGGGTGACTTTTATACCGAAATTGTACAATTAGGTGTCATAGGTACGTGGAGTAGAAGCCAACATAATTGGAGTTTTTTTTTTTAAATTCTTGTTGGAACATTGCGAACGTAACCTTAATCTTAACACACTGTCACATTTTTTGAAATGTTCCGTGAAATAAATAATTTTAATTTCAATCTGTTCTGACAAATTATTGTAAATATAAAAATGTGCACATTACATTATCCTCAATGGTCTAAAGGACTTTGAAAATAAAATTATGTGAACTGAACATTTTATAATTTTCAAAATTCTCTGTTGATTCTGTTCTGACCAAGTATTATGAATATTAAAAATGTGCACATTACATTATCCTCAATGGTCTAAAAGATTTTGACAATGAAATTATGTGAACTGAACATTTTATAATTTTCAAAATTCTCGGTCATAATCGTTCTGACAAAGGATTATGAATATAAGGTCGGGGAAAAAGTTTCTTCGTATTTTATAAACAAATTCAAGACATATTTTTTTCAACTTTAATTACATTTAATTATAATATATATGTACCATTTTGTTCGATAACTTGTTGCCATCTTTTAGGTAGTGACATGACCCCGTTGCTGTAGAAATTTTGGGAATTCTGATCAAAAAATGCAACAAGTAGTTTTGACAGTCCTCTCTTGATGTTAATCTAACACTACCCAAAGAATTCTGAAGAGATCGAAACAGGTGGAAATCTGAGGGTGCAAGGTCAGGGCTATGTGGTGGATGCATTAACACTTCCTAACCAAGCTCTCTAAATTTTTGCTGAGTGGCCAAAGATGTGTGCGGTCTGGCGTTATCATGATGAAAGACCACACTCTTTATGTTGATCAATTCCGGCCGTTTTTTCTCAATTTCTTGTTTGAGTCTCATCTGCTGTTGGCAGTAGAGATCCGAATCGATGGTTTTGCCCGGCGGTAAATGCTCATAATGAACGATGCCCTTCCAATCCCATCATACACACAGCATCACCTTATTACGTGTTAATCTGGGTTTCGCTACAGTCTGTGGTGCTTCACTGCCCTTTGACCATGATCGTTTGCGCACATTCTTGTCGTAGGTGATCCATTTTGCATCACCAGTGATCAATCTTTTCAAAAACGGTTCGGTTTCTTTACGTTTCAATAGAGAATCGCAAATGAGTACACGATTCATTTGGTTTCTTTCAGTGAGCTGGTGTGGCACCCAAATATCGAGTTTTTTTGTATACCCAGTTATTTTCAAATGGGTCGAAACTGTTTTGTGGTCAATCCCCAGGTCTTCAGCTACGTCGTAACTACTTATATGCCGATCTTGGTCCACTTTTCCAGAAATGGCATCGACTTTATCCGTTACAGGGCGACCAGAGCGAGCTGCATCTTTGACATCAAAATTCCCGGACTGAAAACGCTTGAACCAACATTGTGCTACTCTTGATGACACTGCATTAGGTCCATAAACGTCACAAATTTTATTCGCGGCTTGTGTCGCATTTTTCAGTTTTTTGTAATAAAATTTCACAATATATCGAATTTCTTCGTTAGATTCACTCATTTTATCGAACAAAAAAACAATTGAAAAATGGCGGGAAATTGCTTTTTACTTTTTATATTCCTTTTTTAAAATGTCATATTTTTAATGGTATCAAAACCAGCCAGATACAAACAGTACAATCGATGAGATTTTTACTACAACTTTATACATACAAAATACGAAAAGACTTTTTCCCCGACCTATTATGTGCACATTAAATAGTTTTATTTCTAATATTCTATAGACTGTATAAGGCCATTGTTTAATCTTTTTTTCTTCCATAATAAAAAAAAGTGTTTTATATTATTTATGCTAATACACATTCTACACACACACACATTGCTACATTCTACATTTTTTCTTCTACCTACATGCATATGTCACATCCTATTTTCCCATTTCCGTTAAAAGTCACCCGGTATTTTGTACAACAATTTGCTCTAAGGTCAAGGTATATTAGGTATATTTTTAATTATATGAGACTGTTCATTATAATGTTTTATTATTTTAAATAATGTTATTACTAACACTCGAATACATTGTCTTACTTACCATTCCACCGATTTAAGTATTCAAGGAAACCAGTTGCGTTTGAGTATTATTTAAAGTCTATAAGAAAATAGGTAGTTTATGTTGCAATCAAAGTGTTGGCGTTGAAAATTCGAGCCATATGTTAAGTGCTGGGGCTCTATTTTGGATTCACTCGAATGATATTTCGCACGAAAATATGCGAAATGACTGACTTTCGATTGAAATCCCAAACAAATGTCGCATTTTTTAAATAATCATTTCAATCATCACTTTTATAGTCATACTAGCTTGTTTAAAAAGATTATGTAATGATAATAATTATATTATTGCATAATAAAACTAATAATTTAATGACTCACTCTTAAGCCCTAACCGGTAGCTTAGGCCCAGCCCCGCTGCCGGCGGCACCCTAGTTCTTTTTTTTTTTTTTTTTTTTTTTTTATAAAACTTTAAAACCTAAGTAATAAAATAAATGTCTGGAATAAGTATATAAAACAAAATTAATGTCAAAATAAATTACTATGTTTGTTTATATCACTCGCTAACGCAACGAACAGTTCGAAGTTTGCTGTCTATCAATACAAAATCTTTAATTTCGCATATTTTCGTGCGAAATCATACGAGCGATTCGAACGAAACAAATGCGAAAATTCGAGCCCCTGGTCGATAAATTATCATGCAGCAGAAGTCAACTCGATAATAAAATGCTATAGAAAGCATATTTTGCGGAATGCCTTTAGTCCACAGTAATAAGGTTATCAAAATCCAAATTGATTTTTTTTTTTTATCAAAACTCTTAGCATATGGCGCGTTGTACAAGAATGTGGCACACGTCGTTATTCACTTAGCATCAGGAGAGCGAATTACATATCCTTAAAAAAAATACACTGCATCAACAATGAATAGTTAGTCTTACTTAAAAACGTTACTCAAGTTGATCTATGCTTAAAATTGCTCTGTCTCGTTTCCGTGTGACCATTGCCGTCAGCGAGAAGTTGAGAGAGCAATCTTAAGCATAGAGCAACTTGAGTAACGTTTTTAAGTAAGGCACGACAAATAAGATTAAAGAACACCTAGAGTCAATACATTGCGTGTCGAATTCTTGCATACCGCGTATGTTGCATATTTGTATATGTAAAAGTGTTTGTTTCCCCGTTTAAGATGTATAATTCAGTTGTATTATATTATATTGGAATTGAAGATTCCTATAGTATTGTAATACTAGCAATGCTAAAGAGAATAGCATTGTTATTATTACAATAATATATATCTTATGTATGGACGTTATTATTGCACATTTTATACCCAACAAATATAAAATACACGAAATAAAAGTTTAACAAATGAATGCGGATTTTTATTTTCAACCCCCGACGAAAAACTAGGTATGTTATATTGACGTAAAATATATGGAACGGCCCAATAGAACTTTTTCAATGGTACAGACTGGTGCGCCCAAGCATACAGCGCGAACCTAGTTGCACGCCGACTTTGTTGGTGAGCGGTTATTGTTCATAAGAGCAATATGACGTAGGTCTGCTTGCTACATAATCACGGCTAAACGGCTTAACCGATCTCGATAAAATTTTGCTCATGAGGACGGACATAGGCTATTTTTTTCTGAAGAAATCGCGGACGAAGTGTCGGGTACAGTTAGTATAAAATAAAACTTACACCCGTGGATTTTGATGCGGTTTTCACCATCAGTTAATTTTTCACAGGTTTAAAAAAATATTATATATATATAATAAATTGCATACATTGCGTGGTTTAGGAGGAGTTAGCGGATATACAGACAGACAGACGCTTACCAACTTTATTTTATACTATGTAGAGAAGAGATGTGGGACTAAATAAATCTTTATTCTGTACAAACTAAAGGCGTATTTATTTCGTAAGATATTTACAAAGTATGTAATTATTACAAAAAACTAATATGGCAAGAATATTCATTAAATGATCTTAAAACCATATGTAAATATTTGTGCCCATCACTGGAATTCCACTTACTATCAAATAATATAATTTGAACACTATTTAGACTTTTCTTTTTCGAATCTTCAGCGAAGTTCTATCATAAACAATATCATAGTTTTTTTAAATGCCGTAGTTTGAAAAACCCCATATTAAAGCTACTTCATGATGTCCTTCACCTTTTCCCCTTTAACATACACCTGTATAATATTCCTATCGTCCCCTCCATAAATGAATCTTTGTACGAGATTATCAACATAGTCCTTTGAGCCTGGCTGAAGTTCTGGGAACTCTGGGAAGTGGGTGATGGGTCCATACTTCGGGTAAACGTCTATTAAGAGAGCGTCGAACTCTTTCCCCACTTCCAAAGAACCGATTTTGTCGGCCAGGTTCAGTGCTGTGGGAAAATAAACTTTATTGAGTGAAGCGTAGAATAAAAGTGCCTATGAAGCCTTCCAAAGAACCGATTTTGTCGGTCAGGTTCAGTGCTGTGGGAAAATAAACTTTATTGAGTGAAGCGTAGAATAAAAGTGCCTATGAACCAGAATCATCAATTAATAACTGGTCAAGACCGTTTCGAGACGCATATGGTCCCTACCGTCCGTAACCAAACCCATATAATTCTACTCATAGTTCAGAAATAGCTGGTTATAGAAAAATCTAACGAAGGACTCTGTGGACTTGGCCCAAATTTCAGAGATGTATCATCCCGACGCATCACATAATATAATTTTTGCAAGTATTACAATCACATTGCGATGGAACTTCGATGTAAACTAAAATCGCCTACTATTTTATGCAACTAAAAGAGATTCTGATGTTAACGAAGAATCCGTAAAAGTGAATATTCGCCAGAGTCACCGACATAGCTATTAAAATTTGCAAGTTGAAGTGGCCACATTGCTCGAAGAACCGGTAATGGGAAGAAAGGTTCTTGAGTGGAGACCACGAACCGGAAGACGCAGCGTAGGCAGACTTCCCACTAGATGGACCGACGACATTGTGAGAGTCGCGGGCATCCAGTGGATGCAAATGGCAGGATGTCGTTCAGTGTGGAGGTTAAAGGGGGAGGCCTATGTTCAGTAGAAGATCAGTAGAGGACGTCTTCTGGCTGATGATGTTAACGTTACATAAGTACCTTTAGCTCCTCCCAAAGTAGCCATATACAAAGCTTTCTCGCTTGTTATCTTGGTATTGCTGTCCACAAGAGTGGCGACGTCAAGTGCTCGTCGCATGGCGTCCAGGATGGAAGCATTATCACCGCCAGAAACATCTGGAAGGAAGACGTCTTCGGTTAATACCTGTCAGAATTTTGTATGTTAAGCCGAAACAAAGCCAAAATAATTATCAATATAAAAAACCGGCTAAGTGCGAGTCGGACTCGCGGACGAAGGATTCCGTACTATTATCAAGGATAATTTTCTATTATCTATAAAATCACCAAAAAATCACGTTTTATGTATGGGAGCCTCCTTAAATATTTATTATATTATATTTTTTTAGTATTTGTTGTTATAACGGCAATAGAAATACATCATCTGTGAAAATTTCAACTGTCTAACTATCACGGTTCATGATATACAGCCTGGTGACAGACGGACGGACAGCGGAGCCTTAGTAATAGGGTCCCGTTTTACCCTTTGGGTACGGAACCCTAAAAACAGACTTCATAAAAATGACAGAACTGGACCGAAATGGGATTACACGAGAAGCGCCAGCTTTCAAATAAAAAAAGAATCCCCAAAATCGGTTAACCCAGTCGAAAGTTCTGAGGTAACAAACAAATAATTATCAATATAAAAAACTGACTTCATCAGAACTGGACCAAATTGAAAAGGGACCACACGGGAAGTACCAGCTTTTAAATAAAAAAAAGAATCATCAAGATCGGTTCACCCAGTCGAAAGTTCTGAGGTAACGAACAGAAAAAAAAAACAAAAAAATCAGTCGAGTTGATAACTTCCTCCTTTCTTGAAGTCGGTTAAAAACAAAGTAATCCACCATGCTGGTCCAGTGCAATATTGGCTCTTACCAGTCCCCAACCCTACAGTGATCCCATGGTGTAGCAGTTTGGTGACGGGACATGCGCCAGAGACGAGGCGAGTGTTGGAGGCGGGGCAGTGAGCCACCGATACTTTGTTCAACGCTAGCAGCTTCATTTCCTCTTCGCTCAGATGGACTGCATGAGCCATGATGCACTACAAATAAAAAATATTTTCCTTTGAGTTTTGATTCAAAACACAAAACAAAAAACTGCTAGCCGGGTCCGCTGCGGCATGTTTTCATGTTAGACAACCTCCTTCTTTTTGGAAGTCGGTTAAAAATAGTCCGGTAGCCTATTTGGTAATGATGTACTCTGCAGTATCATATTCAATCCATTCTGTCCTAACTGGACCACACTGGACATAGGAAGAACTGAAAACAGTCTTCCCGTGAACATGGTGCATGTAACTGCGCCGAAATATCTGGAGCTCCTTCCACAACCTTACCACGGTAAATATCCCGTAAATAATCATTTAACTTTAGAACTGAAAATATCGTGACAATGCAGCTAGTACTGCAAGTTCATGTTTACCTTGTCAGTTAAAATTTTACACTTGTCATAGACATCAGAGTAGCTTTTACAGCCTGGGTTCTTTTCCAGTACATATTCGATTTCTTTCACGTTTTCTGAGATGTGGCTCTGAAACAAATAAGAACAATTTTAGTTTTAGGGTGTAAACGGGACCCTATTACTAAGCCTACGCTATCTGTTTTACTTTTTAATAAAGGCTGTATCTGTGTGACATTTTCACAGAGTAGGTATTAAATGTTACAGAATATTATAAAAAGTAAAAAAAAAAACACAAAGTAGGCAAAAATATTCTGTCATTTGGAGGTCCCATATGACAGATATATTTTGCCTACTCATACGTAAAAACAAGTTAAAAAAAAAACAGAAAACTAGCACTGAGACCCAAAGCATATAAATATTTAATTAAATTCACCATTCAAACATCTGCCAGGCCGGGATCTAACCAGAAACCTCCTGCTCATAAGGCACATGTGTTAGTACTTAGCCATACCGGTCGTCATTAGCCAGGATGAAATATTTATATCGTCCTAAAATATAAGTACCTACTTTGCAGAGAACTCGATTATATTTCTCTCAAACAACGCGGGCGAAGCCGCGGGCGGAAGCTAGTTGGTTAATACAGACCTGTATTCTGCAGTTGTATTTATAGGCTATCTTTGCTAATTCAGTCATAAGTTTTTGATCACAACTGACAGCAAATCTCGGAGTCACAATAGGTTGTACTAAATCATTCTGAAAAATAATTATACTTTATTATAATACAAACTATAAACGACACTATAGTTTGTATACCATACATATATCCACATTGAACATCAGATCGTGCCAAATTCATTCTATTAAGCTATTAAGCAGTGGTTGTATTCTTAGTTCTTCTATGCTAAAGATAATAATATTATCGTAGATATATTAGGCGTATCGTATGGCACTTATGATTGGAGAAAACAAAAGTCATTCATTCTCGCCTAGGATTGGCCCGCTCCAAAAAGATCATGCTGAAAATTTTGTATGATTGGTTGTGTGCTTTTGAGATATTGTCATTTACAAACCTGCAATTCTAAAACTTGCCTAACAAATTGCTCAGTTTCCACCACTTCTGTTTCTGTGGTGTTGTAGTATTCATGATTATTTTTCTCGTTCATGCTGACTTTACCCACAAATGCCCTCTGGCGGTGTCTGATGGCCCTTTTGACCAGTTCTAAAGTACCCTCAAGGTGTATTGTGCCGAAGTAGCAGGCTGTTGTGGTCCCATTGTTTAATAATCTTTTCTGAAACATTAAATTTTTTTTTTTATAACTAAGCACAATACTAATAATTAGGGGACAGTGGGACAAAGCAGAAAATAACAATAAGGGTACATTCCTTTTCACGCCAACAGCGCCAATTTACATATTCATATATTGACTGCCCCGGTGGCTCAGTTGGTAGTGAACCTACCTGCTGCGGTTGGGGACGTGGGTTCGATTCCCACCTAGAGCAAACATTTATGTGATGAACATTTGTGTTTGTTCTATGTCTGGGAGTTGATATCTATTTAAGTATGTATTTAAAATTATATATGTACGTATATCAGTCTCTGGCAGCCATATTACAAGCTTTGCTTAGTTTGGGGTCAGATGACCGTGTGTGAAGAATGTCCCAGATATTTATTTATTATTTAGAATTTTTTGCATGAATTAATGAATACATACAAAAGTATACTCAACGATTGGGTGCTCGGTCGTGGCAAGGTGTAACAACTGTAGTTGTTAGACCGTGCTACATCCGTTGCATTGACTCGGCTCGGTCTACCATGATTTAATTCATACAATGGAATACTGTTCATGTTTGCCCGAGTTACATCTGTGATGTAGCTGACCTTGAATTAATTCTTACAAAAGTTGCTTGACTTGCTTACAAATTCCTTATCAGTTGTCAAATGATTTAAACATCAGCGAATCATTATGTACCTACTTGACATATTTATATTATTACCACCCAAGATGATATCTGTTACTATGTTCTTCAATAGATAAGAATAAACATACCACAACTTTGCCATACACTCGTGAAGCAAAGTTGACATCACTATATTTCTTTTCCAGCGGGAATGTGTATGAATCCAACCACTCTAGCAATGGTTTATCCAGTCCCAGACCGAGGTTAGGGAACTGTGGGGCGTGTGTATGACAGTCCACAAACCCAGGCATCAGAAACTGGTTTTCATTCATTTGTATAAATTCATAATCAGAGTCGGAGCTGTTTTTGAGTCCCTCAAATGATTTCTTGTCTCGAATGTGAGTAATCTGGAAAATCAAATTTTAAATAAATAAGTATCTAATTTTGGTGGTATTGGTGCAAGGCATGCAATGCAATGTATAGAAAACATTTTTTTTATCAACAACTTGGTATCAATTATTTAAAAAAAGTGAATTGTGTACACCTAAAGTACTATAAAACTTTGGAAAACTATTCAATGGTGAGTTTGTATTACACTTACTATTCCATTTTCTACAGTTAAATACGCGTCAATATCTATACCCATAGGATTCACAATATTTCCCGCAAAAATATATTTTTTTGCTGTCATTTTAAAAAGTTTTAGCCTAAGTAAAAGTTTTAATTGAAATTATGCCGAGCCAAGTTAAAGGACACACTACACAGTGACACTATCACTTAATTAAGATTCAAGTTATATTCACAGAACAATATAAATAAAAAAAAACACTCTATTTTATGAGGCGAAGGAGGGCCTACTACTATTTATTTACTCAAGGAGCGGTCAGCGGAGCGGGAGGCAAGAATGCTAAATGCACGACACAGAAAGATAATGTACGTTACGTACGGCATGATATTATACAGCATAATAATGCACAGCATGATAATTAGTGTATATGTACATCGAATATCATGCTGAGCAATATCGTACCAATGCACAAGTGATAGAGTGCGCGCAAGATAACTCTGCGCGCGGCTGAAATCGGAGCTAATTCATGTGCTATCATGCCGTTTACGTCAGATGTCAAGAGAGTGTGTTGTGTTCCATGTTTTTTATCATTACGCAGAAAGTGATCAAAAGTGCTGTACCCTTAGTACAAGATTTGATAGTTTTCGAAAACTTTTTTCGTTTTCGTTTTGATGCATACATTGCTGGGCTGAAAGCTATTCGAAACTATTTTTCGTATTTGAGTGAAGCAACCTATACTGCCGATTACTACCGATTTTAGTTCATCCGCGTTTCCGCTAGAGGCGCTTTACTAAAATGTATGGGACAATACGGAAACGAAAAAAGTTTTCGAAAACTGTCAAACCTTGTACTAAGGGTACTGGCCGGAATATCATCTTGAAGGTCAAACCGTGCTTGTGAAGAAGAACGAAACAAGTACGCCACCAGTCGCGCGCAGAGTTATCTTGCGCGCACTCTAATGTAATAATGCACAAGCGATAATGTACAGTTTGATATTTGATGTACAAGTACACTAATTATCGTGCTGTGCAATATTACGCCGTACATTATTACTGACTCTGTTCAATAATATACACCTCGATTTTGTACAGCATGAAAACTGATGACCACGAAGAAGTCAAAACTGAAGCTTCTTAGCTCAAAATGAGTGATAGATCCGGCAAAAAGAGCACCCCGACATGAGTAGGTTAGGTTCGAAATGGGTCACAGAACCGACACAGAGTACCCCGACTCCACCTAGTCTTGTGGTCCCTAAATACTCGTAGAGTCTATATAAAAAGCGCGGGAGCCTACCCAAATTCAGACTTGGGTTGGATAGGTTCGAAATGAGTGACAGATCCGACGCAGTTCTACATGTTCATGGACCGCAACAACAAATTAGAACAGATGCAGATAGAGTCTTTATGGGTCGGCAACGTATCTGTGATGCCCCTGGTGTTGCAGGTATCCATAGGCGATGGTGATTGCTTACCATCAGGCGGCCCGTTTGCTTGTAGCAAACAAGCAAACGGGCCGCGTATGGAATAAAAAAAAGATGCATTTCAGCAATATTAGTCAATACGGGAGGATGCCACCTTTTATCATGTTGTACATTATCAGTCGTACATTCTCGGCCCGTTTCGATAAAACACAGCCCGTATTGCAAAACTTGATAAAATACGGCATAATAATGTACAGCCCGATAAAACTTAGATTTTTCCACCGTTCATGGATAGGCTATATATTACTTGCTGTGCTTTATAGACACGAGCCGACAATTGATGGCCAGTATTGTACAGCATGATATTTGGAATCACTATACATGAATTATTGGTCGTGCTTTCCTGTCCATACATTATCATGTCGGCAAATATCATATTGTACATTACAGCCGTAACAGCGGACCACGTACCACGGACCGCCGCGCCGTCTGACCAACAGGAGGAAAAGAGAAAAAATTTATCTTTCCCTCCTGACGGCGGTGCGTGGTTCGTATCTCTGTTACGGCTATTATAAAATAAATAAACGACGTCGGACGGACGTCCATGGACCACTATTTACTTGATATAACGACTGCATACAATAAAAAAAAAGAGGAATAAATATCAGCGCCATCTAGTGGCCGCCCAATACATTATTTTACACATGAGCGGGAATTTCGAATTGTATTTGCGTCAATTTCAAATAAATACCCGCGATATTTTTTTTATTTTCCTTAGTACCTACCCTTAGTATAAGTTTTGATAGTGTTCGAAAGCTTTTTCGTTATATTACAACTATCAAAACTTGTACAAGGGTAGGTACTGTACATTATTACATATTAACCGTAAAGATTCAAACCTACAGCATATAATATCTGCCTTGATATCTGTTTTTTAAGTTTGAATCTTTAAGATTCTATATGTACTTGTGTGATGGTCATGGAACGTTTATTTATTTCATTTCTTACAGGGAAGTTTATATTCATAACTCACACAAGCAAACGTAGCGTAAGACGTCTTGAGATTCGGTGGATTGAAGATATAGGCAGCTGGCAATGGGGGGAATCGAAAAGCCCATGTTTACCAGTGGGTTAAGATAAGGCTGACTGTAATAAAGACTATAGATATAGGCGGTCTTGCTTAGAATTGTCTGCTGAGTTAATCTATGTGCCTATGCTTAAAACTATTCTGTTAAATTCTTGCTGATGGAAATTGTCACGCGTGGAGAGGAGACAGAACATATTTTATTTCTAATCTGTGGTAAGACTGAAGTTGTTTAATCAAACAAGGATATTTGACTAGACAGTATTGGCTCGTTCTTCAAAAGGCTTTTTGTAAATTTGATCAATTTAAGCTTTGTTACTTTTGTTGGATTTTTTAAAATTATTATTTAAAATAAGTCAAAGTCATGCCCTAGTCATGTACTAAGAGTTTCGGAAACAACATGAAATGACATGTTTTACCTAGTTATAATCACTTGTCTACACGTGCTCAAACCAAAGAGTAGTATAGTAATATATATGCGCTCAAACGTTCACAAGCACCTAATAAAAAATAATCCAACAATAAAACACATTAACACTCGAAAATACACAAGATTAGGAATATAATACAACGAGCCAAAATGTTTTTTCCACGTTGGCGCCAAATTTTGTTGTTGTTGTAAAAAAAAACATGACTGTGGATACCAAGTTGGGTATTATGTATTCTGTGACGAAGTCCTTCGGTTGTAATATGAATCAAGTTTACATAGTCTTAAATAGCGTCAAGCGAGTCATAGTCAAACAAAGTAAGTCACAGTCAAGTCAAACTCATGCCCAAGTAAAGTGGTGAACGTTACATTACTTGCCTACACTCGAGCACGTTCACGAGCCCTTCATCATCATCATCATCAGCCATAAGACGTCCACTGCTGAACATAGGCCTCCCCCTATAACGAGCCCTTAATGAATAATAATCCACCATTATTACACATTAACACTCAAAAATACACAATTTTAGGAAAATAATATAAGGTCGGGGAAAAAGTTTCTTCGTATTTTATAAACAAATTCAAGACATATTTTTTTCAAGTTTAATTACATTTAATTATAATATATATGTACCATTTTGTTCGATAACTTGTTGTAGAAATTTTGGGAATTCTGATCAATAAAATGCAACAAGTAGTTTTGACAGTCCTCTCTTGATGTTAATCTAACACTACCCAAAGAATTCTGAAGAGATCGAAACAGGTGGAAATCTGAGGGTGCAAGGTCAGGGCTATGTGGTGGATGCATTAACACTTCCTAACCAAGCTCTCTAAATTTTTGCTGAGTGGCCAAAGATGTGTGCGGTCTGGCGTTATCATGATGAAAGACCACACTCTTTATGTTGATCAATTCCGGCCGTTTTTTCTCAATTTCTTGTTTGAGTCTCATCTGCTGTTGGCAGTAGAGATCCGAATCGATGGTTTTGCCCGGCGGTAAATGCTCATAATGAACGATGCCCTTCCAATCCCATCATACACACAGCATCACCTTATTACGTGTTAATCTGGGTTTCGCTACAGTCTGTGGTGCTTCACTGCCTTTGACCATGATCGTTTGCGCACATTCTTGTCGTAGGTGATCCATTTTGCATCACCAGTGATCAATCTTTTCAAAAACGGTTCGGTTTCTTTACGTTTCAATAGAGAATCGCAAATGAGTACACGATTCATTTGGTTTCGTTCAGTGAGCTGGTGTGGCACCCAAATATCGAGTTTTTTTGTATACCCAGTTATTTTCAAATGGGTCAAAACTGTTTTGTGGTCAATCCCCAGGTCTTCAGCTACGTCGTAACTACTAATATGCCGATCTTGGTCCACTTTTTCAGAAATGGCATCGACTTTATCCGTAACAGGGCGACCAGAGCGAGCTGCATCTTTGACATCAAAATTCCTGGACTGAAAATGCTTGAACCAACATTGTGCTACTCTTGATGACACTGCATTAGGTCCATAAATGTCACAAATTTTATTCGCGGCTTGTGTCGCATTTTTCAGTTTTTTGTAATAAAATTTCACAATATATCGAATTTCTTCGTTAGATTCACTCATTTTATCGAACAAAAAAACAATTGAAAAATGGCGGGAAATTGCTTTTTACTTTTTGTATTCCTTTTTTAAAATGTCATATTTTTAATGGTATCAAAACCAGCCAGATACAAACAGTACAACCGATGAGATTTTTACTACAACTTTATACATACAAAATACGAAAAGACTTTTTCCCCGACCTATTATAACGAGGCGACATGTTTTTTCAACGTTGGCGCCAAAAAACTCCTCTATTAAACTTGCTTTGCAGTGTCGCCAGTGCCAGATAGTTAAATATAACATGAGACAACTCAACAAGTAACATTACCTTATTTTATGTGAAAAACTGGCCAAGTGCGAGTCGGGCTCGTGCACTGAGGGTTCCGTATCACCATAAAATATAATTATTATTTTTTTAAACCCTCTTCAAAATGAGTAAATTATGTAATTTTGATTCGGTGAAAGAAATGTTAAGGTTACCCAAGTAACCGAATACGTTGCTCGACTTGCACTTAAATATAGAGTGGTATAATGCAAACGAAATGACAAAATGTCATCAAATAAACGACCAAGAGGGGGTGTAAGTGCTAAAAAGGAAAAGGTACAACACTTAAATTTTTTATTTCTGAGATCATAGCCGCGATGTATTGATTCTGTACATGAGCTGGTACCAGGCAGCTTGCGCGTGCTCTGCGCCCGACTGCCAAGGCATGAAGGAGCCGGCACGAGCACTCTGCGCCCAGAACACCGAGGTGGAGACGGCAGCACGGGCCAGAGCTTCTTCCAGGCGGTTGTTGATGCGACGTGCCTCTTCCATCGCCTGCGACAAAAGAACATGCAATCAAATTTATTGAAATAAATTATTACCTAAGTAGGATGGCCCAGCTGTTTTTTTTTTTAAATTGTAGAATAGGCTTGCGCTTGGCCGCCAACCCGCCTGATGTTAAGCGATGATGCGGCCTACGGTGCGGTCTCAGAAAATGCAATGCAAAAAACTCGAAAACGATATATTTTTTTTAAATATTATATACAATTTTGAGCTATTTATTAAAATTTACACTTTAATTACTCGTAAAACGTAAGATTACATGTTTTTCGAGTAAATAAAGTGTAAATTTTAATAAATTGCTCAAAATTGTATATAATAATTAAAAAAAAAATCGTTTTCGAGTTTTTTGCATTGCATTTTCTGAGAAGATTTACTATAGTAACATATATTATTTTTTTCACCATCGGAAAGTAGAGATTTCAGCAAACAGAAAACATACCAACTTTTTGAAAAAAGCTGATATTTTGACGGGTTAATTTTCGATTGAAAATTAGGGTGCTTTTTCGATAATAATTCAAAATAAGGTGAAAAAATAAATATTTTTAATCAAATAAATTACAGCGTATTTGGGATATAAAAAGGTAAGTTTTCACCAAATTTCGTGAAAAAAAAACAATTTTTTTGTAAAAGATAAAAATAAAAAACCAAAAACTTGGTTTTTTGAATTTTTCACATAAATTTTGAGGTTATGTGAAAAAAGTGTATCCACAGAAGTTTTAGATCTTTTTATTACCTACAACTTTGCCATTTAACTTTTTTTCATAGGACTTGTAGTTTTACCGGAAATCGAGATAAACCATTTTTTACCCTTAAACCCCCCCCAATTCCCGAACTCAGATCGCCCGTAATTTATTTTTCCTTTCATTTCCCTCCTTTTCTAATGGGTTTCATCCTACTATTATTATATTTTTTGGTTTTAAAAATTATCGACCCTGGTCTACTAAGAAAAGTTTATTTTTAAAACTGCATGCGAACAAATGAGTATACTTTTTCTACTTGTTACGTGATTCATATCACACTTAAGAATGTAGAATAATTTTGGTAGTATAAATACTACCAATATTATTGTAGATATCTTTCATTCTAAATATGTACGCCCCTCCACCGTATTTTTTTAGTATTTTATATGCGTAGTGTAGTGGTGGATGGGCGTGCACAAAAGATCTCTACTCAGTTGTTTGTACTTACTTGATTGGATAGGTTTATAGATGGTTGTAGCCGCCCTGACAGTTTCAGGGAGTTTGCTTTCAGTAGCATCCAACGAGGATATATAGAAAGCATCAATCGAGAGTCACGCTCCAACCTCGTGAGCTCCCGGTCGGCAATGGAGCGTAATTCCATCAGATCTACCACCTGAAACAATTAGATACGTAAATACGATGCGTATTCTTGGCAGCTAAATAGCCAAATGTTTTCTTTGAATTGAATGAGCCAGAAGGGTAAAATATAAATTACCTTTCTGAGATCATCAACTTTCCTAGCTAAACTTTCCAGCATTCCATCAGCTAGCCTCAGTGCACTTAAGATATTTGTAACCGAGCCATCATTTTCATCACTCGATGTCCAACTCAAGGCCTCTGTTTCGAAGCGTTTTGCTTTCTTTTCTGATCCAGCTCTCAGCCAATATGTCCACAGATTGACGATCAAACGGCGCCGACCGGAACCGGCCGAAGTTCCTTTGGCTAACGCACACTCAGCGTACATGCTAATGTCATGGGGGCTTTCTAACTGGAAACCAGCGTCCAATATCATATCCATGCAAAGTGCGTAGTACCACGTTTCACAATTATGTGAAACTCGAATTTGGCTCAGACGCATCGCCAGTTGCAATACGTCTACAGATTCTTCTATACGTCTTCGGGCAAGTAAAACGTAAAATAGGTCGGGAATTATATCTAAAGCTACATTGTCGGCTTGGAGGAATCTGCTCACGGTGAGGGCACGGAAACCTGAATGTACAGTAGCTGTGAGCTGTCCTCTCGCTATGCGCGCTCTGAAAGTCCCCATAAATAGTTTTCCAACGGCGTACAGTTCATCCGCGTTAATGGGACGCGCCAATCTTTGCAACGAGATGACAATCATTTTCTCAATATCAGCAGTGCCGTCGGGTGCTCCACGGTCGAGTTCCATTTGAATGGCATTGCTGTATGCATCACACATGTCAACCAAATTACAGTCTACCTCTTGCACTATTTCCAAAGCTTTATATGATGTTAATTTTGAAAGTCTATTCTCTCCCATTGACGAGAACAGCAGCGTCGCCACATTAAGGCAATACACAGAATCTGATTTAATTAGCAGTGCATTTGTACGATATTTCTGTCGCTTCATTTTAAAGTACTTGACAAAAGTTTTTAACGGTAGAAGACTCGAAACTTTGTCCAGATTTATTCGGTAAATTTTTAATGCACGATCGAGTTCCATTTTAGCACCGGCGATCCTACCACTCATAAGGCAGGCAGCAGCTCGCAGTGAAGATATTTTACCCAAATATCTCCGCATGTCAAACTTGCTTAACATCGTCTTATTTTCAATACACATATTTTCTGCATCGTCAAGTTTTGGAAATACGGTATCTACATTATCGCCTAACAAATTAAAATAGCAAAATGTTATTGTGAATTCTATTGCTTTGTTCTTAAGTTCGGCCTGTATTGCATGATGAATTAGTTGCCCGTAAATTGCAACGTGTAAATCAGCACAAGTGCACTTGCTAAAATTTATTTCCGATATTCCGCGTTCAATTGTAATATTTAACGACTTTTTGGTTCTTCTTTCTTTTTGTATACGATCTTCTTCAATGTTGTCTAAGCTATCAACAACGCCCAATTTATGCCAATCTGTTACATATTCAGCTTCTGTCACTTCGCGGAGCATATTAAAGATTTTGTTTGGTTCTTTAGCTTCTATCCCAGACTTAACTAAACTGTATTGTGTCATGGTAACTCTTTTATTAGGCTTAGAACTCGTAATATCTTGACTGGGTTTACTTTTCAATATAGGAGAATATTGCGATTTCATTTTATTTAAATAAGAGTTTCCCACTTCGTCACGAATTACCGCTTCACTGGCTGGTTTCGTTACATGGTTTTCTTTTTTGTTTGAGTCAAATGTTTCTGATTGACTCCTGACTAAGTTTTTACTTTCTCTAGAATCATCCTTATATGCCAAATCAGGGTGTGTTTCCATTTCAGAAAATTCATGTGATTCATTTGAAGAGCTACTTTGTTCCTTAGGTAATAACTCATAACTGTGGTAGCTGCTAAATGAATCGCTAAGTTGAAGGCTCGTTATTGATTGTACTATCATTATAGCGCCCCCACACGTAGGACATTTCTGTCTATTATTTTCCAAGTAGTTGACGATTCGCGAATGAAATTCTTTTTTCTGGTTTATTGGCAACAATTCGTAGCAGGTCTTTCTGGAACTTTTATTTTTGAATCTCATTACTTTGCAAAATGCATACTTTGGAAGGTTTTCGGGACTTTTTTCAGAATCGTAATCAAAAGAACAGCCACATGCTAAATTTGAATCCGTGGCGGCGGCGGCGTGTGAACGTGTCGTAGTTGTGCTTGAAGAACCTTGACTACTGAGTCTCTGGCCAGTTAAGGTAGCACAAGTCAGGATTCGCATGGCAAATAGCCTTTTAACAGCTTTCGCTGTAGTTAAACAATTGTTCTCGTACATAATGCTTTCTAAGAGAGTCCTGGAGAGTACATTACCAATCACTGAAGCAATCTTTAACAGCAGCTGCTGGTACGGCGTTAAAGAATCTATTTGTATCATTATAAGAGCGTCCAGATTTTGTACGTTTATATTTGTATTAAGCTCATTTTTATCTATTACAATGCATATGCTTATCTCTTCAGTTGCATGTTGTTGTATAAGTTCATCTAATGTTTCTTGATCTCTTGCATCAAGGGCTTGTGGATGTAATAAGGCGTTGTCTGGGAATACTAGATCTTCGTATTCAAAATTGCCTTTCTCTTCATCTTGTATCTTCTTTAACTCTAAAGCACCGTTTGAGTATAAGTGAGTAATAAAACTTTCGATTAATCCCGGTAATCCATTGCATTTTATCAACAGTGCATTGCATAGGTCTTTAGGTACGGCACTGACATCAAGAATTTGACAAGCTAGTGCCGGAACCCACACAGACCCTAGCTCACCTAAAACTATTTTCCGAACACTGTCGTTAATAAAAGCACTGTAGAGCCAATTGTTTGTCGAGTTATATTTCCCACGAGTGACGGTCATGACAAAAAATATTTTCATAGAACAAAACATAAGTGAAATAAATTCCCAAGATGATTGATCCAAATTTTGTAAATCATCTAAAAATATGACATGAGTATCTTGAATTGCAGCTATCAGTTTTGAAAATATAACTTTTCCTTTTTCTTTTCGTTTTCTTTCATCTTGCATGTACATGCCTTCGTGGTAAGCGAAACGTACTTTGATGATATTATTTAGGTAGCATAGATCTTCACTGTAGACTTGTAATAGTTGAACTACTCTTTCTTCTTTGATGAACCCTGATGTAGGCTCTTTGATACCTAATATGTGGTTGATAATTTGACTTAAAGCCAAGTAAGGAGTAGCAGAGTGTATTGATGATAAGCAAATGTAGCAAACCTGGAACTCGTTATTTCTTGCAAGTCTCGCCATCCATTCAAGCGATCTACTTTTTCCTATGCGTGTTTCGCCAACCAGAAGAAGCGCATCAAAGTCTCTGTAAACTGTCGAATGATCGTCTTCCAACCAACTCTGAAAATATTCAATTTCGTCGGATCTGTCGAGTAGAGGTTGTGTCATCGGTATATCGTACAACTCCTTAACCCTCATTTCTTCAGTGTAATCATAGATTTTGCCAACATTCCCAATTCCTTTTAGTTCTGTTTCAGGTTGGAGAGTAAATCCATTTGTAGACATTTTACTTTTTATAAATGTAGTTTCGTCACATGTGACTCTGTTCCGGAATTTACACATAAGTCTTGCAGCTTTGTTGACAATCGCCCCGATAACCGTAAACTCTCTTCTTAAGGGATGACCCACGACACCGCAGTAGACCTGTCCCGTTGTAACACCTATAGAAACTTCTTGAACACCGTCTAATGCTGACAACGATCTCCTGATACTATATCCACATTTCAAAGCTGCTTGAGCTTCAGATTCATGCTTAAAACCACGCAACCCAAAAACTACAAGGATCATAATATCTTTGTCAAAAAGAATTATTTTATTCACACAACCCATAGACTTGTAAACCATTTCACATGTTATCTGGTAAGCATTGTTTACGATTGTAACCAACTGTGGAAATGGACATTCCCTCGGTTTCAGTGTTAGAAACAATATTGAGACTAATCTCATTTCGGTTAAATATTCGAGAGGTTGATGGGCATCAATTTGTGTAAGGACAGGTCTTATCATGAATTTTCTGATTTCAGATCCGATATTAGACTCTTCGGCTTGCAAAATTGTTTTGCGAAGTTCGAGAGCATCATTTTTTCTTAACAAATCTGCAGCGCTTAAATTGTTTGGAGAATCCCAAAGAGAATCAGGGAGATTTTCGAGAGCACTGAAAGGCCTCTTCATTTGTTTGGTCATACTTGAAAATCCCAGAAATGGTTTAGTGACGTCTTTTTCATGTGGATCATAGAGAATAGATTTTACAGTCACGTGTCCGTCTTTGTGGACTATATGATCGTAGTTTCTTGAGTAGCAGTGAGCCCAAGCGTTCGGAGTTAGTTTCACTTCCCCAGAAGTACAAAGGCTCTCTGCTAGTTTGGCTTCGACAACAGGCAATCCAATCATGACATAGTTCATATCGATACCAGTTCCAATTGGTGCAAATATAAGATTACCTGCTGAAATTGCCAATTTGACTTTAAGGCTGACTTTAACATCTGTTTCGTAAGAGGAGTATGAGTGCTGAATGATTAGAGCGCATGCTATAGCAGTGTGGATAGTGTGACTGAGAAATGTGCGTTTGTCTGTTTTCCAAAGCGCCAAGAAGGCATCACCAGCGAACTTGAGGATATCTCCTCCGTGGCTGTATATGAGCTCTACCAGCGAACCGATGTAGGTGTTCAGTGTCACAGTGAGACGGTAGGTTCCACCTTTCCCAAAGTTGTTATACCGTTCCGAGAGAGCTGTGAATCCTGACACATCTGCCATGAGCAGGACGCCCACGAAGCGTTTTGGATCAAGCTCGTCGAACCTGAAAAATAAAATAAGCTCATCTATCTATCTATCTTATATCGGTCTACCAGACTTGGCACGAAAAAATCGACACCGCTTTATGGTTGATATTCCGAAAACCCGTACGAAGTGCTCTAATTCCACTTTTATTGTGGGAACTGCTAATCTGTGGAATGGGCGGGCTACCTGACTGGGCGTTCCCCGATAGGTACAATCTGGGTGTCTTCAAATCACGAGTAAATCTATTTCTTCTAGGCAAGCCATCGATCGTACCGCATCATCGTCAACATCAGGCAAGTTGGTGGTCAAACGCAGACCTATTATTAAGTAAAATAATCTTCTGTATAAATAACATAACAAAATAAAAAATGCGTGATACGTAGTACCTACGCAGAAGGTTTTTAGGTAAAGTTTTTTTTTTTTAAGTTTGAATGTATGTAAATCGTGAGGATAACGTTCTTTTAAACATTCATGTTGTTCATATCACGGAAGAGGTGTACCGTGGTTCATAAGCGTATTCATTAAGCGATAATTATAGAGTTTTTTAAATAACCTACGATTTGTATAAATTTGTAGGTAGGTAACTAGGTACTCAAAGGGTACTTTTATGGATTGCTATTGACCACATCTTACCTGATCGTGACGGTCTGGCCGGTAATAGTAAAGCCTAGCCTGGAATGGAAACTTTTTTTAAATCTAGTATAAGTCCGCGTTTGACAACTAAATCGCCTGTTGATAATTGACGATGTGGTCGAAGATGAAGCACGTAGACTTAAAATATCTATTCTCTAGCCTTGGAATGGTCCAGATGGGACAACTGGCTCTCAAATGATGCTACCAAAACACACAGTTATAATGTGATTGGCGACAGATGTTTTTACTTGTGGGTGGTGGCTAGCTTGCCAGCCAGGCATTACATAGTGCCTTGCCACTATGTTAACGATGTTTTTTCTGCAGCTTATTGTAAGGATTTGAGCCCAATCCCTGCGATTTGGAATTGAGCCCTCTTTTTCCACTCTTAGCTATTTTGGTCATATACTCGTACTAGTTTTAGTTTGTCTACTTCCATGGTTAGCATAGAATTATAAAAATAGTGTCATATCTAAATTTTATGTTTTATCTAGGAAACCGTAAAGACCGAAACACGATTAAGGACATCTTTCTTATCTATGTAAAAAACCGACTTCATCAGAACTGGACCAAATTGAAATGGGATCAAATGGGCAGCACCAGCTTTCAAATAAAAAATAATCATCAAAATCGGTTCACCCAATAAAACATTTAAAAAAACACAATCGAATTGATAACCTCCTCCTTTTTAAAGTTATATGATTATTTACAGGATATTTACCGTGGTAAGGTTGTGGAAGGAGCTCCCGATATTTCGGCGCAGTTACATGCACCATGTTCACGGGAAGATGTCCCTCCTTTTTGGCAGTAAAAAAACAAACTCAGATTTGAGCTTTTCTGCCTGTTTTTGGATTTATTCAAATACCTATTTACTAAATGATGTCTACAAAAAAAAATATTATGGAGGGGACCGTAAAGGTAAAACTTACATTACAGCAATACTTTTTAAAAATATGAGAAAAACCTCTAAAATTGTAGCGAAACGTACTGTTTGCGACACTAAATGCGACTTTAATACAATATGTTAAGTATATCACATCACACATCACACATCATCAGCCAATTAATGTCCACTGTTGGACAAGGCCTCCCTCATAGAGAGGGGTGTTGCCATAATCCCCACGCTTGGCAGGCGGCTTACGGATGCGGGATCGCAGTACGTTCACCGTGTACTATTAGGACGCTGCTGCACATCCTCCGGTGGTTCTGGTCGCAGTTTTAGGGCATACCCGGGTCCCCGGGATGTTAAGTATATATTATAGTTAAATACCTACATATTTAAGTTACTGAAATATATGTCGCCCTCAAGTTGAAAAAATATATTAACAAGCTTAAAAGTGGAAAAACTTGCTTCAAAAATTGCTAAAATATCTTTACTTGTCCATGAGCAATATCTCGTCAGGCAACAGAGTGGCGAGTATGACGGTTTGCTTTCTGGTGAGATGGACCTCCACATCTTGGTCGGCTTTGTCGGTTAAGGAACTTCTCCTGTTGAAGAATTCATGAACCCAGTCTTTGATTTCGTTGTACTTCGGCTCTTCGTCACCCGAGTCCTCTTCAAACAGCTCATGACCTTTTATATTAGTATTATTATAATTATCTATATAAAAATCCGACTTCATAAAATGAAGATCAAGAAAAGAAATCAGAACTGGACCAAATTGAAAAAACAAAAAACAATTTAAAAAAAAACATCAAAATCGGTTCACCCAGTCGAAAGTTCTGAGGTAACAACCATTAATAAAAAAATAAATAAAAAACTCTCGAATTGAGAACCTCTTCCTTTTTGGTAGTCGGTTAAAAAGATTATTAAAGCTCATAGTTTAAATTTGTGAAACTATTAGAAATCAATAAATTATATCTGGGCAAAGGAAGGGCAAAGACTGGCTTGACGAAGGGAGGCTTTTATTGTTGAAATATTATTTCGTTGTTGAGTCGTAGCTAGAGAATGTCATGGAAGCAGGCACGTTCAGCCTCGCTTAAATAGGTATAGATAGGTAGGTTGATAAGTTAGTCTTGTTTTAACCCTCGACTCAAACAGAGGGGTGTTATAAGTTTACCATGTGTATACTTGTGTATATCTATCTGTGGCATTGTACCTTCCAAACAGCTGAGCCGACTTTGATTTAGTTTTCTGTTTGAGAAGTATTCATAACTATATGATTAAACAAAATCTGTTCCGCCGTTTGAAAATCATCAGTGGCCTTAGTACGAGCACTTGCGAATAAATTATCGTTACGTAAACGATAGCAAAATGTTTGAAAACATGAACAGCGCCTCTATCGGACGTGAAAGGAAACTGAATTTTTCATATATTTGATATCGTTTACGTAACGATAACTTTTTCGCAAATTCTCGTACTAACCCCACAGATCACCACAGGCGCGGAACCACCGTTGTGGGCACGATGGGCATGCCCACAACCCTAATACGTGACTTGTGACGCCCTACAGCTTTACCCGCGTGAAACTACGATACACTGTACAAAATCTTGGTCAGGCCGTCATATAATATAGGAATGCACTATAATTCACTATATCGATCATACACGAGCAAGGTTCATACGCTGACTCGCACTTGCCCGGTTTTCTGGTGACTATAACCACAACCTTTTTTGAGGGCTGGATCCGCGCCTGGATCATCAGGAATTTCAGGCGTTTTATAATTTACACTTCTGAATAAAATGGAAATGGTAACTAAATATAACTTTTAGAACCTCAGAGGATGCAGTCTTCGGGCCTCAGTCCATTGGAAATGTTACATGAGATGATAAATAATAAATCCCTTTAAAAAAACTAAAGCGACTTGCTCATAGGCAAGTTGTTCACCTGCGCCTTTCTTGCCTAAAACAGTTCAGTATCCAGAATTTAGGACAATTCAAAACCCCGCGCGGCAAGGCATTGCGGTCGTCACTATGGCATATTAGATTATCATTTAATGCCCAGTAATTTCACTGGAAGCATTGCCGTTCAATAGGAAAGTCTGTAATTATTGCACACTACTGCTTGTGTAGCGGTTGAATAAAGAAGTGGTATTTCCCCAGGTGGACACTGAAAAACAACACAACCTTTACTGGATATCCTTTTAGCGTAGGTTCTCCATTTTTCGGAGTTGGAAATTACATTCATAGATGTTCTTCGGGATCTGGTGCGGGATTTTCTGAAGTTCATTTTGATGGAGTGATATAAATTCTTACTAAAATTTTGATAACATTGATGCGATTGCCATTCTCACTTATGCTTAGCTCTAACTTAAAATAATCTCGCAGGTCACGCTCTCTGATTGATTATTTTTTTCATTCATGAAACGAGCTTAATACATTCCGTGATGAAACTTTACAACATTTTATTTTTATTTTCATAAAACTGGGCTGCGTTCAGAAAGAACACACTCAGTTTGATTTTCGTCGGACGAATGTTAACCGGATGTCTATGATTTTCATACGACGTTACTGAACGGCACAGAACGACTCCGGATGTTTTTATGATGTCACAGCTCAAAAAATAATAAAAAAAACTATTATATGATCAATAGTAGTCATTATTAATGTATAATTAATGATAGTAGTAATCACAGTAAAATATTGGTTTGAATTTTGTGCATTACATTACAACCGTCGAAAAAAAATATTGAAATATTCTTGGCTTTTTCCAATTGAAACTTTTATCGCGCCATCAACCGCAATCCAATCACAGTTGTCAAACTTTGGTCAAACTGACAGCGGTGTGATTTTCACCCACCGATTTTACGGTGCGATGAGTGGATCGCCCGACGACGTACGATGATCTTTTTGAACGACGCGGTATGAAACACTGGCTTATTGAACGGGTGAGTCGTCATCGAGCGATCACCTGACGATCTAACTGAACGCAGCCCTGTATTTACATGATGTTGACAGTTGCACTTATGTCAACAACGTCAATTGGGCATTGTATCTAGAGGTTTCATTAGAGGTCACTAAGGTTGAACAATGAACATACCCCATGGTAAGTAAATTGAATTAGAATCATTGGAATAGGCAGGTACGCTCACTGAAGTGAGAATTTTTACCCTTCTCTTTTCTGTGGGTACGCTAATGATGATCAGTTTATTAAGATGCAAGTCGCTAGGTCATCACTTCAAAAGTTCAAAGACACAACATTCACCAACGTGCACTAGGCCAGCATGGCCCATCCTCTCTTTCTTTTTGAGATTAGGCCTGTGATATTACGAGGTACGTTGGAATAAAAAAAAATGTCGATGCTTTCCAATAAGCGAAACTTGTAAATTATAGGTACATCTAAGTAAACAAACTAATTCTTTTTACTGGATTTTAAATTATTATCCTACAAAATTTTATAAAAAAAGTATTTTTGTTTCTCTACTCTTTTCTTCTGCACGTAACTATACAGGGTTAAGAATATAGACTGTACTGAGCCGAAAGGAGGTCATTGTACTCATCATTATGAACAACTTTAACTGTGGCACCAACCCTGAAATCACGAAAAAAAATCCAGCTGTTCCATTAGAAAACGGACATTGACATCTGACGAAATGTATGGAAACAGCTATGTTTTCGTGAGTTCCGGATTGGTCCCATAGTAAAAGTTGTTCATTATTATATGTACAATGACCTTTTCTGTATGAGTAACTCTGTACATACTCTAAATACCTTTTTATTCTGCTTGTAACTATATATGCTGAAGAAAAGGGTAGTCTGTGGTAGAGCATACAAATGTCTCTAAACATCTGACTGTGCCTAACTCAGATCAGACAAGCCAAGGGAGATATGGTAAGGTGTCGTGGCGGGTGCCAACACATGTGACTTAAATCACAGGCTTGATGTTTTTACTCGAACTCGCCCTCCATTAGTTCATTGGTGTCGCTGCAAGTTACTTAGCGTGCGTGAAAAATGTGTATCTAAGTGTGCCGTACTCACAGATTTTGCGTTAAGGCAAGTTCATATTTTTTTCGAACTACCCCCAATTTGAGACTTAACTTCTTTTCCCACTTTTAGTAATTTTGGTCATTCTAGTTTAGTTTTTCTACTTCGATGGTTAGCTTAAAATTATAAACTTAAAATTATAAAAATGGTGTCATATCAAAATTTAATATTTTATTTAGGAAACCCTAAATGACCGAAACACGATTAAGGATTTTTCATTCGGTAGAGAAAAAGAAATTGCACTGATTTGAGATTTTCTGCCTGTTTTTTGGATTCACTCAAATACCGATTTACTAAATGATGTCTACGATATTTTAGTATACAGATTTCGTAATGATCTAGAGATACTTAGTACATTTTACAAGTTGCGAAACGCATGACTGTGTGTAAGGGCCATGGTTTTGCTCCACGAAATGCGACTTTAATACAATATATTAAGCCTTTATTATAGTCATCTGTAGTAAAATCATTGCTTAAAAGTGGGGAAACCTCGCCTTAAGCGGTTTAGCGGTATAGTGTAATCAATATAAAAAACCGACTTCATAAAAATTACAGATCTGGACCAAATTGAATTGGGACTGGGACCACGCGTTCAAATAAAAAAAGAATCTTCAAAGTCGGTTCACCCAGTCGAAAGTTTCGAGGTAACAAACATTTAAAAAAATAGTCGAATTGAGAACCTCCTCCTTTTTGGAAGTCGGTAAATGCTGGGTTAAACACGGAGACATTTGAACACGAACGATATTTGTACTACAGCATATCTGCATTGTTTGTCTGATCTGAGGTGACAAAACATTCCCTAGTTGATATCATTATCATTATCTCATAGGAATATTTTATGACACTCCAACATCTACTTATCTCTAGCTCATTATTTATCACACTTTGCTTTACAATTACATCTAAGTACCTATCATTTGAATTGATTTATTAACCAACTTCAGAAGGGAGGTTCTCGATTAGGTCTGTTTTTTATTATTAGATAAATAAATATCTGGGAAATTATTGCACACATGGTCATCTGACCCCAAACTAAGCAAAAGCAAAACAAACTTTATTGTGTACATCAGAAATAAAAATTACAAACAGATAGAAAACACTTTCAAGCTAGTGCCACAAGTGGCGGCCTTATCGCTAAAAGCGATCTCTTCCAACAGCCATTAATATTATTATCCAATATTTATTTTGACTGTCGGGTCTAGCCCGGACTTTTGAGAGGCATTGGTGGGGCCGAATCCAACACCAAGAGTCCTATTAAGGGCTATCTCCGTTGCACATGTATTTTTTTGGTTTATATAAAATAACCGTGTCTACTTTTGATAAATGTGCTTCGGTCATTTTGCAAAGTTAAGTCAAAATAGGTATATCAAAACATTATGAACAAATTTTTGTTGGAATATTTTTTATTATGACCACAAGAAATGTGATAAACAGTTTTTCCTATTTATTATTTGGTTATTTATTTACTGGACATCTTAAAGTAATTATCGAATGCACGAGCGACATGGCTGCTCCTGGTATTCTGACCTTTAATATAAAATACGATTATGGAATGTGTGTAATATGAAACGATTGTTTAAAGATCTGATAAATTCTGGTCTATTGTGCTGAGTTCTTGATGGTGGTGAGCTGGTCTATGGAATGAGGTACGGCTCTCGCCAATTATCATCATCATCAGCCAGATGACGTCCACTGCTGAACATAGGCCTCCCCCTTTAACCTCCACACTGAACGACAGCATGTCATCTGCATCCACTGGATGCCCGATATTATTTATGGATGCCCTCGGTCCATCTAGTGGGAGGCCTATCTACGCTGCGTCTTCCTTTTCGTGGTCTCCACTCAAGAACCTTTCTTCCCCATCGGTTATCGGTTCTTCGAGCGATGTGGCCTGCCCATTGCCATTTCAACCTGCAAACTTTAATAGGTATGTCGGTGAGTCTGGTTCTTTAGCGAATTATGCCTCATGTTAAAATATGGCAACGGGTGATGACCCACCCACCCACTACCCACCTATCCACTAAATGGGCCCCCATAAAAGCTGCCTTGCATTGGCCCTGTATTATTATTATTTACATCATTTATTTATACTCACGGGTCTAGCCCAGACCTTTGTGCGGCATGAATGGGGCCAAGGCCAACACTGAGAGGCCTGTGTATAAAAATAAATTAAACTATATGGATTTGGATGATATTGGTAAATTGACTATTGATGCTATGGGGTTACAAATATGCTGGGCTATTGAAGTGAAGAACTTGTGGATTGGAGAACAGATCTATACGGTGAGAAATGACACCTGCCTTATCCTGTCCCATCTCAAAGTACATTTAGGGAGGTGATTACTTGCCACCCACTAATTGGGTTTCCCATAAAGGCTGCCGTATCTCAACGCCGGGGGGCAACATTGACATATGGCTTAGGGTGTCGAAAGGTGTACTGCACTTTCACTAAACGCTATTCGCGGCGTTTTGCCCTTTAACACTTCCATCACGAGGCTTAGGTTCTTAGCTCTTGCGGTTTCCACCCCCAGACGGCCAGTTAAGCCAGGGGTCGGGGTCTTAGGGGTTTTAGCAGCAACGGCTGTATGTTTGTGCATAGATTACTCCGACATTTGTAAACGAAGTAAATTACGTAATGTAGGTAATTAGGTACTTTTTAACCGACAAAAAAGGAGGAGGATCTATATATAGTCAACAACGCGTATTATTTTTGTATTATGTCTTTTCCGTTGTTTGTTTATTATTATTTTTACGTTAATATTATTACTTTTACTATTTATTTTAAACTCTCGAAATGGTCTACAAAATTTCATTAACTTTAGCTCAGTAGTTTTTGAACCAGCTCTAATAATTTCCATGTTTCGAAACTAGTATCGCGAAAGCGAAGCGAAAAACTATTCTGCTTCTGAAATGAGTTGACAAATAGGAATTATAATAGTGTTTCCGAAACTAGTTTCGAAAAAAAAAACTAAAATACATAACTCTTTTTTCGAAACGAGTTTCAATTAGGACTAAGGAAGTCCTAATTGAAACATAATAAAAACTGTAACGAGACAAACTCTTAAGGTTTTTTTTTTTTTTTTTTTTAATCGTGTATAAGTTTGCGTTTGACCAACAACTCGCCTATTGGCAAGCGACGATGTGGTCGAAGATGAAGCACGCAGACTTAGAGGATACCTATTCACTCTTGCCTTGATTACTAGTTTTCCCATCCTGGCTTCGCCCCCTTACTCTAAAAAACTACTTTTCCTTACTAAACGGAAATAGAAATTTATTTATATAACTATATTTTGTTCGAGCATTAATTAATATTGAAGTCGGACTTTTATGTTAAAAATTATGATTTGAATGGTTACGATAAGTTAGACGTAGTTAGTGTTGGATGCCGTGTGGCCAATTAGAAAGACAACTTGCATAAGAAACTCGGTGTAGAGAGCTGAAGACGGGCCTGTGTAGCGAACCTTGTGAGAGACCTACGTCCAACAGCGGACAAATATAGCTGATGATGATGATATGGGTAGGAGATAGAAAATAATAAATTATTATTCCGCAATATTTTATTAGCGAAGACAAATATACCGCCACAACATGTATTAGAAAGAAAATTTGTCATTTCCTGGTGTTCAATTAACATTTATCGGGCTGTGGAAAAATGCCCTCCGTCTACTTGGATCTACAGCTCTGCTCCAAATGTATATCCGCGGATATCTTTATCTCCTCGGTGCCATTCTTATTTAGATCTACCAACAAAAACAATGATGGAAACGAAATAAAATATGGTATAAAAAGCCGTGCTTATTATGTACAAGGAGGCATACCTAATGCAAACGTTACTCTATCTCTACATCTCTCTCGAGGATTGTTACTACCACTTCAATCAAACCCCACCAGTCTGTGATAGACCATTGTCGTGAAAAGACGTGTGTCGAGGTACAATGGAGCTTAACGGACATTCGTTTCTGGACAAAGTGCTAGAGATCGTGAAAGATGAAGAAGAAGTTCCGCTGATACATTTCAGACATCCCAAAGATTTAGAGGTAAATTAATTAAAAATCTACGCACCTATTGTTAATAATGTAAGGCCATATTTTCACTATATTTTATGGAAATCCATTATCATTGAATTATTAATTGTGGGTAATGTACACAGGTTGCAAAGTTTATAGGTAAATAAATAGGTAGTAAAGTTACCTGTGCCTATCGCCGTAAAAACCTATATTACATTACCTAGTAAATTAAGTAAGTTTTACCTACCAAGTTTTGTTATATCTGAAGCTGAATGAAAACCGCACACTATTATAACTTTGGCTAGGATTTTAAATGATACCTAACATAGCTGATAAAATACACATAGATATACAAATGAGTAATTATTATTATTATTTTGATTCACTGGTCTAGCCCAGACTTTTGGTACGCATTAGTGATGGGGAGGCCGAAGCCAACACCAAGAGGTCTTTTTGAATATAAATAACAAAATTGAATGTGTTCGAATGGGAACCATACTATGAAACTATAATAGGTACAGGATATAATAAAAAAATACTGGGCTATTGTCATGAATTCTTGGTGGTTTTGAGTTGGTCTACAGTATGAGGTACGGTATCCGCCAATTATATCTCATTTCAAGATATTGTGGCAGGTGATGACTTGCCACCCACTAAATGCCCCCCCCCCCCCCCCATTTAGTGGGTGGCATAATAAAGCCCCCCCCCCATAAAAGTTTGCTGTATTGTGTATTGGCGCCTAAGGGACAACATTTGGCGTGTGTGGTTGTCGAGAAGTGTGCTGCACTAAGAGCTAGTCCCGGCGTTAATGTCCTTTAACACTTCCACCCTGGAGTTTAGGTTCCTACTGTTGCGGTTTCCATGCTTGACTTAAAAACTAAACTACTAAACCGATTTTGATGAAATTTCTATGGCAGCAATATAAAAATATATTCTATAACAGAAATAAAAGAATTTTCCAAATCGGCTTATAAATAAATATCTGGGACATTTTGCATACACGGTCATCTGACCCCAAACTAAGAAAAGCTTGTAATATGGCTGCCAGAGACTGATATACATACATACATATATATTTTTAAATACATATTTTTTTATACATACTTAAATAGATACTAACAACCAGACATAGAACAAACACAAATGTTCATGACATAAATGTTTGCCCTAGATGGGAATCGAACCCACGCCCCCAAGCGCAGAAGGTAGGTTCAACCAACTGCGCCACTGGGGCAGTCCGATAAATGGCAAAGTACTGAGGTAAAAAACATACAACCTGATTGAGTCGGTTAAAATATTTTTATACGGTTTTTTCTGTCAGAGCTAAAATACATAGATAGAGAAATAAACTATATCATTTTTGGAATACAATGGGCAGACTTAGCCTAAGCTATCTACGTTGTGATTGGTATAACAATCTTCGGTTGCTAATTGCAGTTGATCAAACTAGTGCACCGAATATGGCTAACTAGCGTCGTCTAAGTTGTGACTGGATTCCATGTGGTGTATAAATTAATGTATCATTGGACTCAATTACATTCAATTATTACTAGTTGGGTTGCACACTGAAGTGCACATGCACTGTCTGACCGGAAACTTTTTTTGTTGGCTAACAGGACTTGAAGCTGCATTGCTAATTATTATTTATAAAAAAACTGTCTACCACAACATTTCAAAATTATACACGGTTACGTATATAGACTACTAAGCTAAAGGAGGTCATTGTATTCATCATTATAAACAACTTTTACTATGGGACCAACCCTGAAATCGCGAAAAAAATCAGGTGATCCATACGTTTTCTTATGGAACAGTTGATATTTTTTCGCTATTTCAGGATTGGTCCCATAGTTAAAATTCTTCATAATGATGAGTACAGTGACCTCATTTAGATTAGTAGTCTATTTGTGTAACCCTGTTTAGGTACAACTTAACTTACAAGTTACAACTTCTGTGACGCCGGTCTCACGACCCGGATTGGTTCCTCAGGCCAAATAAAATAGCCCCGATGTATTACGGCGAACACACAAACTGAAGCCACTTTTTGAAAGCGTAGTCGTTTGAAATTTTCAGTATGAAATTAACACAGTTTTGAATACGTATGTGTACGTGAGTGTATTTATACTGGGAATTCACGTAGTTTTGGAAGCGATTTTGACTTCACTTTGGCAGTGCACGCCGTAATCCTTCTGTATTTTTTATTTGATCTGAGGTTTGCACTGAAAACTCCAGGTTGTGCGCCGATGTTGCTGTCGCGGGGTGGTCTAACGGTGCAGGGTGTAAAATGAGGTAGCTACTCAAAATCACAATACAAATGAATATTCGTTTTTTTTACCACCCAGTCTCTCAGACATGTATGTCACAAATGACGGGTTAAGTATAATTGAGAATGTCCCCTTGCTAGCCTAACACATGATTTTTGGTCACTGACATAGGTGTTCCACTCAAACATCTAATAAAGAGATGGAATAATATATCTATTTAAGTAAGTATGTATTTAAAAATAATATACGTAAGTATATCAGTCTCTGGCAGCCATATTACAGGCTTTGCTTAGTTTGGGGTCAAATGACCGTGTGTGCAAAAATGACCCGAATATTTATAATGAGGGATTTTTTAGGAAGTTTTACGATGTCACCACACGAAAAACGTCGCAAAGGCACGTGGCGAAACAAAGTCAATGACATACGGACCTTATATCAACCGCAATGTATGTGTAAAGGAAGCATAGTAAATACTTTGTGCTTAGGTATATTTCCTTCTGTCATCTTTTCACATATAGGTGCAAAGTAAACTATACGAGCCGGCTTTGATTTTATTTTTTAAGTCTTTAATGTCTCATGGCAAACTCATCGGTAAAAGCTTTATGTATTTTAACAATTCAAATAACTCACCACTTAAATTCTAGTCTGATGAATCGAAGATGGAGCAATGGTGGCCAACCAGTAGCATAAGCACTTTACAATCTGATTGGCACCCGGTTCGATCTTCGGCTCGATCGGCACCAATGACTTATGGGCCAGCATGGTGGATGGCCAAGGCCTTGGCCAGCCCAACGTCTTTCTCTGAGAGAAGGCCGCAGTCCCAGCAGTGGAAACATGATAGGCTGAAATGGTGGCGATGATGATGAAGAATCGAAGATAGACTTATTAGCGAATATGAATAGGTGTCGCAACTCACTACGCAAAGGGAAATACGGTTGCCTAGGTCGGTTTAACACATTCTTAGTAAATTTTTTGCTGTTTCCCTTTCTCTTGCGAGGGTATGGAGACAAAGCGGGGGTAATATTGTATGATTCAGTTCAGACACAGACTAGGTAAAGCTACATCTATACTAATAGTATAATGAGGAATAATTTGGATTTTTGGATGATTGTAACATAAAAAACATAAATTCATATCACCGGAGTAACTATATGCCATAGAATAGAATAGAATATAATTTATTAAGAAGTCGATTTTTAACATCTTAGTTTAAATACTAAGAGCTAGCCATCACACCAATCTCGTCATTACACAAAAAATAGTTATAAACGAATTCGTATTTAGCTGTAAAGGGGCTGTAGTAAAAATCATAAATCATAATAAGTAAGTATAAAAATTAAAATTAAATAAGTAGGTATAGGTTCATGATCAAACTAATTTTTATAGGCTTCTGACTCCGTAACTTGTACCCCAATTTATCAGTTTTGGTAGGTAATAAAAGTCATGTATAACGTTCTTTTATAAATTACTAGCCGCCCATCCCGGCTTCGCACGGGTAGAGAATAAATTTTTGAACATTCTAGTAATAAATATAGCCTATGTTACTCAGGGATAAAGTAGCATTCTAAAGGGGAAATAATTTTATTTCGGTAACGTATGATTGTAACGAAACCAGTATTCGTTACAATCATACGGTACGGGACGGGATACGTTGCGGGATGGGCGGCTAGTAATTTATAAAAGAACGTTATACATGACTTTTATTACCTACCAAAACTGATAAATTGGGGTACAAGTTACGGAATCAGAAGCCTATAAAATTAGATTGATCATGAACCTATACCTACTTATTTAATTTTAATTTTTATACATATTATGATTTATGATTTTTACTACAGCCCCTTTACAGCTAAATACGAATTCGTTGATAACTATTTTTTGTGAAATTACGAGATTGGTGTGATGGCCAGCTCTTAGTATTTAAACTAAGATGTTGAAAATCGACTTATTAATAAATTATATTCTATTCTATTCTATGGCATATAGTTACTCCGGTGATATGAATTAATGTTTTTTTTTTTCATACATGATACATTGTACTCCATGTTCACACCCAGTTTCGGTAAAACGTGACCCTCTAAAAGGGGTTGTGGTGGGTATAAATTGGCCTATCACAACCTTTCTTAGGTGGTTTGTCACTACCTAGGATAACCTCTTTGATCGGGTCACTTTTTCGTTCCCAGTGGAGAACAGCTGCTTTTCAAAAATGCTACCTTACATTCTTACCTACGCTCATTTTGTTAGAATAAGATTTGATTGCTCATTGTCAATGCACGCCAATGCATGTAGACGATAACTGATAACACCAACCTAATCAGCGTCGGTGTCTTCGTAACCCTCGGGTAATGACATATCGTGCCCCTTATCAATACTGTAGTACGATAGTTTATTGCATTGTTATTGGTTAATTACTATGCAGTAATTATGACCACGTATTGTAAACAAAAATTGTGTTTCCTACTTACCTTTTGACCCGGTAGACAGTTACCTATACTCATAGTAGGTATAATAGCTTTCATTTATCATTACTTCCGCTCTGTGCTCTGAGAGCAAAGGGCGAGGATGTCACTGATAGCATAATTATGCGCTAATGATGAAGTTACATATGATACCTATCGGCCATTCTGTCTCCTCTCTATAAGATCTCTAGGATACATGTATCTCTATATGTATACTGGGTTACGCGGAAAGGGTGTAATAAGCCGAAAGGGGTCCATAGTACTCATCATTACGAACAACGTTTACTTGAATGCAACTCTAAAATCGCGAAAAAAATATATCTGTTATTCTATAGAAAACAGTCATTCACACTCGCCAAAATATACAGAACTGCTGATATATTTTTCGCGATTTCAGGGTTGGTCCTATTGTAACGTGCGTAACTGTGTTCATACTATATATACCTTTTTATTCTGCTTGTAACTATACATGCTGAAGGAAAGGGTAGAGTCTGTGGTAGAGCATACAAATGTCTCCATGTCTTATGATGAGTATAACGAACCCCTTTCGACTTAGTACACCTTTGCCGCGTAACCCTGTTTGAGACGGCAATTCACAGCAGTTAGAAAATATATTTTTTGTACTTCTCCAGAGAATCTTAGAAACAGACCTGCACATATCGCAAGGGGTGTCCGATAGCGAGCTGGAGAGATGCGTCCGCCATATGCTGCAGTACAGCGTCAAGACAAACCAAGCAACCTTCAGGAATCAGTTGTATGGAGGAACCGATCCTTACGGGCTGGCTGGAGCCTGGATTGCAGAAGCTTTTAACACAAGCCAGTAAGTATTTTATCACTTTTAGAGAACTGACTAACTCAAGGTCATCCAATGCTGTCTAATGTTGACACTAACTCAGAGAAGTTTTTGTTAAAACCTTACAATTTTCGTCTTGAACGCTACAAAAAAGAAAAATTATTCGATTTTGCAGGTACACATATGAAGTAGCCCCAGTATTCACTCTTATAGAGCAGAAAGTGCTAAATCACATTCTTAAGCTATTCGGGATTCCTGGAGGTGACGGCATCTTCAGCCCTGGAGGGAGTATATCGATGCTTTACGGACTGGTTGCGGCGAGATACAAGGCATTTCCTCAAGTGAAAGCTAAAGGGATGAAGGGCCTGCCTGATCTAGTTGTCTTCACATCTGAGGATGTAAGTAGAAACGAGATAAAATAAACTTACGTTACCTACTTACCTTTATCCTACTTCTTATTTGAAAAGTATCAATAGTATCACCAATGACGATATAACATAATAATATAAAAGTTATATGATTATTTACGGGATATTTACCGTGGTAAGGTTGTGGAAGGAGCTCCCGATATTTCGGCGCAGTTACATGCACCATGTTCACGGGAACAACCTTACCACGGTAAATATCCCGTAAATAATCATATAACTTTAGTGAACAACCGTGATAGTTTAAAACAGTGTATAATAATATAATACCTGAGTGAGCCTCTGGGGTGCTAACGTAGTTGTTCTAGTTTAATAACCACTAATCACAACCAACAAGCCATGTTAGTGGTCAAACGCAGTATATCTATTTTATATTATAGGGACTTTATATATTTATATTATGGACTTTATATAGAGATGTAGAGAAGAGATATAAAAATCGATTTGTGTCTGTATGTATGTGAGTACGTATATATGCTCCCTATAGACTACGAAATGGATGGACTGATTTTGACGGGACTTTCACTGGCAGATAGTTGATGTTATATAGAGTAATCCGCGTGAGTGAAACCACGGGGCGCAGCTAGTACGGGATAAAAACATTTTACATCGATGCGATGTGTTTGTTACCTGGGAAACTCTGCGTTTCGGTTTGTTTCCATTTTACAGATAATTGAACCAATTTTGATACAATTTGGCAATGAAATAGGTGTGCAGTAAGAGAACGGCCTTAAGATAGGTACTTTTTATTTTGGAACACTTCGGGAAAATCCTAAAATTGCGGGCAAAACCACAAATGTACTAATATTTTCTCATTTCTACATATTCATCTTTTTATGTGTCTAGATTTGTGAAAGAATAAACCTTGACGCAAATTCCAGAGCCACTACTCGATTCGCAAAGCAGCCCACTGGCTTGGCTTCGGCACAGATAGCATCAGATCCATACAAACCAACGACCAAGGACAAATGATTACCCACGAGCTAGATAGAGCTATTCAAGAAGAAAAACGTCGTGGAAGGTATCCTTTGATGGTGAACGGGACCGCTGGAACAACTGTTCTGGGAGCCATCGATAATCTGGAAGAAATAGCTGACGTATGCAAGAAGTATGGTGTTTTGATGTACGTTGATGTAAGTATAAAACCCTAGACTACCCTAGAGGCCTTTAACACTAATGCAGTGTTCATGAATAATATCTTTACCAATAGCTTAATATTTATAGCCTAATATTACATTTTTTCTTTTTTTTAAACCGTACTTCATAACGGGTTTTTTTTTACCAATAGCTTTGTATTAATTGTATTTTAAAATACTTTTAACTATTGATTACAGGCCTGTTGGGGAGGAAGCTTGATGCTTTCACACCACTATAGAAACAGATTGAAAGGAATCGAACGGTATGAACAGTTATAGAAGCAATGAATACCTACTTCTTCTTAAAAAAAAAACCATATCTTATACTAACTATCTATACATTAATAGAAAACGTAGAAATAAAAAATCTGTGATTGAAAAAATGAAAATGAAAATGAAAATATATTTATTAACACAAACATAAGTTGTTGATTGCGAGATATAAAAAAAACTAGACTGGTTTTTAGAATTTTTGTCTGTTTGTTTGTTTGTCCACGCACATCTAAACCACTGGATGGATTTAAATGCGGTTTTCACGAATATGATTAGCTATGACCAGATTGAAGTATTGAAGTACAGGATGTTATTTTGTGAAAGGGAAGAAAAATGGGTTGAAAGTTTGTATGAAAATCTACGCGTACGAAGGCGCGGACAACAGCACTAGACTATAAATATACACCATCATCAGCCATAAATTGCTAACAACTTGGGGTATAACCTCTATGCGATTTTGATACTTTCTTTATTCTATCATTTAAAAAAAAACTCCGCTAATGAATTCAACTCGTTAAATTTAAATCTCCAGAGCAGACTTCATATCGTGGAACCCTCACAAGATGGCAGGCGCCCCACTCCAGTGTTCCGTGTTCCTCACACGAGAAAAAGGTCTCCTGCACGAAGCAAACTGTGCCGCTGCCAACTATCTGTTCCAGCAGGACAAGTTCTATGACGTCAGCTATGATACGGGAGACAAGAGCATCCAGTGTGGAAGAAAAGTGAGCACAAATTACTAATTGTATATTCATTATTCCCGCTGCTGGAAAGGCCATGGTAGTTGAAGAGGCGAGCATTTTTACGCCATGTATGCAACAGACTGCACAGGACAGAATTACGTTTAACACACGTTCACAGGATATAATTATGTTTAACACTGTTTTAAACTATCACTACAGTCATGTGATTATTAACCCGGACATTTACCGTGGTAAGGTTAACTTTATCACGGTTAACGATATTCACTGTGACAAGGCGAACCTTATCACGGCAAATATCTCGTTAATAATCATATAACTGTAGAATTATGTTTCACTGACGACGTTCTTTATTTATAAATCATAAATCCAATATGTTTTCTGTATCAATTTCTAGGTAGATGCCTTCAAGCTTTGGGTGATGTGGAAAGCACGAGGAGACCACGGCCTCAGCGCGCTCACCAACCGCGTAATGGAAATCGCTGAGTTCTGTATCGAAGCAGTGGCAGCGAGGCCTGGCTTTAGGCTAGTGTCGGCACCCATGCAGTGTCCTAACGTCTGCTTTTGGTACATACCCAATTTCATGCGGGAGCAGGAAGAAGATTCACATTGGTGGGATCTGATGCATAAGGTAACAAGTGACTGCATTTAGACAGTTCTGTATCGAAGTAATAGCAGCGAGACTGGGAATTAAGCTTGTGGTAGCACCTATCCATTGTCCTAACTTCTGATTTTAGAAATAATTATCAATTAAAAAAAACCGACCTCAAAATTAGTAAAATATGCAATTTCAATTCCGTGAAAGATATAATAACGTCGTCAAATTAGCCAAATTTTCCAATTATTTTGATTTAAAAGCCAAACTACTGAACCTATTTTAATGAAATATCTATGGAACCAATCCGAAAGTATCTTTTCAAATAAAAATAATAATTATTAAAATCGTTTCATAACGGAGTTATGAGGTAACAAACATAAATAATTATCAATATAAAAATACACTTCATAAAAATGTCAGAACTGTAATGGAACCACACGGGGAGCACCAGCTTTCATGTAAAAAAAATATTATCAAAATCGGTTCACCCAGGCGAAAGGTACGAGGAAACAAACATGAAAAAACAATCGAATTGAATAACTCCTTCTTTTTGGAAGTCGGTTAAAAAGGAATATTCACGTTAGTGGGATATAATGCATAGGTTTTAAATGTGGGTTTATAAAATATATTTTATAAACCCACATTTAAAACTAATATTTCTCAATATTAAATAATTAAATTCTAAAATATATTTTATAAACCCACATTTAAAACCAATATTTCTCAATATTAATTTATTTCTCAATATTATTAAATTCAATTCAATTTATAAAATATATTTTATAAACCCACATTTAAAACCAATATTTCTCAATATTAATATTAATTTAATTCTCAATATTCCTTCGCTCTATAGAGCGAAGAAATATTGAGTTTTAATTTTAATAAGTTCTTAGGATTAATTTCAAACTAATCCAACGTATGTGCAGCGTAAAAAACTTGGATTACCCTTTTGGGCTCTTTCGGCCCGATTGGGCCGAAAGTCCAAGATATTTTATTCCAAGTGCCCAAAACTGTTGAAGTTTTTCTATCTTCTACTATTATAAACTTAATGAGGTTTCTTTTGTCGATAAATTAATAAAAAAATAACTTCTTGTCACACATTTAGGATCGAAAAATGATGTATTTAAGTTTCGATCCTAATGAGCCACCGACTGCCTCGGTGGCTCAGTTGGTAGTGATCCTACTTTCTGTGCTTGGGGGCGTGGGTTCGATTCCCATCTAGGACAAACATTTGTGTGATGAACATTTGTGTTTGTTCTATGTCTGGGTGTTAATATCTATTTAAGTATGTATTTAAAAATATATATGTATGTATATCAGTCTCTGGCAGCCATATTATAAGCTTTGCTTAGTTTGGGGTCAGATGACCATGTGTGCAATAATGTCCCAGATATTTATTTATTATTTATTTATTTGCAGATAACACCAAAAATCAAAGAGCTCCTGACCCTCAACTCGCAGCTGATGGTTGCATACTCTCCGCTGCGCAATCACAAGAACTTCTTCCGAATGGCATTCACCTTCCATCCTATTATAAACGAGAAAAACGTCGTACAAATGCTGCAGGCCATTGAAGACTGCGGGGAAAAAATTTCGTTGGATATGCTTCACTAATTTATCAATACTTACTAATATTTCATAAGACAACGGCTACATTCGCAACAAAATTTCTGTACAGGAAAGTCACATGTTTAAGTCAAGAGTAAAATCAGATTACGAGCAAGTGATCGTCAGCAAAGGCTACATGTGTTTTATACCTAGTTTTTTGAATGCATGTGGCCGACACAATGATACTATAACAATAAATATCCTTAGGCCTAATAATTAATGCTTAAAATTAATTGAAAAGTAAAGCCGTTCCTGTCGATGGTAAACAACATTGCATGATTGCAAGAGTGAGATAGCGATGTGAAGATACTGGAAAATTATGTTTTGCAGATTATATGCTGATTATATATATCTATTTATACCATTGACCTTTATGTACATAGACTAAAAAGAGAAGCCATTACCTATAATATGTCTAGTTAGTAAATATTATTTAATTTTAGTGAAATAAATAAAACTTGCTAATCGTACTTTAAATTTTATATTAAAATAATTTTTTACTTCTTTATTTCACTTTTGTGGCTACAAAACTTGTCATGTCTGTATTATGAAGCTTGTGTCTGTCTCCTAGAACAGTACAGTTCAAACAATAAGTGCGAATTAGAACGTAACGTTTTCGACGATCCACTGGAGGTACTTGTCTACACGGGTGTATATACCAGGATGGCTTGGCTCACCGCACCGGACGCCCCAGGAGACCACGCCGATGGTGGCCCAGCGGCCGCTGGACATCTGGTACATAAGAGGGCCGCCGCTGTCTCCCTAAAGAGCATAGGCATACTGATTATTTTAGGTCTCAGAATACGTTGGTTTTTTCTTCTTCTTCAGGTTTCTTCAGGTTCTGCAACCATTTCTAGACAAATTCCTTAATTTCTTCTCTGTCCTGCGAGTATGTGATAGGTCCAGTTTTTTTGATGCTGACTGATATCGTGGCATTAGTTAGTTTAGGTTGGGAAGTATTTGAGAATAAGAATATAATTATAAGTATAAGTAAATCCGCATTATTACATACCTGACAAGCATCTTTACTGCCAGAATATCCAGCAGCGCAGATATTTTCCTCAAAAATTGAATCCGTGAAGGAGTCGATGCATTTCTGGTGATCCCAGATCGGCACCGACACTTCCATCAGCACGGTGCTGTGCGGCCCGCCGTAAGATTCAGTCCCCCAACCTGAGCATAATAGATTTGTCACGATACATAACGCGCCCAACGCTGGCTTGAGAGTTGAAGCGGTGTTGTAACGTACGAGCAGCCGAAGCAAAGTCAACACTTCTCAGTTTACTGAAGGTTAAAAATTGAGTTTAGAACAGTCGCGCTTCAACTTTTGAAACTCTAGTGAAAACTCTAGTTCAATTTATCAGCCTATCATGTTCCCACTGCTAGGCCACAGGCCTTCTCTCAGAGAGAGAGAGAGATAATAGAATAGAAAACTCTTTATTGTTCACACCAAAAATTACAAACGTACATAGAAGGTAACATAAATAACAACTTAAAAACTAGTGAAACAATTGGCGGCCTTATCGCTATAAGCGATCTCTTCCAGGCAACCTTAGTATGGAGAGGACATACAGAAGAGGTAAGAGACGGGGTGTGATGTAATAATGGAATAACTGGTATATCAAAACATAGACATACATTATACAGAGAGAGAGAGAGAGAGAGAGAGAGAGGAATGACCCTAATCCACCATGTTGCCCAGTGCAAGTTGGTGGATAAATATATTATAATAGACAAATGCTAGATTTGTCTATGATATTATGTGCCCAGTGTATTATGTCTTTGGACTTCTGAGGTTCTTGGACAAATCGGTTTCCTCACGATGTTTTCCTTCACTATTGTTAAGCGATGGCATCGAAATTGCACATAATTTTGAAAGTGTAAGTACTAAATAAGTCATTGGACCAACAGTTACAGTGCCTGTGCAGTGGATTAGATCGGGTGCCGTCAGATTGTAAGACGCACATTCATCTGCTTGGCTTCTTATCGCTTAAGTTACAATGTACAGTTTTGAACAAGCTTAAACCAGAAATACCTAGATGAATTTTCCCCGTACGCTTTAACACCGTGACGCCGCCACTGCCTGGATTTTCCAGTCTATATTGATAGCAGGTTTCATTGCTGTTACACAATTAAAGCTTACTGAAAACATTGCCTTTACATCGGAAATACCATCTTTTGTGCATTATGCACTCTACTGTTTGCCGGTTTATAAACCCAATAATTTGATATCATTAGTGCAGGTAGTGTATTTCTTACCGATGATAACAGCGGTTTCATTGACGAGGTCCAGCCCAAAAGGTGGCAGACAGATGGGCCACACGTATGTATTGAACACGGCCGGCCGGTTTAACTTGAGGATAGCGATGTCATTCTTATAAGTAGCCAGCTCAAAGTTCTCGTGCTGTCGCTTTTCTACCACGTTGAAGTTGTAGGCGCGGGACTCGTTATCTCGCATGAAGTCGTACTCGCCGAGACGAACTTCCAGCTCGTCGGCTTCCCATCTGGAGGGAGATAAAGACAAGCGACATAAGTACCTTACCTACCTACAAGAGTTTAATATTCGTAAGCTTCATCATCACCAACAGCAACAATTTTCCACCCAATTGTGCTGAGAGCAGGTAGATAATTTTTTAGTGTCTCATATATGCATCGGTCCTATGCTAATCTTGTCCACTGCGAGTATTTTAGTGCTAAACTGCTAAAGCACCGTACCACTTACCATCACCTCATCAGTTTTTGCATGTATTTTCCTCTATTTCTGTTAGATATAGACAATGTTAAACGACACAAAAGATCGACCAACTTTGTTCAATGGAAGGTATTGGAATACCATCTCACAGGTTTCAATCTAATTGCACCATGGCACCATGTATTACATTTTATTAAAAAGACGAAGAATTATTTCTACCTTCCGAAAGGCCGTCGCACACTGCATAAATCAGTTGAAAAGGGAGAAACAACGGGAGTAGTTTTGATTTACCGATTGTTTGAACAAAAATAGAGTTTGTTACTGATTTAAGTATAATATCTGTGGCATAGCACGCTTCAGAAATATTGCTAATGTTCAAGTCAATGTCTTGTAAGTAGAAAAACAGTAAAACTCGATGTTAACGGAACGAGTATCAATCAGGTGAAGCTATCTTATTTTCCTAGGATTCACCTGCTCCGATCAATTATGGAAAGGTCATGCTAACAGAAGTGTATCAATTACCTTCTAGTGCAGTGAGCCGCGGTAAGCACGTGTCTGTCAGTAATGAGGACCCCACCGCAGTACTGCTCAAAGCCAGTTGGAGTGATAGACGCCATCCAGGGCCACTCGCGGACGTCGGCGGGTCGGGCACCCGTCAAACGGCCATGGGGACGCGTACTAAGACCGCACCCTTCAAAATAATTTTGTGGTTAAAATAAGAGTTACAAATAATGTGATAAGGCCGCCTCTTGTCACACTAGCTCATAAGTTTATCTATCTGTACGTGAAGTTTATTTCTGGTGTGCACAATAAGAGAGTACCAGAGATGCCACCACCGCCAGAGAGTAAGACCACCACCAGACCAGACATACCACCACCAGACCGCCAGAGTACTAGACAGTAAGAGGAGTAAAGTACACTTTCATCTATTATTTTCTTTCATATATCTTCTAATCGATCCATATCTCTATTTGTGCATTTCTACATTATTTGTAAGTATACAATAAAATATTAAACAAGTGGGTCACATTAAAAACCGACTTCAAAAATATATGAAAAAGTAATAAGTGCGTATAAAATTTGAGGGTTGCCTTCGATTTCCCTGGAATCCCATCATCAGATTCTGACTTGGTGACAATGGGACAAATTTGGAAGTATACCCTACCGAACAAAAGAAAAAAAATTGAAATCGGTCAACAATTGGCGGAGAAATTGGTGAACATACATAATAAAAAAAACAATGGAACCGTCCTTCTTTTTTGAAGTCGGTTAAACATACAGCCATGTTGAGAACCCTTTTTAAAGTCAGTTGAAACATGATATTTTAAACACCATCTATAGGAAAGCCGTATACTTAGGCCATGATGGTATGTTTCGGCAAGTTTCGGCGAATAATGGGGCTCTGAGCCAAATCTACCTCTGTTCTCAGCTCTAGTGATCCTTAAAACAGCTTCACTATCCTCGTCTCTGGGAGCTGTCGCGGGCAGATCTCCAGCCAGTCCTTCTGGGCCAAATCTGTCCGTGTCTTCAGGACAGCACGCGCCGATTTGCCTAAAAATTTAGTTTTTCAGATTTATCAACATAACTTAGCTACAATTTTTTTCACAAGATGCTTAGATATGAACATATTTGGCAAAGTGCTGTGGAATACTTACTTTTCGTTGATAACACACATGTAGTCCATAAATTTAATGAAATCGGTCTTAAAGTCGTCTTGGAGGCAATGCTTGACCGGTCTGCAACGGCCCTGCTTACCGTTTGGTTGGGTACATGGCTGGTTACTATTATCCATCTGTAAAATTAAGAAGTTATCGGAAGATTTCCTCGAAAATCTTCTAGATCTTTTACTACCTTCTCCTCTAGTGTTTTTAAATAAAATTCTGAACCACAAACACTAGTTTTAAATTGACTACGAAAACATGTAAAAAAATAGATATTTTTCAGTTTTATCATGAATCCTATATACGATCGATCTTGGTTTCATTAATCTTAAATCTGTTTCAATTATCCATCGTCAAGAGTCACAAATTAGCCAGTTACGAACAAGCTGTGAAACCGTGAATAAAATGCATTTTTTCAGCAATTACTGCCCGTAAACGGGCGCCGAGAATAGTGTAGTAAACGGGTTCAATTATTTGCAATATTGTCTTGTCTAGTTTCTCCATAAATATTCTGTATTGTTGTATTTCAGGGAGGGTTTGGAGAGAGTTAAATGTACTATTTTAAATGATATAATTCGGATGTCGTATCAAAATATTGGCATAAACTAACCATCCTCCCTTCAAGTTCTACAAATCGTTTTGTTCTGCCTCCACCAACATGCATCCCACCTTGCTCTATGACCTCTCGCCATGCTGGATCCTTTAGTTCCGCTGGAATTATGTTAACAAAATGTTCATAAACCCAAATACGATATGAGTATTTAATAATTATCAATATAAAACACTGACTTAATCAGAACAGGACCAAATTGAAATGGGACCAAACAGGAAGCACCAGCTTTCAAATAAAAAATAATCTTCAAAATCGGTTCACCCAGTCAAAAGTTCCGAGGTAAAAAACATATTTTAAAAAAACAGTCGAATTGATAACCTCCTCCTCTTTGGAAGTCGGTCAAAAACGGATAAAATCCGTTTAAAGCGTTCACCTGTTCAGTTTGTAATAATCGCAAGAACCTAAGAAATCGTTATACAATTTTCAAATTTCAAAATAGTTGCATTTCGGTATCCTAGTCCGTGTAAAAAAAGTTCACATTTTTCATATGTTGCAAATTTTTAAATCGTTGTGAGTGTAACTAATTGTGAGTACCTATTTCGTTATCCTAGACCGATTAAAAATAAGTTTTTGTTTATTTCAAAACCAATCAAGTTATCTTTATGAAACATACAATAGTTTAGTTTTAAACTATTCTAATTATTTTTTGTGCAATATATCTTTTATATGAGTGGTTGTTTTAAACACCTTTTCCGTAAAACAAATCATCTTGCACTAACTTTTTGTTTATTATATACGGAATTATTTATTATATAATAATAATAATAAATCTTTATTAGAGCAAAAAACAGTAAAACAGTTAATACAATAGTGATTACTGCTATAGGTTCACATGGTGTTGGTGTTACTACTAGCTATATCTATACTTTTTTTATAGTGAGACACACTGTTGTATTGGAGTTCGAGTATCCCACACTAGGAGGTCTCCTGTGTCGTGGGATCCAGTGCCTGCCACAATTTAATAATCAGGATAAGGTGAACTAGACTTTAAGTACTAAGTATCTATGGGAGGGAATGTATATCCTTTATTTGTTAATTACTAGTCAGAATAATTGGCTTAATATTATTTTTGTATTTATACTCGTATAATATATAGTAGAAAAATGCGTGAAAACCACGTCATTTTCCATGATAAAACTCGCACTTACATTTCCAATCATTTTCACTAGCACTCACAACTCCAACAATTAGCAGAAAAACCAGCAACATTTTCGCAGCTTCAACCGAAGCCACAATTCGTTCTGAAATCTGACTGTCGTACAATCACCGCCAGGATGCTTAGATAACCCGGTACCTACTGAAATCCACAGGATGTCACTGAGCTGATAATTTTTGCGGCCAATATTTTATATTCTGCTTGTCTTATAACACAATCGACATGAATACGATTTAAAAAAAAAAACTGGTACTGATTCTACTAAACCAATTGTTTTTCAATTGTTAATGAATTGCCTCAATTTTTTCACTTTTGACACTTTATCTATACTTACCAACCTTGGTTTTTAAATCAATATAACTGGGAAAAAGATGTCATCCAAGTAAACGCAATTGCGTATTTTTAACCGATTTCAAACGAAAAGAAGGAGGACGGTTCTATGTTCTACAGTTTTTTTATTTAGGTATATGTTCACCGATTCCTCCGCCAACTGTTGACCGATAAAAAAAATCGGTTGGGTATACTTCCAATTTGATCCCATTGTCCCCAAGTCAGGATCTGATGATGGGATCACAGGGAAATCGAGGGCAACCCTCAAATTTTATAGGCACCTAATACGTTTTTCATATATTTTGAAGTTGGTTTTAAATGTGATCCACTTGTTAATAGTTTTGAAGTCGGTTTTTTTAATTGATTAAATTATCTATCGGCCGTGTAGTTTCTTGTTTGCTTCACAAAGTGGTTGAGGAATCCGCATGTTATATTGTGTAGTTCAAGGCTCGTTTGGTAGATTTATGATTTTGTAAAAGAAGCCTTGGTTTATTTTCTAGGCTAAAGAAGATTTATCTTTTAGGCTTTGTTTATTTAAGGCACCATTGACCTTATTTAATTAGAGTAGTTTAGCGGAAAATGTTATTAACTTATCAATGTTTTGATAAAATACAACATTAACTGCATATTTTCGTAGGTAGGTACGTATAATAGTATATACATAGTTCTGGGTTATGTTTAGTACGAATTATTAACACCTCTCGGTACCTATATATTATATCTGAACCGTATATTGTTATTAAAAGTATGTAAAAGTAAGTAAGTAGTTATTAAAAATAGCCTATTAATCCAAAGTATAGGTAAACTACCTTCATACCACATTTTACTGAACATTTCATAGTCAACGTGAATCTTAACCATGCGTTTTGTACGATCCACGGAAGGTACTTGTTCACCTAGGTGTACTTATTATGATCGGTAGCTACCCACACCGCTCCCTTCATTAAGAAGACTAAACAACGAATTAAATCGCTAAACTCGGTATTGCGCGTGCTATTTATTATCCGCTATGAAAACGCCTACAACAATCAGAACCACCATTTATTCAGAATGGTCGTGCTAACAGAAATGTAGGAGATACATTCTAAATGCAGTAAGTAGCGGTGAGCAGTCGAGTACATACGTATACCTAGGCAAATTTACATAACATACGGGACGTGACTTTATCGTAGAGACAAATTTCAACAGTGCCATGAAGCTAGGTGAAGAAATCTAACAAAAGCAGCCACTAGCCAGTTCCATGGCGTTTGTTACAGTACCTCCCACGAAGCCTTATCTGCACCATGATTGATTGGCTGCGCTTGCAAACCTAATGCAGAGAAATCAATAATCCACGCCCAAGACGTCAGCGCCACTTTTATACAGGGTTATACAGAAAAATTTCACTTAGCTGAAGTGAGTTTATTGCAGGTACTCATTATTATAAACAACTTTTACCATGGGACTAGCTCAATGACGGTATAACCTACAATAACTATAGTCACGATCATGCGAAAAAAATGTCCGAACCAAAACTCTGAACACACTACGCATTGCGCCGACTTTTTGGTTAGTGGTAAGGCAACCGCGAACCGACTACAACGCTGCGCGATGCAGTGCTACGATGCCCTAGCGGATAAGCGACGTTGAACACTATGCATGTGACATAACGTCTAAATTGAGGTAAATGTGACATTGCGAACTGAATAATTGATGTCTAGGTATGTACAACGACGTTCGTACGTTTTTTGACTGTTTTCACTTAAAGATTGTGACTCTATTGGTATTGTATCTCGATGTCTTAAACCCTTTATAATTTACCAGTCCTACATCGCGAAAAAACATCACCTGTTTAGGTTCCGTAAATTTCCTTGACTGTGACTGACATTTTTCTATGGAACAGCTGATTTGTTTTATAATTTCTGTTTGGTCCTAGAGTAAAAGTCGTACATAATGATGAGTGCAATGACCTCCTCTTGGCTTAGGATCGCCTTCTGTGTAACCCTATGTAGGAAACGTCATGATATAAAAAGAGAACGCTATTTAAAACTTTAACGGTTGTTCACAATAGTTATATGATTATTAACGGGATATTTACCGTGACAAGCTTGTGGATGGAGCTCCCGACATAATCAAAATACCCGTTCAAAATACCATATGCAGTGATAGGTTAACTTTGCGGAAAGATCTTCGGGAAAAGACATTCCACATCTTGCAAGTGCGTCGAAGAAATTAGCGTCAAAAGTGTACGATATGGGCTCTACATTGGGAAGATATGGTGAGGTGGCAAGCAGGGTGAGCCTTTTGATACTATAGATTTGATGATCATCTAAAACGTACAGTTATATGATTATTTACGGGATATTTATCGTGGTAAGGTTGTGGAAGGAGCTCTCGATATTTCGCCTCCTTCCACATCCTTACCACGGTAAATATCCCGTATAGAATCATATAACCGTAGTGAACAACCGTGATAGTTTAAAACATTTAAAACCTTTTCCTAAAAGTTATCACATACTAAGTCCACCCCGCGGTTTTACCCGACATTATCTCAGGATTCAGCTACCGCATATTTTTCTGGGATAAAAAGTGTCACGCTTAGGGTTTCCAACTAATGTAAAAAAAAAACACGTCAATACATTACTCAGTTGCCACGTAAAAAAGGAATAAACAATTTAATATCAGTAAGTATATTGTGGCTAAGCCCAATAATATTCTCTCTTTGTTTAAAGTGCATATGAGACAAGTAGGCAAGACATATGAGGTAAGTAGGCTTAGTTGATTTCCAGAACTAAAGTTTATCTTTCATAACTTTGCGAAGGCGTAATGAAGCTGAACACGATTTCTCATTTTGATTGATGGCTTCAATAAAATATTTATCTCAAATAGGGTTTATACGACTTTGGTTTATGTGTAGTTTTCATATAATTTGGAATGGAAATGATTAATTCACACTGACGGCGGGCTGACCTAATTAGTGTATAAATTCGCTTTTTGATCAAGAACTTTTATGGTACCTTGCTTTGATTGATATATTGTAAAAAACCTGTTTTATTTATAGCCTTGTGTATTTTATACTAAGAATTCCAAATAACTGAAGAAGAAAGTAGTTTCGGTGAAGCAATTGCTCATACGAGTATTATGGTATACTGGGTTATTCGGAGAGGGTATGCAAGATCTGTCCGTCTGTCCTAATCCTTTAGAACCTTCTTATCAGAATTAAATTTTAGGCATAAATCAAAATTTTATAAGTATACAAAATGGAGAGTATTTTTCAAGTGATTCATCAAGTGGCTCACAGTCCTCCATGTGTAGTCGTTTTCGAACATCAAAAATAACAGAGTGAGAATTAAAAAAAATATTGGCATTACTTTTAGAATCACATTACAGATGGCATAAAGCTGTTTTCCTGTTGATATGCCATAGCTTGGCGAGAAGCGTGAGATAACTCGATAAATTCGAAAAAATATATTTTTATCTCTTCCGCTTCTAATAATTTTAATATAAATATTACTTTAAAACGTTTGCAATGTTCTTTTTATAAGAATTATTGGTACATCGCGATTTTTTTATTTTGTAATATAAATATGCGTATTAAAGAGTAGCTCTGTCCGTTGGCCTTAATATACATCAAAATTAACAAAAACATAACAAAACAATAACAAAACAAAACACAAACATAACAAAACAAAATAACGAAAAGTATAAGTATAACAAAAGTATGCTGACAATCCCGTCGTATCGTAGGCGATCATTAGCCTGCTGGCATCTTGCTAAAGTCGTCTGTAACCTCAGCTGTGGCGAAACCATGAAACCAACATTCATGTCTAACTGTTCACCAAGTCGACAGACGTGAAACCGATGGAGCTGTGGCAAAACTTAATACGATAATAACATTGCCTAAACAAACCAGAAGCGGTTCTCAATTTATCCATGTCGATCGAGTTTCTGGACAAGCCATAGAAATACATTCCGACGGGCAATTGTTTAGTCTGGCGTATGCAAATGCTCAAATATTTGACGCCCATAATGGATACAGTTTTAATAAATAATACATGGGCCGAGTTTCACCATTCTCGTGCTTTCTGGCTGTCTGGCAGATAAGATAATTTAGTGTTCCCTGCTAATGGGACATTCTAGAACGGAAAATAGAACCAGTGGATCACATTAAAAACAGACTTCTAAAATATATGAAAAACGTAATCAGTGCCTATAAAATTTTAGGGTGGCCCTCGATTTCCCTGGGATCCCATCATCAGATCCTGACTTGGTGACAATGAGACCAATTTGGAGGTATATTAACGAACAAAAGTTTTTTTTTAACTACCCGTGCGAAGTCGGGAAGGGCGGCTATTAAGTATATAACGTGGAACATAGAACCGTCCTCCTTTTTTGCAGTCGGTAAAAAACTAACAATGCGAAGCAAATAAAATCATTTGTATTTTTATTCAACTTGTTGCAATATATTGCAGCGACGTATATTTCATTCACCATAGTAGTGATAACAACTTACGCTTAACGAAATGTACTTAGGTAAGTTCTGCAGCTAGCCAAGTTTTTAATGTACTTATTTATAGTCCATTCGCTATCGGATGATAGCAAAATGGACTATAAATATTGCTGACAGAAGACTGCAATCAACCGACTATCCCAGGGGTTAGTTGCTCGACGGCTGCAATATATTGCAACAAGTTGAATGAAAATACAAATGCTTTTCTTTGCCTCGCTATGTTAGTTTTTATATTTTCTGTATTTGGCAGCGGAATAAAATGGCCCTCGCTGCGATCGTATCAATCTTTATTGTAGTTGTCCTGTTGTTGTTTGTACTTAGCGATCATATATTCATTTCTACTAAATTACTCAGAATCTTCGTTCTTCGTAAAATCTAATTCCAAAGATAATTTGTAACCAATGTCATTGGGCTCACCCATTGTTAGTGCAGTCGTCTTTTGTTTCCAACACGTGTATAATGAATAGCTTAAAATGTAAGTTATCAGAAACAAGTGAAACTATGCAATAAAAAATTATAAGTAAGTCAATTTCCATGGTATAGTCAAAGGTAAGTTTAGATTATGTTGATGAAGGTGCCTTAATGCCCGCTTTGACCTCCATTGCAACGTGTTCTGGGCCTCTGATAAGCATTCATAAGTCGTAAAATTTATAGAGCTATCACATTCTGTTTACGTTTTGTTTTCGTAAGTGTGAAATTTTGGATTGTGGTATTGTATTCGAAGAGCACGCTAGGAAATCTTGGATGCCACCCGAAAGTTCATGAATGATGGTATGGTTGATTGCTGCAATTTTATGTAACAACTTGTTATCCTATCCAAATTTCAATGAAATTTCATGAATATGGAAATTTTGGTTAAATTAGGTTAGGTTATTTAGGTTGGAATTATATCTGAGTAATTTATTCGTTCCACTTTTTGAGAGATTTTGTTACATGTACCTACCATGTAAACAACCCGTATGATCTGTAGACGAACCAAAGTTAAATACACCCACATACAAAGTTACATAGCCCACCAGATTAGCAAGTTGAAGTGGCAGTGAGTAGGGCACATAGCATGCAGAATAGGTGGCCGATGGGGCCGAAAGGTTCTAGAATGGAGACCACGGACCGGTAAGCGCAGCGTATGACGTCCACCCACAAGATGGACAGACGAACTAAAAGAGACCGCAGGGAAACGCTGCAAGCCACCGCTTCCAACCGGCCCTTTCGGACATCGATGTGGGAGACCTATGTCCAGCAGTGGACGTCCTATGGCTGAAATGATCATGATGATGACCATGTAAACATATTTTAGAAATTGATTTTAACTTACTTTTCACTGTCGTAACATTATAAAGAATCAGCATGAAAATATAATAATTTGGTACGTAGGTACTATTGAACTGATCTGATGATGGAGTTAGGTGGATAGTGAATGGCTACTAGTAAACACGAGTTTGAGCTCATTTGGTTTGTTTTAACGAGTCACATGCGATTTTTTTTAAAGTTTTATTAACTATCATCATCAATATTTTCAGACTATCATGTTCCCACTGTATCATGACTCAGGCCTTCTCTCAGAGATAGAGAGAGAGAGAGAGAGTGGGCCCTAATCCAGCATGCTGGCCCAGTGCATGTTGGTGAATGTTAAGTGTTTGAATTTTTGAGGTTCTTGGACGTACCGATATCCTCACGAATTGTGAGTGACGATGCTTTTCTTCACCGTTTTCTAGCGATAGCATCGAAGCTGGGCAAATTTTATTTAAGTACCAACGTCATTGATAAACGAACTGCGTGCCGTCAGATTAAAGCGTTCATGCTACCGGTCGCCCACCATCGCTCTTGCGCTTTTAAACTATAATTATTATTAATGCCATAGGTGGCAAACAAGCTAACGGGCCGCCTAATGGTAAGTGTTCACCGTCGTGTATAGCTGTCCACGTATCACAGATACGTTTCCTTTCAAGACTCTTAACTAGGAGATTATATCACGCAATATCGTGGCCCTCTATCAAGCAACAAACTGCAGTTGAACTTATTTTGCGTAATTACCATTAGTATTTTGCAAGCCAAGCCAATAACGTGCGTGTAGTTTATAACTGAAATTGAATTGCATTGCATTGGACTTATATCATAATCATAATAGAATTATTATGATTAACATCAACGCTAGCTGTTCAATAAGTCTTTGTGATTTAGTTTTTATTATGCAATAAGATTTATATGATTGCGGTAGAACACTGTTATAAACTGGATATTCTGCTTCAAAATATTATTAGTTATTGTTTGATTCATATCAGGATTTTATCATCATCATCATCATTTCAGCCTATCATGTTCCCACTACTGAGAATCAGGCCTTCTCTCAGATAAAAAGGATGGGGCCTAATCCACCATGCTGGCTCAGTACATGTTGGTGAATGTCCTAAGTCTTTGAACATTAGAGGTTTTTGGACATACCAGTTTCCTCACGATGTTTTCCTTTACTGTTTTTGAGTAATAGCATCGAAACTGCACATAATTTTATTTAAGGTACTAAATAAGTAATTGGTGCAGCGCCAAAGTTCGAAGCGGTTGCCGTCAGATAGTAAAGTGTATATTCATGCTACCACTCGGTCACCATCGCTCAGGACTACCATCCACCGGCCACCATCAGGATTTCGAAGATTCGTATCTAGTTGCGGAAATATCACCAACCGCATCTGGATTTTAGAGTCTGATTGTCGTGCAGCATCGTCATTGTCTTGCAGGCAAATTCTAATCGTAGTCTAATTCCAATAACCTTAATGTTTAATTACATTGGAATTATGTCCATTTTATTTACCTACCTGAAGATTATATGGACTACTAGCTGCTGCCCACGACTTCGTACCCGTAAGCTTTCACAAAAACTTTCAAGCCCTTTTGTCACTCTTAATTTAACTCTTTCGCAAATGCTTTCTAAGCGAACCTCTACACCCCATAAAGAATCTGCCTGCGGATTTCACCTTTGTAGGTCAAATAAATTTCGTCATCTACACTAATATTATAAAGAGGAAAGATTTGTACCTATTTTTGTATGTTTGTAATGAATAGGCTCCGAAACTACTGAACCGATTTGAAAAATTCTTTCACTGTTGGGAAGCTACACTATCCCCGGGTGACATAGGCTATATTATATTTTGTAGCGAGGCCGAAGGCCGAGCTTACACTCGTGCGAAGCCGGGGCGGACGGCTAGTGAGTTATATAGTCAGTCAGTGGTATTTAGCTTTTATAATATATGTATAGAAATGAAGAAAACAGGTACGTTTATGCGAATATAAGTAAAGTAGGTTTAATAAATAAAATAAAACATACAAATTTGCAAAACTTGGAATTTGGCATTAATTTTGGCCATGAATTAGGTACCAATTCTACAAATAGCGATGCTTTATTCAGTTAGACTTATTGTTGCAATATCAATAAAAAAAATAAACCATAAATTTTGTATTCGAATGAGAACGTTTTCAATCAACTAACCCCGTGATAGCATTCGAGATCAGGGCCCTTATTCTGCACAGGCAAACGCGCGCTATCGTGGCCAAGTTAAGCTTACCTACCCCCAAAATTTGGCATCTATTGCTTAGGAAATAAAGTTCAACTTTTGGAGGTTAACTTAACGCGCCCCGATAGAGCGCGTTTGGCCCGTGCAGAATAAAGGCCCAAGCTGCAATAGTTTGGTAAACATTACTGGGCATCACTCACGTGATTGGATTATATTGTCATCGAGGTGTATGAGGCTTATTATGAGAAAATGAGGAATACCGCCGGCTTCGATTAGCTAAGAATGCAAATATGTAGTACCTACCCACTTCAGATTGTGATTTAGGTATCTAATGGAACGCGGGCAGCTCTTGGTTCATTAGGCAAGGACCTACTCCGGTATAACTAAGCAAATTCATTCGACTTTGTATTTAATTTGAAGTGATCTAAGAATTTCACTGAAAGCTAATCAATCAAAAGGGTTTGCATTGCATACCAAAACTGCAGCAGAGAAAAAGAAAGTTATATGATTATTTACGGGATATTTACCGTGGTAAGGTTGTGTTCACCATGTTCACGGGAAGACACGGACGGGTTCTTCCCGTGAACATGGTGCATGTAACTGCGCCGAAATATCGGGAGCTCCTTCCACAACCTTACCACGGTAAATATCCCGTAAATAATCATATAACTTTAGTGAACAACCGTGATAGTTTAAAACAGTGTTTAGAAAAAGAAAGGTCTAAAAAATTTCACATCAAAAGTGTACCTTTTTTTATAGGTATATAGAATAGATCTACGCTTGGCCCCCAACTCGCCTGATGGTAAGTGACGGTGTGGCCGGTGATAGAACATGTTGATCTAGAAGAAATCTATTCACTCTAGCCTTGACTTATAGAGTTAAATACAATCACTTTATGCATTACCCGATAATAAATTACCGATAGAAATAGTTGCTTTTTGCAAAAACTTCAGTACCTAAGTGCTCTTGTGTTCGCAATAAAATAGTAGGCACCCTGGCTGGTAGGCGCCTAGGGCAAGGCAGGACCCAATAATTTGCTACTTCCTTTTACTGCTCGAGCTTATAGAGATATCAGTGAAGGCTGCTCTAGAATTATTCACCTGATAAATTGGAATGATGGAAAATTGGAGAATAAAAACAAACAATAAAAATTGCGTATATTAAACAAACATCAAGTTAACCTGTTTTCACCTTACTTAATTTATTGTATATCTTCTTTGCCTACTCTATAATTTGTTGCACTTATTTTGATGCTTCCTTTTTCATGTTTGTCAATGATTGTGAGATTACAAAAATAATAATAGCTTTATGCTTAGCCATCATCACTATTAGCTTTAATTACCCACCGATAGAAATTTCAGAGGTATTTACTGAGTATTTATTTTACTCTTTGTTTGTCTTTGTTTGACATTGTATTTTATCAAGACCAAGGACGTTATAAAACTCCTTGATCAAGCCATATAAAATGTTGTTTATGATGAAATTATGAAATGTGTATCAGCGTCAGTCTTCACTACCTACATTGCAAAGATACAAAGATTTCTCCATACAGGTAGAGTCGGTTGCATTTGCTTTTCTTACAGATCTATTCAGAAGCTAATTAATTAGCTGGTACGCCCTCCTTAGCTCCAATCATCTCATTTGTCCTTCACTTGATACTATAAATAAGAGATTTAACATATTTATTTTGCCGGATAGCTACAATTTTATATAGTAGCAATATTTACATAGCATATCATTTTAATTCGTGAAAATGTTAATAGAAAATTAGATAGAAAGATAGAAAACTCTTTATTGTTCACACCAAAAATTACGAACGTACATAGTAGGTAAAATAAAAAAACAACTTAAAAACTGAAACGTGAAACGTGTTCGTGAAACAATTAGCGGCCTTAGAAAATAAAAAACGGTACGATAATGATGAACTGGTAGGTGTTCATTAAATTCAAGATGAATTGGCGACGAAACAGGCCACGTGAGGCATAATACTATACATATACATAGATTAATTAAATAATAAATAAATATCTAGAACATTGTTGCACATACGGATTGAAATTGAAATTGGATGATCTATGAATATCAAACGGATAGTTAACATAGGTAAGGTGAGGTCAACAGGAGAGCAGTGGATGGGACTGGCACAAGACCGAAATAGAGAGAGCCTGCAAAAGCATACCTATAGGTATTCAGGTATAATTAGATAATGTTTAAAAATGATAATTATAACAATCAGATGGTTTAATGATAGAAATTTATGTGATTTTGTCACATTTTGTTTTTATTATACTCGCGTACGGTTAAACTAGTTACTCCGACTATAGTTTTTAAGGTAGTGCAAAAAAGCGAGTTTGTTTAAAAAGTGAAGATGATGATGAAAACTTGACAGAATGGACGGATACCACATACTGGCCGGACATAGTCGCATCACTAGTCATTACATAGTGAAGGGAGTGCGTAGGCAGTATTGCATTATGACGATGTCTGCGGATATTATTGAATCGTGGTATAGTTAGAGAACGCCTCATTCATCAATAAATGTAACGATGTGATTTTGCAATGCCTTGACAGCCGCTCGACTGCTCAGCAACTTTGTATTGTGTTTATGGTCAGTGGTGAATTTAATTAGGGTTGTGGACTGGGTTAATTAAATGGGCTATTTATGATTTGATTACTCAATGAATTCTTCGCATACAATTTATTCATATAATGTACTAGCTGCGCCCCGCGGTTTCACCCGCGTGGTGATGAAAATCGGTGATGATGATAATGATGAAAAGTAGCGTATGTGTTAATCCAGGACATAAATAATGTATCATCCAAATTTCACCCAAATCCATCCAGTCGTTTCTGCGTGATTGAGTAACAAACATCCATCCATCCATACATTCATCCAAATTTTCACATATATGATATTAGTGTGATATAATATAAAACAAAGTGGGTTATTTAAACCATTTTATTTATCAGGCACGCAGGCTTCCTAAAACTTACAAGATGGTCCTTGTTTGGTTTGATTTTGTGAGTGGTAAAACAGAATCGTCGCTACTTAAATTTGTTTTATTCCACGGAGAGTTTAAAAGGTGAACTTCCGCAACGTAATGCCTGTAATTCAATTCGATCAAATATCTAAGATATTTAATTTCGAATTGAGTGGTAAAAGTTGTTAAAATACTCAATAATTGTAACATGGTGCAGATTTTCGAAGCGTCGATCGATTTCCGGCCCGAGTCGTGCTCGACAATATCGCAAAAAACGGATTCCAAAAATCGAAAGAGCGTCTACCTTGGTCATTGTGCCATACGTACAGCGACCAATTTATCTGCACAGTTGAGTGGTGGAGCCACAATGCTACATTCTGAACAAAACTTAAAAGCCTGCTGTCTAAAATTTTACCTCTTTCATTTAGTCAAAACAACATATAATTTGGGCACTTTGTCCGTTCACTTGTACGAAGACTTTAGAATTGTATCAAAAACTGCACGCATTCAAGTCTACAAATTGGCCGACCGGTTTTACACCATAAAAACTTGATGGTACAGTTTGGTAGCCGTGACCAACCACTGGGAAATATAGAGATAAAATATTCATCAAAGGAAACATCAATCATGTTGATCCTTATCTTAATAAGAAGCTTATTCGACTGAAATATCAAGATTTTGTATAAAGCGTTATCTTCCCTGTAGAGTCAGATCTTGCAAATGTAAACTGTCGTTCTCATAAATATTACCCATGATATACAATACAGTATCACTTATCTCTTGATATATTATAATATACTTTTTTTTTGTAGTCTTAGTTGTCTTAATTTCTGTACTCCTATTAATAGCTGTCAAAATTAGTATCCAAACCAAAGATATAAGCTACCAAACACTTGAGCCAGTTGTCACTTGACAGCCAGTTCCCGTTCCAGGTTAGGTTTGTTTACTATCTTCGACCGCAACATCATTTAGCATCTGGTGACATCAGGTCAGACGCCTAGCCGTCAACTGTAAAAAAAAATGATACAATGGCTCTGGGCTGCCATTGTATCATAATGGGTTATGTCTTTTGTCATTTGTTGTTAATATAAAACTTTAATCTACAAAAACTTGAAAAGTATACCTAATTTATTGTTATATTTTATAGTTCTACTAGAACACGCCGTTACATGAAAATAAATGACAAATGAAAAAAAAAAATATATATAAAAATATGTATATCTATATAGTAGTTGCTATATAGTCTATCGATTTTTTATCCCTCTAATTCCATTTTTCTATCGGACTGCCAGAGAGTGGGCATGAAAGGCGACACCGCTTCATGAGTGATATTCCGAAAATCCGTACCTATCCGTTTTGATTCCACTTTTATTGTGCGAACTGCTAGTTTGTGGAATGCGCTGTCTGATTGGGTGTTCCTCGATAGTTACAATGGGTCGTCAATAAATCGCGAGTCAAACGGTTTCTTTTAGGCAAGCGTGCTCCATCGTAGACCGTATCATCGCTAACCTCAGCTGACGTGGCAGCCAAACGCAAGTTCATAATTAAATAATAATAAATCCAGTAGAATAATAAAATAAGTAATGTTCATTGTCTTTCAGCGTGGTAATGCCGCCTGCAAGCTTAGTACGCTACCAACTGGGTTTGAGCATTTGGATTGTCTTCAAACCTTCAACGGTCTATGGGAAGTCTAAATGTTTTTGTAGTGTTAGTGTGAGCTTGTATTTTGTTTAATTAATAAAGGCACTTGACCTTAGTAAAATAGTAAATTTTAAGTTAGGTAGTCAAAATTGTGCGAAAACTAGGTCGGTAACTAGGTGTCAGATTTTGGCAACCATGCTCGACTATTTGCGTTGTAACTAAATGGCAGATCTTATCTCAAAACTGGGTTCCTTAGTAATGTTCTACACGCAAGACTGATCACGGTTAAATAAAGCAGTGGTCCAACAAAAGCGCCTAAACTATAATTTAAAATTACCACTTCCTTGTTAGTACGGTCTATTTCTTGAAATGGGATTTTGAACGCACATTTACAACGTAGCCCACAAAAACAGTTTGTTTTATCATTAGTCTCTTTAGCAGCTCCATAATTATCACTTATCTTGTTTTGGGTATTTCGTTTGTCTTTTTCTTTCATTATACGAGTTACCGAGATAGACAAGGAAGATAGGCAGAGAGGCTGTCTCGTTACCCGTCCCACTTTCGCCGTTTTGACGAAAACGCAAAGCGATGTTTTAACAAGCCTTGTCTTCATACGGACATTGTAATTATCGTTGCTTGTAAACCAAGGTTAAGGCCTCTGGACGAAAAACCTTTGATGGACACATACATTAAACAACCTTGTGTCTATTAGATAAGACTCATAAAAATGTTGTTGATGAGTTTGAACTAAGAGTTTTAGTTTTTGTTTCATGATTGTTTAAAGCCACACAAAGACGGTGCGGTCAGTGCCATCAGCAAAAACTATACAGCTTGTTCCATTCCGGTTTCCTGTCGAGGATTTTAACTCATTGATTTCATTTAGCTGCCCGCCGTCGGACCATTAGTTAACCGATCACGTTCCAGTAAAACCATGGAGTTTGGTGGCAAAAAGTATCTAGGTATCGACTTGCTTGACTGCATACAGGGAAGCTATTTAGATGGACGAAGAGTAAATTGACTTCTCGTTGTTGTGTATACCTTATCCAATAATCGAATACGATTATGTTTCAGATATGAGGCCCCCACCGTGACAATATCTGAAACTTAAATAAAAAAATGATATCAAAAGACATTTGGTTGCTATAAACAATATTCATGCCAATTCTTAACACACTTTTATTAACTTCCCTTATAATTAACGAACTATGTAAATAAATCTTGGCTTTCAACTTTAATCTACTTCTGTGAATTTGAATCTGGAAGTTTAAGTAACCCGGATGGCATTACAATAATGTGGTAACATCAAACTGATCTGATAATGGAGCCAGGAGTTCAATAGTGGAATTTTTCAATGGCTCTAAACCCCTCGAGTTCTTTCGGTTGATATTAACGAATCACATTAGCATATTTTTAGATTTATATTTTTTTATACTTTTAATATAGAAATATTTCACAAAACTACAATTTTGCCAGTTTTTATGCACTTACCTTAAATAAATTATAACTATTGGAGTTAGTTGGTTGTAAAGGATTAGGACGGACGGTTAGATGGACGGACAAAACGAACTTATAAGGGGGCTTAGTGCGAACCCCTAAAAATCGAAATACTGACCGACTGATAGACTCATCACAAAATATCTAAAGTTTTGCAGGTAGATAGATTCCTTACGGGGTGTCCGATAAGAAAGAATTTTACAAAGGAGCTGAATTAAGGGGGCAAATGGAGATTGACATTTTATATGAAAGTTTGCGCGTACAAAGTCGCTGGCAACAGCCAATTATCATAATGTTTGTAATTATCATTTTCAATAATTATCAATTTAAATAACCAACTTCACAAAATTAGTAAAATATGCAATTTCGATCCCTCGGATGACATAATATTGTCATCAAATCAGAGTAATAAAATTTTTCAGTTACTTTGATTTAAAAGCCAAACCGCTGAACCGGTTTTGATGAAATTTCAAAGGTACCATTCTGAAAGTATATAAGTATAAAATCTGAAAGTGTAAAAAAAAATCGGTTCACAAATCGGTGTTCTGAGGTAACAAACATTAAAAAATATTTTTTTTTCGAAGTCACATTAACGAAGAATCTTTACCTAACAGCGTTACGTTCTTAGTTTGTCCCTGCTCCACCAATAATTCCGTACATGTCTCGGCTTCGAGTTCATCATTAGGAGTAATGCGAGATATAAATGTAATAATAATGTCCTGGGGCTCTTCATAACGGTACCGTATTGTTTGTGGATGGTGGAATGAGGCCTGCAGTGGGAGGAATAATAGACGCTGATGATGCTCTTAATATCGAGTTACAATGAAATTTTATTAATACTACCTACTTGAAAATGGTCTAAAATGGAAAAGCTATTTTTTGCGTCTCATGGAATATGTTTATTTATAGTAATAAATAAAAATAAAAAAAAGTGTCCGTGACTTCGTACGCATAGATTTTTTTATGAAGTTTCAACCCAGTTTTTCCTCTCCCATATTTGTGAAAACCTCATTTAAATCAGTCCGGTAGGTTAGCTGATGTGCGTGTACAAACAAACAAACAGACAAAAATTCTAAAAACTGTCTTAACGTGTTCAGTTGCTTATTTTAAGAAGTGTAATAAAAAAGAAAATATCTCGCATTTTTTTTTTTTTAACTCTACGGTTTTATTATATGTATAGATAGGATATAGATTTGCGAATGAACGCGTCACACGAGGACAGGACGACAACACCATTGACATAATTATTATAGATCTCTAACGTAGCGCCCATCTGATAACAGCTTTATTTAGGTATATGCTTACACCTAACCTAAGGTTGCCTAGAAGAGATCGCTTATAGCGATAAGACCGCCAATTGTTTCACTAGTTTTTAAGTTGTTTTATGTTACGTATGTAATTTTTGGTGTGAACAATAAAGAGTTATTTATCTATCTATCTATCTTACAATCATTTCGCACCTCTAACTATTTTCCCCTTGGCATAATTTCCGCGTTCCCAATTCGATGATTGTCTTTTCATTGCCCGTTTATATAGAGCGACCAATTTATTGTAGACTTGAATAGGGAGCCAACGTCGCATTTTCTGAACAAATCTGAGAACAATACCTGAAAAACTTTAATTCTTTCATTTGGTCAAAGGTAACTAACTATGTTGGACTGTTGTTTGTTTCTCAACGTGTTCACAAGATGATTTGTAGATGTGTGAACTGTAACCATCTATATTATTTTAAGTAACATCTTCCTTTCCAAGCGTGGACATATAATTTGTAGCGCAATAATTGCTTCTAAAAGAGATAATCACAGGTCTTATTTCCTGTGTTTTACTTCGTTATGTAACAAGCATGATACCTATTTATTATCACAGTAAAATATACTGTTTATGTTAGTAGTTAAGGCGCGGTCTGATCGCGATTTCAAATTCGTTTTCACCCGCTCACGCCATGGTCTATTTGCTATCTAAATGCCTTTGTTTACAGTCGATAATTGCATGTCATCATATTTGAAGATAATGATGACTGTACTTGTGGTTATATTATTTTGAGGGTTTTTATTTAAGTAATCGAAATATGATTATGATTTTGTATTGGCGGATGATGATGATGATGATGAATCGAAATATAAAAATTAATTCAATGAACTGCTAAAAGTATTAAAATAAGTAATAGTTTGGCAATACAATTCTTAAAAAAAAAGTTGTCGCTGAAAATTCAGAGTATTTCAATTGCTTTTTTTGTTGCGCTATATGTATTTTAAGAATCCATATTATAAAACAAAATTTTAAAAGATTTTTTTTCTAGTTTAGTTGACTCTTTTTGAAACTGATCAATTAATTTCGGCACTTCACACTAAGCGTTTCAAAATACTTCTTTTTGTAAATTTTGCGATCGTTCCGCGCCTTAAGTAATGTTTTATTATGGAAAACTGGACTGAACACAAAAGATCGTGGGAATTTGAACTGAGAATAAAATCTTCATCGTTTTGCTTATCTGTGTTTATAATTGTATAAAGAGAAAAATGTTGTTATGATTTGCAAGGAAATTTTTAAACATTGATTCTTGAGTTTTTCATCCCACTGCTGAGAATAGGCCTCGTTCTCATAATATCATTTACTTCAGTGTTGTGTCATTTACCTATCATAGTTGAGTGACTATTTCTTCGTTTACCTTCTCTCAGTCATCATTCGATTGCTGCCTGTCATTCCGTCATTTCTTCGCTTATCCGAAGTCCTACCCAGCTCTGACCCACAGGCTTTTTTCCTCAGCTGGAAAGGGCCCTTTCTCTTTATACCATCTACCTCGGAGCCAGTAAGGTTGTATTCTCAGATCAAATGTTTCCGTCTTTCACCCACTTTAACTGCACACTTACTAATTTTTCACGTACACTAAGAAACTTGCTGCGACACCAATGAACTAATAGTCTACATGCAAAAAATGGGTGGCAAAGATACTTGCAGGGTGAGTTTGATTAAAGGCAACAAACCTGATTTAGGTTTGACGCGTTCGCACCCGCCATGCCACGTTACCATAGCTTCTTTGTTTGTCTGATCTGAGGTTGTATATACGGTAATGGCATAAATTTAAGGTTACTGACCAAGTGTAAACTCATTCTGAATTCTCCCCATTATGATATGTTTTTTTTTTGCCATACGTGGCAAACAATATATGTGATTACCGTTGCCTATGCATACATGTCACACCAGAGGCATCACATATGTTGCCGACCTATTAACAGATTATATTAACAGCCCTTTTGAAGAAACCCATGAACTTACTCGGTAATGAAGAAAGTACTTCTTTACATAGTTCATTTTTACAGTCGCTGAAATTAATATCTTACGCGCGTGTTTGCACCTAGCCCTGTGATTTTATTTGAAATCATCCAATTAGCAGATGTCTTATTTGCCCTCTAAGCGTATATCAACGTCATGTAGTTCCCGTTCGATTGCAATTAGAGGACTGTTTTTGCAGCTTACAGTTAGGCTGTCCAGGTCGTCTTCCTTACATGGAGACCTGTCCCAGACTGGGAATGCGCCATCAACTCGGGCCAATAGATCCGCGAGTCTGCGGTCTCAACCCATATGGATCCATTGATGTCTTGATTCGTGAAACACCGGTTTTGGGGACCTTTTTATTCTTGAATGAAATGATGACAGAGACAATTAGCTTAACGAGGTATGAAAGGATTTTGTTCAGTGTATGAAAACATTGTGTTTTATCAAGATCTTCGTAATGTTCAAAGTTGATGTGTATTGTCAGATGCGATGCAGATTTGGTTCCGGGTTCAAGTAACGGGTAAGAGATGGTTTTTGTGCTCGTTTGGTTATGCAATGTGAAATTGTTGATTTGCACGAATGGACGTGATGGTAGAGCATTGTGAAAACTTCTAAAAGGAAAGTAATTTGCTGTAGACTTGTTGTATTGATTACTTGTACGTATGAAAAAAATGTCGTCAGATAACAGATTAGGACAAATACGCCAGCCATTACGATATTTTTTTTTCACAGCAAAACGTGTTTTTTTTTAATTCTTCCGCTCTACGACAGATGGCGGGCGCACTTTATTACATACGTATTTCTTTAAATCGCGAATAAGACCACGTTTGACCACCAATTCGCCCGTGTTGGTAAGCAACGGATTGACGTGATTTTAACAGTAACAGTAACGTAACAGACGCACGAACCACGAACCGCCGTCTGACACGGCTATTATGCATCGAGATTTTGGAAGGCCGGAGAGTGATACTTTTGAGTTTTTGATTCTACATAAGATACTTTTAATCCCGGTAAAATATTCCAGGGGGAGTGTTCACTCGGGCGAATTCACCGGTACAGCTAGTTAAGTAATAAAAAATCGGGATGGGTAGGTAGTATCTCTACACTACCGTGTTTTTTTCTTCGACTCTCGTGGAATTAGCATGACACAACTTTTGACTGGACGACTTATATTTTTTTCTAACCTTTTAGAGCACCTCAATATCCATGCCGATGCAAAAAAAAACTCATGTAACCCTTTCTGTCGCGGAGTTATGACTAAGTATTTGGTCGCGCAGAGAGAATTTCGAGGCACCTTTGCTCCCGCTCAATGACAAAGGTGCAAGATGGCGTTAGTGCACTAACAGGGAACGAACTATTTTCATGATATACAGGGTTACGCATATAGTCTGTACTAGCCGAAAGGAGATCATTGTATTCAACATTATGAACAACTTTTACAATTGGACCACTCCTGATATCACGAAAAAAAAAAACTGTTTCATAGAAAACGGCCATTGATTTGACACTCGACATAATGACGTTCGCAATACGGTTGCATTTTTTAAAATGTTTATTACCTCAGATTTCTGTTATTTATAAATACTTTTTTAATTTGAAAGGACATAAAGTACTTTTAGATTGGTTCCATTGAAATTTCATCAGAATCGGTTAATTAGTTTGGTTAAAAAAAAACAAAATAACTGGAAAAAAACCAAGTCATCCAAGTTAACGAAATTGTGTATTTGCTAATTTTGAAGTCAGTTGTCTCTGCTACTTTTTGTACAAAGTCTACCAATGGTATAGTAAAAGCTCAAAGCTGTACACTTCTTGGTAGAAACCTAAATTAAGTAAATCAAGATAATGGGAGCATCTTTCATTTTGAACATTCATCTTGGTTTCAACTCTAAGACAAGTGAAAGATAGGCGCATAAGGTTATTTGCTGCGCAGCGGACGTGGTCCATTAGTGGCTCCGAGAACTGCCATTACGGCACTTATGGTGACGGTAGGTGAGCACTGTTGTTCTGGGAAACTCAGCCATTCCGTTTTAAATGAGATCTTTGACAGATCTGTCGCCTTAGTTCTAATTTGCGGAGGTAAATGCAGAGATTAGTAGCTGGAATGTAAGTGCCGTCGTTCTATACTTGAGTATGATATTTTTTGCAATTTCTCCAGGATCTACAATTTGATGATGATAATTTGCTTGATTTTTACAAATCAAATCAAATCAAATCAAATCATTTATTTGCTAGAATACATTACAATAAAGAGGTCTTAAAATTATTTTTGGTGTCATAGTATTCAGTCTGCAAGCAAACGTGCAAATATTCTTAAACTAAATAAATTATACATTTTAAGAGGTATTATTATATTAAATTAGGTATATTATTATATAAAATTAGGTATTATTATTATTAAATTATATTACATTAAAAAAATCGACAAATTCCTTAATACTATAAAAACAATGCTTAAGTAGCCACTCCGATAACGATTTTTTAAATTTGAAACCGTCCAATAATTTTATTTCATTTGGTAGTTTATTATAAATGTATATGGACATATTATATACATTTTTTTCGTACAAGTTTTTTCTGATAGTTTTTTTTTTTTTGTTTTACAAGGTTTTTACTAACTTGTAATGTTTGAATGTTTGTTTGTTTAGGTCAAATCGAATTAGAATCACTTCTTTATAACTTATGCAGTTGAATTTTTACATGTTTTTCAGTTCCAAAGACAATGCTTTTTCATGGTAAGCATGACCTGATTCGACATCCAGGATAAGTTCAGATAAAGGAACTCTTCAATCAACTGCAGAGACACGAAATTTTGTGTACTCATTTTATTATGGATTTAAGTTTTATCATGACATGGTTCCTGCACTCAGGGTTGGGTCCCGACTGGGAACTCTTCAAAGGTTAGCAGCACAAACATGAAATATTGTATAAGTACGCATTCAATTATGATAACCCATTCTAAGTGTCAGTTTAAAGCACTAAAATAAAAGCATGTTTGAAAAAAAACTGTTAATTTATTACTCGTCATTATAAGATATCTATTGTTTCTAGTACAACAAATTCTTTTGTTTCTAAGGTTGACATCAATCTTGATAACCTAGTTTAAAAACCTAATAAAAACGCTTTATTATTGAAGAGTTTCACTATCTACCTCCCGGCTCCATCATCAGACTCATCACCATGTGTCACCATACGATCGTTTTTGATCGTTCTTGGTTAATATACATAAATCGTTAAAAGTCAATATAAAATGCAAACCAGAACTTCCTCAAATATATATAAAAAATTATTATTCGAAAGCTTCAATGAATGCAATCATTGATTAATTTAGATTTGGTGTGACTTAATTTCATTTGATGTCTTTTTGTGACGTATAACATGTGTAACTAATATTATGAAAGTGAAAGAAACTCTGTCTATCTGCCTGTTTGTTCGCTTTTCACGACTAAACGGCTTCATCATAAGGACGGACAGAGTTCTTTCCCCCCTAGAAAATCTGAAATCTGGAAAATCGCGGGTAATACCATACCGCAGGATTCAGCTAGTTACAATCTTTAAATGTTTAATTCATGTGAATGGATCTTTTTTTTCTAAAAATAAATGATTTTGATTGAATTAGAAACTCAAAGTCATCATCATTTCAGCCTATCATGTTCCCACTGCTAGGACTCAAGCCTTCTCTCAGAGAGAGAGTGGGCCCTAATCTACCATGCTGGCCCAGTGCATGTTGGTGAATGTTGTATGTCATTGAACTTTTGAGGTTCTTGGACATACCCGTTTTCCTCACGATGTTTCCTTCACCGCTTTTGCGATGCCATCGAAACAGAACGTAAATTATTTAAGTACTTCATTTAGATTATTTAGTTGTCATCCGGACTACACTTGCAAAGTTTCAATGGTTAAAATTAAAAACGGCTTCAAGGTTTGTGAACATGGTTAGTCGATTTAGTGTGGACATTTAAGGAGGAGGACCTATTTTTAGCAGTAGACGACTTCCAGCTGATGATGATGATGGTGTAGCTAATAAAAGCGCATTAAAAATAAACTTTGGAAAGTATCCAGTCAGCATGTGTAACTGTTACAGCAAATCATCAGTTCGGTTACATGTAAAAAGATCTTAATTATTTCGTTATTTATGACCGTTTAATTAAACAAAGATGTGGAGCAAATTGGGTTGCGGGCCCCGCGGCGAGCCGGTTGGTTTTCGCTTCACATGTCACGTTGTGTCTTTATTAGGCAGTAAAAATGGTAAGTGCGTGTCGTAACACGCTTATGTTATGGGTTCTGTAAGGTACGGCTTTTTTATACAGGGTTACGCATATATCCTGTATTAAGCCGAAAGGAGGTCATTGTACTTATAATTATGATCAAATTTAAAATTTATACATTTTGTCGAATGTTAATGACCGTTTTCTATGAAACAGCGGATTTTTTTTGCTTTTTTTGCAGGGTTTGTCCCATAGTATAAGTTTTTCATAATGATGAGTATACCTTCTTTCGGCTTAGTACAAAATACATGCGTGTGTAGCCCAGTATTATCACTTATACCCAGCTAAAAAAGTCAAGTGCGTGTTTTAACATGCTTATGGTAGGATTCCGTAGCCAAGTTTTTTTATATTATCGCTTGTAGTCAGCGAAATAGTTATTATTTCGCTGCTGGTAGCGGGTATAGTTATCTGTCACAACAATAGACTTTGTAGGAGTTAAAAATATCGTGATTTGTACGGTGAAGCTATAGCCATGTAAGTTAATAAAACAGCTGTTTAATTTAACAGTGTTTAGCGCATAAAAAAAAATACCACAAATAATTGTATTGTATTTTCAATATTTTGACTCTTTTTAACACGCTTTCATTAGCTTGGTATGTATGTATGTATGTATGTAACGGAATCTTTGAACTTGATTTTCAACTACTTCAAAACGTCGAATTAAATTGAAGTTTTGCACACTTATCAAGGACCGATGACAATGCGATAATTTAAATAGTTTGTCACATTATCCTTACCAGGATCTTCAGGATTAGCGATTTTAAAGCGTGTTTTTAGTTTTTTTAAACTGCGAGAATTATTTTTATTAGTCCCGTACGTCTCAGTAGGTCAGTGCTGAAAATCAGCGCTGCAGAGAAATCCGTAACAATAGGTATCGCTGAGCATTGCCCTTGTTTGTCGCACTGGACAACTGAACATTAATTATATTTTTATTATTGTATGTTTTTGTTTTGTGATGTTGATGTTGTAGTATTCTGAGCTCAAAATAAAGTTTTCTTTCTTTCTTTTAAATCTGCGTTTATCAGTTATATAATTGTATTCGAAAAAAAATACACTTTGTTAACATTTAGTCAGTGTCTAGTTAAACAATGTTAAAACTATAGTCATAGTTTTAACTTGTAGTAAGACAGGTTCCATTTTGCTATGGAACTCTAAAAAGCGTGTTCAGTTTTGACCAAAAATACGTGAATGTGTTTATAAGTCACTTTACCTACCGTACGTTTAAAATTGCTTATTCGTAGGTCGGTACTAGTATGTTTTATGGGCTAAAATGAAAGTTGTGTCGGCCAACTTCTTCCGTGATTAAAATGTCGTGTTTAATTAATCCACTGATTAATGCAGTGCCTATTTAACTAGATCTGTTAAGGTTTAAATGGTAATGTTTCTTTAAATTTCAGGTTTTGTATATTATATTTTGTTGACCGTAGAGATAGCGTCGGAGCTCAGATTAGACAAACAAGGGATATATAGTAAGGTGTAGTAGGTGCGAATCTATCAGGCCTTAATCAGGCTGGATGCCTTTAGTCGAACTCTCCCTGCAGTTTGCCTGTGGACTACTAGTTCATCGGGGAGGCTGCATGTTTCGTAGTGTGCGTGAAAAGTGCCGTTCTGCAGTTCTTACAGTTTTTGCATCAAGCAGTTTAGCGGTAAAAAGTTGAAAAAAGTAGGTAAAACATGGAGACATTTGAACAGGAACGATAATTGTACCTACTAAACTAAGGCATGTCTCCCATGATCTGAGCATTGGAGTTATAAATGACCATATCCTACCATCCCTTTTATACCACAATACAAATAAAAACGCGGGCCACTTGGATTTTCTTTGGATGCTAAATGATGTTACTAATGATTCTACGTGTCTAATGAACAGCCAAGAAATGAAACAACCTGCCTTCCTTGTTTCATAAGAGTTAATAAAACGTTTAATCTGCTAAGTCTGCGTGCTCCATCTTCCACCACATCGTCGCTTACTAAAAGGTGAGTTGGTGGTTAAACTCGGATGTATACGGAATAAAAAAATTATGACGTGTATATTCTTATAACCACGTAGGAATGTAAGTACAACCAAAAGCGTAGGTGTAGGCTTCGTGGGAAAAGACAATATCATTAGAGGGTTCCAGGATTACGAACACCCCAGCTTACTCTGAGCTTGTTTGTTTCCGGTACTAATTGAAGGACTGTAAATGAATCATAAAGGTCTAAAATAAAACGTATGCCCTATTTAATCAGTAGAGTTACCTACTTACTATACTTACTTACTGATTTTATCGAATTATCGTTTTTTCTTTTTGATTAGTTAAACGAATTCCGTGCCCTTTTCCAATTAATACAATTTATTTTCTCAACTACTGCTAATATAACGTAAACGTAATAAACGTAAACTAATGACTTTACAAGAGAAATATATACAAATTATACAATCTTATTACTATGTTGCGTGTACCAAGCAGTCCTGGGGCCTTACACCTACCTGTTATAAACTAGGTGATTTTAGGTGATTGCAAAAAGTTGCGTGACTGCAAACCGTATTCGCGTTCGCGTGATGTTGCAACTGCGCGTATTCGAGCCCGCGGTTAGATTTAGGCGTAAGGCCCCAGCACGGGCAAGCAGCACTTCATGAGTTGACGCATGCGCCCGCTCAATTTAAATCCCCTGTCTATAGTGGATATAAATATATCGGAAAATCCTTGACATAATTAATACAATTTTAATTGAAATTCTACGCTCAACAAAATGCGCTCTTATTGACCAAACTTGGAAAAACCTTAGCCTAGTCGTATAAGTAACTTATAATGTGCTAACTTAGACCCAATAAAGTATATAATATGTATTCCAAACACGTTTCCGTTCACGTTTGAAGAATATTATAGTACCTACATAAATTTGTGTAAGTTTAAAATTAAATACAGCACCTAAATTTATTATTTGCGAGAGTTCTTCCAATAGGCTTAGGCGCATATTCGATAGTACATAAAATAATATTATATTTTGCGAAAATTATAATCGTCAAGCATCTGCTGAATTTTAAACGTCGTTGAGTAAATGTCTGAGTCCGTGCTCGGACTAATAAAAAAGAATTGACTTAACTATATAATAAAACACGCCAACAGGAATATTTTCTAAAACAAGGTTTTTAATTTTTCTTTTTTTTAAGAACACTTCTAAGTAAATGGCGCGCTGTTAACTCACTCGCACATTTGATGTTAGTTTTTTTTTTAATTTAAAAAATTACTGTGTCTTGTCATTAAAATCATCCTTGGCCTAGTTTTCAAAATTGCAATTTAAATGCGCAAAGAAGATTGATTACTGCAAAATATTTGTCTATGTTTTACGTAAATATCCACGCAATGTTTGAGAATAGGTAGTACTGTATAAGTCTTGACAGCAACTGATCAATTATGTACTCACGTATGCTGGCCTCGGCTACGCCTAGGCCCTCATACAAAATGACTGATTACGAGTTTCATTTAGTATGAGGCACCATTTTTTTTCTCGATCTTAGCAAACTTGAGTTCTAGTTTGAAACTAAAGTCACACAGTATTTAATATAAAATAGGTATAGATAGACAGTTTATTAGTATTTAATTATGCATTTGTATGCGTAACTATCCATAATTTTCTAGCGATATTATTTTATTATTCATATTATATTACTACATTCGACAGGTATTTAACTAAAAGGACACTATGAGAATTTTATTAATTAAGATTTATAAATATGTATAATATATCGTTATAAGATTACAATGTATATTTAGATAGTGTGAATGTACTCATATGTACTAAAATTAAAATCTAAAATTACTTAAAATTAAAATAAAGCCTAATATAAAAGCCCCTTCGTGCAAGGCAAAACGGCCAGAACGCTGGCAGTATTGCCTATACAGGGTTACGCAAAAAGGGAGTACTCAACCGAATGGGGTCCATAATACCCATTATTATTAACTACTTTTACTATGAGAAAATGCATGGAACAGCTGATATTTTTTTTGCAATTTCAGGTTAGAAAACTATTACTAAAAGTTGTTTATAGTGATGATTATAACGAACCCCTAAAGGCTTAGTACACCCTTTCCGTGGACCCCCGTATAGCAACTGGACCGAATTGAGAAACTCCCCACCCTCCTTTTTGAGGCTCCTTATATGAAGTCAGAAAACTAAATATTCGACAATACGTAGGTTTTAAGGCAATTTACTAACATGACATGTAACGAATAATATGGATTAAAAACACTGTGCTATTCGGAAGTCAGACGTGAACGATGACTAAGAAATATCGAGAAAGCATTTAAAATTTGTGGTATTGGACGCATGGGAAAAGTAAGCTAGACCGATAAAAAACCCTGGCAAAGTTAGATTTAGTGAATGAGAAAAGAATACTACTAAGAATACAGGTGTAGAGACTGGAACATTCAAGATATTTGGCCATAATCACGCAGGACAAGAAACATCTCAGAAAACCATTGTAGAGGAAAAGGTATGAGAAAAGAGAGAACCGGGATGGCCGAGGAAAGCATTCTCTTCTTCTTCTTCTTCCAATTGATAGAAAAGGTAGATCATTTCATATAGAGAGGTTAACACCTTGCAAAAGACCGTGAAGCCTGGAAGTTACTCCACTGACGAGAGCTATGCTCTCAAATGATGAATGAATGATAAATGTTTAATTGATTCATCAAAATTTGTAGTCAATTGTATCTTGCTAGAGAAGTTATATGGGTGAGATAATTTGTTAGGCTCTTGACTCCCCATATACGTAGAATTTATGTTTTCTACTTACCTGCCTTCGTTCCATACCAACCATAAAAAGCAACAATAAACAATAAGTTTTGTTAGAACCGGTTTAAAATTTAATCTTGTCAAATGGGTGCCAAATAGGTGAAATCGGTTGTCGACTGTCATTTTGTCTACTACACACTCGTCTAAGAACCGCCGCACACTCCTCATATAGCTTTGACGCAGATAAGCCTTTCCAAGATCAATCGTCCTTTTAATACTTCTAACACAGATATAACCTCTTAGAGACTAAAATGAGTTGTCAATCGTTTTATTGCGCATGACAATAGAGCAGCGAGCATCAGCCTCATCATTTTGACTTTGAAAAAGATACCTAAGTATTATGATGGCGATGACTATAACTATGGCAAAAAACTCCAAGAACAATAGAATGGCCAATATAATGGTATTTTTATATATACATCTAAATAAATAAAAAAGGATAAAATAATAAAAAGAAAAAAAAAACTTAGCTAACAATTAAATTCTGCCACAATGTCCTTGGTATAGAGTGTGCGGAGGCACTTTTTCTCGTTTAAAACCAAATTCGGCACCGGCGCCAGCGCCGCTTGCATAATCTCTAGATTTATGTCGTGACAAATCTGGTTCTTTGAAAACTAGAGATTTTATAATTCACTCGCGGTTTTATAATTTATACTGTTGTTTTAGGTTATCAGTTTTTTATGGTTTAAATGGATTGATAGCTTGTAAAGAGCTTTATTTCATACTAATTTTGGTGTCAGTCATTGGAAAAGGTATGAAATGGGTTTAAAGAAGCCGATCCTCCATCTTGTGTATGAACAAAATGAGACTTTATGTAAAGTTGTGATTTGGTGTTTGTATATTGGTAAATTTTTACAATAAAAATATTCTCTAGCAACGCTATTTTGAAGTTTTGCAGGATAATTCTATTTTGATCAAATTTTTAGCGTTAGAGAATATAATAATAATTTTAGAGAACGGATGTCGTAAAGTTTTGTTATTTCACGGTCGGACACCTCCGCACGCGTTTTGATCAACAGATACGAAAAAAAAGGTTCTGGTTAAATTAATGCCCACTTTTGTATGGAAATAAGTAATAATAAGTAAGTAAGTGGTAATTTGGCTATTTCTTGAACAAAATTATCTGTAAAACGAGAGTGTGAGTTTACTAATGAAACCAAAATTTGAATTTTTTGAAATTTGTTTCCTGGCAATTGCCTTAATTAACTAAACAAAATTCAAGCCAACTAACATTGAAATCCTAGACTACTTGGCCTATTATAATGAACCTTAGTATCACGTTTATAAGGAACGGTGGTAGATACTAACCGCGAAAGAAAGTAGAAGCAACTCTGAAATCGCGAAAAAATATCAATAGGGTATTTGACTGATTTTACAAAACCATTTTAAATTGTTTATTACATTAAAATAAAGCAATCTTGTAATTTAATCCTCATAATTTTCAGTATTTGTGTTTTAAATAACGGATCAAAATTATTAAACTACCGCGTAAACGCTACCTTTGACATTCATGGGGCCACGTGACATTAGTGACGTCACACATAAACAAACTAGTTAATCTCGCCATACAATTGTTGCCTCTATTTACTTTTCTGTGACGACATAAGGACATTCGGCTAACATAGAGCGTTTGCAGTCAAGTCACGTAATCAGTGAAAAAAACATATTTTTATTATGTATTTTTCTAGAAATAGGGACTTTATTTTTTAGTTTTTAGTCATTAAATACTTTTTGAAAATAATAATCTTCTAGGATTACACCAGTATTAATTATATTTTTAATATAGTCAAATACCCTATTGTTACACTCACATTTTGCATGTGAGTGAGAATGTAAGTTTTTATATACGGAATAACTGTTAGAGAGAACAAGTGTTAGAGTTTTGAGGGTTGATCCGACTGTAAAAGTTAGGTGAGTACAATGTCCTCCTTTCAGTTTAGTAAAACCGATCTGTAATAACCCTAAATACCTTGTAGTTCATAGTAGATTGGTATAATGCAACAGGATAAGTCACATAGCGCAGGTAGTTCGTAATAAAAACGCCGGTAAGCTAATTAAATGGTCATTTAGCCCACTTCTACACACGCTGGGTTTTCCAATAACTTCAATTGGAAGCAATAAATGATTTATCACCAATAAAGATGTTAGCACTTATCATCACAACAATGCTAACGGAACGTCAGAACACCTACGAGTCATAAAATTTTGCCTCAGGCTTACAGAAGCAAAGTGAAACTAAATCCATCACCAGAAAACCTTGACCTTCCACAGCGGCGCCGTCATATTTACTCAAAACACCTTTAAACATTCAAAAGCCTAACGTCTTGAAGTTTTCAATTTCTCCGGGGATCAAGTTTAAGTGGCGTTCTGGGGTAGAAAGCTGCAAAGTTACCATATCGAGCGAGTCGTCCCGCCAGTTCCATATTAAATATCATATTTAATAATCGTTTGTATAGATGCACTTGGTGTTCCAATGATTGCAATCATTGCTTTCAAACATGTCCCTTAGAATGCGTTTTCACTTTGTTAGCAATTCATCTGCTCCCGTTTCTTCGATCGTTCTGGGGCTCAATTTTTGAATCAATCGTATGATATTTCGCACAAAAATATCATGCGAAATGACTTAACTTTCGAACGTAATCCCAAACTATTACAATACTACAGTAAATTGGGTTATATATATTTTCTAGGAATTTAATACTTTATTTCAGTACCATTCCATTTTCTTAATATTAAAAAATTATAATAATAAAAACATCAAATTAATACCTTCTACTAAACTAATCTATTAAACCAGTAGGAATTGTCGCCAAAATGCTGGCCCCATTACCACGTTGTATGGAAATGCTCACTCTTTGAGCGTAGTACTGCCGGCATTCTGGTCACGAGTTGCATCGACCAGAATGCCGGTTCTAGGAATTATATACACATTTCCTAATCATCAATTTGGAAATGTGTTAAATTCGAGATACACTCTAGGAGTAGGCATTCTCTATCCGTTCTTTCACTTATTTTAAACCTGGCAACTCAAGTCGGCCTCCAGATGGCTCCCGCCAGAAGTTCTTGCACCTCCCTTGAGCTTTTGGATCCCGCGCTTTTTACAAGCTTTTCTTGAGTTTCACCTGTCCCGGTGTCTGTCTGTCTGTAATCAAAACTTGCAAGTAAAATTTGACCTACTTCCCGGTGTTCGATTGAGCTGCAATTTGGCATACTTGTCAAGTTCCAATGATAATACAATATTATGGTAACAGCGACCTGATTTGTTGATGGTGATTGTGGACAATGGCACTCCTAGATGGATAATAGTAGACTGGCGGTGTTTGGGCTCATTAAGGTATGGACCACAAGACTAGGTGTCATCGGGGTGCTTCGTATCGGATCTGTCACTCATGTCGAACCTATAGCCAACTCAAATCTGGGTGCTCCGTATCAGATCGAACCGAGGCACTTTTTTATACAGTTCTTACTTCCATTTAGGAATTGCATGAATGCCTAGAAAATGTATGTATTAAAGAACCTTTGACAAAATATTTTTCATATTCCCTTACATTTACTGGGCATTGTATAAATTTCCTAGAAATTGAAACAAATTCCTAGGCTTCATACATTTCCGGTAACATTATCATAGATTTGATGGAGAAACAGAGGTTAGTTTCTGATTATTCATCAAGGCATTGATAAATATATTCTACAATCAACACAATAATTATTATTGAATCCGTGTCAAGGCAAGTTGCGTGTGGTCTCAGTCACGACGCAGGTTCTTCTGGAAGATAACCTGAATCAATCTTAATGTATGAATTGGTATTCTACGACTGCCCCGGTGGCTCAGTTGGTAGTGAATTTACCTTCTGCGCTTGGGGGCGTGGGTTCAATTCCCACCTAGGATTAATATTTATGTGGTGAACATTTGTGTTTGTTCTATGTCTGGGTGTTAATATCTATTTAAGTATGAGTTTAAAAATATATATGTACGTAAATCAGTCTCTGGCAGCCATATTACAAGCTTTGCTTAGTTTGGGGTCAGATGACCATGTGTGCAAAAGTGTCCCAGATATTTATTTATTTATTTTATGTATTTGATAATTTTGGCGTCCCAACACTTATGCATTTGCAATTTGCAAGTGTCAAGTGATGAAGTATTTTCATGTTTTACTAAATATCATCAAACTAGTCAAATTTACAGTCAGAGTCAGAGTCGCTGTCTGTCTGTCCGTCCGTCCGTTCGTCTGTCTGTCCGTCCTACCTTTAAATGGCTGGATATCTTTCGAACCGTAATGGATAGGCAGTACACATTTTCCAGAATATTTGTTGTTAGTAAAAAATTCAAAAATATTAAATGAAAGGGGTCCCAGAAAAATCCATACAATCAACGTATTTTTAACGTATTTATATATTTGCTCTAATGTATAAATGGTAAGAAACTTTTTTTATTATGTTAAAAAAAAACTTTGAATCTGTTAATCACTTATCTAAGTTGTATTTGTATATTGAAGTAACACAGTCATTAGAATATATTAATATCGTATATATCAGGCAACGCAACAGACAGATACATATTGACAGAAACTGAAAGTGCTTGATACTTATTGGTACCATTTGAATTATTGTTTAAATAAGAGAATTTACGATTTCAAAGTCACGAATACGAAGCCCGGATCCATAAATCGGCTGAAGTGTTCTAATTTCTAAATTATTAGTTTTAGTGCTGATTTCTATTTCGAAGATACGAAGACGAATTCCTTTAAGAAAAATGTATTATCAAACCAGTGAATTTTCCCATAAGAAGACGGTAAGGGAAATAAAAATTCTTTAGATATACTGAATGTAGGCAGTACATTAATAGAGGCTTTGGTGCCAACGTGAAAAAAAAAAAACGAGGGGTAATGTGTAATGATGGTGGATTATTATTTATTTATTAAGTTTTCTTGAACTTGCTTTAGATTAGGCAAGTGATATAATGAGGTGAAACATGTATTTTCGCGATTTATCCAAAACTCCACAGAATCATCTAGTAATACTTACTATTAAAATGTTTGTTGAAAATATTTCAATACTTGACACTTGCAAATGCACAAAACGTGGGAGGCCAAAATCATCCAAAGCGGAATGAAAAAAAAAACTGTTTTCTGAAGGTTGTCAATCAAACCTAACATAGATTATACTAGCGACCCGCCACGGCTTCGCACGGGTTTACTCGGCCTTCGGCCTCGATAACAAATATAATATAGCCTATGTCACCCGGAAATAGTCTAGCTTCCCAACAGTGAAAGTAGTTTTTGAGTTATTTCGTTACAAACATCCAAAAATACAAATTTTTCCTCATTATAATATTAGTATAAATGTGGACTAAGGAATATAAATGGCTAAGTACAACAACGCCCAGCCTTTGAAGCTTGGACACAGACTCGACTACCAGTTGTTGTCTTGTCCGCTTTCAATACCCTATTATGAATACCAGTTGATACTAAGATGCCTAGTTTTTGAGTCCGGGTCGTACCGTAGAAAGCACGCTGCATGGGTGACTCTGTCAATTATCTTTTGTTGGGAATAGTTTCACTTCGCCAGCTTGTTATTTCACTTGGTTACATTCACACGTGAAAGTATTTAAGAATTGTTTCTACATTTAATTCATATCATATTTACGACTCCAATCGCCTTGGTAGTCGAAAGTCATTATTAAGGGGCGAGGTAAATTATATTATTGGAAATGTCTAAATATGGTTTTAGAGCAGTATGATTTTAATTAATTTTTAAATTTTACATCTAAGAGAAACAAGAAGAAGAAGAAATCGCTTTTAGCGATAAGGCCGCCTGTCATCTGTTTGTAATTTTTATTTCTGGTGTACACAATAAAGAGTTTCTATCTATCTATCTATCTAAGATATTTAAATCCGTTTCTCATTTTCTTTCAGACAAAATAGTTAGAAGGTATCTAATTTAAAATAATGAAACAGCACCAAATAGGTAATAGGGTAATAGGTTTAACATTTTAGAGCACCTAAGCTCAATATCCGCACTAAGATGCACAAATAACTCGCATAATCTCTTCCGTTGCGGAATTATGATTAATTCTTCGGTCGCGAGTGAGTTTCGTGGCTCTTTTTCAACCGCCCCCACCCTACTTAATGACGTAGGTGCACAATCGCGTAAGTGCAATAGCATGCAACGTACAGTGGTTTATTTTCAGAATATAATATATTATACCAACAATGCTTGGCGATATAACCAACAAAAACTTTTCAGTATATAATATGTATATCCTACTTATATCATGTTACAGTTATATAACATAGATATATCTTGGATCAAATGATATTTATAGAGTATATATACAGATAATCCTTCACCTGCGTTTGCGCATTATATCCACCGATTGCGATGAGATCATTGTTTGTGTTGCATCAACATGTTTACGATACCCAGTAGGTATTACTCGTAATATACTAGTATTATAAATGAGAAAGTGTTTCTGTTTGTAGGTGTATTGTTTTGATTGTTTGTTCCTTTTTACGCAGCAACATAGCAACGTATCAACAATTTTAGCATAGAATTTTCAGGAGGTTCGGAAAGTGACAATACTTTCACAACTCTAACGCACTGAGGGTGAGGGGGAGTTGGGTTCCGTACCACCTCATAAATTGTTAGCTACTAAAGTATAAAAAAGTTGTGCAAAAAGACACCATGCTCAGGCACTCACCCATCCAACTACCGACCGCGCCCGACGTTGCTCATTTTCGGTGATCATACGAGAACCGGTGGTGAGCAGAAATTGGTCACCGACTCGCACTTGGCCAGATTTATTATTTGTTGTTATACTTTAGAGTGTGTACTATAATCATGCCAAGTTTGACGCTTGTGCGTACTACTTTTTTTACACTAGCGTAAATATAAAAATACGTTAAACAAATGAGTTTGTTGTATGTTGTATGTACCCTTTAGTGTTTACTTTTTGAATTTATTATTATTTATAAGTTAATCCACCGTAATATTAGATACATATTCTGTGTAAATTTGAAATTGGGCTAAGTCCACAGAGCTTCGTTCATACGAATTTTTCTATAACCATAATTTTCTGAACTATTACTACAATTATATGGCTTTGATTACGGAACCCTACCATATGCGTGTCTCGACACGCTCTTGGCCAATTATTTAAGTTATAGTGATGAAAATTTGTATCTGAATATACTTTTTAGGGTCCCGCACCCAAAGAGTGCTATTACTGAGACTTTGCTGTCCGTCCGTCTGTCTGTCACAGGGCTGTATCTCTGGTACCATAATAGGTAGTCACTTGAAATCGTCTTTGAAATATGTATTTCTATAGCCGCTATAACAACAAATACTAAAAATAAAATTAAGTTGAAAATTAATGAGTGTGATACAAGAAACGTGTTGTATAACATACAACGCTTTTGCTGCAGAGTTTTAACACAAATGTACACGTATAGTGGAACGGAATTCTCGGTGAGCGAGTCTGACTCGCACTTGGCTGGTTTTATTAAAACAAAATCATACCACTTTTTTGCCAGGGTTGATTTTAAGGGGTGAAAATGAGGAGGAAGGTTTGTTTCAAAACTTTTTTCTTTTCGAAGTCACTTTCGTAAAATCGGTTATTGTTGTGTACGTTTATGTCTAAAAATTACAAGACAATAATAGCTATGTATGATGGGGACGCGCACCGAGGGTTCCGTATAAACATAAGTAAGGTATAGGTATCTAAGTATCATGTAAAATTAATTAATGAATTTACGGTTTTAAGAATTTTTCCTTTGTAAGACTTTCTGTAAGACAATGCTACTTGCCAAATTTCATGACTCTAGGTGAACGGGAAGAAACTTATAGGTTTGATTCGGTTGAGAAAACGCAAAGTTTGCGAAAATCACAATAATATTATGAATGCGAAAGTTTGCGTGAAGGCGTGTGCGAGTGTGTATGTTTGTAAATCTTTCATGCTGAAACGGCTGGACGGATTTGGATGAAATTTGGTATGCAGATAGCTTACTGATACAGATGGATTAACTCAGGCTTAATAACTTAATAGTACTGATCATCATCATCATCACTATTTTACATCACCGCGCGATTGAAATTGCAGGGTGCCACTAGAATGTATCGTTCGCGCAAAACTTTATGAGCCCTCTGAAGTTAGGCGCGAGGCCTCCCCGACGCCCTGTAAAGTCCCTCGGATACCTATAATATGCGTACTGCGCAGCCACTGGGCCTAACTTCAGAGGGCTCATAAAGTTTTGCGCGAACGATACAAGTTTAGCGTAAATATTAGTTTTTAACTGTTTTCTCAAATAAAATACTACCTTCATATATCCAAGACACCAGATATAACCCTGTAGGATAACAATCATAGTAATATTATACATTGTATTTTTTTCTTCTTTCACGCAGCAACAAACGAGCGACGTGATTTTTTTATTGAGATTGTTCAAGGACTATAGTTGATACTAGCCGTCCGCCCCGGCTTCGCACGAGTGTAAGCTCGGCCTTCGGCCTCGCTACAAAATATAATATAGCCTATGTCACCCGGGGATAGTGTAGCTTCCCAACAGTGAAAGAATTTTTCAAATCGGTTCAGTAGTTTCGGAGCCTATTCATTACAAACATACAAACATACAAAAAAAGGTACAAATCTTTCCTCTTTATAATATTAGTGTAGATAGACTACTTTGTATCCCAAAGAAAAAAACTATTCCTGTAGGATACCGTAACCAATAACGGCTCAGTAAAATTTAGTATAAAGATAAGCAATGGGCCATATTAAAATACACAATACTTTTGACCCCGTCACATATTATGATTCCCGGTTCCCGTGGAAAAACATTCGATTTCGCGCGGTTCGCTGGGCCGCAAGCGGCTTGCGTGTATGTGTCAAGGAAAGATGACGTAAAAAAAAACGATGTCGCGCGGTTCGCTGGGCCGCAAGCGGCCCGCGGGTTCGAGTGTCAAGGAAAGGTGACGTACAAACCAGTAAAAAAATACAGAGATAACTAGCACTGAGACCCAAAGCATATAAATATTTAATTAAATTCACCATTCAAACATCTGCCAGGCCGGGATCTACCCAGAAACCTCCTGCTCATAAGGCACATGTGTTAGGTACTTAGCCATACCGGTCGGCAATAGCCAGGATGAAATATGTATATCGTCCTAAAATATAAGTACCTACTTTGCAGAGAACTCGATTATATTTCTCTCAAACAACGCGGGCGAAGCCGCGGGCGGAAGCTAGTTATTTATAAAAATGGCAAAAAACACGTTTTTTTATGGGAGCATTAAATATTAATTTTATTTTAATATAATTGTTTATTTTTAAAGTCAATATATATCTCAACTAGCCGTCCGCCCCGGCTTCGCACGAGTGTAAGCTCGGCCTTCGGCCTCGCTACAAAATATAATATAGCCTATGTCACCCGGGGATAGTGTAGCTTCCCAACAGTGAAAGAATTTTTCAAATCGGTTCAGTAGTTTCGGAGCCTATTCATTACAAACATACAAAAATAGGTACAAATCTTTCCTCTTTATAATATTAGTGTAGATATTCTGTGAATATTTCAAGCGTCTAGCGTCAACCTCTTGCCGTTATCAATATCGAGCGAAAACGAGCAAAAAAATCACGTTTGTTGTATGGAAGCCCTCTTAAATATTTATTTTATTATATTTTTTTGTATTTGTTATTATAGCGGCAACGGAAATACATCAACTGTGAAAATGTCAACTGTCTAACTGTCACGGTTCATGGGTACAGCCTGGTGACAGACGGACGGACGAACGGACAGACGGACGGACGGACAGCGGAGCCTTAGTAATAGGGTCCCATTTTACCCTTTGGGTATGGAACCCTAAAAACCTGCACAAGTGAACCATAAATTAAAACGCTGTTACTTACATGTTAATAAAAGTGCTCTGCCTTGAAATAAACTTATACAGATAATGATATGAAATTGTCGGAACGACGTAAATAGTAGGTAGTTGTCATTGTGTGGTCTGCCCACCACGAACCAAAGATGGGCTAATAAATAGCTAATTATTGAAATAACATGTCACATGATAGTAACATTACTATTAATAATGTTGAGACCTTTTGAAGGTTTATAATAGTAAAACTTATTGTTTAATTTTATTGTATTACTAGTTTTTTTGCCCGCGACTTCGTACGCGTAGATTTTCATATAAACCTTCAATCCTTTTTTCTTCCCTTAATCCGGCCTTGCGCAAAATAACATAGCTTATACTTCAATCTGGTCATAGCTAAGCATATTCGTGAAATCCTCATTTAAATCCGTCCGCATTTTCTTCCAGGGGTGTAGGAGATGTGCGTGAACAAACAAACAAAAATTCTAAAAACTGCCTTAACATGTTCAGCTGCTTATTTTAAGTCACCCTATGTGAAGTATTGATAGAAGCATAAAAGTAACAAATAACACCGTCAACAGTTTTCAAATCAAAAAGATAATGTGACCATAGTGCAGAGCATGTTTTGAAATTTTCTTTTTGTCTTAACCATTAAAAGTATATCATGTCATGTCGGGATGATATACATCTCTGAAATTTGACTGTCCAGTTTCTCTGGCCACGGAACCCTGACATAATGCTTGTCTTAACACGCTCTTGGCTAGTTATTTCTTATTTCGCGTGCATTTGTATGTATACCCTGATTAAAAAGCCATGAAATGGAACTACTCTATTTATCTGTTAAAATATCACAGTAAAATAAAATTATTTCTATATTCTTATTCTTATTGCAAATATACACTGTATTCTTCTAAAAGCTAAGTTTATATACCCTGCATAAAGGGTGCAGCAATGACTTATGTAGTGGCTGTTCACAAAACCAGACCACAGACATAAACATATAAATTTAAGTATAGTTAAATCTATTACATAAATATTATATATACTATTCAAACTTTACCTAGGGTGAAGTAATTTTACAAAACAAAAAAAAAACATACTTAGTGTGATAGGTTACTTAATTATATATGAGATGATACAAAACTTATGGCGCTACTTTCTTAATTATTTATATATCGATATTTATTTTCTAATTATAAATTTCTAAAATTTATCGTCGAATAAATCTTTTATCTCGTAATAACATTTTTGGGTTAGAAACTTACGAAGTTGGTTCTGGAAAAATGTTATTATTTCTTTCTTTCTTTATTGCGTCCGGAATTTTGTTGTATAGGTTTATTTTCATGTACAAAGGGCCTTTTTTGAATATTTCTATTCGCGGGACTGAATTAAAATAGGATGCGGTATATTTTGTGTTTTAAATGCTAACATAGAACCAAACCAAGAGAATGTAATACTCCTACTCCATGCACTGGAATGAATCACCAAAGAGGTTGTAAGGCCTATAACATGCTTGATCTACACGTTCATTCATCTAAGAAGGTTAAGGAACCTTCTTTAAATTTAAACTGATTAACCGAATGACAGTTGACAGTTTCAAAATTTTAATGGCTATGTCAATAACATTCTCTTTACTTTGGATCTCCTTGCTTGAGGCTATGTGACGATCCTCATATTACGTTTCGGGTAACGAAGAAATAAATCATTGATTTTTATTTTCGTTTATGCAAAAACAAAGAATTAAAATAAATTATATAAGATAGCCTATGTTTTAATCTGGTAATTTCTAAGCATATTCGTGAAAACCGCATTTAAATCCGTCCAGTGGTTTAGGAGATGTGCGCGGACAAACAAACAAACAAACAAACAAACAAACAAACAAACAGACAAAAATTCTAAAAACTGTCCTATCATATTCAGCTGCTTATTTTAAGACGACCTGTGTGATTATTTTTTTGTTATCTCGCAATTACAGATTTTTTTATCTCTACGTTTTTATTATATGTATAGATTACCAGAACCATACAAGAATCAATAAGCTTCTGAATATTCTACAAGATTAGGTGTACCTGTTGTAGGTAGGTAGTAGGTCCAAGAGCCTTACGCCCAACTCTAAACACGGGCCCGAATAGGTGCAGTTTGCAAAATTACGTGAACGTCAACCTTAACGCGCCGAGATACGGTTTGCAGTCGCGTGATTTTGCATATAGCATCTATTCGGGCCCGCGTTTAGAGTTAGGCGTAAAGCCCCTGGTATAGTGTTATTCCTTTTTTCTATGATACAGGCAGTTCTCTACTAAACTACTTACACTCTAGATCTTTGAGTATTAAAGCGAACATAATTTTTAAAGTCAGCTGCGGTAGAGCTTATTTATCGGCAATAAATAAGCTCAAAACACTGTTTTAAACTATCACGGTTGTTCACTACAGTTATAAATTATTGTTTGTCTTCTCGTGAACGTGGTAGCATGGGTGCATGTTACTGCGCCGAAATATCGGAAGCTTCTTCCACAACCTTATCACGGTAAATCCCCTGTCAATAATCATTATAAGTAATCATAAATAAGCTCTACCGCAGTTGACTTCAAAATGTACCTACTGTAATCTACTCTAGTATTTTCCCCTAAGTGAATTGATGTATAGTGTATTCTCTGAGGAAATTGGAGCATTTGAAAATAATTTCAAACACAATAAGAACCTTAAATACCTACTTATTTTTTCTTGAATGTTTATGAAAAATTTATTGAATTTAAAATGTTTTATCCACATATTCTTTAGTTAAATTTGGATGTCAGCCAACTAGAGTTTTTGTGAGTATTTTAAAAAACAATGTAACGAACAAAAATACTAGTAAATTTGTACTTAGTAACTGTTTTTGAACGTGCTCAAGTTTACGGGAGTAATATAACGAGTTGAAACATGTACTTTCGTAATGTTTCTAAAAACTCTCAAAATAGATACCTCTTGTAAAATCTCCAATTTAATAGGGCATGACTTGAACTTGACCGTGACTAAGCTGGACTCTGTAACTGTGAGATGCTTCTCGATATTTCATATAACATGAAAATATTTTAAAACTTGACACTGGCAAATAGCACAAGACGTGCTATGCCAACATTCTCTCATGAGAAAAGAAGAAGAAAAATGTAATCTGTGAAAGTATTTTAATATTACAACAGTCCGTCCGCTGAGAAAATGCATCTGACAGCTGTAATTAATATTGTAAAAATCCGAATGAAAATCATACATTTTCTTTCAATATTTTATTGTTGTAAATTGGTTACTAGCTACGATACAATCGACATTCAAAAACCAAAAAGTTATCAAAAGTGATCAGAATTTACTTGTTTTCGTTTAGATATTTACAATAGGAAACTGTCAGACGCATTCTTTCAGCAGCCACAGTTTAATAGGTGTTTCAATTTATCACATCATGTGGGTGTTTTTATTTATGCAAGTCTCTTATTTTCTTCTCCCCGGATGTGATTAAAGATAATGACCGACTTTGTTCCTAATTTTCGAAAAAACAAAGAACTTATTTCCGATTGGGTGATGATTGGGTATGGTAAAAAGGTTTCATTTTTTTCATCCGAAATCAGGACATTTAGCGTCCAGATCCAGGGTAAATCAGGACTCGTCTACAGACGAGTTCTGTAGACGAGTCCTGATTCTACTACGTTTCCCGCGATCAACTACGTTTCCCGCGGGAAGTCTTGATTTGGAGGGGCCAAATCACGACTTCCCGCGGGAAACGGGAACGGGAACTAAATCGAGAACGGCTGGCTTAGCTAGTAACAAGCATTATACTCGTATAGTCGTTTATAGAAATCCAATGGTTTTCTTTGAAAATAATTAATCATTATATGCTCTGATTGTGAAATTCAACGTTTTCAGATATTATTTTCTGATAATCTGATTTCGTCCATGCAATCACGCTTGTCTACATCTACACTAATATTATAAAGACGAAAGATTTGTATGTTGGTAACGAATAAACTCAAAAACTACAGGAGTGATTTAAAAACTCTTTCACCGTTAGCGTGCTACATTATCCTTGTGTAGAAGGCTATATTACTCTATGTTTATCCCAATAAAAAAATAAAATACTCCAGCCTTGCGAAGCCGAGACGGGCCGCTTGTACATAATAAAGTAGGTATGTTTATAATGAAAGTGCTCGGTTCACAAAGTTTGAAATTAATTTTGTTAACATCACTGGTTTTTCAACATTGTAAATGTATATCTACCACAGACGTAGGTAAGTCCTTTTTATCGACGGACCACACTGGCACGCGATAAAAACTTGCACAAAAGGTGCTGTTGTCACAAAAATAGCACACACAGAATAAGTAGTAGTGTACAAAGCTGCGGTTGTCGCATGGTATTGTGTAGATGCTTTTGTTTCGGGATATGCTTAAATAGACCATCTGTGAAAACGGCGGAAAGACAATCTGTCCACAGCCCGTGCTAGGCCTGCTGGAATGGCTATGGAGATGGATGGATGTGGACTACATTTTGATGAATCTTAGTTGGTCGGTAATGTTAGAACGATTCGTGTCATGACCGATATAAATAAAAAGCGATGTGTGTATTTATGTGTGTATAATGTGTGTGTGTGTGTCAAGTTAAAAGTGCCTTCTAAAATTTGTTGACATAGTTACAACAGAAACTAATAAAGCGCGTTAATGTTAAGAAAAAAATTGGTCGTCACGGGACGCCTGACTTTAGCGAAACATGAAGGCATATGTCGTCACGTCCGTCACGGCATACAATTCGATTTTACTGCCAAGTGGCGACAATCTGGGTATGTCTTCAAGTAAAGAGTGAATCGGTTTCTTCTAGGCAAGCGTGATCTACCGTAGGCCGCATCATCGCTTAACATCAGGCGAGTTGGCGGCCAAGGCTACAATAAAAAAAAAAATGTTTCTCATTAAAACACGAAGTCTGAAATCATATAAACGTGTTAAAGAACGTACAGACGTACAAACAGTCAACAATAATGTTCAATGTTGAGTATAATATTATTATATGTGGATCTGCCCACGCGCATGTGGAGTGCCGTTATGGTTCGATTTCGGCTTGGAATTTAGTAACAGAGACACTTTCCGGTTAGTGTCACTCGGATGACATTAGTAGGTAACTAGATGAAGTGATATAACATTATTAAGGGTGTACCTTGTTTAAGGGCGCGGTCATTTGCTATATGTAGTTATCTATTCGCATAGTTGCATAAATTTTAATCAACCTCCAATAAGGAGGAGGTGCTCAATTCGACTGTATTTTTTTTTAATGTTTGTTACCTCAGAACTTTCGATCGGGTGAACCGATTTTGATGATTCTTTTTATTTGAAAGCTGGTGCTTCCCGTATGGTCCAGTTTTGTCATTTTTATGAAGTCAGTTCTTTATATTGATTCGTAATTATTTGTTTAAAAGATGACTTGGTCTTATAGCAATTTTTTTTTTAATGATACTGGGTGACGAGACGAGCGAAGTCGCTCGTCAGATGGCTCTTCACGCTTGCCCATAACAGCTCAATGCCACTCAGAATTTTGATCTTCAACAGTTCAAAATCCTGGATGGCACTGCGCTCGTCACTCCGAGATATAAGATGTCAAATCTCTGTGTGCCCTGTAATTTCGCTGGAAACATTGCCCTTCAATCCGGAACACAGTAGTGTTTAGACACTACTGCTTGGCGGTTGAATAACTGGCAAAGGTGTGGTACTTCCCCAGGCGGACCCCTGCGAAAGAGTCCTACCACTACAGAATATCAGAGCTATATATAATACAAGAAAATCTGGACAGCCGTTTGAAAATTTATCAGCTCTGATATCTGGGGTTAAATAAAAACAATTTATACTTATAATAAATATTGCAAACTAGCTGTTGCCCGCGGTAATGCTCGCGTAGTAGGTCCAAAATAAATTCAGTTCGTGTTTTTTTTTTGTACGAACCTTGTCCTGACAATAACGAACACAATTTTTTTTTAAGTATCCAATTTGGTGCATTACGTATTTTTATCTTTATTTAGAGTTGGTGTGATGCTACATGGAGTAAATCATTGTATGGACAACAAGGTAAACCAACCAAAGTCAAGTAATTTTGAGATTTAAGGGAGTTTGGCGTTAAATCGAGTGTCGTTATATAAGTTTTACACTGTATATACATATATAGAAGATATTCTCAAGTATAATATGTTTTATTTTGGCAGAAAAGATCAAAATAAAAATAATTATTTTAGAGTTATTTTTCGAACTCCTCGCCATATTATATAATGTCAACATGAAAATTGCTTTATACCATCTGCAATGCTATTTTAAAGATAATGCGCAATTGTTTTTTTAAAATGCTCAATGGTTTTTTGAATTTAGAAATGTTAGAAACGTGCGAAATGTAATGCTCTGTCTGGTTAGCAGGTCATAAGTGGCCTAACTAAATAGCACTTCAGTCACGCTATCATCAGCAGCCTATCATGTTTTCATTGCTGGGACACAGCCAGAGGTCACTCTATACTAAGTCCAAATTTTCTGGCTCTGACAGCTGCAGCAGATAGCTTTGGCCAGGGAGCGGTCACCAGCCTTGCAAGGTGTGCGCTCTCTTAGAATGTTTCAAATAATCATGCTGTTTTATTGGTTTTTGCGATTTTATCTCCAATTTATATAAAAGACTTCCTTTTGAGAATTTATTACTTGTATCAGTTTTTATCACATAAAATACGATAGCCAATTCTACCAACACAAGGCAATGCACTGATGTAATACGCTACTATAACAAAACTAAAATGTGAAGATGTTCGTAAGCGAGACGAATCTAAACCACGATCAAGGACAGTCGGAATGACAAAACGTAACAAATCGGTGTCGGATATACGTAGAAGTATCTATATCTTGTATCAGTGCTGTATAGTGGGCAAAGTATTCGCTACGTAAAATACGTATGGAATTTCATATCAATTTTGAATTTTGAAATTGTAATTTGTATGGAATTCGGTGCGTATGTTACGTAGCGAAAATTCGTACTTCGCCCACTGTACATTCATCATTCGCGGCAGTGGAAATGTGGGACTAGGGAAAATCAAGCCATCTTCATGTTATGCATTTATATAGCTGTCAAGTAATTTTACAATGCCAAGGAAAGCTTGTACGATGTGTATTTTAACGGGTACATCCAGTTTGGTAAGAATCCCATTTGGTAAACCTCTTAATGTACCTACAATAAAGTTGGGTGAAGTTGCATTCTCATTTCCATTCAAGAAGTTTCGTCTATAGGAGGAAAATTAATAATATTGATTCTATATTCTATATTGGTATACCAAATTCCAAACCCAAATTCAAATTCAAATAACTCGATGGATTGCATGTATGCTTGGAAGAGATCGCTTTACTAAACTAGTCACAGTCACACACAGTCACAGTTATACAGTTGTCTGGTAGTTCTACAGGCCACGGGGTCTTGTTGTAGATAATATGTCATGCGTCTGCGTCTACACCTGCGTCTACATCTACGTCTACGTCTGCGTCTGCGTCTACATCTACGTCCGCGTTGGAGTCTGCGACTGAGCCTGCGTCTGCGCCTGCATTTGCGTCCGTTACTGCGTCTGCGTCAACGTCTGCGTCTACGTCAATGCCATGTCTATGCCATGTTTATGCCGTGTGTATGCCATGTCTATGATGTGTCTATGCCGTGTCTATGTCATGAATATGTCATGTAACATGCGTCTACGTCTACGTCTGTGTATACGTCTGCGTCTACGTATGCGTCTACGTCTGCGTCTAAATCTGCGTCTACGGCTGCGTCGTGTCTGCGTCGTGTATATGTCATGTCATGTCATGTCTATGTCATGTCAAGTCTATGTCAAGTCTGTCATGTCTATGCCATGTCTATGTCTACGTCTTTGTCTATGACTAAGTCTATGTCAAAGTCTATGTAGGTATAGTCTGTGTAGGTATCTATTCATCAACGTCTATTTTTCAATATTTTTAGTTGTTTTTGTCTTATGTATAAGACAATATATGGTACTATCTTATATTGTCTTATACGCTACCAACAAACTATATATGCTATCAACAAACGGACATACTGTCTGGTGATGCAGTATTCACTCCTTACGTAAGTACTTGCTCATGGAGTATCGTCACTGTTTGCCGTAAAAACCGGTGAGATTAACCAGGTCCCATGCTTATCTTATCTCGGATCCGTGACATACACGGATCTCGGGTACACATTGGAAGACCAAGGTCCTAATCTCGTTTTCAGTAATATACCTACTATTCGTTATGCCATGCACCGTAGTTTTGTAGGATTGAACTGCGTAGCATAAAAGATGGAGATTAACGGCTATATTTAAATAACCGGCCAAGTGCGAGTTGGACTCGCGCACGAAGGGTTCCATTATCTATAAAAACAGCAAAAAACATCACGTTTGTTCTATGGGAGCCCCCCTTAAATACTAATTTAATTATTTATGTTTAAGGTGAATATATAACTCAATATTAATATTCTGTGAATCTTTCAAGCGTCTACCTGTTGCCATGCAAAAAAAAAAAAACGTTTGTTGTATGGGAGCCCCCTTAAATATATATTTTATTCTGTTTTTTAGTATTTGTTGTTATAGCGGCAACAGAAATACATCACCTGTGAAAATTTCAACTGGCTACGGTTCATGAGATATAGCCTGGTGACAGACGGATGGACGGACGGACGGAAAGACAGACAGACGGACAGACAGACAGACGGACGGACAGCGGAGCCTTAGTAATAGGGTCCCGTTTTACCTTTAGGTACGGAACTCTAAAAACCACAATCAAGGATTTTTTGTCGTGATTTTTGGAACATAAGACAAAATTACAACACCTAACATATATTATAAGAACACAAAAAAAAAACAATTCAAGGTATTTAAATTGCAGCTTTTGAAAGAATGCGACAGTTGTCATAACATACCGGATTAACCAACCTTTTTTTTGTAACTTAGCATTAGTTCAACTACTTACATACACTAAGTAATAGCTGTTAATTAAGGTGCTAATAAGTTGAAGTAAATATCATAAAAATAACCATTACGTTAATAAACATTTTGAAGCAATATTATTTTGGCCTTCGCAGGTGCGTCGACAGAACGTAAATTGCGTTTTGTATTACTTAATTATTACTTTGTTTATTTGTGAAGATACAAAATGCCGACGGGTGATAGGTGCACTGCAATAATAATGGCCGTTAATAATTATTGTTTATGTTATTAATTTTACAATAGCGGCACGAATAATGAACAAAAGATTGATAGTAGAAAAGATCAAAGTTTAAATTGCTTTTGTCTATTCTATTTGGTTTACCATTAATTTCAAGTCAAGTGATTTGGAAAGTGTTACCAATATAATTGAATTTCTAACGACCGTTAGATGCGGAATGGATAGTTATCAAGTTATCCCGCGGGTCCAGTATGGGTCCAGTTCACGTAAGACCCCTCATTCACGCAATATCTATAACAAATTTTGCAAAAAATTAAATCTCGGTAATGGTATTTATTTATGTTGCATCATCATCATTATCAGCCTATCACGTTCCCACTGATGGGACACAGGCTTTCTCTCTGAGAGCTAGGATGGACACTTTGGACCAGTGTAAGCCAATATTAAATAAAAATATTATAAAATATCTGGAGCAAATCGACAAAAACTCGCCAACAAGGATGTATTGTATCCATTGATTTTATCGCAACATTGTCTTTGCAACAATGTTTCCTTCCAAAATGTGGAGAATAAAGTCATATTTTTCATATAAATGAAAGGTTTTGTGTTATTTGCAAATATACTAAGTGCAAAATTATACCGTAATATCAAATATGGTGTGGCTTCGAGGTCGGAGTTACGATAATAATTTACATAATTTACAAGTATTTATTGCGTAGGTTACAATGTTTTTATAATGTATAAATATTTAAAGTACTTCTTGTACTTGTTCACCTAACTAATAGGGTTGCCGAAGACATGTTTAACGACGCAGAAAGTCTTCAGTCAGTAAATATACCTTGGTACTAGGTTTTCTCGGTCTTTGTCATCCTCATTAGTGTGGTTTTTCTCTATTGGAGTTTCCCCGAGACGCTGGGAGTTTTCCATCCTCCTGCTTTATCTGAAGTCTGAAAAAGCACAAAAGGCTTTCAAAAGATCGAGTATTACTATGTATATGCGTAAGCATCAACTTTTATTACCCTACTACCAGGGAAAACTTGACCCTCCATCGCAGTTGTATAAAATTTGAAATTTCGAGAAACAAAAAAAAAACAGATATGGTATGGTAGCGGTTCGGGTGCGAACACATCCAGTCTAAATGAGTCTGGATGGCTTTAGTTGGACTCAATCTGCAGACGACCTTGCCGCGAATAAGTTCGCGTTTCACCACCAACTCGCCAGTTGGTAAGCGACGATGCATGTGTTTTGAATGTGGGCTATTAGTTCATTAGTGTGACTGCAATGTGTGTGAAAAATGAGTAAAAGAGCCGTATTTACCATTGTTGCGTTAAGCAGTTAAGCGAACCACGAATTTTTTTAAATGAAAAATGGAGTCGTTTGTACACGAACGATAATTGTACTACGGCATTTCCCTTGTTTGCCTGATCTGAGTTTACTCTGTTATTCTATTTAAGAGCATTGTCCAATGGGCTGCAAACAGTTCAAGAGAAAACAATTTAATTGATAGTTATCCGCGCTGATACAAGGCATCATTACAAGTGAACAGTGTGTTTTCCACTAGGTCTTCTGTTTTTCAGCACAGGTAGGTATTTTATTGTGGTACTACATTATTGAATGGTAGCCCTGCTCGTATGCCACCCACGGTCTGAATTTACTCGTGGAAGTATCAGCTCGCGACATAATAACCATCATAATTATTTGGAATGGTATTTTGATGTCCTGTGTCTGAGACTGCTATGAGCTGGAGGCATTTTAACGTTTGTTATTACAAGTAAATTAATGTAAGTCGATCAGTGTATTTGGTTAGGGGCGAATGAAACCGGAACCAGTGGTTTTATTCGCACGGACACTCCCCCAGAAACTGAATAACACGTCAATCCAAATCCAACTGAATCACTGCTAAAATAACGCCGTTTCGTTTATCTGTTGCTGCACGAAAGAGGAACGAACAAACACATTTTCGCATTTATAATACTATTATGGTTTACAGTATAACTGAGTACGGCCATGACAGCTTCATAACGACCTTGTTGACGTATTGGTGCTCGAGCTTCTCTACAGTCAGGTCATTGAACGGTTCCTTGTCCGTGGTTCGGAGCCAGCCACCCGGGGTCCCAGAGGAGGACTAAGAAATAATAATAAAGCCAGCGGGTCAGCAGCTTGCTGCAGGCCTCTTGGAGCGTTCTTGGTGTGGCGGAACTCTTTTTCACCAGTGCGACCTTCGCGGTCGCCTTTATTATTTTATTTCAATAGAGTTGTGTTTTGTTTTATAAGAGATCTGTCAAGAGGTGAAAAATAGATGTTTTCGATTCCGCAAAATAAATTGTTTTAATAATAGGAGTAATAATATCCTAAATTGGTGACCCCGATACGAACACAACATAAATTAAGACGATTCGAACACAAGAAGAGCAAAGGTACGCAAATATGTACGAGTACTTTCTTTGGTGGTACGAGTGAAGCGACCACGGTCGTCTGATTGTTCGTCGACGAGAATACGAAAACGTAGAAAAAGAAGTGGTGAATTCGACTACGAGAGCTGTGCTGCTGACTGCTGGCAACAATCGCATGGAGCGCGTCAAGACTAAAGTCGAAGTATCTTTTGGAAGAACCAGTGTGGACTAAAAAGACAGTGTGATTTATATTGTTGTGTGTTTTTTTGTGTGTGTATTTAATTTAATTTAATTTTGGTGAATTTTTGTACATATTTTTAAGATATTTTTGTACCAATGTTTTTTGTAGGGCATTCGCGCACACCACACTCCCACGTTTCTTTTGTTTTCAGTTTTTGTTTTTGAATTTTGTTTTTCTCTTAGCATGGTTTTTCATGACAGCACACGTCATGACTGACAGTGAGCAGGAAGACTTCAAACCAGCTTCCGCGGGTACGGGTGGACGTGAAATGTCAAGCAGTGACAGCGGATCTGGCACAGGCGGTACGGAGAAGGTAATGATTAACAGAGTATCTATACGTACCCCTCCATTTTGTAGAGATCGCCCGGCCCTATGGTTTGCGAGTTTAGAGGCGCAATTTTCCATCAATAATATTAGCCAAGAAATCACGAAGTTTAATTACGCAGTTGCGCACCTCGATACCAATTGTACTCGCGAAGTAGAGGATTTCATAATCCAACCTCCGAGGGAGCAACCCTACACGAAATTGCGCAATGCAATAATATCTAGGTTCTCAGATTCTCGGGAGCAGAAAATACGCCGTCTTCTAGAGAAGGAGCAGATCGGCGATCAAAAGCCGTCGTTTTTTCTGCGTCATCTGAGATCATTAGCCGGTGCAGCATTTCCGGAGGATATTCTGAAGACAATTTGGATGAGCAGGTTGCCACGATATCTTCAAACTGTCTTGGCTGCTCAACGATTAGAATCGTTGGCTGAGCTAAGCGAACTAGCGGACAATTTGGCTGAAATTAACGCTCAATCAACTTCATTGGAGGTATGTACGGTTTCGCCTAACTCGAATACTGATCTTGTACAGGAGCTGACTAAAAAAGTTGATGAATTGACCCGTTTAGTAGCGTCACTTTCCTCTGCTGGTTGCAGCTCGCATGTTGGTACGCGTAGTCGCGACTTCAATCGTAACCGTAATCGTAGTCGCAGCCGATCACGTTCACGTAACTATGATTTGTGCTTTTATCATGACCGTTTTGCGACAAAAGCACGTAAATGTATGCCTCCATGTAAGTGGTCCGGTTCCCCGCCTAGTGATCAGGGAAACCAAAACAGCAACTGTTAAAGGCGACATCCAGTTGCTCGCCAGCTAGTCGCCGCCTTTTCGTGACCGACCGGAGATCCAACCGGAAATTTTTGGTGGACACTGGTTCGGATATTTGTTGCGTTCCTCGTAGCTTTATAAAAGGACGTACGCTTCAGCCATTATCATATAGTTTAGTTGCAGCTAATGGCAGTAAGATTATCACATATGGACTGGTACAGTTGAACTTAAATTTAGGGCTACGACGGGATTTCACCTGGAACTTTGTCGTGGCGGATGTGGAAAGTGGTATTATTGGCGTAGATTTTTTGTCGCATTACCAGCTTTTACCCGATTGCTCAAAAGGTAAGCTGTGCGATAGTAAAACTGGGCTTATTTCGTCCGCGGACCTTTATACCGCGGAACAGCAAAGTGTGAAGGTAGTATCTCTTCCTGACTCGCCATTCACAGCGATCTTGGAGAAATACCCAAGTATAACGCGACCACCTGGTGCACCTAGAATTATTAAACACAGCACCGTACATTATATAAACACTACCGACGGTCCCCCTGTGACATCTAGACCGCGTCGGTTGGCACCATTAAAACTGGACATTGCAAAGAAAGAGTTCGAAGATATGGTCCGAGCTGGTACTTGCCGACCATCTGATAGCTCTTGGTCATCGCCTCTGCATCTCGCACCTAAAAAGGACTCAACGTGGCGTCCTTGCGGTGATTATCGTGCATTAAACGCCCGAACGATTCCTGATCGCTACCCTGTCCGATACATAGGTGATTATGCGCACAACTTGTCTGGCTGTACCGTTTTTAGTACTATAGACTTGGTCAAGGCCTATCAACAGATACCGGTGAATCCAGGCGACGTGTGCAAGACAGCGATAACTACTCCATTTGGATTATATGAATTTCTGTATATGACTTTTGGTTTGCGTAATGCTGGGCAGACTTTTCAGAGATTTATCGATGAAGTAGTCCGTGGCTTAGATTTTTGCTATGTCTATGTTGATGACATTTTGGTTTACTCAAAAGACCAAATAGCGCATGCGCAGCATCTGGAAATCTTGTTCCAGCGATTGCACGACTATGGCGTTGTGATTAATACAGCCAAGTCCGTATTTGGTGCCGCAGAAGTATCTTTCCTTGGGCATCGAGTCAATGCTGCGGGCACGCGTCCTCCTGAGGACAGAATTCGTTCTCTGGTGGATTACCCGCCCCCAAAGACAGTTCAGGGTATGCGCAGATTCATAGGCATGGTCAATTACTACCGCCGGTTTTTGCCAAGTACGGCTAAGTACCAAGCGCCGTTAATTGAAGCAATCACTGCTATTCAAGGCAAAGGCAATAAACCTTTTGTGTGGACTCCTGAGCTAGAAAAGTGCTTTGAAGAATGCAAGAAAAGCTTGACGTCCGCTACAATTTTAGCACACCCAAATAACAGTGCTGAGGTTGGGTTGTTTACTGACGCTTCAGGAACGCACGTTGGTTCTTGCCTACAACAACGCGTCGATAATGATGATTGGCAGCCACTAGCCTATTTTAGTAAAAAGCTGACTGCTAAACAGGCTCAGTGGCCGGCGTACTATCGGGAACTCCTTGCGGTGTACGAGAGTGTTCAACACTTCAGGCACCTGTTGGAGGTACAACACGTCACTATCTACACTGACCATAAGCCGCTAATATACGCTTTTGTACAACGACGTGAGAAATTGCCGCCTATCCAATTAAACCAGCTGTCTTTCATCAGCCAGTTTACTACTGATGTAGTGTATATTAAAGGGGTTGATAACATCGTAGCTGATGCCATGTCGCGCGTTGAGTCTATTTCTCTTGAAGAGGATTTTGCTGCACTCGCGTTATCGCAAGAATCGGATGAGGAGCTAGCTAGTATGCGTGGGAATTCGTCTTTGAAGCTCGAACCCATCCTCATCCCTGGCACAAATATCACAGTAATTTGTGATACTTCAACTGAGCGACCACGTCCATACCTGACACCAGCATTCCGTCGAGCTGCATTCGACAGGTGTCACAACCTCAGTCACCCTGGCGCGCGGGCAACCACTCGCTTGGTAACTGAGCGTTATGTATGGCCTCAAGTAAACGCAAATTGCCGTGAATGGGCTCGAACTTGTTTACGCTGTCAACTCAGTAAAGTAACTCGACATATTAATTCGCCACTTGGAGAGTTTAAATTACCGTCAAACAGATTTAGGTCGGTGCATTTAGACATTATTGGACCACTTCCTCACTCGAAAGGGTACAATTATTGCCTGACTGCGATTGATAGATACACACGGTGGCCTGAAGTATGGCCTATGTCATCAATCACAGCAGAAGAGGTAGCAGATACATTCGTAACTGGTTGGGTTTCCCGTTTTGGGGTACCAAACATTTTGACAACCGACCAGGGCCGGCAGTTTGAATCTGTGTTGTTTCGCCGTCTAATGGATGTATGTGGTACCAAACGGGTGCGCACGACTAGTTACCATCCTTGCGCAAATGGTATGGTGGAACGCATGCATCGGCAGCTTAAAGCATCTTTGATGTGTCATAATGACACATGGGTAAGAGCTTTGCCGTTAGTTTTATTAGGGATGCGAACGGCGCTCAAAGAAGATTTGAAGGCATCTTCTGCAGAGCTCGTTTATGGAGAGACTCTTCGCTTGCCTGGAGAACTCGTCATACCTCCAATAACATCGCAGAGCCCAAGTGACGTTGTAGATTTCGTCCGTGAGCTGCGCAAATATATGGAAGCTCTCCGTCCTGTCCTTGCTACACGCCACGCCCAGCCATCGACTTTCATATTTAAAGATTTAGTTAAGGCGTCGCATGCCATGCTACGCGATGATGCAGTGCGAAGGCCGTTGCAGCCGCCTTATTCCGGTCCTCATCGTATCATCGGGCGAAGAGACAAAACGATCACTCTCGATATTAATGGAAGGGAACGTACAGTTAGCATAGATCGCGTTAAGCCTGCCCATTTGGATTCGGCGTTTGGCAATTGTGAACCAATTGTGCCGCCTGCGCCAACTCCAGCTAGCAGTTTCACGCCTGCGTTGGTCCCTGCACCTACACCAGCTCCTGTCATCACCCGGTCCGGGAGGAGGGTGAAGTTTAGAAATATTTTAGATATGTGATTATCTTATTTATTTATAAATTTTTCAGCTTATTCTTCCTTTCTCCGTGGGGGGGTGGTGTGGCGGAACTCTTTTTCACCAGTGCGACCTTCGCGGTCGCCTTTATTATTTTATTTCAATAGAGTTGTGTTTTGTTTTATAAGAGATCTGTCAAGAGGTGAAAAATAGATGTTTTCGATTCCGCAAAATAAATTGTTTTAATAATAGGAGTAATAATATCCTAAATTGGTAACATATCGACCTTCACCGAAGGAAGGAAAAGAAGGAAAGATCGAGAACATCAATTATTCAATCAAATCATGAAGTAGGTATATTATACCATGGATTAAATAAAGAGAACGGAGAAAGTTATGACGTATTAGGACGTCAAAACGCTGTCAGAGGATAAGGGGACATGGAATCTGTCCACCGACAAGAGTTGAGTTTTCTGGTAAAAGACAAAAGTAAGTGAGCAAAAAAGGATTTATTATTTTCGCTCTAAGTAAATATAAATGAGTAGAGATGGGTAAATAAATGTGCGTATATAATAAAGCGTCTTGCACACGGCGCATTGCAAGCTGTGCAAGTCGAGGAGGATGCACACGCGGCCCTGTTCTAAGTTACGCAAGTTACTTGCACCGTGTGCAGGACGCATAATAATTAGATAAATTGAGGGTTTAGGGATTGAGAAGATAGAAAATCAGTTTAGATATCAGGGACTCTAATCTATCACATTGTTGTAGTACCAAGTTTAGGACAGATACTACCACCTTAGAACAATGTTTTTTGTTTTTTTTTTGTTCCGTCTATACTTTCTTCGACACATGCCGGAGACATTGCTAGACCAAACATATTGCATAGCAGTTTTCCATTTTTTTTATAATTCTCGGCGATTTTCACCTTAAACTATTATAATTAGACTAACACATATACTCGTATATATATCCATGTAAGCTTTTTTTTTACAAACAAAGTCGTGAGTGTTTTTTTTCATTGTTTGTAAGAACGGTTACACATGCACGATGTTTGTATTACTTTATAGTAGTGATGGTGCATCAAGTATAATTAATATCAAAAATAACGTTCGTCTTCTGTGGGGCTAGTCCGAGAACTTGCGAAAAAGTATTCGTTCAGCAAATGTATGAAAAAAACAGTTTCCCTTTACGTCCGATAGAGACGCTGTTGAATTTTTAGTATATTTTGCTATTGTTTACGGAACGAATACTTTTTCGCAAGTGCTCGTACTACCTATAGGGCCACTGAATAGCTAGAAACGCAGTGTTAAAAACGCTACATGAAAAACGCTTAGGTATATAGGTATCTAGACTAACAAGGTCGTGAATATTTATCAAATGATTGTTGCTTAGAGCGATTACACACGGTGTTCTTTAAGCAGCGATGAAAAGGTGCGTTTGCACTTCGACACGTCAAAGAAGAATTTAACACCAAAAATGACTCTAAATTAATTTTTAAGCAGGTTTGTATCTGATGCTGGTCGTCAAATTTATTGTCTTAAACATTTAAATATTGTTCTCTTTGATTTAAATATTTTTGCGTACCTGGAAACGCGCTGCTAAAAACGCCGTCTAAACGTCTAAGCATTTTATTTTTCTAAACGAATGAGGTCGTAAGTGCAGATGCAAGTTGGGGTATTGATAAATGAGGTGCCAATAGATTTATGTCAGCACACAGAACACTGTTGAAATATTAATGTTGGACTTTTGGTTTCTTTGGGTGCATCTCTGTTATTGCTATTCTAAATATACGTGATGTTAGGGAGCGCTGTCGTGTTCCGAATGGTTTTATAAACAGTAGGCTCTGGTACATCGTTCTAGGCCCAAAATCCGCCTGCAGCGCTAGGGTTGTCTACTCAGCCCACAGAACGAGATTTAAATAGGTAGATTGTAACTCTGAAATGTCTGAATGACATTTTTAGGGGAACTTTCCATTCCAGGGGCGTACCAAAATCTCTAAAGAATAAACATACGGCACTCATTTATTCTTACTTGCCGAAAGCTAGTAAGAATAAAAAATAAACTTCAATATAATTATGATTAAAATATGAATAATTTTGAGGTTGTGGTACGCCCCCATTTCCAAACTTTCATTTATGTAGGATATACATTTTTTAGTTTGATAAAGTCCTGTTTATGGTGAATGGTTATTTTTTAAATGTCCCTATCAGAATAAGGGCTTCTAAAATCAAATCTTTGTATCTAATGTCAGGTTAATTGACGTAATCTAAACCCATCTCATGTGAACCCAGTGCCCCTGTTACGGTAATGAAACTCCGACAAGTTAACCACAACCACAGTTTATGTGCCAGTATTTGGACCCCAAGTTAACTATAACTTGGAAACCAAAGCTTCGAGCAGGCTCGGTCGCTGGCCGCAAGGACGTTGGTGCGCGGGCGGAGGTAGCTCTCGACGATGTCTTCACCAATCACAAGCGAGTAATCTATGTGTGAGAGGGATTCTGTATTCATACACGGTAAACTTCTTGGAGGGAACGACACCAGAGTTTAGTGCTGCCATTAATGATGGTTTCCCTTCTTTTGTGGAGAAAATATTAGGGTAATTTTTGATGTTAGTTGGATTTATAGAATAGTAATGCATATCGTATATCTCTCGCTTTTTTCGCACTCTAATAAAATGAATTTAAGTACCTACGTCAAAACTTATTTTTGATTTTAAAGTTAGTTAGATTTGATTAAAATTAAGCTAGCAACTGGTGCAACTAAGTACTGAAGTTTTTTTCTCCAAATTTATACTTTTTAGGTTTTTGATTTCATTACTTATTTTTGCATTTATTTATTTATAAGGCTTGCGTTTGACCGCCAACTCGCCATTAAGCGCTGTTAAGTCATGATGCGGTCTACGATAGAGTATGCAATTATCTAACTTTTTAATATCCAACTTAAAAAGAAGGGTGTTATAAGTTTAACGACTGTATCTGTGTGTGCGTTGTATCATTGGCATTGTAGTTCCCTAACAGCAGAACAAATTTTAATTTAGTTTTTCTTGTTTAAAAAGGGACTTGATCGAGAGTGTTCTCATGAATCAAGTTTTATTTTTTTCATTTGTTTCAAGATTATCAACTCTATTATCAGGGGTAAAAAAAATATGCTTGTTAAAACAATTCAGCCAATTTTAAGGTTGTTTAAAATGATTCTATCATAATTAATTTATATAAAAAAAGTTTTAATAGAGTCTTTAAGGGTCGGCAACGTATCCGTGATGCCCCTGGTGTTGCAGGTAACCATAGGCGACCATCAGACGGCCCGTCTGCTTGTTTGCCACCTATGACATTAAAAAAAAGATTTGGTTGAGGACTTCTTCTTACATTGCCGATTTTGATAATCGATGTCGATAACAATGATAAGATTTATTTTCGGCGCATGACTGGCAACCGTATCTAAAGCTGGGAGTGCGTGCGTGCGCCGTAGATTGTGTTGTACCGCTTGTGCCCATTCACCCACACTGTTGCGCTGCCTCGCCCGCGAAGGTTGTGTGCGCGCGTGGTGAACTTTTGTTTTTTTTCGTACACAGCCACTTGCCTCTTTGCCTGCCCGTATACCTGCAAGTGTTTCTTTTCTTCTGAACATTTTACTGTGAATAAATCAGTGCTATAAAAACATTAGACTAGTTATCGTGTCAGTGAAATCGCTACAGTGAAGTCCAGATGCTACCGCGACTGTAGCCCGTTTTGTGTCAACAAATAAATAAACAGTGATCAGGACAAGTTGCTATCCTTGTTTGGAACTAGTGATGAATTAAACAAAGCTTTGAACTGGTAATCCTGGATCAGAATGGGCCTTGTTTGCTTTCGGAACGTGAATTTTATTGGGACTTCACCTACATAACGTTTATGGTAAGTAAAAATTTCGAGTTTCGTAACTTGCAATTACAGAATTTTTTATCTCGTCGCTTCGCGCCTTTTTCTTTTTACTTTTTATTACTTTATCGCTTGCTTCTCATTTTTTGTTTAGGTTGTATTCTTATTTTTAGTTGGCAAGTAGTGGGTAGATGGCAGATTCTTGTTTCACGAAAGGTCACGTCACAGACATGGTCACTTAATAAACTGGGAGATTATGTTGATTATTTTACGAAATAGCTATTTTGCCTTAAGCCAAGTGCATAGTAAATGCGTTGTTAGCCCACGTTACTTTATGAAATACCTATACATTAACGATTACGACACTGTTACATAGTAAATACTTGCATAGTTCGTAGACACTTATTTACATAAATAAATAACGAGGTGACAAGTTTAAACGAACTATGTTTGAATGACCCACATTTGCTAAGTTTTTTGGCAACACTGTTTTGAAAATTGTAGTTAGAGTTTGTTTTAGCGCTAACGTGAAAAAACATATCGCCTCATTATAATAATAATAAACATCTGGGACATTTTTGAACACACGGTCATCACGGGTCATCTGACCCCAAACTAAGCAAAGCTTGTAATATGGCTGCCGGAGAATGATATACATACAATATATATTTTTAAATACATACTTAAATATATATTATCACCCAGACATAGAACAAACACAATTGTTCATCACACAAATGTTTGTCCTAAATGGGAATCGAATCCACGCCCCCAAGCACAGAAGTTAGGTTCACTACCAACTGAGCCACCGGGCATTGTATCTATTATTTCCCTAAAGCAATTTCATTAAAAGTTAATTAAAATAAAAACTTATTTTTTACTAAAAAGATAACGTTTAACACATGATCTTGGCTTTGGCGTCAATGTGAAAAAAAAAGTTTTTACATTAGAGCAATTACAAAAATACGTAAAAAAACGTTTCTTAGTTAATCCGCCGTAACATTACATATTGTTTGAAAATTTCAACTAGCTCTATCTATTACGGTTCCAAATATACAGCCGTTTAAAGGTAGGACTGACGGACGGACGTATCCGTCCGACAAACAGACAGCGAAAGCTCAGTAAAAGGTTCCCGTTTTTTTTTACCCTTTGGAAGCAAAATCATCTTTGTCAAAGCAATCAAATGCGCATTTTAACCGACTTCCATAAAGGAGGAGGTTCTCAATTCGACAGCATCTCTTTTTTTTGTTTGTTACCTCAGAACTTTCGTCTGGGTAAACCGATTTTGTTATTTTTTTCTTTATTTGACAGCTGGAGCTTCCCGTGTAGTCCCATTTCAATTTGGTCCAGTTCTGAAATTTTTATGAAGTCCCTTTTTTATATTGATTATTATTAATCCAAATAGACCTCTTTGCTGGGATTTCAGAGGCTGCCAAGGTAGATTAGCATGCCTATAGTAAATTCCATAAGTTAAACCGCAATTAATGATATAGGTACTTCACCTATCTTTAGCCGAGCCATTGCGACCGCAGTGGCTTACCTAGGTACGTGACTGGAGGCTGAAATTCGATCCGAAACCTCAAGAGCAGTGCTACTTGAATACAGTGATCGGACTCGTATTACTTACACTGTACCCTTAGTACAAGATTTGATAGTTTTCGAAAACTTTTTTCGTTTTCGTATTGTTCCATACATTTTAGTAAAGCGCCTTCAGCGGAAACGCAGAGGAACTAAAACCTGTAGTAATCGACAGTATAGGTTGCTTCACTCAATTACGGAACAAGTTTTCGTTTAGCTTTCAGCCCAGCAATGTATGGAACATAACGAAAACGAAAAAAGTTTTCGAAAACTATCAAATCTTGTACTAAGGGTATTGAAAGTAGTTCTGTCTACCTTCTAAGGTAGATTATTATAGCAGCAGTAGGTACATTTCTATCTGCTTCCTTTTTTAATGCGATTATTTGTCTATAAATAAATAAATAATTAAATGCGTCTTCTTGTAGGGTGGTAATTGTATTTGAAAGGGTTTTAATTTTGTGTGATTTTTAATTTATGACTATTGAAGCTGGCTAAGTGCACAAAACGTGTCACTAAAATAAACTAGTGACTTAGTAAGTTTTTTTCTCTTCTTCTTTATCTCTATCTCTTCTCTGCATTATCTCTACTATGCAATGAACTACTAGGTACTATGAATTCGCTTTCCGCGTCTGTCGGTATATTAGCTAACTCCTAAACCACGCAACGGATTTTAGTGCGGTTTTCACCATCAGTTAGATAATTTTTCATGGAAGGTTTATACCTAATGAAGTTCTTATGTAAGCAGAAAAAAAATTGCAATCAAGTTTTTTTTATTTTTAATATAGGATAGATATAGTTACGTTTAAGTCGCTGAAAAATAAATTAACGTGGCTTACGTTCACACTTTTCACATATTTTTTTTTCTAAATTACACACGAGCGAAGCCGGGGCGGGTCGCTAGTATATAATGAAAAAGTGGGATTGTATCTAGTATTTTTTTTTTGCAGAAATCTATATATATAAAAGAAAGTCGTGTTAGTTACACTATTTATAACTCAAGAACGGCTGGACCGATTTTGATGAAATTTTGTGTTCCTGGACCGGGTCATAGTAGCGAGGCCGAAGGCCGAGCTTACACCCGTGCGAAGCCGGGGCGGTCGACTAGTTAATAATAAAACAATACCGATGTGCGAGTCGCGCTGGCGCACTGAGGGTTCCGTACAGCTACATAAATTGTTAACTCAATTAAAGTACAAAAAAGTTGTGCAAAAAGACAACATCACACCCAGGCGGTCACCCATCCAAGTACCGACCGCGCCCGATGTGCTTAATTTCGGTGATCGTACGAGAATCGGTGGTGAATAGAAATTTGTTACCGACTAGCACTTGGCCAGTATTTATTGTTAGTACGTATTACTGTTACAATAGAATAAAAAAAAACGTTAATAATAGATTTAGTGTATACCTACAACCTACAATCTACATGCTCTATTTTTGACTTTTAATATTAAACATATTCTGTAAATATCAACTGGCTATAACGGCTAAAAAGACAGACAGACAGATAGCGTAGACTTAGTTATAGGATCCCGTTGACATCCTTTGGGTCGGGAACCCTATTTGCGTTTGCGTGTCTGGACCGTGAATAACAACTGTTAAAGGTATCTTGTAAAATATATATCATAAAAATATCATCAGACTTAAGCTTAGTAACCTTCAAAGAGCAGCAAAGCAACATCAGACATCAATTTGGGCAGCAATAAAATGCAAATTGTGGGCAATGAACACAATGCGTGAACGTTACAAAAGTGTTGCAATGCAATTTAGACGATGGTGTTGCCAGTACTACTAGAAATACGAAACTTGGAAAAACGTTCAGGGATATTAAAGTAGATTATTGAAGGCAAATTTGATTTAAAAAAAAGTAAGCCATTGAAATTTGATTGATATCACAAATTTCGAAAAAAAAAATGGCCGGAACGGGCCACTCAGCAGATGTGAAACATGACGGAATATGACGTCACGTCCGTCACGGCATAAGAGTCTGTTCTGCTGCTAAGGCGCGCCTGTAGATGTTTCACATTTAAAAAAAAGTTTGTTGATAAATAACTTCAAATCAATTAAAAAGAGTGGCAACTCGGCTCGGCACCATAGAATAATACGATGCAGTACAATATTTCATCACAGACAGTTGAGCGTCACAGAATAGAGATCACGCATTCTCTTGATTGATACGCCAGTGATTGTTAGCAAATCACACGAATAAAGCGCTATCTATCTCTTAGCATGTGAAAGTTGTGATTGTGACTAACCAGCTGTAAATTCCGAAAGCTTATTTAATGCACGACCAAGTTCATAAAGGATAGTATCGTTATTTGTGTAGGCAGCTTAAAAATTGATTTTAAAACAAAAATACACACTACGAAAACAAAGTCAGTTTCCCCGCTATTTTCAAATTATATCGTAATACTCGTAGTTATTCTACTTGTACTCTCTATTCTGTGGTTTTGCTTAGTAATTTACTGGACTTGACGTAAAGGTGTTTTAGCAGCGCGACCGCCCGTTTTAAAGACGCGCGGAAAACGCGCTTTTCTGTCGCGCGACTTTAAGAAGTCGTCTGTCTAAAACCTTGAAAAAACAAACTTGTTTAATATTTCGTTGGTTTTTGTTTGTACCGATAAACGTTCTGTTCAACACGCTGTGCGTAATATATAGCAGACCACTTATAGCTGACTTTATAGTAGACAAATCCTTTTCATCGCTGTTAATGATGATTTTATCGGATCATGGTGGGAATTTACTTAGGGTTCACTAATTTATGATTAACATGTTTTGTGCAAATAAATCATCCACCTTTATTATCCACCGCGTTAGACAATTTTTCTTCTTTAGAATAATATATTGAAGTTCACTTGTAAACATGTATACCTATGTCTGAAATTGTAATTTTTTGAATTCATAAAAATCAATGCCTATCTGATTTCTATGAGTGATTTTGCAAGTTTTTAAAGCACTCCAACTTTAACTAAGATTTGGTATAAATTAATTATCTTATCTCTCTAGAGTTTTGAAGTAGGTATTAGGTCTCTACTAGAAATCTAAGTACCTAGATTTCTAGTTGTTATAATGTAGATAGATAAATTGTGTGCAACAATTTCATATCACATGTGTTTTCTGAAGGTCAGATAACGTAATGGATAGGTAAGTATGCCATAAAACCGTGTGACCAAATAATATAAATTTGAAACTATGTGTGATTAAAAACAATTGTTATTTAAGAACTAGGTATTTCTTGTTTTAAACTATCACGGTTGTTCACTACAGTAATATGATTATTTACGGGAATAATCGATCGGGTCTTCCCGTGAACATGGTGGATGTAACTGCGCCGAAATATCAGGAACTCTTTCCGCAACCGTACCACGGTAAATATCCCGTAAATAATCATATAACTGTAGGTATTTCCTTATTTAGAGGCAAATAATAATAATAAATAATCGGGACATTTTTGCACACGCGGTCGTCTGAGCCCAAACTATGCAATGCTTGTACTAAGTATACCATGGCTGCCAGAGACTGATATACTCAAATATATATGTATATTTTTATATGCATACTTAAAAATATATAATACATACCTAAATCTTGAATACCTGACCAGAATGCTGGCCTCTACTTTGCTCAAAGAGTGAACATTGCCATACAACGTGGTAATGGGGCCAGCATTTTGGGGACGGTTCCCACTGGTAGCGGTTTAATAGATTAGTTTAGTAGTTAGGTATTAACATATCGTTTTTTTTTTTTTTTTTTTACTTTTGGAATGTTGTTTAAGTTATTGTAATAAATTATTATAACCTAAATCTTTAAAACATCTTAATGATACATACGGTATGAATGTTTGTTTGATAATTTTCTTACAAATATATATTTTTATATCGCATAAGAAATTATATCTTACAAAATTAAAGCAGTTATAGAAAATTCACTTGATTTTAGAGAACGCTCCAGTTTGTGCCTAATAAATCGGTGAATCGACGCAAAAAAATATTTAAATTCTTTTAACGAAACCTACGTCATGAATACCTTGTTCGATGGTCGTATTAGGTACGGAATATTTTACAAGCAGATAAAGAAAACTAATCTAGTTTTAGAGAACGCTCCCGTTTCTGCCTAATAAATCGGTAATTTAAATACGTCTCGACAGACCGATTGCCAACTGCCGCGAGTCGTTTGCTACGGAGTGGTACGGTACCTTGACCTCTCAATAGCGCCTTTACTTATCAGCGGGGCCAATGTTTATCAACAATTCAACAGGGCACTCAGCTTGACTTGAAATTTTTGCGTGAGCGTTTGGTGACCCAGAAATGCCATGTTGGTTCGAAAGATTAGGTGTGCGGTTCTAATCAAACTAATTGGTATACACACTGATTAAAATATGGATTTACTTTGTTATTCAAATCAAATAACCTATTTTGGCCCTGCTTAATCTTGTTTATGAAGTTATGTACCTATGCCTACCTAAAAGGTAGGTAATAATACAGATGAAGTCATGTAAGTTCATACATTGTACATATACCTGTTTTGGTATTTTGAGTTTTACACTTTCATCGGTGGAATCTAGTGGCGTAGAGTTCGCGCAAAACTTTATGAACCCTCTGAAGTTAGGCCCGAGGCCTCCCCGACGCCCTGTCCCGTCCCTCGGATACCTATAATGCGTACTGCGCAGCCACTAGGGCCTAACTTCAGAGGGCTCATAAAGTTTTGCGCGAACTCTACCTACCACGGTTTTGACGCAGAGTGTGACTGGCATTTAGGAACAGATACAACGCTAGCCTGATACCTACTAAATAAAATAAAAAATAAACGGTGAGATGACAGATGACAAGTTAAATTGTAGCTGAGACTTTAGCCGGGCTTATCACTGCTAACTGCGCCTGCGCAGCCGTTTTCGAGCCGAGTGCTCACCTACGTAGCGATGGTTAAAGACCAGACGGTACGTATAACCTTGTTTCCTTGGAAGATGGAGCGGCCTTTAGCATTCATGGGACGCTACATGCGTTGATACCCTTGCGCCATCTCATCTTCCCGGTATACGCAAAACATGGCTGGTGCGGCGGCTGAATCCGCAGATGGCTTCAAAAGGCGCTAACATAGTAGAGTAGTCAGTTCAGTGCGTACATGTTTGAGCCTTTTGCCATGGGGTTTGTCCATGGGGGTCGGGTGCCAAAAATATTTTTAAAGAATTATCTACACGTCTGGTCGAAGCATCTCGTGACCAAAATGGTGCTCGGTATATGGCGCAACGCGTTAGAAATTTAGTATTGCAATCCAACGCGGCAATGCAGCTAGCATTCTGGGAACGGTGAATACGGGAAGCGGTTTATTATAGATTAGTGTTGTAAACACTGTTTTAAACTATCACGGTTGTTCACTATAGTTATATGATTATTTACGGGATATTTACCGTGGTAAGGTTGTGGAAGGAGATCCCGATATTTCGGCGCAGTTACATGCACCATGTTTATGATAAATATCCCGTAAATAATCATATAACTATAGTGTTGTTTAATATATTTATTTTAATTTAGTGAAGTTTGTATCTTCCAAATAAAGTAAAAAAAATTGTCTAATATAAAGATAACTCTTTTTGTTAGTTCTGGAATTGTGGAATAATAATTATCAATATGAAAAACCGACTTCATAAAAATGGCAGAATGGACCAAATTGAAATGGGACCACACGGAAAGAACCAGCTTTCAATTAAAAAAAGAATCATCAAAATCGAATCACCCAGTCTAAAGTTCTGAGGTAAAATACATTTTAAAAAAACCTATTGAAAACCTCCTCCTTTTTGGAAGTCGGTTAAAAATAGGTACCTACGTCATAGCGAGATGGCTTCAATCGCAAGTCTATATATCAGTAAAAAAAAATTTTTTTTTATAAATTGACGGGCTAAAAGTTTTGTTATTAACGTCATTTAGTAACCTTTCCAGAAAGAAGGCTCTTCAAAGCTCTCAATTAAAAAAATAGTATTACATTCGGTAGTACAAAACGTAAAAAAACATTCTTTGCCCCTGTTGAATGGTAACCGTAAATCAAATTAAAGTTTTACTCAAAAGCGTATTGTTCTATACAATGTGGTAGTGATAAATAAAATACCGTAAACCGTTTACTGTCGTCATTACGTTAACGAGGGCCTTTCGAAGGGTACCTAGCGCAAGAGTGGAGCTTTGTTTTTGAATGGCCTCATTGCTCGTGACCTTAACTTTTGAGTCTAGATTTGTTATAAAAATTGTTTCCTGCTTTCAAATCCTGGAGTACAAAAAGCTTGAAATTGAACAAAAAACTTTGTTAGTTCTGTTCAGTCGTAAAGAAAGAAACGACTATTGTTGGTTTTTGTAATTATACTCCAAGGGTTATGCGGAAAGGGTGCGCTAAGCCGAAAGGGGTCCATGGTACTCATCATTGTGTAACAACCTTTACTATGGGAGCAACACTGTAATCGCGAAGAAAATATCTGCAGTTTATAGAAAACGGTTATTTTAACACAAATGTTAGGTTTAAATAGGCTTGCGTTTGACCGCCAAATTGCCTAATAGCTCGCTTAATAGTGTAGTTTCAAGTATGTAATGTAGTCTCTTAATAATTACATATTTTTAATCGACTTTCAAAAAGGAGGAGGACGTTCTCAATTCAACTTTTTTTTTAAATGTTTGTTAACTCAGAACTTTTGACTGGGTGAACCGATTTTTATGATTCTTTTTTTATTTAAAAGCTGGTGCTTCCCGTGTGGTCCTATTTCAATTTGGTTCAGTTCTGACATTTTTATGAAGTTGGTTTTTTATATTGATAAAAAATTATAATTCATAGAACTAAAAATTGTAGTACACCGAAAAAAAGAAAGAAAAATTATATTATTCAATAATAATAATCCAGCAAAGTGCGAGTCACTAAGGGTTCCATACGATCACAAAATACAAAAAGTACTTAGTACAAAAAGACGCACCCAGGCGTACTTCCATCCGAACCGAACCGAAGTACCGAACGCACCCGATGTTGCACCCACTTGGTAGTAAACAGTTTGTAACCGACTTGCACTTGGCCATTATTGATTGTTTTACTTTAGAGCGTGTACTTGAATCGTGCCAAGTTTACGCTTTTACGTATTACCGTTTTTGCATTAAAGAAATAACAAAAATACGTTTGTTGTATGGGGTTTTAGTTTTTACTTTTTGACCTTATTATTATTTCTTTATAAATCCGCCGTAACATTACATAATCTGTGAAAATTTCAACTGGCTATCTATTACGGTTCGAATGATAAAGCCCAAACGAGACCCTATTACTAAGTCTACGCTGTCTGTATGTCCGTCCATCTTTTACCTTTTAACGGCTGTAATAGTTCTAACAACCAACGAGAGGGAATGATAATTTTTTTTCTCTCTTTCTCTCCCATTGGTCAGACGGCGGTCCGGTGTCTGTTAGTACTGTTACAGCCGTTAAAGGTTCAACATCGACGGACATACAGACAGCGTAGACTTAGTAATAGGGGCTCGTTTACACTCTTTGGGTACGGAACCCTAACAAGCTCCCGCAGCCAGACACTGCAGACTTCATCATAAAATACGTTACGAGTTTAACGAATGGTCCATAGTTTCTGGGAACAGTGGCCTCTTGTTTATTCCGCCACTGACTAGGCTACAGTGCTCACTATCGACTACTCTCTGAGACGGCATTGTTCCATTCCATACACAATAACAATACATAGTACGAGGGTAGTTTGTCGCGGATACGAACCTACTTTAGAGAAGCAAAAACAACAATGGGGCTCAGGCGCGCGCATTGAGGGTTTCGTACCACCACTAAATACAATAATTATCAATTTAAAAAAAGTATTTGGTCCGACTTAACGCCTACCAAAATAGTCAAGCAAAATATGAATTTGGTACTGTTTTCCATAACCGCCCAAATTAATGTAACGCTCACTCCTTTATTCTATCGGATGTTTTTCTTATTGTTCTGCCTATTTTTTTGTTAATTTTGTTTTAAGGCCCCCACGAGACAGGCTTTGTCCTAGTGTGACCAATAGTAAAATATTATTACTTTTTGTAGCAATAAAAAAATCTTTAATCTTTATTTTACTATCGGACTGTCAGAGTGGGCACGATAAGGCAATATACCGAAAACCTATACGAAGCGATTTTGATTGCACTTTTGCTAATATGTGGAATGCGCTGCCTGAATAGGTATTCCCCGATAGTTACAATATGGGTGTCTTCAAATGGCGAGTGAATCGGTTTCTTCTATGCAAGCGTGCTTCATGGTCCATCCATCCATTAGTCGTGGTGGTGGTAAAACGAAAGCCTATTATTATTTTAACGCAAATCAAGTTGACTATATAATTATAAACTCTTAAGAGAGCAATAGACGCTGTGTAGAGCAGGGATTTATTTTTAGATATTTTGGCGTTAGCCCCTACAGTGACAGTCTGTGCTCAGAGTTCATGCAATGCCTTAGCGTCGTACGGTCGTACACAGAATATTATAGCAGTCACAACTCAACTAGCTCAGGGGAGTTACCATAATCTCAAAAACATTCTTACCTTACTTTGAATTTTGTCTTGCTCTCTCATTAGCCGAGAGAGCGAGATAAAGCTATTATAAGAATGTTTTTGAGATTATGGTTACTCACCCGATATGAAGAATTATGCGAGATCTCTGAACAGAGAACAGAGAAAGATCTAGAACTCTAGATCGATCACTGTCGGGTCAATTCCGGATCCTTTGACTTCCAGCTTATATTTTTGAGTATATTAATATTGAGTATGAATAATGATTACTGCTTAAACTTGTTTAACAACACGATTAACCACGTATTTTCTAGACTCTCCCTCTGTCGTGGTATACAGTTATATAATTATGTATAACGGTGACCAGGAAAACCTTTTCCCGATCACCGTACATTTTATGTGTCTACTATTGAGGAACGCAAAAACAAACCGACTTAAACTTTATACAATTTTTAGAAATGAAATTATATAAAGTTCTGTTTCTAAGGTAGGTACCTAATGCAATTCACGCTGATTCAGTTCTGCGCTAGGCGTAAGTTTACAATCCTAGAGCTATGTTTTAGTGTTCATAGTGGTCGACATGACATTGGGCACGTAGCTCTGGATTAGTTATCAGAAGTATACGCTCGATGACAAAGCCTGTAATCAAGATATCGATGATTAACTGTTATAAACTGAACTGAGTGCATCAACATTTTGTTTGTATGAAGTAATCACTCACGTAAGATTAAGCTGGTTACAAAACAAATCAAAATGGTGGTGGAAAGGGCGGTGGTAAACAAAATTATGCATGTGAAAACCACGTCAGTTTCCATAAAACGTGCATCAATTTAGAATCTTTAGGTGCATTTTCTGGCTCAAAATAGCCAGATAGATACTTAATTAGGTCTTACCTATAGATATCAAATTTATCTATATGTATTTATGTATAAGACATTATAAAAGTACCTACTAAGATATTTCTCTTTATAAATAAAATTATTATTTTAATAATGATTACCGTGTGCAAAAATGTCCCAGATAATTATTTATTTTTGTCCCAGATAATAAATACTTTTTTTATACAAGCTCTTTGTATTCTGTTTACCTAACCTTTTCATATGGTACTCATATCATGATGATAAATAAGTTTTTTTTTTGATCTATCACCTTGGGGTGTCCCAGCCATGTCCGCCATATTTAATTTAGCGTGACGTCATTTTATTTTTTGTATTCTTCTCAGCAAACCCCTTCATTAGATAACTGTATCATGGGGATGCATAAAAAATAACAGGTCCGCCAACTTTGGGAGTTCGCCATAGTTATTAGATTTAGAATAAAGTCAGGCATATACTTAGTCATCCAAACTAACCGTATATGGAAAATTTCAGCACAATCGGTTGGGGTTAATTATTTTCAAATTCAATTAAAAAATACTGAATCTTGTAAAAATATATTAATGTGTTATTTCAATTCTAGTTATAAACACATCATCCTAATAAACAATTGAATTGAAAGCGGGAAAATACAAATTTATGCGACACATATTAATCGTAATCGATGATACACAAAAAACACATTGGATATTGAGTAATTCATATTAGATAAGCCTCCGATACCTTATCAGTTAAGAAGTTTACTACCAGTTACTATTATACACTTGTTATATCAATATAGGTCGATCTTGAAGCCGTACTTAGCGTTTTATCTTTATCTATGGTCAACAAATTATTTTTTTTCAAAATAAACAAGCTGCACCTGAGGCGATGTAACGAATAAGTTGAAAGATAGTAAGAGAAAGTTACGTAATTACACTTTTTTAAGACGAAAGGCAACGAAATATTTTAAGCGCCGGCCGCTGTTGTTGCAGTCCGTTTCGTTGATTTGACTGACCCTAGTTGTTTAGCTCTTAATAACAGCTGAAACAGGTATAGGTATAATATTTATACTACTAGCCGTATTCTCAGGAATCTTTTTATTTTATTTTAGCGGCCAGGTAACATTAACATCAATTTCCACACAAACTTTCATCCCTTTTTAACTCCCTAAGGGGATGGATTTCCAAAAAATGATGAAAAAACTATCTTTTAATTATTATAAAAAGAAGTCTAAGTGCCAACTTCCACGTTTCTAACTTCAAAAATAACGAACTTACATACACATTTTCATCCCCTATTTAACCTCAATTTGGGAATGCCCTCAAAAAATCTTTTTTGTGCTTGTCTTCGTTACTTATACAAGGAAAATTGCAAAATTAAATGCTTCTAGACCCAGCGGTTTAGGTTGTGTGTTGTCTGTCAGAAAATTTGTGATTTTTATTAAGTAAATGTATACAGGGTTATTAAAAATTATTTTGCAACCTTTCGCAGTCAGCATCTTAACATTATACTAACAACTTTTGTTCCATGACTCATACACATGTTGTCACATGTTGTGTGTTTTGTGTCATGACTTTAATAATTAAAAAATGAAAATTTAAACAAATCCACCAAATTTGTTTTTGATGTTTATATGAGATTTTTTCCTTGTAAACATAAGGCCTCGGTTTTTAAAATTAAATGTTAAGAAAATACTACTTGATAACAGGTTTGTATTTTTATTTAACGTAAATATCTACGTAAATGTTAAAAAAGTACTACACAAGCCTTAGCAGCATCTGAGCATTTATGGACTCGGGTATACTGCCTCGACTACGCCTTGGCTAGGTTCGTCCATAGATGGATATTTATGGAGGTATTTATGGACTCGATAAATTCCACTGTAGTAATGTACCATACTTGAAGGTTTTACAACCTTTAACAACAAAAAAACTGCAGCCAACCATACGCGTGCGTACGGACGCGTGCGTGGGTGCGTGCGCGTGGTACGTGTGCGTGCTATATCAATACTAAGTATATAATAGGTCGGGGAAAAAGTCTTTTCGTATTTTGTATGTATAAAGTTGTAGTAAAAATCTCATCGGTTGTACTGTTTGTATCTGGCTGGTTTTGATACCATTTATGACATTTTAAAAAAGGAATACAAAAAGTAAAAAGCAATTTCCCGCCATTTTTCAATTGTTTTTTTGTTCGATAAAATGAGTGAATCTAACGAAGAAATTCGATATATTGTGAAATTTTATTACAAAAAACTGGATAATGCGACACAATTCGCGAATAAAATTTGTGACGTTTATGGACCTAATGCAGTGTCATCAAGAGTAGCACAATGTTGGTTCAAGCGTTTTCAGTCCGGGAATTTTGATGTCAAAGATGCAGCTCGCTCTGGTCGCCCTGTTACGGATAAAGTCGATGCCATTTCTGAAAAAGTGGACCAAGATCGGCATATTAGTAGTTACGACGTAGCTGAAGACCTGGGGATTGACCAAAAAACAGTTTTGACCCATTTCAAAAAAAACTGGGTATACAAAAAACTCGATATTTGGGTGCCACACGAGCTCACTGAAAGAAACCAAATGAATCGTGTACTCATTTGCGATTCTCTATTGAAACGTAACGAAACCGAACCGTATTTGAAAAGATTGATCACTTGTGATGAAAAATGGATCACCTACGACAAGAATGTGCGCAAACGATCATGGTCAAAGCGCAGTGAAGCACCACAGACTGTAGCGAAACCCGGATTAACACGTAATAAGGTGATGCTGTGTGTATGGTGGGATTGGCAGGGCATCGTTCATTATGAGCTTTTACCGCCGGGCAAAACCATCGATTCGGATCTCTACGCCAACAACTGATGAGACTCAAACAATAACTTGAGAAAAAACGGCCGGAATTGATCAACAGAAAGAGTGTGGTCTTTCATCATGATAACGCCAGACCGCACACATCTTTGGCCACTCAGCAAAAATTTAGAGAGCTTGGTTGGGAAGTGTTAATGCATCAACCACATAGCCCTGACTTTGCACCCTCAGATTTCCACCTGTTTCGATCTCTTCAGAATTCTTTGGGTAGTGTTAGATTAACATCAAGAGAGGACTGTCAAAACTACTTGTTGCATTTTTTTGATCAGAAGTCCCAAAATTTCTACAGCAACGGGGTCATGTCACTACCTACAAAATGGCAACAAGTTATCGAACAACATGGCACATATATATTATAATTAAATGTAATTAAACTTGAAAAAAATATGTCTTGAATTTGTTTATAAAATACGAAGAAACTTTTTCCCCGACCTTATATATCAATACTATATATCGCACTTTATCAATTTCATTACGAATCACTCACTCAAATCACTGTGCTTTTCATTACGAATACAAGGCAAATAAAAATAAAAACATGAACTGACACTGGAAAATGCACGAGAAGTGCCATACCATAACCATACCAGGTACCATAATCATCTGAGGAGAAAAAAAAAGAAAAGTTAGAACATGGTTCAATACTAATGTGAAAATAGACTATATAGTTTTTTTTTATAATTTGAGTGTCTGTCAGTTGTCAACTGTCACTGTCAGTTGAAAGTGATTATCCCTAGGGCTGAAATTTATTACTTTCAACCCGCTCCTCAGGCAACTTCACACCTACTTTCCGAGTATGAGTTATGAAAAAATACTTACCACCTACAGAAGCTCACATAAATCAACAATCAAAATTAGAACATCTTATCAAGTTATCAATTTATAATCGTATTTGCCCAAGGTTCGACCAACACCTACGTCTTAGTACGGAAGCGGACAAATAAAAAGGTATCTATTTCGATATGATATTAACGAGCTCTTGATATTTAGGTCGAAGCCATTGAACCTACTTGAGATAGAGCGGACGTTTGAGTTATATAAACGATGTTTTATCTACAAAGAGGTCGACGGTTTGAATGTTGTTATAATTTAAATTTGATCAGTAACAGTGTTTGTGCTGGACCTACAGTGAATTCGTATTACAAAACGAAGTTTTAAGAATAACTTAACGGTAATAAGGGTCTCCTGCGCCAAAAATATCACAAAACATGTTTAGAATAACAAGTGAACACAACATTGCGGTCTCCTGCAACTTTTTAAGCAAAATGTCTGAAAGTTTGTAAATTCTTTTGTAATAATAAATTCGAATGAGTTTAAATGGACTAAATGGCAAAAATGGCATATTTCTTTATTCTAAAAATTAATTTTTAAATAGGTACTTAAACTATGTATGTAGAATAAATGAGAGAGACCAACACGTCTGTGATGCTAGAAAATAACAGTGAAATAAACATTCCCTCCCTATAATCCCTAATATCCCGGATAACATATCTGCGTTCGCCTACGGGGGAACGCAGAGATGTTATCCGAACCAGTCAGATAACATGTAAGCGTGTTTTTAAGCGTTTTTATCAAAACAGTTGACAATCCTGACCTTGTCAGTAAAATGAGTTAAAATTCTAACCAAACTAAGGTAGCAGGATAGCCTTATTTTTTTATTCTGAGTGGCGTTGAGCTGTTATGGGCAAGCGTGAAGAGATATCAGGCGAGCGACTTCGCTCGTCTCGCTCGTCACTCAGTAACATAAAAAAAGTCAGGCAGTACATACTCTACCGTATTAGTCTTTTAATCTGCAAGATGGAGGGTTATGTTTTTTGAGTCTATGCTTCGTGTGACTTCTATCTTGCTCGTACTTTTCAACATTTATGGCGATATAAAATGATCGAAAAATTTATATATATATTGGTACTTACGTGAAATTAAAGCAGAAAAGAAAAAGAAAATAAATAAATATAATAATATATAGTAAAACTAGCTGTACAATACAATACAATATCTCTTTATTACACACCGAAAAATACAAAAGAAACTTAAACTAACATCAAAAATAAATATACGGCAGTATAATGGGCGGCCTTATCGCCTAGAGCGATTTCTTCCAGACAACCTTTGGATGGACATGGACAGGACTAAAGAATTTGAAAAGGGCTGTACGCGCGACTTCGTCCGCGATTTCTTCAGAATACAATAGCCTATGTCCGTTCTCATGATACATACGTACTATTATCTACCTTGCAAAATTTTATCATGATCGGATAAGCCGTTTAGCCGTGATTATGTAGCAAACAGACAGAGTTACTTTCGCATATATAATACTAGTATAGAGTATCATTTTGATTCCAAATATTTTTCGCATTTTAGTAGGTATGATGATTTTATATTAATTAGACACACAGAAGTTTAATATGATTTTTTTTTTCATAAAAAATACTGGGTGCTAAATGGCATAAGAAGTGTAAGTTAAACCCAGCCAATATAGGTATTAGTTTCCATAAAAGGCGGCTTATTATCATTTAATTCCTAATAACTTCGACCTAGTCAGGTAGGCGAATTGCTTAGATGTATGTATATATAAATCGGACGGGAAAAATAATCAATTCAGTTGCCGATTGCGCCAGATTGCCGTGTTGTCTGTTATTCTCAGAGCAATACCTAGATGTTATTAGACAAATCTTTAATTTGCAGTTTAACAACGTACCTAAGTCTACTTTCACATCACGCACGAGCCTACAATCGTGATAACTATTAGCTTCTTAATTGCTTCGTCGTTAACAATATTCAACGAATACTATTCCTAAATTAGACACTAAATCAATTAGATACCGGCCTCTCAGATTCTACGATGACACTGGACGGTGATCTAGTTTCGCCAAGTTTGGAGTCATCAGTTAATTAATGACATTTTGCAAATTGGTAGGTTGAAACGAAGCACTATGAACGTGCCAAAACGCTATGGACTATTTACCATCATTTCACATCAGTCGAACAGCAGTCCTCAGCAGACCTATGTTCAGAACTGGAGGTCTTTTTTATTTATTAAATAATTGGTTTTCGCTTGGCGCCAACTCGCCTAATGTTAAGCGATGATGCGGTCTACGTTGGAAACGCTTGCCTTGAAGAAACCGATTCACCCTTGACTCAAGGACACCCAGATTGTAACCGGGGAACACCAATTCAGGCAGCGCATTCCACAGACTAGCAGTTCGCACAATAAAAGTGTCTCTCTTCTGGCTGATGATGTTGATGATTACCTAGGCAATGATGCTTTTTACCTACTAATACATCATCAAATGAGGCTTGATTGCTCTTTTTTAACTATGCTCCGTCATTATAACACTTTCTTATATCATGGTTTGAAAATAAGAATAAATTCATTGTTTTGCCTGTAGGCAAATGTTGTGTAAGGCAGCTATCCTCTCTCCCACACAGCACTCCGAGTGTAGGAAGATACACTTTCTTAATCATCTTCATTAGATACTTAAGTTATGATAAATGGAATAATTCATTCTTTGTAAGCTTTTCTGAAATTGATACATTTGATGCACATACTTAGTGGGCGAAATAGAAAAGCTTTAAAAAAATTAGACTCTCACATAGACGGTTGTCTCTCTGTGCCATCGTATAAGTCCCAAACGGCTGAATCGATTTTGTTTGAAAGGTGATCAAGTCTGTTTTTAGCTATGATCCAAGATAATCTGTTTAACCGATTATCAGTTTAATAATCAGGAGTTAAAAAAAAACAATAGTCGAAACGAAACGACTAAATTCAGAATCTAAAGTTCAACAAACTCCAAAAATCCGTAGCCACAGGGTCAATTCATAAAATAGCTACTCCGCTTCTCTAAGTACATGATTTCTGCCATTATTGAGTCCATTTCTGTCTGCCGATTAAGCCGAATTAGAAGTAATAAAACAACATCGGACCATCGATTTTGTAGCTAAACTGGTCGGTGCTACGGATGTCTGTATGATATATTGATTGGTCATACTTTAAAGTTGAAACCACAGGTGTCTGGCTAGTGAAAGAACGGTGTTAGTTTCCATTTATTGGCTAGATCTGATTGGTATAAGCCAATTCAGAATAGTGTAGTGGTAGGACTCTTGCAGGGGTCCGCCTGGGGAAGTACCACACCTTTGCCAGTTATTCAACCGCCAAGCAGTAGTGCGCAAACACTACTGTGTTCCGGATTGGAGGGCAATGTTTCCAGTGAAATTACAGGGCACACAGAGATTTGACATCTTATATCTCGGGGTGACGAGCGCAGTGCATTGCCATCCAGGGTTTTGAACTGTTGAAGTTCAAAATTCTGAGTGGCGTTGAGTTGTTATGGGCAAGCGTGAAGAGCCATCAGGCAAGCAACTTCACTCGTCTCGTCACTCAGTATAATAAAAAAAAAGGGTACAATTTAAACCTTAAACATTGTTGAAAAAAGTGACTATAACTACATATTACAATTCTTCGAATAAGATTATAATCTTTACTACCCATTTTAATTTAAATAAAATGTTCCACCTCTTACCTAAAATGTTGCAAACATGCGTATGGGTGCTTAATTTGTAGTAAATAGCTTTTGCAACAAATAAAACATGGTATTTATGTACGGATTTTCATACCACTAGCTTTTCGGAGAAGGAAAACATTGTCAGGAAACCAGAAATTCAATGGCGTATGTGAATCCACTAACACGCTACTGGGCCAGCGTAATGGATATGGCCCAATCAACCTTTCGGAGGCAGGCCTAAGTCTAACAGTGGACTATTAAAAGGCTGATTATGTTAGCTTTCGCAATTGCTGATCAAAACCAAACGGATCCAATGGAAGACCAGCGCTGGTTAAAAGCCGTCATGATGCTAATTTGGGGCCGATGTGACATAACAACCTTTGTCTTTTAGTGGTTTTTTTTTACGTTAGCACAGATGTTAGTCAGAAATAAACTTTTATAATTTTTTATTTCTTTCATTCTTTCTTTAAAATGAGTATGACAAAATTACACACATACTCACTGACATTGAAGTCTCAACACATTATTATCGACGTCATCGTGTCGTGGTTTCGTTTTTAATTGTTTTTCACAAACGAAAAAGTGAGTACCTATATTCAATTATGCATCAGTTTGGGACATGGGGAGTACGTATGTTGCCTTTTTTCTCCAAACCGCCCAGCGCTGGTTATGTGCTCATTTTTGAAACGACGTGGCTTTTTAGGGTTCCGTACCTCAAAAATAAAATCGTATAATTTTGGGGGGAAACTTAAAACATACTCGAAAATGTGGGAAAATCTAGTCTCGATTTCCGTGATGTATGAACTGTTTACATATCCACAAGTTTGTACAGAACCCTCGGTGCGCAACTGCAACTCACACTTGGATGTTTTTTTTTCATTTACAATTTATATACTTACTTACCGTTATTGTACGTACACAAACCAAATTAACTAGCTGACCAATAAGATAAACCAATTTGGCCGTCCATAATCCCCGCCGTTTGCAATAGGACTATTAACGGCTGTCATTAAAGCATTCAAGAAACAGCATTTTTAATCAATCGAATAACCATTAACGAGTTAATACTGTAATGTAAAGAATAAAACGGTGATTGTGTTGTCATCAGTCTGCTGACAACCGTTAAGTAGAATGTTAAGCGCCAGATAGGGATTTGACAGACTGATAGACAAATGGACGCGGATTGACGGCAGGCTTGATAATGTGGGCTTAAAGAATAAACCAGTTCGGTAGTCGCGGGATTAAAGTCTTGACGGTAGAGTAGCTGGTTGAAGCTTACTCAGTTTAATCGATTTGCTTATTCATACTCGCGCTCTGAGGGTTCCGTACCACCACAAAATACAATAATTATTAATTAAAACCGATAAAATGTGATATTTGGATCGGTGAAAGAAATCATGAGGTCGTCCAAGTGACGAAATTACTGGTTATAATTTGGTAATGAACTGAAATTTGTCTCCGACTCACACTTGGCCGTTATTTATTATTTGTTGTTATACTTTAGAATGTGTACTATAATCATGCCAAGTTTGATGCTTGTACGTATTACCATTTTAACACTAGAGCAAATACGAATATAATGAAAAAACTATTGTTTTTTTAGGGACTCTTTAGTTTTGATTTTTTGACATCATTCCTTAGTTAATACGCTGTAACATTATAGATTATGTGAAAATTTCAACGGGCTATCTATTATAGTTCGAAAGATACAGCCCTTAAAAGGTAGGACAGACAGACAGCGTAGGCTTAGTAATAGGATCCCGTTTGCATCCTTTGCTTAAAGAACCCTAAATAGTTTATGGAAATTAGTTTTCATGTATATTTTTTAAAGCCAACTTTTAACAGCAAATTTTAGAACTAAGCACCTAACTAACATTTGAAGCGTGTGCTTGCACCTAATTGCCTTCGCTTTATGAAACCTGGGTTTCACGAAGCCCGCAGACTTGCCATAACCTGTCTAGATTTTTATGACCCTAGATCTTCATCTTTGATTATCTAATTTCCTTTTGATAGTGGTGCGTTAAAACGTATCCATCACAACTACATATCAAAGTCAAAGCACAGTCCGTTATGTGGACAGATTACTAGGAAGTTACTCGTCAGTGGGTAAGCAATTAAGCAAATGGACCGTAATGCAATTCAAACAGTTTTACCTAAATTGTTATAGGAAATAATGAATGTAAATTGCAAACATCACCTTGATTTTATTCTGGACATGTCTAGACTGCTTGGAAATCAAATTGTACTGATTAATAGAATCAAATCTAACCAATCAAAAATATTTTACCATTTTGGCAATGTTGTTTTTTTTTACAAATTCTTTCCAATTTCCAAAAAATTAAAAGATGTCTCATTTTCGTTAGTTTAACCGACTTCAAAAAAGGAACAGGTTTTCAATTCGTCTGTATTTTTTGTAATCATATAAAGAGAATATCTATTGCGTTGTTAAAAATAGTAAAGGCGCTAATTACATAGTATATTTTTTTTGTGTGTTAATTAGTTTTTTTCTTTTTTTCTCAGATACGCAAAAAGCAACGCTAGCGAAGATGTGGTCAACGATACACAAAGTTGCGACCATATTATTTATCAGCGCACTCAGCAAAGGAGAATTACCAGAAGATGATTTCAGGATAATAAACCGACAAGGTTAGTTTAATAAATTGACTCATGGGTTTAATTAACGTATGTACTTAAATGTATAAATTTTACGCAAAAGTAGGTCTTTTACAAGGTTGCATATAGATATTTGACGGCGCTGTATAGGTGTAGTTTTTTATATGCACGGATGAAAAAAAACTAGATCATTTGTGCACAGAAGCGTATCTACACTAATATTATAAAGAGGAAAGATTTGTACCTATTTTTGTATGTTTGTATGTTTGTAATGAATAGGCTCCGAAACTACTAAACCGATTTGAAAAATTTTTTCACTGTTGGGAAGCTACACTATCCCCGGGTGACATAGGCTATATTATATTTTGTAGCGAGGCCGAAGGCCGAGCTTACACTCGTGCAAAGCCGGGGCGGACGGCTAGTCTTTAATAAGTACGTTAGTAGAGAGTGGACTGGGTTGTGTCACAAAAATGGCCTCAACTCAGCATAATGCTGTTTACCAAACAGAGCTGATCTTCCGTTGTGTTGTGTTTGGATCACAGTTATAGATATCTTGTTTTTCTTGTTAGCTAGTTAACAAAGGGTTACAATAAGAAAAAACCTGATTAAAAAGTTAATTACTTTCCTCAGTGCTAGTTTTTCCAAGTTTATGTAAATTAGCTCATTTCCTAGTACTATATAGTGACTCAAATGTGTAACAAACTCACAAGGACAACGAATGTTGTCCCGTCCCTAGTCTCCACACATGATTCTCGGAAGAAGAGATAAAACCTGCGTTGTGTACCATTTGCTATCAACAACTAATTGTATGATAACCACGTGTGTGCCTGCAATCTGAATGTACTTTGTAAGAAGGTTAATTACTCAGTGGAAGCTTGAGGTGAGCTTTTTATAGTGATTATTTTATGGATACTCCTCATCTACCTAGAAGAAAATAAAGTTGGACGTGAGATGAGCTGTTGTTTCTTAGTATGTAAAAGTTTGCAGAGATGTTTAAAAAAAAGATAATATATATACTATTGCGATTGACAGTCAGTTGGCCCGATGTTAGATATTCGGTGTTGTTGAGTACCACTGTCACGAGCACCGCGCAGCACCCGAAACGAGCCACAACACTTTCTGCTTAGTGTCAGTGGCAGTGGATGATGCTTAGTAGTCTCGCTCTAAACGAAAAGTGTTGCAGCTCGCCCCAGGCGACGCGCAACACTCGCGCTAGGACTAGGACCACTCGCGTAAGTTTACTGCGCGTCGTCTGCAACGGGCTTTAGAAATGTAGGTAACCTCACCCATACCCATGTGTACTTATTTCATAAGCTTGTGAGCTGGGGAAGTACCACACCTTTGCCAGTGATTCAACCGCCAAGCAGTAGTGTGCAAACACTACTGTGTTCCGGATAGAAGGGCAATGTTTCCAGCGAAATTACAGGGCACACAGAGATTTGACATCTTATATCTCGGGGTGACGAGGGCAGTGCATTGCCATCCAGGGTTTTGAACTGTTGAAGTTCAAAGTTCTGAGTGGCGTTGAGCTGTTATGGGCAAGCGTGAAGAGTTATCGGGCGAGAGACTTCGCTCGTCTCGTCACTTAGTATCATAAAAAAAGCTAGTTCAAATGAGATTATTAATCATGTTATTTTTTCGAGCGTATTACAGCTAATATTTCATTGTAAGTAAAGCAAATAAATTAGGAAGAAGTTTTGATATAACTTTTCACAATTTGCTGCAACTATTTATGTCCCAGATCAATGTTAGCATTTGTTACTTAAATCAATTAAAACACAAAAAAGAAATTTTAGAGCAATTTAATGCCAGGCAATACTCAATACCCAAATGAAACCCTTAGTTAGATGGACCAACGACATCGTGAGAGTCGCGGGCATCCAGTGAATACAGGTGGCAGGCTGTAGTTCAATGTGGAATACTAAGGGGGATGCCTATGTTCAGCAGTGGATGTCTTCTGGCTGATGATGTAGATGCTCAATATAGATAAAAATTCAATGAATAGATTTTCTAAATATATCGTATATATAACTATAGATAATTTCCTGAAACTAGGAAATTGTAATTATAATAAGAATGGTCCTTCACAAACATCGATATCAATTGTAGTTCTCGATTAAGAATTATCTAACTGCTACATTGATTTCCTCGGGCGTCTAATGGGTCATCCATCAAACATAATGAACGATTTCCTCCACTATGAACGTCAGAACACTCTGAACAGCTTCAAAAGTTTAATTAACAGTCGTAAAAGGAACTAATATTTGCCGCGAAACCTCCATTTATCCGACTATTTGTGTTTGCTTTACCAAAGCGATGTTTGTCCATCTCGACTTCTAATAAGTGTGTTTTATGTGTGAAAATAAAACTACGAAGGGGAAATTACTTAATTAGTAAAAATAACTTTACTCCTAGAATTATTTATCTCTCTCTCTTTACTCTCTTATTTCTTGTCGCCTTTTATCTAGAAGAATTCTTATGCCAATAAAGAGAGCAAAAGACAGCTAAAGTCCAAGGAATGAAATGAGCAACAAAAAAATCGTCATTACTTGCATTAATATTTTGACTAATATTTTTAACTTTTTTAAACTTTAATACTTTTTTTATTAGTAGTGCAGTTCCATGGACTCTAGGGTCCATGCCCTTTATCAAATCATATTCTTTTTGTCAACGATTACTAATATAACATGAAACCAGTAATTATGACTAATCTCGTTTGTAATTTTTATGTTTGACTCCGAAAAATGTAAGTTTGTAAGTACCTAAACGGCTTTATTTTGACACACACTAAATTTTTACGTACTATTTACGTATTTAAATATGAGCTTAAGTTAGTCAAGTGACGTGCATATAATTTAAAATGGAGTTCTTTAGCATTAATGTTTTTGCGTTTAGTTTCGAGTGCGACGCTGTTTGCCTGTCAATTTATAAACGACTAGCTGTACCCGCGACTTCGTCCGCGATTTCTTCAGAAAAAAATAGTCTATGTCCGTCCTTATGATACATACCATTGCCTCGCAAAATTTTATCGAGATTGGTTAAGCCGTTTAGCCGTCATTATGTAGCAAACACACAGAGTTACTTTCGCATCTATAATATTAGTGTGATTTATGCAATGTGCTTTTTTTTTTTTTTTTGTGTGATTTATAGTTTCCTCATGGGCTGTATGTATTTAATAGACTAGCTCGAAATAGGTGCGCCAAACACAATTTATTGGGGTTATTAATAAGTTTTTATTTTTAAATTTACGCAACATAGCAAAGCATAATGCATAGCAACGCCCTCTAGATACTTTGAGCTATCCATGTTCCAATTCTTATACATTTGCTATCGTACGTAAAGCAAGAATTACAGCCGCATAAAATTTGTCCGCATTGAGAAATCCTTGAAAGGCGCCACTGTCCACCAACGACCTGCAACATTCGACAGGTTCAGGCTAATCGAATATTGAAATCCACAGATCTGCTGGCGTCAAACACCGATATATTCGAAGATAAGGACGCTAAATCATTTTCGCAACTGCTGTTCGATGTGGCAAGGGACCAGATGATCGTGGGCGCAAGGTGAGCACTATTTATACCTTTGGACCTTAGTTTGCATTGGCGACGAATTTGCTTTGCAATTTTAATCGGCGCTTAGCTGTTACTTTCTGGCGGGTTGCGTATGGCAGAAAATATGCAGCCGAATTTGCTTAGATGCTGAAATTGTAGTTTGATAAAGTTTTAATTTTGAGCTATTTTTCTAGAATATCGAAACATTTTAGTAATTTAAAATGACAAAGGGTGGCTAGCATAACGACCCCTAAACGTATTTTGATACCGCGAATCATGCAAGGCAATCTTAAGTGCGTTTACCTTAAATGAATTTAGGCAGTGTTTATTTTTTTAACTAAATACAATTCAGACGGAAAGTTATGCAAGTGGCTAAGAATGATGTTGATAAATTAAACTGCACTGCACTCATGTACCTGTAATTAAAATAGTATTTTCAAAGGTTCCATCACAAACTGTTTAACATTTATAAAATCATATTGAATATGGAGCAAAAGAGTGAAATAATCTAAAGAACTCTCTTATGGGATATTTTTTTAATACTGCTTGCTTTAACGTCTTAGATAGGTAGATTTCAGCATTGCTTTTTAAAATTATTGTAAAAATGTCTTGTAGCGTAAAAATGTCTTGTAGCTTTGCCTGGCTTGATTAATTTATATAGAAAAGGGCTTTGTCTTTAGATAATCAGCATCATCGAAGAAGGTATGTACATATTGTAAATGTGTCGTTATGTAGCTATGAATATACCTACTAATTTGAATAATTTACTTCCTGACTAATACCGTCCTTCCTTGTTGAAGAAGAATACAACTTATAGGTATTACATTCTTAGGCTTCTTAGCAAAGATGTAAACAGAGGTCTCAGATTTTTTGATAACATAGAAAATAAATTAAATTATAAAAATAATATAACCCGACTGCATGGTAACTGAAAAGCAAAAGACAAGTGTTCTATTCCATAAAACAGAAATTGAAAAGGCATAGGTAAATATAAGAAAATATAGCGCAGGCGGGGCCAAGCTAATAGTCATAATTGTCTAAATAATGCCTAATGGGTTGGGCTAGTTTTCTCTAAAAATACTAGAGACCTTGGAGAAGAATTTCGCATGTATGTTCTTATGTAACTTATATAGGGTATAGGGACCGTTCAAGTATTACGTAAGCACTATAGGGGGCGGGAAGGGCTGGGGTTGTCTATGCTTTGCGTATTTTTATGACATGGGGGTGGGGGGTTTAGATGGTGATTACGTCAGCAGTAATTATTACTTTTTTTACACATTATGGTACTGTTGCTCATGTAAATAAAATGCATATACCTACTAATGTTAACGTAAGCATGGGAGGGGAGAGTAAGAGCTTTGCTTACTTTTGCTGACAATGGGTAGGGAGGGGGGGGGGGGGGAGGTAAATGTAATAAATCTGCTTACGTAATACTTGAACGGCCCCATAAACATGACCTAAAACTGCCTTAGAGCGTGTTGAGAGACGCATATGTTAGGGTTCAGTGGCCAAAGCCTGTAATTGCGGTCTTATTCATTATGATAGGTAGTTCAGAAATCGGTGGTTATCAAAATAACCACCGATTTCTGTTGGGTGGTGTCTGCCTAATCTTAGATTTTAACCATAGATTTGTTTCGGATCGGAACTAATCACGCGCCATTAGCCAAGTGAAAAAAAATATGAATATTGTCTTTCGCGTAAACTCCTAACAATTTTACCGCATGTACTCGTATGTACATGTCCCTCTTGGATAACTATGTAAGATCGTTAGTACTAACTGAACCTTGGCTAATTCACCTTGTTTTCCTTTGTACTTACCGTACATATTTCCTATAGGATATCGTACCGGACTGTATTTACCTATAAGTACTTAGACCGGACCGGAGTAGTGACTTTGTACACACTTCCGATCTGAGAGACTTCCTTCATTACTATATGATTAGATGAATTATACAGGGTTACACGGTTATTTAAGCCTAAAGACGGTTATTATCTCACCAATATGAACAAATTTTAGTAAGGTGATAAGCTAAGTAAACTTGTATTTTTCTTGTCAGTTACTATAGAGAAATGTCAAACTGTCGAGTGATCACCCTTGACTGTAGTCCTTTACCCTTATAATTCGATTTTTTGACATTTATCTGTAGAAATAGGCAAGTAAAAACACATTCACTCAGCTTATCACTTCACTTGCGCGTTCACTTAGCTTGCAGAATAGACACGCAGGGCTAGCACGGGCCGTGGAAAAATTGTCTTTCAACCGTTTTTATCCGCGCGTAGACGAGACAGAGCTAAAATATGGATACGTTTGTCTCTTTCTAGCGGAAAAAAAACGGTAGAAAGACAATCTGTCCACGGTCCGTGCTAGGCCTGCAGTAGATACTCCAATGCAGAGCGAGAAACGTGCACTACCACCTGCTTCAAGTCCGATCCATATCTCTATTTCGCAGTTAATATTTTTTACGTACATGATTTTATCATTTTCTCGATTTCACTTGTAGACAGTTACTCAACAGATCGCATAGGAAAGAAAGCGTACTTCCTCTATTGATTTAAATAACATTAGAATTCACACATGGCACCAGACATGGCACTGTGTTCAGCTAAATAGTTAGAGACGTCTCATAAATTTCTGAGAACAATGACGTAATATCTCTCGCGGTTGCAACCATAGAGCAACACGCAAGGGAGTTGCCAAGCACAAGCATTCCCTCTGTACAAGTGCAAGTCCAAGGGGCCATGTACGTTATACACGTACACTACACTATAAATAATTATAACCTAGGGATGTATTTAGCCGTAAAGAGGTCATAGTACTCATCATTACGAACAACTTTTACCATGCAAATAAGCTTGAAACTCTAAGCCTGAAAAAATATCAGTTGCTTCGTACATTTGAGTGTGGATGACAATTTTGTATGGAACAGCTGATATTTTTTTCGTGATTTTATACTTGGTCCCATAGTAACAATTGGGGCAATACATAAAAGCAGAATACTTGTAACAATTGGAAGTAGGCACGTAAAATATTGTATGACGTCTCTCCTCCGGGCGGGTTGCCTCGGTGGCCGCGTTGCTCTAAGCTCGCGACAGACAAATTTAGAGCAACGTAAATCATTACCCATAAGGAGAAGTAATTTAGTGTTATCATGACAACGTTAATGTTGATAAGACTTGTGTACGACCGGCTTAATAACTTGTACAAACAACTTGAGTCATTCACCTGCCTGTCACCATATGATATACAGGGTTATACAAGACTGTGTTACTAAGCTGAAAGGAGGTCATTGTAGTTATAATAATGAACAACTTTTACTATGGGACCAACCCTGAAATTGCGAATACATATCAGCTGATGTACACTTTTCTATGAGTGTGAATAACTATATTTAAATCCATAGATATCGGGTCCGTGGTAAAAATGTCGGTACCAAAAGGAAACTAAAACTAAATGCTTACCATCACGCAGCCACTCTGCTTGTTTGCTAACTATGGCATAAAAATCTAATAAAAAATGTACCTATTAAAGTAATCCATGCGTTTAGTCTCGGGATCGTAATCGTGAGGAAACCGGTATGTCCAAGAACCTCAAAAGTTCAGAGACATGATATTCACCAACATGCACTGGGCCAGCATGAGGATCAGGGCCCATTTTCTCTCTCTGACAGAAGTTCTGTGTCCCAGCAGTGGGAATATGATACGCTGATAATGACTGATGATGCATTTAATCTACATTTGTTGCAATCTAAATTAAACATTGGCATTCTGTCGTACCATTCTCTAAACGAAACTAATCTGACAGGACTAAAATTATCGGCGTTTTCTTTCGTTTCAGTGCGGCAGAAAAGGATGGCAACTATTTTTGAGCTGTCAAATTTAGTTTAGTTTAGAGAATGGTATATCAGAATCGACGTCATTGTTATAACGTCATAGGATTTAAATTAGGTTGTCGGTATTTCATACATAGTACCTATTCAGGATACTTTTTTTAAAATTTTGCACTGGTCCCATCATCCTGTGTTTATAAATCAACGAGTTTTAATGATATTTTTCTAATACGGTTTATTCGCGATTACAGAATTGATCATAGTGAAAGTTGTTCATAACGAGGGCCTTATACCGAACTCTAAACGCGGGCCCAAATAGGTGCAGTTTGCAAAATCAGAAGACTGGAAACCGTAACTCGGCGCGTTAAGGTTCGCGTTCGCGTGATTTTGCAAACTGCAACTATTTGGGCCCGCGTTTAAGAGTTGGGCGTAAGGCAGAATTGGTCATAGTGAAAGTTGTTCATAACGTGGGCCTTACGCCCAACTCTAAACACGGGCTCAAATAGGTGCAGTTTGCAAAATCACGAGACCGAAAACCGTTACTCGGCGCGTTAAGGTTCGCGTTCGCTTGATTTTACAAACTTCAACTATTCGGGGCCGCGTTTAGAGTTAGGTGTAAGGTCCTTGTAGTCATCGCGAAAAAAGGTATCCCTACGGCGATGACTAGCGACTGAAACATAGTAATTAATTGTGGAATAGATATATTTTCAAACTAGAATGTAACTGGTTTATGATAATAAATAAATAGTAAGCAAACTTAATGTACATACTATTTAATTGATCACATTTTAATTTTTAGCACAAGTACAGTGATCTTCCGGCTTAGTGCAATAGTTTCGTATAGTCCTATAAGTAAGATAGTAGTTATCACTGCAGCCAGCCAGGTTCGTAACGGAATGTACGGTGATGCAGTACGTTTTAATTAGCAAGACGTTTTTTTAATTGAGCGAAAATCCGACAAAAAGGAGCTGTAGAATGCAGTCAACGCAGATAAGAACAGTCAAGTTACTGACCACCTGTTTGAAGGCATTTTATCTGAGAATTGTCAGTTTCCGTGTATGGCGTTTGGAATGCATGAAATTATAATTCGCTAAGCGGATTTCTCTTTTATTTTGCATTTTTATTCAATTAAATTCTTATACTGTGCGATGTGCGTCATTGTTACGTTTGTTAAGGGGCCGCCTCCGGTGAGGGACGTCACAGGATTTGAAAGAAAGAAAGAAATAAAATAATTTAATTATAACAGAAACAAAAGTGACATAAACATTACGATATTATTATTTAGTCCTCTTCACCGCATTACCTCGCATATTGAAAACACGTTGTCCGAAAATACCAGTGACGGCAAGCTAGCCGCTTGAAAGCAAGAAGAAAAAAACATAAAAAATAGGCTTGCGTTTGACCGCTACCTCGCCCGATGTTAAGCGATGTTGCGGTCTGCGATGGAGCAGGCTTGCCTAGAAGTCACCGCTTCACTCGCGATTTCAAGACTTATAGTACCCTAAACACTTTTAAACTATCACGGTTGTTCACTAAAGTTAAATGATTACTTATGCACCATGTTCAGTGAACATGGTGCATGTTACTGCGCCGAAATATCGGGAGCTCCTTCCACTACCTTACCACGGTAAATATCCCGTAAATAATCATATAACTTTATAGTACCCTTCCCAGTCTATACTTATCACACTTGACACTACACTTCACACTATTATTATGAATTATGTCTGTTTGTTACTTTATATCACTCAAAAGGTGAATCGATTTAAAGGCATCAAACGTGTAACATTGAGGTTGGATAATATGTGATGTTTTAAAGGAAACCATAATATATCTCAATGACGGAATATCCGAAATTGTGAGCAAAATAGGCAAAACAGGAGGGACAGAGAGCATACGTACCTGATCACTGTGACTGCCAAGTGTACGTACATACAAATAATAATTATCAATTTAAAAAAACCGACTTCTTAAAAATGACAGAACTAGACCAAATTGAAATAAGACCACACGGGAAGCACCAGCATTCAAATAAAAGGATCATCAAAATCAGTTCACCCTGTCGAAAGTTCTGAGGTAACAAATATAATTTAAAAAAAAAACAAATTTAAAAAAACAGTCGAATTGATAAACGTTCTCCTTTTTGGAAGTCGGTTAAAAATTGCGTCATTTTCTGTTAAGTAGTAAAATTCAACAAAGGATTGCACTGTAACTGTACGGTACCACATTGTATGCGTAAAACCACAGTTTTTACTACACGACCCACCTGCCCCGACGTGGATATGCATGTCCATGCTACAGGATGTGAACTAGGTACGTTTCCCTTATCCCTAGATCAGTAATAGCAGTATTCTAAGACCACGGGTCCAATGCAGCTGGGTATCTTTTGAAGATTTCCACCTGCCACCGAAAAAAAAGGTACGTTTTCCTACAGACAAACAATCGAACTTTGTTCAATCGCCATAAATGGATGGTAAAGTATTGATAGTGTTTCATTATCGAACTTGTAAAAGTATAATATAATTGTATAGTCTGACAGATCGTTTTCCCCATAGGTCGTCTGGGTCATTACATTTGCTAAGGCTGGTGCTAAGGCGTTAAGGCTGGTTGCTAAGGTATACTGTTTCTGGGTCTCCTGTGATTGACGACTAAACGGTTCGAAAGATACAGCTGATAAAAGGTAAGATGGGCAGACAGACAGATGGACAGACATACATACTGACAGTGTAGGTTTAGTAATATGCTTAGAATATACTTATTCTAAGGTAATAGGATTCCATTTTTACCCTTTGGGTCTCTTTTCTTCTTAGTCGGACACTCTTGGCAGAGTGGTCGTGGTTGGTAAGACGGTGGTACACGGCAGGTCTTCAACGACATCGGTCTTCCCGGCGGCGATCACTGATCTTGCAATGCTTCTCCATTTTACTCGGTTCATCGCATTACTTGATCACTCTGTTATGACTTATTTGCCGTCTTAATGACGTCCGTCCAGCCCTTTGGGTACGGAACCCTAATAAAAACGGTGGTAAGACAATTTGTCCACGGCTTGACAGGTGTGTAGAGGTGCAAACCAAACTGAACCGCGCGCGCACTCGCTTTAATAAAGACCGCCGAATGCGGTTGAAACTTTGCGGCAGAATAACCGGCTTAATCATACGTGGGTTATTCTTGTATATTATGAACAAAATTATCAGTGTGTAACTGTGTATATTTATATCACTCATATACTTTCAAATGTAGCTCATAATGACAACGCACATACACACATCCATTTACTGTTATTATGCATGGATTTGGATCACTATTGTAAAATAGCGGCATAGATCAAAAAGTAGAGAACACGTTGTTTGCCACATTATAACAACTTTGGCCTAACTATTAGGTATTGTTTGCCCAAGTGTTTCTCGAGCTAGGTACAAAAAACGATATTGTTTCTTGCATCTCAAGGTGGACAATGCAATGTCGACGTAGTGAAGTTATGTAATGAATTATTCCGACGATTTCCTATGTGATCTTGAATTGTGTTTTATTTCGTTTTATCGTGGATGATATTGTGACTGCATTGAACATAGCTATTGTACTCAATGCCCATGGGATACAAATTTGAATACAATTTTATTAGCTGAAAACTGACGGACCTAGCTCTTAATAGTGGATTAGCATCTTCTGTTAGTAATTTGTTTTTTTTATTAACGTTGTTCACTTTAAGTATATTTTTTATATTAGATGACATAAATACGTTCAGAAAGATAGTAAAAGTGATCAAAATTCACTGTTTTTAACTGATTTCCAAAAAGGACCCAAGGAGGAGGAGGATCTCAATTCGACAGTTTTTTTTATGTTTGTTACCTCAGATCTTTCGACTGGGTGAACCGATTTTGATCTCTTTTTTTATTTGAAAGCTAGTGCTTTCCTTGTGGCCCCATTTCAATTTGGTTCTGTTCTGACATTTTAATGAAGTCGTTTTTTTATATTGATAATTAACGTTCATCTATTTACAATGTTATTGCAACTGTCAGACGCATTCTTTCAGCGCCCGGACTTTACCTCTGGGGTTCAACCTTACCTAGAGTGTAAAATCTTCTCCACAAATGAAGGCGGACAAAATTAAAATCCCCATTTAATAAACAACGAGTTACATAATTTCTCCGAAACAGTCCGACGATCATTCCATTTGGAGAAAGACCGTCAATAAAATGTTATGTAAAGTAATATCCACGCCTTATTTAGCCTTCAATGGTCCCTTATTGAGCATCCATTTACCTCGGGGTGAATTAATGACATCGTGATACATTATGTATCGGACAGAGCATAAATCTTTTGAATATATTATTACAATTTCCGGAGCGTATCGGTAATAACTGAAATAATAACTGTATCTGTAGCTCTGACGACTATTCAACTTAATAACTCTAATGACTTTAACAACTGGTATGACTCAGTGGTAGCGACACTGAGCCATACCTGTCTACCATAGGAGTTGGAAGACCCGGGTTCGATTCTCGGCCGGGTAGATGTTTGAATGATGAATTTATATATCTGCTCTGGGTCTGAGTGTGACTGTCTTTCTTTGTGTGTGTTCCATGTGGCATCCTGACACAGGGAATCCTAGCGGGGAGCTATGACTGTGAATTGTTTTAATTATATTTAATTCTACAGTCTCAAGTTTACCCAACAACGCAAACATATTTTTGAACTCCTTCGCCAAAATAAATTATATTTTGTTGAATATGCCGAAAAGCGCGCTTTGATCTCGGCCTAGTAGGTAAGTGCAACTTTGGGTAACGGGAGTTTGAAAACCCGCCATTAAATTGCCTGTCTATTAAGTTAAGAACGTCGTTTAGTTGTAGTTACCTTAGGTGTTATTTAAGCTTAACTACAACGCAATGACTGTGGGTTCGTCTCGAATAGTTGGTTTTATAGCTCGCAAATTGTGTAGTACTTAGGTGCTAAGAAGCATAAAGTAAACGAAACCTAGTTAGAAGTTTCTCTCATAGGAACCTACTTACTTACGTCTTGCAAATCTTACAATACCAGAGTGCCTAGCCCTTGTTTGCATGCGAGCACTCTTGCCTAAAAGAAACAGATTCACTCGCGATTTGAAAACACGCAGATTGTAGCTATCGGGGAACACACATTCAAGCAGCGCATTCACAGACTAGCAGTTAGCACAATAAAAGTGGAATCAAATCGCTTCGTGCGGGTTTTCGGAATATCAACCATGAAGCGCTTTTCGTGCCCACTCTGGCAGTCCGATAGTAAGATGGACACGAGGGAAGTAGATCATGACAATCCGATGCACTCTCTCCAGTAACAAGTTTTTATTGAAAAATATATTTTTCGAACCATGCTTTTATGAAACTAGTGATCGGAACGGTGTGCGATCAAAATGAGCCCAAACACTGCCAGTTTACTATTATCCATCGAGGAGTGCCGTTGTCCACCGTCACCATCATCAAATCAGCTCGCTGTCACCATAATATTATATTGTAATCGGAACTTGACAAGTATGCTAAATTTCAGCTCTAATCGAACACCGGGAAGTGGGTCAAATTTTACTAGCAAGATTTGATTACAGACAGACAGACAGGGGACAGGTGAAACTAAATAAAAGCTTGTAAAAACGAGAGATCGTCTCGAGAGATTCGTCTTAGAAAAGTTTTGACGCCCAATGATAATAACCGATATGTGGTTATATTATATTTTTTGAAGGCAAACTTCCGCAAAGTAACGGTTTCAATCATCAATTATGTATTTTATGAGTACATAGTATATTTTTAATCATTAGTCTAAAATTGGAAAGCCTCGAGCACCGCCGTAAAGTAGCTTGTCTGTCAATTTTCAATCGGACAAATTTCAGCGAGTGTGCGCAAGCTTCATGACCTTATTCCACCCTCCCCCTTTTTTACATGACAAGTAGAATGACTGCACTCTATCAGCCATTCCTCGTGGAAATTGGGTCGTCATTTATGATATGTACCTACTGCCCAACAATGGATCTCCCTGCCGTCCCCCTAGTTTCCTGAGTACAATCTAGGCAACTTCAAGGCTAGAGTGAATAGATTTCTTCTAGATCAACGTGTTCCATCCTCGGCCACACCGTCGCTTAACATCAGGCAAGTTGGTGGTCAAACATAGATCCATTCTATAAAAAAAACCTTGTAGGTAGGTAGGTATATCTGTAGGTAGATAAGTATGTCCTATCAATTACAAGTATTGCAATTTAATGTGATTGTTGAGTGTGCAGATTGCAATGTTGAATTACACTCTAGCACGCTGTTTTAGAGTGGAATTATTCGAGGACAGTTATCAATTGCAACGATTGCATATCACGATCTTTTGCTATGTTACGATTGCAATTCAACAACTGTTATTTTGCTTTGTTTGTGTAGGCGTATCATAGGGACCATTTCGCAAAATGTCTTGGTAGCAAAACGACAGTATAGCGACATTATCAGGCTGTGAAAACGTCACATACAATACGGAGCGATTATTAATCCTTCCTAATCGGCTAGCACCTTGAGTATGCGTTGCACACACTACAACCAATTGCGCGACCTAAATCCCTTCTAACCCCTTTCGGTCTGGCAGAGACCTAAAAATCCACTATGCGCAGTCAAGGTAATTTTTCAAGATGTTTACCGATAATTGTGAATCATCAACTTCATCATCAGCCAGAAGACGTCCACTGTTGAACATAGGCCTCCTCCTTTAACCTCCAAACTGAACGACATCCTGCCATCTGCATCCACTGGATGCCCGCGATTTCCACAATGTCGTCGGTCCCTCTAGTAGAAGGCCGACCTACGCTGCGTCTTCCGGTTTGTTGTCTCCACTCAAGAACCTTTCTTCCCCATCAGTTGTTGGTTCTTCGAGCGATGTGGCCTGCCCATTGCCACTTCAACCGTGTGGCCAACCGGTAGCATGTGCGCTTTACAACCTGACGGCACCCGGTTTGATCTTCGGCCCTGCACCAATTACTTATTTGTACTAATAAGGGGTTCTTTAAAAGGGTCAAGGGGTTAGTCTGACTTATTTTTATGATAAAACTTACCGTTTGGCCGAGAAACGCAAAAAACCCATATTTGCAAACTTTGACTGTGAATAGTTTTTTTTGCAAATGTTGGATCGATGAGGACTTTTCACATTTAATTTATATATAAATGACGAAGAAGTATGGTGTTCCGAACATTCGTACAAATTTTCAGCTCTATGCGAATTTTTGTAACCCTACCCCTATTTTCTGGGCTAACTTGACCGGACTATTTATTGTTTCTAAATCAACATGTCTTTGTATTTACTTACCTACATTCTACATTCCACTTTGTGGGTTGCATTTACGACTGATCGTATTTCAACAGCTAGCTACTAAAATCGGCATAGATGACCAACTGATTTCCTGTTTCAGATTGCAAAACTATTGTATTACTTACTTGAAAGTTGCTTGTAAATAGTCGTAAATTTTCTTATTATAACCTCAAAATGATAATACCTTATTACGAGTTTCGGGAACCATCAAATTATTATAGAAATGTGTAAATCAGTTTACTCAGAAACATAGAAATATTATATTCAAAGACTCTGAAATGACGCTTGCATAAGGGTGGCTAAAGGCAGGCAGCTATCTCAAGATAAACAATTACTGAGTGAGCAACACTGAGGGTTACGCGGAAAGGGTTTACTGAGCCGAAAGAGGTCCGTTATACTCCTCATTCATTCATCATTTATTTATTTCAGAGTTGGTTACATAATAAAAGTTGACCCCTTTTGGCTTAGTAACCCTTTCCGCATAACCCATTATAAGTAACTTTATTACACACCGATAGTAAAAATTGGTGGTGGTGGTGGATTTTTTTTCCACCTTCGCCAAAATAGAAAATAATATCATGAAAATTGCTATAAAACTTTACAAAGATATATCAAATATACTTACTTGTTTATTTTTTCTTTTATTTCATTTTAGTCACTTTTTTCTCTTGAATAATTTAAGCAGGAAGTGTGTCTATATTGACCTGTGTGTTTCCGCCTTTCCAGAGATGCGCTTTACAGGCTGTCGCTCCGTGACTTGCACCGGTTGGAGCAAGCTGACTGGCCAGCCTCGCCCGACAAGGCCAAGCTATGCCAGGACAAGGGGCAGACGGAAGAGGACTGCCACAACTACATCAAAGTGTTGTTGTCGCACGGACACAAGCTGTTCGCATGTGGGACGCACGCGTTCAGCCCCGCTTGCAGTTGGAGAGAGGTTGGTTTTACTCATATTTAAAAAAAAACAAAAAACTCTACTACCTTATAACATCAGATATCTGCCAGTGAAAATCCCGTCAAAATCGGTCCAGCGGTTTCGGAGCTCATATTATTATTATTATTTATTTATTTATTTTTACTTCTTCACAATAAAATAACCGAGCCGATTGTGATGTTTCGAAAGATGTAGGTACATCACTGTGCCGGAAGTTGAACACTAATTATATCAAAAAATTTGGGTGGAACGAGAAAATCGTAGGATTTGAAACACGAACAATGTGACAGTTCTAGCCCCACAAATAACTCGGACCAAGTTTTTTTTAGCATTTCATATGAGAATAATTGTCATTGTCTATTAATATTTTACTGTACATAATATTCCCGCTGCTGCAATCAACATGTTCCATTCTCAGTTCACTTACCACCACACCAGGCGATTTGGTGGCCAAAGGGCCAAACGTAGATAAATCTCTATACAAACCTACCAACACAATATAAAAAACTAATCTCATAAAATTCAATGATTGCTGACCTGTTCCAGATTGAGTCACTGAACACAGTATCTGAGTACATGAGCGGAGTGGCTCACTGCCCTCACAACCCTCACTCCAACGTGACGTCCGTGATAGCTGACAGCGGAGAATACTACGTGGGAACGCCTACTGACTTCAGCAGTTCCGACTTTGCTATAGCCAGGTACTTTGGTACATTTTGATCTTGGTTTTCGTTTGGTTTTGTTTCGTGTTTTTCTCTAATCGGAGAATTTTTTCTTTAGTCGGAGGTTGGCCGTCAGCTCAGTCTTTATAATGATTCCATGCTAAATGAAATAGAGAGTGTTTTAAAATTTTTAAATGTATCATTTAGGTGCATTTTTTGTATCTGGATTTTCGTTCATAAAAAGAAAATAATAAAGCCGTTTTTTTCTAGACGAATTTAAAACAAGTGAACCATAACATTAAGATGTTTATTTTATATCAGTAATATAACGAAATCCACTCTCAAAGTTTCCCTCCAAACGTTTTACGAAAAACTACTTTTGCTAATTGGAGGTAATAATTTAATAATGTTGAGTTTATTTTTTTCAAATTTAGAATCCGTTTGTTAAAAAAATATAGATCTATTTAATATAGAAAATTCAATTTATATCTATAAATAGATCTATATTTATTAACGGCTTCTAATTTTGATTTTGAATTTTCCATAGATTAGAATACCAAAAATCCAATTTTCATTTGCTTTTTTTGTCAAAAAATGTGAAAGAGTTTTCAAGCTAGGCTAAAGTTTCTAAATTGGTTTATCAGATTTTCTAATTGCTCGTATTCCTAGGGTTCTTATGAAACAGTTGTATATCCAATTAGGTGTTTAAGTAGCTTTTGGTTCCTTCCCCAGGAATCGCGGTGCGTCAGTTCGGGACATGGGTACACTTCGCACTGCACAGTATGACCTGAAGATGCTGAATGAACCGCAGTTCGTGGGGAGCTTTGAAGATGACTATTTCGTCTACTTTGTATACAGGGAGATCGCTGTGGAACATATGAATTGTGGCAATGTGAGTAGGGTCACCCACATAGTTTTAAGTTGAAATTAAAAAAAAAAAAAAAAAAAAAAAAAAAATATAGTATACCTTGAGTAGAACCACTAACCAATGTAGCGTGATGGCACAAGCAACTTTTTTTTTGTGGTGTGATGTTTCGATTTCCCATTGGCGCTGTTGACGTTTAATTCAAAATGAAAGGATACATATTCCCACCGCACAGGTCCTCCGAAAAAGGTGATCTTTAACTCTCAAGTTCTTACTGCTTATTTATCAGTTCTTTCCACCTTCAAGGCTGTCATTTTTTAATACAACATTAAACACTTATCGGAAGAGTTGTAGTAAAATCAAATGTCTAGCTTGGTGACTATAAAATCTTACTATCCCTGTACTGTAGATGGTGTACTCCCGCATATCCCGCGTCTGCAAGAACGACTCCGGCCGCCTCCTGATGATGAACGATAACTGGAGTACGTTCTTAACGGCGCGACTTATCTGCTCCGTGCCAGGTGTTGTGCCTTTCTACTATGACGAGGTGCAAAGCGTCGAGTATCTGTCGCAGGAGAAGATTCTCGTGGCTACTTTCACCACTCCTGTGTAAGTAGATGATTGCTTTTGATTGTGAGAGCTGTTGAATGGAGCTATGTTTCATTGAATATATCACATTTAAATTATAAAAGCGAAAATATTTGTGTAAGTAAGTATTCAAGTGTATATATTTGTCTGGAATTAAGGAGGACCTTTCACCTTTGACGAGAAATTAGTAAAAGTTATTGTAAATGATCTTTGCGAAAATCTATGATTATTCTTTATACATTATCATTTAAAAATATTTATCAGTAAAGCTTGTTATTACTTACATTTCTCCATAAACTAATAACTAAGGAAAAACAAGATTTTAATGTCCTTATTCTTTTTTAACAGAAACAGCATAGCTGGTAGTGCTGTTTGCATCTACAACATGACTGACATCCACGCAGCATTCGAAGGACAATTCAAGGTACAGGACTCCCCTTCCTCTACTTGGGAACCCAAGAATCCGAGTAGACAAGCCAGGAACAGGTTCCGTTGCGGCCAGTTGGAATCTAGGTAAGAACTTCTTCAATTAACATCAAATAATAGGCTAGGAATAAGTCATGAAATGCATCAAACAAGGTCACACAAACGCCATGGTAGCATGGCAGCCATGGTAACCACCACACGAGCTGCGTGTTTATTACAGAAGTTTGATTGAGATGCAAGCCATCCTGTTTGCCACCAGTACTCGCACCACGCGTACGTAGTTTTTCATATAAATTTTCAACCTCATTTTGCCCTCCCCTTTCGCAAAATAACATAGCCTGTACTTCAATCTGGTCATATCTAAGCATATTCGTGAAAACTCTACACTAGCTCAGTAATAAATAAAAAATTTCTTTACGCCTTTTCAGACTCCAAGAACCAATAGAATACAACCGCTACCACCTCATGAACGAGCCAATCAAGCCCATATCAGGCGCCCCAAGCTACCGCGTGACGTCCGAGCGTTTCACCCATGTCACTGTTGACGTAACAAGTGCCAGGAACATAGACAAGCAGTACGTACTCTACATATCGACGACCGATGGGAATGTGCTGAAGATATCGGTTCTGCCGAAGCTTGATGGAGCCTGTTTGGTGGAGAAATGGAGACTGTGGGACGAGAAAGGGGGCTATGATGTGCTGAGCATGCGATTTGTGAAGGAAACCGTGAGTGCTTGTGCTACTTTTCTTCGTTTCATATGTTCAAGTTTTTTTATGAATAAAATGAGCAAGTCAAAGCTAAAGAGATTACCATACAAATAAATTGTATAATTATTTTGACTTATTAAGAGCTGTTAATGGCTGGACATACCCACCGATTAGCAAGCAAATAATAACTTTGATTTTCATTCGACCTATTGTAAGTGCCAAACTTGTCCATATCAGTTGCAGTGTCACTCAATATTATGAAACTCAAACAAAAATCTCGGTCTTCCAGCCGAGCTACAACATGCAGCGATTCAAAACGGGAAATCTAAAACTACCTCTCCGCGCTATCAAAACATAAACAGCTAGTATTGCAGTTGTCCATAGACAGCAGCTACCCCTTACCTGACCTCCCTTACTACCTTTTAAGTGGACCTGAGAACGATGCTAGATGAGCGGTAGCATGTGAGCTTTTCAATCTGACGGTACCTTGTTTAATCTTCGGTTCTGTGACATAATGAATATATCTTAGAAGTAGATGTATTTGGCAGATTTCCTTTCAAGCTAAACTTCAGATCGTACGGTTCTGTCTAAAATTTGAATTTCCCGTTATAGGTGAAACGTAGCACCTTAATTGAATACCCCAATTTTCCCACAGATGTCAGTATACATCGGTAGTACGAGTGGCGTGCTCCGGATCGGCGCCGAGCGTTGTTCCCGCTACCAGTCCCGCACGGGCTGCGTGGCGGCCGGCGACCCGCACTGCGGGTGGGACGACGCCAGAGAAATATGCACAACAAGCGCTGGCAACAGGGTGCGGGACCCGAGCTTTGTGCAGTCTACTCTTGTCTGTCAGCCTCAAGATACTTCCGGTATGATTTGGCTGTCAGAAAGTGTGCTTCTTTGTGTTTCGTGTATACGAGTATATATATTATGTATCTCTCACACTGATTGTGGCACCCCCAGCCAGAGTAGGTAGATACAAGAGAGTGACGAAGCTTCGAACATTTTTTCTACTGGCTTCCAAAAAGGAGGAGGTTATCAATTCGACTGTTGTATTTTAATTTTTTATTATTTGTTACCTCAGACCTTTTGACTGGGAACCGATTTTGATGATATTTTTTTTATTTGAAAGCTGGTGCTTCCCGTGTGGTCTCATTTTAATTTGGTTCAGATCTGAAATTTTTACGTAGTCGGTTTTTATATTGATAATTATTTCTATATCATTTTTAAATTCTGGAGAAACTGAACATCCTTTTCTGATCGGATTTTTATATGACCTCAAGACTGTTAAAAAACTATTTAAATTTTGACGGGACAACGGCTTTCGGGTCAGCTAGAAACGTTTCTCTGTTTCCAGTTGACGGAGGCTGGTCATCCTGGTCAGAGTGGGAACCGTGCATGCAGGACGGCACTTCGCACTCGGAGTATGGAGACAAGCCTGATATGTGCATGTGCAAGAAGCGCACTTGCGACAATCCGAAACCAACTAATGGTGGCCAGAGCTGTCAAGGTAAATTATACAGAACTTCCCTTGTTGGAACTTACTAACTTTGGTATCGACACTTTGCTCTGAATAAACTATCCCCAAAATACTAATAGTTCTTAGAAATTATTAGACAAATTTCTAAGATATTTCTCAAAAAAATTTAATCCCTAATCCCAACAGCTATTAAGTAATATAATAAAGGTGGAATTATAGTATAAAAATAGGTGTACTTATATTAAAATAAGCAATCATTATTGACTCCCTCTCCAACAATGATCAAAAAGTTCTCGAACAAGTTCTATTCTATTGTAATATAGGATTATATGGAAGGTCACATATAAAGTGTGGTCATACGCCCAAGTCAGCTAGCGCAAATGTATTAGCGTGCCTCAGTGTGTGTTCTACGATTTGGATCTTTATAGTTGTGTATTAAGGCTTAAAGTGAACTGAATTTGTTTTCCTTTTAATTGAGATCTATTCTACAGTTGACTACAGTACCTCCATCAAGTCTCCTAGTACATCAATGATCCTATCAAACAAAACAATCATTATGCTGTTCTTTTGTAATACAGGAGTGAGCATATCAGTAGCTAACTGCACCGTTCACGGCGGCTGGTCGAGCTGGTCTGGCTGGTCAGAGTGTTCAGCGTCATGTGGCATCGCAGTCAAGTCACGGAGAAGGAGCTGCACCTCGCCTGAACCACGTTTTGGAGGCAGAGTCTGTGTGGGACTCGACGTCGATGATGTGTACTGCGCTAATCTACCACCTTGCCCAGGTATGTTGTAATTGGTCTTCATAAATAAGACGGTCGCAAAAGTCTAGACTACTTTTTCGCAGAAGCTAGTTTTCAAATGTAGCTGCCAGAGCAAAGCCTATTCTGGACATTATCCAATGATTTTATTTGTTACTCCATTTCAGCATAGGATAACCATGCACAATCGTTTTTGTAAACCTTAAAAACATTTTCATAAAGAGTATATAAAAATATGAGTAAGGCAACATTTACTCATATGTTGACGTCGTTTGTTGATGTCGATCTCATGTAGCAATATTATGCGTTTGCAGCATGTATTCCAAATTCTCGTATCGCAGATCAGCAGAATCACAGAGCGGTGTTTTATCATAATGCGTATTCGTTCGCATAATCAACATCAAGTGAGAAGGAAATCAAGACTAAGAAGAAAAATTTAATTGAGTAAATTCAATTTCATCACATTTTCTGTTCGATTGTATATCATGAGTAACATAGTACATTAATATGAATACTATGGGTACCTAGCTGTTGTCCGGTACTTCGTTTGCATAGACTTTTATGTAATCTTTCGACCCCTTTTCGACCCTTCTGCTGAATCTAAATGCCAAATTGCAGCTTCGCAGGTCTAGTGGTTTTCGAGATTTTGTGAGTCAGTTTGTGTCAGTCAGTCAGTGAATGAATGGTACAATATACTTTATTAATAACTCCATAGTTACAAGTCAAACTTCACCAGTACACTCTTCTACAACAATGTATATAAAATTATATTTTAATAATATTATTATGTAGGTATGTACATTAAATTAAATAATAATTGATTCAATAAAAAAAAAGGTAATACGAACATAAATATCATTACAATAATAATTAGGTGTGTCAAATTCAATTCATCCAACGTTATTTACTAAAGCAGCTACCTGAAATATTCATAGACTAATATTTCATGGTATTTCGCTTTTATGTATATAACAATGAACATGCTTCTAATATCATTATGTTTTGTCCAGACCCAGCCTTGGCTCCAGTTGACGGCGGTTGGTCTGCCTGGGGTCCGTGGAGCACATGCACAAGCGCAGGCGGCGCGGGGTGTGGCGCAGCGGCGGGCTGGCGCGAGCGGCGACGCACCTGCACCAACCCTATACCTGCTCACGGTGGACTCGATTGCGAAGGCTCTAAGTTAGAGAAGCAAGTCTGCGATATGCGGCCTTGCGAGCTCAGGAAGGCCACTGCTTGGACGCCTTGGGTGCAGATACCTGGTGAGTTTTTTAATGCCCAGCAGTTACAACCCTGAATCCGTGCCCGGTGACCTCGACTGCAAGGTCATCAGGCTAGAAAAGTATGTGTGACATACAATCCTGTGAGATTATTGCAACAGCTTGGATGCCCAAAGTGCAAATACCTGGTGAATTTACTATGTTACCTGCTTCAAACTTGCACCCAAGTACCCCAATTGCAAGGTATCCAAGATTGAGAAGCAAGTCTGCAGCATGAGGCCCAGAAAAGTAATGGCTTGGGTGCTTTTGGTCCAAACATATTATCCTATCTAGTTTTTTTCTTAGTGCTTATGACTTTTTTTTATCAAATTTGGTTCATCCCTTTTGGAGCTATGACAGATAGATAGATCGATAAATTATTTATTTTTCACACCACGGTTTACATAATACACGAAGAAACAGCTTTAAAAAAAACTAGCGCATACAGGTACACACATACACATGTTCCATTTAGAAAACCCCCTGTTTGGGTCGGGCGCAAAAATACTGCCACTGGTATATCAGGAATCTTGATTGCAGTAGACAGTGGACAATAGTTTCATTGTTTGTATTGAACAGAAGTTTGATTTGTAATTTTAACTGAACAAAATAGTTCATAAATCCCATATTGAACATGTAAACAAAATAATTTTATTTCCAGGTAACTCATCGGATGGTAGCTACACAGAAAAGAGATTTAAATTCTTGTGCAAAGCCCCCTCTCCGGAACAAATAAAGGTTAGTATATAAGGCAGTCTGGTATTGTGTCAGAGAAATTCGTGTCGAGCTTTTTTGATGCTTGGTCAGGCCGTCTTATTGGGATGCACCCCCTATACACTCCCTGCGCCCTCTGGGTCTCTTTCCTTCTATTATCATATATTTACCGAATAAACCTGAAAAGGTGGATTTTCGAACAATATCTACGAAACACAGCATGAGCAAAAGTCTATATCTGCTACTACTATATGTCGCTACGTACTATTATTGCTGCACCTACGAAGATCTACCTTATTTTTAGGTAAAAAGTATGCTAAACGATTTTTTGTTAATTTGTTAATAGCTATCCATAGCACGTGAAGAAGAACGCTTTTGCAACTCCCGAGGCACCTGCAGTAATACACCCCCTGAAGAGGAGACTGGGTGGGAAGAGTGGGGCCCGTGGGGGGCGTGCTCAGCAGTGTGCGGTGGGGGACAGCAGGCGAGGACGCGCAAGTGCCGGCGGCCTCCGTGTACTGGTACAGCGGAGATGCTCCGCGCTTGTAATACGCATACTTGTGACGGTGAGTGACGTATGTTGATAGCTTGTCAAACTGTAAATCTGGATATCTTTGCTAAGCAACATTGCTGACGCGGATAGAAAACGCGGCTTACTGATTTTAGGAACTATGCGTAATGGATGCATCTGTCGTCATCCGTGCACACTACAATCAATCGCGTGGACTCGAGCGGTCGAAATTATCTACTCAAAATACCCTCTTCCTTTTTCGGTCCGCCAAAGAAACCTACAAATCGACTATTATGGATATCATATAAGGTCGGGGAAAAAGTTTCTTCGTATTTTTTAAACAAATTCAAGACATATTTTTTTCAAGTTTAATTTCATTTAATTATAATATATATGTGCCATTTTGTTCGATAACTTGTTGCCATCTTGTAGGTAGTGACATGATCCCGTTGCTGTAGAATTTTTGGGACTTCTGATCAAAAAAATGCAACAAGTAGTTTTGACAGTCCTCTCTTGATGTTAATCTAACACTACACAAAGAATTCTGAAGAGATCGAAACAGGTGGAAATCTGAGGGTGCAAGGTCTGGGCTATATGGTGGATGCATTAACACTTCCCAACCAAGCTCTCTAAATTTTTGCTGAGTGGCCAAAGATGTGTGCGGTCTGGCGTTATCATGATGAAAGACCACACTCTTTCTGTTGATCAATTCCGGCCGTTTTTTCTCAATTTCTTGTTTGAGTCTCATCTGCTGTTGGCAGTAGAGATCCGAATCGATGGTTTTGCCCGGCGGTAAAAGCTCATAATGAACGATGCCCTGCCAATCCCACCATACACACAGCATCACCTTATTACGTGTTAATCCGGGTTTCGCTACAGTCTGTGGTGCTTCACTGCCCTTTGACCATGATCTTTTGCGCGCATTCTTGTCGTAGGTGATCCATTTTTCATCACCAGTGATCAATCTTTTCAAAAACGGTTCGGTTTCGTTACGTTTCAATAGAGAATCGCAAATGAGTACACGATTCATTTGGTTTCTTTCAGTGAGCTCGTGTGGCACCCAAATATCGAGTTTTTTGTATACCCAGTTTTTTTCAAATGGGTCAAAACTGTTTTGTGGTCAATCCCCAGTTCTTCAGCTACGTCGTAACTACTATGCCGATCTTGGTCCACTTTTTCAGAAATGGCATCGACTTTATCCGTAACAGGGCGACCAGAGCGAGCTGCATCTTTGACATCAAAATTCCCGGACTGAAAACGCTTGAACCAACATTGTGCTACTCTTGATGACACTGCATTAGGTCCATAAACGTCACAAATTTTATTCGCGGCGTGTGTCGCATTTTTCCCTTTTTTGTTATAAAATTTCACAATATATCGAATTTGTTCGTTAGATTCACTCATTTTATCGAACAAAAAAATAATTGAAAAATGGCGGGAAATTGCTTTTTACGTTTTGTATTCCTTTTTTAAAATGTCATATTTTTAATGGTATCAAAACCAGCCAGATACAAACAGTACAACGGATAAGATTTTTACTACAACTTTATACATACAAAATACGAAAAGACTTTTTCCCCGACCTATTATATAGTGGTAATTATCTCAAATGATGTATCTTCCCCAGGAGAATGGTCATGCTGGACTGAATGGAGCGAATGTGGCGGCAGTTGTTCGAGCAGTAACTCTATCAGTGCGCCGGGACATCGCTCCCGCACGAGGAAGTGCCTCTCACCTGAAGGTTGCACCGACGCGACCGCCGCGCTTGAGAGACGCGCCTGCGTCACTAACTGTGCAGGTATGATAATAAAAAAAAACATTAATTTCATCATTTAGTCACCTTGCAGGTAAGTTGAACAGTCTGTCAGAAGTCCGTGTAAATGAAAAGTACACTTTTTTGTGGGGCCATTTCTGAGATAATAAGTTTATGAACACCTTGTTCTTGCAACAGACAGTGAAGCAGTTTCCTCTCAAACGAAATTATATGGTGTTATACAACTATGTTTCATAATTGTACTACAGATACGGAAGTGGGCTGGGGCGAGTGGGGTCCGTGGGGTCCCTGTGAGAACGGCGAGCGAGTGAGACAACGCATCTGCGAGTCCGGCGCCTGCCTCGGGGCGCAGCTGCAGGCTGCCCGCTGCCGCAGTGACAACGAAGATATTGACAACGGTAACTTTATATACTTTTTTAATAGAGGATGTATGTGCATTTCCTCCATCCACCCTACCCATACCACGTGACCTCCTTAAAATAACGTATACAGCCTTGAGTCGCTGGCAAACCAGTTCCACTCTTAATTTTGTCAGGTGCTGTGGTGTTCAAGACTTGTGGAGTTTCTTTAAGTGGTCCCAACCTTACTGTATATTTGCTGTGTTTCACAGCACAGTAGCACGTGCCCCACGGTCTTTTTTCCTATAGACAGCGTCTGTACAGAGCTCACAGTGACCTATGATTGTACATAATTATCATCAGACGGAGATCTGACCTTGTTAAGTAGTTTGTTGGTTACCCGTGGCTTGCTTATGAAGGTGATGATCTGGACATCAGGATCTCTACGGGACATTTTGGTAACCTCCTAGCATGTTGCTTGAGGCAACAATCCCGGGAAATGCTCTAAACATTTCCTTTCCTTCCCTCTACAATAGCGATATTCTCTGGCTTGCTTGAATGGAAGGTCTTTTAATCAGCTCTTCGATAGGGATACTAAAACTGTATTCTTGAACCCTCGAACGAAGGTCATACCAAGTTATGTCTACTGCCCTCCAAACGTCAATATAAAGATAATAATGATATTGTACGAAGATGTAACTTCTGTCTTGTTCCAGAACTGTACGCGTTGCCAGCTTACAGTCAGAATGTAGAGATGGCATCTTTTGTAACGATGTCCGGGCACGAGTCTCTCTCCATCGGGACTATTATTGGATGCATCGTTGGCGCTTTTGTTATGGGTAAGTGAAGAGAAAATACAGTTTGATTACGTTATTATGTGAATGTTTCGGAATTTATGTCATTCATTGTTCATTGGGGTATGTTAATTGTTTACCTGACTGCCCAAGGTGAAACTGCCCAAGTGACTTTTCGGGTCTATTTCTGTGTCTAAATGTTTTTATGTTAGATCCTGAACCGTGAGATCTTGAGAAGGCGAGATGTCGTTAGATTCTTCTTTACATAGAAATAGAAAACTAGTTACTTCTCTCCGGATTGTCATAGACACATTTTCACTGGCATTTTTTGTTGATGTTTCTTTTGTTTTAATAATAATATTAGTTGTTATCTATATCTATCTATACATATAATAAAAAAACGTAGAGATAAAAAAATCTGTAATTGCGAGATAACAAAAAAATATCACACAGGGCGTCTTAAAATAAGCAGCTGAACACGATAGGACAGTTTTTAGAGTTTTTGTCTGTTTGTTTGTTTGTCCGCGCACATCTCCTAAACCACTGGACGGATTTAAATGCGGTTTTCACGAATATGCTTAGAAATTACCAGATTAATACATAGGCTATGTTATATCATTTATTTTAATTCTTTATTATTACATAAAAAAAAAAAAAAAAAACAATGATTATTTTCTTCGTTACCCGAAACGTAATATGAGAATCGTCACATAGCCTCAAGCAAGGAGGTCCAAAGTAAAGATAATGTTATTGACATAGCCATTAAAAATTTGAAACTGTCAACTGTCATTCAGATTATCAGTTTAAATTTAAAGAAAGTTCCTTAACCTTCTTAGATGAATGAACGTGTAGATCAAGGATTTTATAAAAACATAGGCCTTACAATCTCTTTGGTGATTCAATCCAATGCATTTCGCAAGATAAGCATATGTCAGGGTTCCGTGGCCAAAGCCATACTTGTGGTCGTATTCATATAGTTCAGAAATTGCATGTTCATAGAAAAATTCGAACGAGCGAAACTGGACAGTCAAATTTCAGAGATGTATCATCCCGACATGACATGATATACTTTTATGGTTTAGACAAAAAGAAAACTTCAAAACATGCTCTGCACTGTGGTCACATTATCTTTTTGATTTGAAAACTGTTTTTTAAAGGTTGAAAGGTTGAAAAGTGTTTTTACTGTTATGCTTCTATCAATATTTCACACAGGGCGACTTAAAATAAGCAGCTGAACATGTTAAGGCAGTTTTTAGAATTTTTGTTTGTTTGTTCACGTACATTTCGTAAACCCCTGGAAGAAAATGCAGACGGATTTAAATTGCGGTTTTCATGAATATGCTTAGCTATGACCAGATTGAAGTATAGGCTATGTTATTTTGCGCAAGGGCCGGATTAAGGGAAGAAAAACTGGCCTTGTGCGAGTCGGACTCGCGCACGAAGGGTTTCGTAGCATTTTCTATAAAAACGGCAAAAAATCACGTTTTTTGTATGGGAGCCCCCCTTAAATATTAATTTAATTTTAATTTAATAATTTATTTTTAAAGTCAATATATAACTAAATATTCTGTGAATATTTCAAGCGTCTACCTGTTGCCGTTATCAATATCGAGCATAAACGAGAAAAAAATCACGTTTGTTGTATAGTAGCCCCCTTAAATATTTGTTTTATCCTATTTTTTAGTATTTGTTGTTATAGCGGCAACGGAAATACATCATCTGTGAAAATTTCAACTGTCTAACTGTCATGGTTCATGAGATACAGCCTGGTGACAGACGGACGGACGGACAGACGGACGGACGGACAGCGGAGCCTTAGTATTAGGGTCCCGTTTTACCCTTTAGGTACGGAACCCTAAAAAAGGATTGAAGGTTTATATGAAAATCTACGCGTACGAAGTTGCGGGCAAAAAAACTAGTTCTTAATACTCTTGCGTTTGGTCACTACTGTTCAACGAAGGAATATGTTTGCTGAGTTGAGATTGGTCGACCTATAACTTAAAAAATAGTTACAAAGCGAATATTCAACTCAGCTCAAATTTTACTATCCTTGTCGGTAGGTTGTCTCCTGTGCCTAGCAGTAGTGATATTCTGCCAGCGGCGCGGGAGGCTTCCGTGGCAAAAAGCACCGCGTGTACCCTCGAGCCCGCACTACATCACCGCCAAGCAGAACAGCTACGTCACTGTGCCGCTCAAGGAAGTGGTACGTATAACCTGAAGTAAATAATTCCTAGTCTTGTTAAAAAAAGTAATGAGTTTGTATGGGTAACCCCAGCAAGATGTCGTGCCCAAGGCTTCTGACATGGCTAGGCATTTGTTATAGGATAAACAACCTAATGTGTCGTCCCAATGCATCGACCTTATGTGTCATCAGACAAGTTGCTCAATTGCCACACACGGTCTCCCATCCAAAGACTGACTGGTTCATTCGTTGCTTCTATTCAGTGATCTTTTGAATAAGGCCACGGTGGCTAACAGGAGTGGCTAAATTTTGGTCCAATAACTTAATTTCAACGATAATAATACAATCATCATTGACGATGATGATGAGGATGATTAAAGATGACATTAAATTTTTGGGCTGAAATAATACTAATTCGACATTGAAGTGTGAGAGGCCGGTAGGCCGGTATTATTTGTGACAGCTGGTAATCAAACAGCTAGACAAATGAAAAAGCGCTGTCAACGTTAGGATGCCGTCGTGAAGCAATCATGCAACCTTAGGAGGTTGCATCACCTTGTACGTATAAAATCTGTAATTTTACTAACAACAGTTCCCGGTAATCGAATGACCTCGTTTGTAGAGATGATGGGGACGTAGTGCGGCTCTTCGCGTGGACACGCTCTCATATTATAATACTAATACATAATTATAAATAAGAAAGTGTGTTCGTTTGTTTATTTGTTTGTGCAAACAACAGAGCAACGGATCCACGTGACTTTTTGCATAAAGATATTTGGAGACCCAGTAAGTGATTTAAGTGTCGGCGACGTGCGATTGTACGATTGCTGAGGGAATGTAAGCGCGGGTGACACCGTTAGGCGCAGCAAAAATGGATAAACGTTTCAATTAACAACACGACGCGCTGCTTAACGCCCCGCATCTCTTAAAACGAGGCCTAAGAAACTTAAGTAATTTTGAAGATTACCGCATCCAAAGATAAACCATAAATTGTTTTGAAAGATAGCGCTTTTAGCGAAGGGTCGGGATTAACACAATATAAAGGATTAGAAAGTCAGCTATTTCGGGAAAGGTATTATGATTAATCATGGGATTTGTTATTCTCGGGAAGAGATTTCTATTGTTTTAGTATGATGAAAATGCAATTTACCAAAAGACGATTAGAGAAGCACAATCTTTGATGGTACTAATGAAACGCGTGAATTAGAATAAGATTGTTTCGTTATTATAGTATTTCAAGTCAACATATTTTAACAAACAAAAAAAAGAAATCAAAATCTGTTCAGCCGTTTTCAGATACAAAAATAGACAGATACACACGTTTAACTTATAAAACCCCTCTTTTTATGTCGGGAGTAAAAAAACGAATGTGATCAAAGATAAAACTTATATTATGAACAATTCCAATATCTCGCTAAAAAGACATTTTATAGTAGGTATACCTTTCTTTTAATGTCTCGTTAGTAGCTGTAATAAGACACCTGTGTTACAGCATGTAATAATTAAAAAATATATTTCCAGCCCAGAAAAGCAAAGCGCCAGCCCTCGTTCAGCGGGATCGGCAACTCGAGCGGCATCCTACTGTCCAAGAGCAACAACATCTCCAATCCAAACAACCACAATAACTCCATGGCTACTCCGAAACTGTACCCTAAAGCCATCGCTAACGAATACGACTCGGTCGGAACGCTGAGAAGACATTCCAATCAACCTAACAACAAGAGCAATATTGATATTGAAGAGGATAGATTTTACTGAGGAAACATTACATTCTGCTTGAATAAAAAATCAGACAATATCAGTGGAAAGTCGGCGCACTATCACCCATCATACATTGGATAGTTTTTCTTTGGATATATTAAACGTTTTGAATTTACGTTTCTAATCCAAACAGTCAAACAATGGAACTACCTTCCGGCTTCCTCCTGGGAGATATAATCTGGATCTTTTCAAGTCCAGAGGGATTGGGTCTTTTAAGACTGCCTTTTTTTTCTTCGATCACATCATCGATTACCAACACGCCAGTTGGAGGCCAAACGCAGGACTTGTATGTGATAAAAAAAGAAATTCACCAAAACTATCGTTATAGGTTACGATTGATTTCGTAAATAAAAGCATTGGCTATGAGTTAGAGATTCATCAGAGATCAAATGTGAAGATACAAAACTCAGAGGCATTATTATCCCAAATACAAAGAAGATTGTGGTCGTGAGGATATTGAAGAGAAAGTTAATTATAAAAGTATGACATATCATGCAGGTGAACTTGTTGACGTTTGCCACCAAGTGGTTTATACTTAGGTATAGAACTTTTTGACTTAGTGTTAAAGAATGTCATTATTACTCTGTTTATGCAGTGTGGACGAAATAAGTGTCTAAAAGTGTTTGTGCCTTATTGACTTGAAGACATTTTTAAATGAAACAGACATTTGCAGTGTCGTGACTTCAAAGATGTCGTATAAGAAAGGATCTCTTTTATTTAATTAGATAATTAAATTTTGTTGGGAAATGTTGAGAGGTTGCGTGTAATTTGAATGACGATGAAATATTGGTTTAACAAATTTCTAGTATGTGATTTATAGGAATGTTTTACTGAAGAAGTTATACTCGGTCTACGTGTTTTACATGTAACAGTTACAATAACATAAAAGCTAAGTGAAAACATCTTTTAGTATTTTAGTGTAGTAAATCGGCTATCAGGTAAATTTTACATATTATAAAAATATTGTAAAAGTGAGTTTCCAGTTTTCATTAAACTTTTAATAATCTGTTGTAGCTGTCGGTGCCTTAAAACTTAGATCGAGTATAACTATACTCTAGTTATTAGTAGATACTAGTATTATAGTAGCAATCCCGTGCCATTTTGGATAAATCAAATTGTAGCATAATTATGAATAATTATAATCTACATGTAAAATATATTTTATAAACATTTTTATATTACATAATCTAAGTTTTAATTGATAAGGAAAAAAACGAAACGTGCCATGTAAATAAGTAGCCAATCAAATGTAAATAGTATATAGAATTAGTAAAAGAAAATATGATTTACATTTTATGATATACACACAAATATAATTATACAGTACAAATAATAGTGCCTTAATAAAATGATGTTAACAGATTTGAAAAACAATATTATGTATTGTATAATATTAACAAGGTATATTTATAATATTAACACGGTATATTTATAATTTTAACTCGGGCAAAAATAGCTTAATGCACCACCATGCAGGTACCAATAGAATTGATTCTGTCAATGTTCTTATTACAAATATGAATATATAGAATAAGTTTTGTCATTGTTCATGCAAATAGGTACCGATAGAATTAATTCTATCAAAGTATCATGCAAATAGATATCGATAGAATTAATTCTGTCATTGTTCATGTAAATAGGTAAAGGTAGAGTTAAGGTACCTACTGATAAAACTTATTCTGCCAATGTTCTTAATGCAATTAGGAACCGATACAAATAATTTGTCTGACCAACTTATCTGTGGAGGCGCCTAAATTATGGACGATTTGCTACAAATGGCTTGTCAGTTTTGTTTAAGAAAGTACAAGTGGCTCCCCCATTCGATTCTTAGATAATGTTGGTTGCACTGCATCTAGTGCACATCTAGAGACAAACAAAGGCGGAAACAATGACAACAAGAGAGAGAAAGACCATACGTTGCTGTGAACCACAAGGAGTCACTTTGCACATTATTATAAGAGTTATTTTTGTTAATATACTTTTTTCTTACAGATTTGACAAACAATACCATACATTGTGTAATAGTTTTCTGCCAATCCTATAGTTACTATGTATTGTTATTTTACAATTATCAAAATAGATAAGTTATTTTATATTGAATATACATCTGACGAGGGAATGCACCGGCCAAATTTTAACTATACTCTAGTTAAACTAAAAGTGCATCTGATAACTGCAGTAAAACATTACAAGGACTGCCCACTACATCAAACCATACTATGCGAACAGGCACCACACACGACAGAACCTACTAGTGGTACGTACTTACTCTTTCTTGGTACTTAGGTACTAACAACGCTAATTAAAGACTAGATTCCACTAATATGACAGGCTACCTTGTTGATCGGTGATGGATAGGGTATTGTTTCAAATCAATTTATGTATTTTTTGTATAGGTATTATTCGGAGTTAGCCTACGAGTAAGTAAAACACAATACATATTTTTTTTTCATTTCAAAAGATTTTGTTTAATATGTCACCGGCGCGGCGTTAGGAAAACTAGCAAAAGTTGTTAGCATTTAGCGTTTTCACAATTTTCTGCAGCTGTCAGATGCATTCAAAGCTTAGTTAGAGGGTAATCAGAACTTGGCTGTTGCATTACTTGGTAGTTACACAGTTTTTAAACAGAATTTTAAATTGAAAGTGTGATATGAATGACGAAGAGTGTTTTTTATTCGTATTTTAAAATGATAAAGAATGTTGATAATATTTCGACGTAATTATATTTTAACTCATGTTGAGTCAATTTGTTAAGATTGCGTGTGCTTCAGAGAACTTATTTTGTATTTTATATAGATATTTTTTTTTTATTTAAGGTTTAACCGCTTTGTATTTTATTTTATTTTTATAAATGTTTTCTCATTAATCACAATTATAGAATACCTACTTAATTTCTTTTGAAAAATGATAAATACAATTAAATGTTTTATGAAACTGCTTAACCATAAAGTTAATTGAAAGAAGTACCTATCTACTTAAAGGTCTACTTATAGAAAGAAGTGCCACAGTAGTAAATACCAATTACAGTCGATGGCAGTTAGGCGACATATAAACAAGACGTTTGGGACGCGACATGAAAGCTAGATCGAAACAATCGACTCTTTGATAAAGGCGAGTTTGCAATGGATGCTGCGCAATACTAAATGTTTTGAATTATAAATACATAAGTTAACATCAGCTAATATAATAATAAAAAAATAAAACAGTACCATGCACAGACAAAACTTTTTTTGCCATCCTGGAATCTATGGTACCGTAATGATTTTGACATTTGGAATGAAACTGTATTCGTTTGCCTAATGTTTTGATTGCAGGTTATAATTGAACTTTTTTTTAAATAATTTCTATTCCAAATATACGGATGGTTAAAAGATATTGACTTGAATGTTTTGATTATTATCGTGGTAGGTAGTTACTTATTTTTCACCCTAAATGTTTATACGCGATGACGCATGTCGTCAGAATCGGAAAAATATCAAATGTCCTGTTGCTAAAACTTTATTTTTATTTTTCAGTGTCATTATTGAGATTCAGATTTGCAGTTTTTTGTATGTCGGTAAATTGTCAGTAAAATTATTAGTTATTATAATGCAAATAAAGCAATCACTATTGCATAATGATGCTTCAGTATCGTCCCATTTACCCTCCAGAGAAGATGCTATTGTACTTATAAATCAATTATGTTCATGACGTGATGTTTTTGTGAGATGCGCCTTTTTCCAGTTCGCTTGCTCCAGTGAGGTCCCATCCTAATTATAGCGGTGTCTTATAGAACTAATGTTTTCAGCCCAAATGAGAAAACTCAATTCTTTGTTGAACTATAAAATTGAACGCAACCTTTGACCTTTTTGTTTGTATCTCAATTCTTGACTAGCGAACTTAGCGTACCTACCTTATAATATTGTTTACCTTTTCAATAACCTAGACTTATTTGACGCTTAAAATTGACTTAAAACATACGCATTTAGGCATTTTTATATCAAAACAATTTAGGTCCCTAGTGGCGTCAATTCTGATGTAGGTAGGTACCATTCTCTTAATTAAACCAAATTTGACAGCTCTAAATTTTTGCCATCCTTTACTGACGTATTGAAATGAAAAGAAACGCCGATAATTTTAGTCCTATCAAATTAGTATAGTTTAGAGAATGAATGGATATATTTTATTTAAAGTCTGAAAATTTCATGTTCCGAAGTTGTCAACGCTATGGTTCAGAGCGTTAACATAAGTAAAGCAATAACGAGTAAAGTTTCCTAATCAAGTTTGCCAATTCCCCGGCTGGTATAAATGTCGTGATGTCATCTCATTAGGGAATGATAAATGACTGGCCGATACGGACATCGATCATTCGACGCCGGCTGCGCCCTACCGTGTTTATTCCTTCATTTCTATTCAGTCTTAAGATCTATAAAATCATCTAACTCAGTTTTAAAGCTATAACGGCCATATAACATTGTAAAAATAAAAATTGAAGAGGTGAATGAAAACATTTTCTGATAATATTTCATAGTATAGCGGCTACCAGCTACAAGGTTGCTCAAAAACCTAGCTAAAGTGATCACAGATTTACAGTTGTTATTTAGCTGTCTACAATTTACCGACAATGTCGAGAGCGAAAGACTCTGACCAAGAATAATGTAATTGTTTCGTCGCTTTAGCCAATTAACGATAGAGCTTAGAGCTACTAGAAACATTCTTCATGTCGGCGGAAAACTCTTGCTTTAATTAACGCAGAATTTTGTCATGTCCATTTCACTCTCGCAGATATGCACCCACCGACTAAAAGCCTCGTTTGTAGCAGCATTGACAGTCATTTGTTTTTGCTGCAAAATATTAAATAGAAATACAGTAGAATCTGGAAATATTGACCAGAAGATTCTCTCGATGTAATAGTATAAGTCGCTAGTTAGGACAACATCAAGTCGCCGGTCTGACTTACGACCGTCGCGTGGCTATTAGTAGATTCTACTGTACTAAAGGTAGGTACTTCACCAAGCTTTTCCTCTGATATTCAGTCACATTAATTATTGAAAACATTGACTTTGACAAAGGTCTTCTCATTGTATCATGAATTTCATATTATTTCTAAGAGGCTTCTTCTGTTAACTCACCGATTTGATTTTAAATATATACATTTTATTGCTAAGATAGGTACTTGCGATTTTACTATCTATTCTGTTTGTATGCTGAATTTTATGTTATGTTATTATTAAGACGCTGTATTTTGTTATTTAGCTCACTACTTAAAATAACAATAAAGACTGTCGGAATATTTTGTTTTGTTTAATTTCTACCATTATTTGTAGGCCAGCTAGAAATTGACACTATCGTCTAGGCAAGCTTGAATTATAATAGATAAAGCGTTTTTGGTGTCATGCTAATTTGCGCTCACAAATTTGAGTTTCCCGCCCTATAGCACGTGTTATAATTAACATCTGTGTATAAAGTTGCGTTTTGGGTGCCACGATGCGAATCGCAACCAAATAAACCCACATGATAAATAAAAAGCAGTAGTACCTACTAACAAAATACACTTAAGTATAATGTAACAATCTAATCTTACAAAGCTACTAATGTATGAATTGTAATTATAAAAAAAATACTTTAAAATAAGTACGCGTTCGAACAAAATTATTCGCATTATCGGCGCTGGGTAAAGAACGACTAAGCCACAGTAAATAAAAAAATTGTGGGTCCACCTCGACAGCGTTATCTACATCTACATCTAAAAAAATAATCACATAAATTGGTTCACACATATCGGAGTAGGAATTAGGTGTACATACATAAAAAAATACGGTAGAACTTCCTGAACGGTTTAAAAGAAGAAGCACGTTAATGTTTTCACTAACCTCTTTGTAACCTTGGAGTAATCGGTGCGGTGTATGTATCTTAGACAGAAGAAAAAAAACACGAGTCTAATTGCGAACCTTTGGGGGCGTATCACAACCTCTGAAATATTCTCATTTTAATGGTACATTCAATTTTATCTTGTTCTTTAGCCAATAGAGCGAGACAAAAGCCCAAAAGTGTAAATGTATTTGAAATATTTTGAGATTGTCGTACGCCCCAAGATTTGTGATAGAAGACTCTAGAAGACGCAGCGAAGTTGGATAACTAAGAAAACCTCACTATCTACGTAAATCGGTGCAAGTCTAAGTTTGTGCAATAAATACGCAATTAGGTAGATAGCCCCAAAAACAAAACTCTTTTTTAGGTCGTTAGTGTAAACAAGCACCTATTTAAATAATGCTTTAAATTTTTATTTCAATGTTTTTATTTTTATATTGGTGGCCATTCTAAAAATATACAATATTGTTTACTTACTGCAAATTGTATTGTCACCAGAACTAAAGGTACCGATAATATGCAAAATATCAGCAAAATCGGTTATCGGGGAAGATCTCACTTAAATTGCAAGATTTGACCTAAACAAACAGACTTTGCAAGTTAAATGAAATTTTGTATTTTTTATCAATATCTTCAAAATGCTACAAAAACAGCGCCATAAAATTTACCCTACCCATTCATTTTCCGTTAGTTTACATTTGACATAGTCAACGTTAAGTGGATCCCTCTAGAAATGGAGTGATGCCGCACTATTAAATGCCTAGACAGAAAAGCAGACATTTCATAAAATAGAGCTCTCGACATTTAAGGCTTTTGGAAATGGATGTGTTCGCACGTGGAGGTATTTTGGAGTATGGCATTAATGTCGTCACGTTTTGGGGTAGCTATTTCAAGGGTAAGAATGTAGATCAGTGGCGTAATTGCCTAATATATGAGGTCAATGTCAATACCGTTCTTTGACGAATATATATAGTGTATTTCCGCTTTAACAACGTATCAAGAGCAATAAGATATTAGGGATTAATTATTTAGGTATGTTTTACTCTACATAAATTTGTGATGTTAATTTAACCTGATGTGTTAATTCCAACCATATCTTATGAACAGTTTTCCATGTGTATTATCATTATGTGTATCACTTTTTTAAAACTTTTGAGCTGATTCTAAAAATATATAACAATACTATAATAAAAAATTAAGTAGCCTACTAGAAATAGCTATTAGATTCGTCGCGATGACTCGGCGCGATGGAAAACGAGTGAGTTATGACTTTTTTATTAGCTAAAACAAGAAATCTTGAAAGATTTCGCACACCCACAGACTGATTTCGCGCAGCTGCATACACCCACTAAAACCCCTCGGTGGTCGATGACTTCTGTGCCAGATGGAGAACACCGGGAATCATAGGAACGCACCGGTAATAAACCAACACCTACGGTGCCACCGGCAGTGGGGCAGGGCTCAAACCGCTGCTGGTAGTCAGGGTAACAGACTGAGGAACTTCCTGGGGCCTTACGCCCAACTCTAAGCACGGGCCTGAATAGGTGCAGTTTGCAAAACCACGCGAACCTTAACGCGCCGAGAACCGGTTTGCGGGTGCGTGATTTTGCAAACTGCTCCTATTCGGGCCCGCGTTTAGAGTTGGGCGTAAGGCCCCTGGCGACGAGTGCCATGTCGAGGATGACTGCCTTGTTATCATTGCTACTTAATTTCTTGTTCTTGGTTGGTTACTATGTTCTAACCAGGACTATTTTAATTAGTTTTTTTCCTCTAGATTTTTATTGGTCTTAAACATATTTAGATTTTATTGAAAGCGTCGATTAGATAAGTGGCTTCGGGAAATAAAAATAAAAACGAATAAAAGTACCTTTACGACGCAGACATAAGCAGCTTAGCACGAGTTTCTTTTAAAAAATAATTCCTTACGATCACAGAATACTTAACAAGGTTACAATATTAAATCGACTGAGTAACTAAAGTACTTAGGTAAAGACTTTATCTTTGTGTAACATTTTCCGATCAACGCTCTCGTCGCTAAAAACCTTATACATTTTAATGAACGTCCCGACACCTACTTCACAAAATGTAGCCCTTAAGATTATGGCGTATAATATAACTTATAGACATAGACAATAACTTGGAAATGTATGTACTCTAGAGAACAGTTAACGAAACGAGATTATATTCTTGGAAGAAACAAAATTGGTTCCTTATGCTCGTAGTTTTCAAATGTTTCTTGACTCAATTCTCAGTAGTTTTTTTATGTATGTCGAATAAATTGATTTTCTTTCTTTCTTTTCTTTCTTGGAAACGCCAAAATAAATGTCATTGTATTTTAAAGTAGATATAATATTATTATTCTCTTTTCACTGCACCGGAAACGATTATTTACGACTTCAAAAGAGGAGGGGATTCTCATTACAGTTGTATGCTTTTTTATATGTGTTACCTCGAAACTCTGTCATATATAAACTAATTTGGAAAATAATTATTTTTAAGGATATATTTTCAGATCGGTGCCATAGAAATTTTATCCAAATTGGATCTGTTTTTGGTAGTTAAATCAAAATAACTGGAAAAAATATGGATCCAACTAACCGAAGTTGCGTGTAATTTACTAATTTTAAAGTCGATTTTTTTAATCGATTATTATGATAATAAAAGTGTCTGTAGCAGGTCTGTAGATTATTATAGGCCATAATAACTTGATTACAGGTCAAGTGGAAATGAAAAATATATTTTTAATTGAAAGGATATTATATTTTCAGAAGTTAAAAATTTCATCAGAATTTTATCAGGAGATTGGTTTTTGAATTAAAATAACTGCAAAAATATGACATCCAAATAAATAAAATTGCTATTTTTATTCGGCTTCAATAAAGTAGGACATTTATATGTTCCACTGTATATATATATATATATATATATATATTTATTTTTATGTATGTTCACCGATTTCTCCGCCAACTGTAGACCGTTCTATAAAAAAAACTTATGTTCGGTAGACCCTACCGAACATAAGTTTTTTTTATAGAACTTACATTCGAATTCGAATATAGAACATACTTCAAATTTGGTCCCATTTTCACCAAGGCAGGATCTGATGATGGGATCTCAGGGAAATCGAGGGCAACCCTCAAATTTTATAGGCACTTATTACGTTTTTCATATATTTTGAAGTCGGTTTAATGTGATCTACTTGTTACTTATTTTGAAGAAGATTTAGGTACTATTTGCGAAAAGTAATCCGCCAGATCATATTTTAAAATTGCAAATGAAATGACTATTACTTATCTGTTACTTACGTATCCGTAGGTAGCGACTCGTAGCAACTGCTACGCGTCTACGGATATCAAACTTGCAATACGATCGTAGCTATTCGGCTCACGTAGCAACTGAAAGCTTGCAAAAACTTATCGAATGCTTGAGTTAGGAACCTATACAAATAATTTGTTACTTCGAAATTCGTACCGGTGTTTTACCTTCAATGAAACGCTTATTAATTTATATACCTACTTCATTTTAAGGCCCTCTTTTCCCACTTCTAGCAATTTTAGTCATACTAGATTAGTTACTCGTAGTCTACTTCCATGGCTAGCTTAACATTATAAAAATGATATTATATCAAAATTGAATGTTTTATCTAGGAAAATGTGAAGACCCAAAAACACGATTAAGAACATTTCGCTTGATAGAAAATAAACATGAAAGTAACATTGATTTGCTCTTTTCTCCCGGTTTTATTTTTGGAATCATTTATGTACCTATTTACTAAATGATGTCTATGATATCTTGATATACAGATTTAATTAGGGAGGGAACTGTGAATGTACATTTTACATAACAGCTATACTTTTTGAAAAGTTGCGAATCGCATCACTGTGCAATCCTCCACTTTAATATGCGACTACTATGCGACTTTAATACAATATAATTATTAACTTTATGGTCATAACATGTAGTAACAAGCGTTGCTTAAAAGTGAGAAAACCTTGCGTTGATGTATTGTTTATTCCCTAAGAATTAATAACGAATAATAATTAACAATATAAAAACCGACCTCATAAAAATGTCAGAACTATAGACCAAATTGAAATGGGATCTGGAACCAGTAATCACCAGCTTTCAAATAAAGAATCATCAAAATCGGTTTACCCAGTCGAAAATTCTGAGGTAACAAACATAGAAAATAAAACACAGTCGAATTGAGAACCTCCTCCTTTTTGGAAGTTGGTTGAAAAATAAAACAGATAATTTCAGTTGATAAAGTTATAAACAAAGAATAAATGTAATAGTTGTTATGCCACAATGCCATAATGTTTAATTTCATCAACAAAAACGTTTGTGACACGAAAATGATATTTTTTTTTACAAAAATACAAATAGGAAGACGGAGCACTTCCTGTTCCTCGGGGAAAAAACTGGTACGCAACGGTTTATATCTTCATTCATTTAGCGTGCTGTCCGAGAATGGAATCTCCTCATATCAGCTTTGTTATCTAAATACTACAATCTACACATCTTAATGAGTCACAGTATTACAGTATTATAATGAGTCACTACCGACTGCCTCGGTGGCTCAGTTGGTAGTGATCCTACTTTCTGTGCTTGGGGGCGTGGGTTCGATTCCCATCTAGGACAAACATTTGTGTGATGAACATTTGTGTTTGTTCTATGTCTGGGTGTTAATATCTATTTAAGTATGTATTTAAAAATATATATGTATGTATATCAGTCTCTGGCAGCCATATTACAAGCTTTGCTTAGTTTGGGGTCAGATGACCATGTGTGCAATAATGTCCCAGATATTTATTTATTTATTATTTATTTATTTATTAAGCTGGCCTGGCGGCCAATTCGTCAGAGCAGCGCACAAACGGCGAAAATATGCTAACCTCGGCAGTGGATATATGAGTACATATTAGTACATATTTGAGCTTTTTGGAGTTGATAGTTTGTGTCCTTGGGGACCGGGAGCTTTATATTATTTTCAAGAACCTTTCAGAGCGCCTGGTTAATGCGGCACATGAACAAAATACAGGCGTTATTAGTATTTCTGGCTCAACATAAAAGCATTAAAATTCCGTGTGGTAATGCCGCCAGCATGCTGAATCACTGTCAACTGGTAGGGGGCTTGAGCATCTTGGTCTAGACTAGTCTAGACCTTCAGCAGTCTATGGCTAATGCGACTGTTTTTACAAACTTTTTTTAACTTGCTTTGTATAAATGTCCGTTCGCGGTATAATGTGGGACAAATTCTGCAACTGAATTTTAGACCAGGGACCTTACGCCTAACTCTAAACGCGGGCCTGAAGTGCAGTTTGCAAATTCATGCGAACGCGAACTTTAACGCGCCGAGATACGGTTTGCGGTCGCGTGATATTGCAAATTGCACCTATTCGGGCCCGCGTTTAGAGTTGGGCGTAAGGACCCAGTTATTACCAATTGAGCTGAAATTTGGCATACATACTTATATAAGTTCGGTGACAAGACAATGCATTTTTATGGTAACATACATCAAACAGGTCTGATGATGGACACAGAAGGTGGCCATAGCAACTTCTAAACGCATTAAGTAATAGGCTAAAAAGTTAAGGTTAATAGTGTTACTTCTTGTAGGTACTTTGTTTAGGCTAAATTGAATAGATATCTTGTAGATCTCTTTATGTTTCATCCTATTCCACACCGTTGCATATCATCTGACAAGTTGGTGGCCAAATGTAGAAGTATAAAAAAAATTACAATGCATCCTTGAAAGTGTAGTATGCAAGTAATATAGTCTAGCCAATACGGCGACACTAGTGTAATGTGATGCAGCTGTGGATATACTGGGTTACGCAGAAAGGGTGTACTAAGCTGAAAGGGGTCGAAAGTACCTATAATTATGAACAGCTATTACTATGGAAGCAACTCAGAAATCGCGAAAAAAACATCAGATGTTCCTTAGAACACGGATATTCAGACCCCTTTCACCGTAGTATATATAACCTTTCCGCGTAACCCTGTAATTTTCATTAGAAAACAGAAAACAAGACCCAGTGCAAGGTTGTAGCGTTGTTTACATAAAACAAATGAGAGTGAAACTAATTTATTAGTCAGGGGTAGACAAACTATCTGTTTCATACGGGACTGCTTTCAAGGAAATACGAGTGCTTATGTTTAGCAATACCAATCATGAAATCTATTTATATCTTAAATAGACAATTAGTCGACCGGTATAGCAATCATAAAGTTCTAAATTTCCGGGATCACATAATCTGTTTGTTTGTTTTTTTTTTATACCATAGTTTATTTACAATGACAGTGAAACGTATATGTGAAGACAAACGAAAATTAAATCCTAACTACAAAAAACATTTCTACCTATCTCATTTTATCTTAAAACTAATTGAAGTTGAAATTATTCCTAAGGTGCTGGCTCTATTATCATGTTGTACAGCAATGCTTACTATGTTGGATCTTGTTGTTTTATGTTAGAGAAAATTTAACATTAGCATTGCCATGAGTCAGAAACAATTTAATACTACATTCTAATTCCTACTACCCGATCCACTTATTTCGTGACCCGATCCCTATCTTATATATCAGACATTTCTTTATTTGATTTGACAGATTCTGTCAGTTATAACGCAGCATTCTTGAAATTAAATATTTATGCAAAATGTTGAATATAATGTGAGCTATTTTAAATATTTGTACCTATTCGCCCCCAATCTTTCGCCTTCTTTGTATTTTAGTTGAGTCATATTCAGTGTTTTTGATAAGTTTAATTTGAAGTTACATTAAAAACGTTTAAATACTACACATAATAATTTACCCAAAATATCTATATGCTTGTCATTTAATGTACGCTGTTATTATCATCCCATCAAGCCTTTGCCGTCACTTGAAGTACTCATCAAGCTATTAGGTATGTTCTTCGAACAATGGAAAATTCGAGAACAAGAAAATCCGAGCTTGTCTGGTAGGCTGTCCTAATATCGTGTTGCGTTGTAAACAAATGTCACAGTATATGTAAATAAGGTTTAAGGTTTGGCGGTAGGAGAATACTAGATTCTGTGCCAGTAGGCTAGGACAGGGAGGACAGGTTTCTTAGTAAAAAAAAAACTAAATCGTACTGGTTAACATGTGCTGAATTACTTTTCAAAAGACCTATGACAATGGAAGTGCAGTAAAATCAAAACTTTTTTACACTTTACTAGCCGCGTCTTTTGTTTGTGATTTTACCATATATTATGTAGAAACCATTTACATGCAGATATGGTAGATTGATAGTTCTTTCAATTTAACCCAAAATTATTGAGTATTGTATTCTGGCTCCACTGTATTTGTTACACTGTGTACATAATCATTGTTTGGTACACGTGCTCCATTATCAGCCCACGCTCTATTGTTATCATAAGATTTGTTTTAATTTCATAATCTAACGCCTACGCAAATATGTTATGACTGTTTTCTGTTATATATATATATAGCTATCTGATTTTATTAAAAGATTATTGGAAATCTAAAATAGCGGGATGTCTCTGACGTCTTGTGATTGGCGCTGTGGTGTGCCAGTTATATTATATAGGTCGTGCGTGGACAAAGCGTCCTTCGCTTTTTTCCAAGTGTCACGATTTTCTTTGGCCAATAGGCCCTAGAGATTGAGCTGACTAAAAGAGGAATTTGGGCTCGCAGGTGGTCAGACCTCCTATTCAAATCAGCCCAGGGAAGACAAAATGGTGTGGCCCACGCCATTTGAAAACGAAATATGTATGATGTCTTTTCATAACCGTGACGTGATTTTCTTATAGTTGGGGTTTCACTTATCGTTATCGTGGGAATGCTGTATTTTATCCAACTAATATTTGATATAATAAATGTAAAAGATTCTACTTTTATTGTGCGAACTGCTAGTCTGTGGAACGCACTGATTGAATGGATGTTTCCTGATAGTTACAATCTGGGTGTATTCAAATCGAAGAGCGTAATTCTGGGTGTATATTTAAACGTTAATGTTTACGTAGTTTTAGAGAAAAATGCTATACAATCGTTGTCAGCAGCTGGGCGTTATTTATGGACTCGAGTTGGGCTCCATTGTTCTGTAAGCATATTTGGCAGCCATAAATTACGAGTCGTCATGTCTTCCCTGGACTATTATTTTATTACCTGCGCCACTGTCAAATTGACCAGTTTATGCTGCAAGTTTATGACCAATCTAACATTTTATTGCAAGTGCAGTTTTAATTCGCATTTTAAGGGCAAAGAAGACTTTTACTGAGCAATAAAACTTGTATAAAATATTTTACATCCGACGACATTTTATTATTTATTGCGATAATTCAAAAGCTACAGAATGTAGCGTGTAAAATCAACATTATAAAATACATAAGTTTGTGTTTGTTTTTCCTTACTCAACTCAGTATCCATTCAACAGATATGGGTAAAATGTTGCATAAAGATACATACATGTACATAGCACACTGGATGAACACTATAGACAAAATTTTATTCCAACAAAACGGTTTCTGGGGCCTTACGTCTACCTGTTTTAAGCGATTCTTTTTAAGTAATTGCGAAAAGTTGCGAGACCGCAATCCTTATCTCGGCGCGATAAAGTTCACGTGACTCTCCACTCTGCGCTGTTTCGAGCCCGCGTTAAGATTGGGCCTAAAGCAAAATCTTCAATCTTTGATTAGATTTTCTCAGTAGTAAATCATGTCCAAAATCGAAAAAAAAAAAAAATATGTTAAGAAACTTCAATATATAAGTAAAGGTCGACCCTGACGAAAACATGGTAGGATAAAATTTTCTCGATAGAAAACCATCACAAAGTTACCTCTAATTTTCAACATTTTTGGTTTGCATTCTGTTTTGGTACATATTATTGAACAATAAATTATGTAAGTATTATCACTCGTGTATAACCTAGAGCTGACCCTAGCAATTTTTAAAAATATTGTCTATTCTATAAGCTATGAGAGTAGAAAGCACTTGGCGCTTACAACATTTTTAATCCGCGCAATACGCTGTCTTTCGTCTCGCGTGACACAAGCTTGAGGCATCGGTTTGTTGCACCGATCAGTTACCATTGCTCTATTGAGACGGGTAGTCCATGTCAGTTCAGACGTCGAGTACGCAAGCTTGGTTCCGCGCGTCGTCGCGCCGCCCGTGTTTGTTATCCGTACATGCGCTGGGTGTAGCGAGATGCGCGGGGGAAATCAGAATTTATCCTGCCATTAGGCCCGCTCTTAAGAGTTAGCCGTAAAGCCCGTGTAGGGTATCGGGTGCAACCACTGGGGGAAGAGGGGTCTTTTCATGCCCGTCTTGGCCATCCGATAGAAAAGTATAGCAAGTCCGATGCACTGTCTCCGAAAAAAAACCGATAGACTAGAAACTGTGTTCAAGACTTCAAAACATATAGCTCGTTAGCAATGACTCCCAGTAATAGTTCACCAGGGAGTCATTGCTAACGAGCCAAGAAGCTCATTACTAATGAGCTTCTTGGCTCGTTTCTCAATGGTCACTAAAGCCTCAAGCTGACGCTAAAACACACACGTGATTATTTTGAGAATAGCTAGAGATAAGTTAAAGGCAGACATCATAGAAGACAGATTGAAAAGTATCTTTATTTATGGCAGTTTGCGTCCATTAAATCGATGTTTCCATATTTCCCTGACTAATCTAAACAACCGGCGATACCAACGTTGAGACGAAACAGACACTGATATAAACTTTTCTCATAAACGCCGACCACGGCCGCATGTCTGCAGATATCAAATATAACAAAACGACTTTTTAAAAGTCTTTATGAGTTCCACACGAAGTGAACAGTACTTTCTGTACTCGGAGAAGTTGTTAAAAATTCCTTTGTTTGATGTGTAGTAATGTTTATACTATTTCATTTAAAAACAACTTGAATAATAAAAAATATTTCGCTTTATATTTATTTTTTTATCTCGAGGCTAGCCCGGACATTTAATGGACATTGGTAGAGCCGAAGCAAACACCAAGAGGCCCTGTCAAATATTAAATTACAGTTTTATTTATAGAATGTGTTTAAGAGGGAATATGAAACTATTATCAGGATGAAAAATTATGGGCCATTGTAGTGAGTTTTTGATAGTGTTGAGGTAGTAGGGGGCCATTCAAGTATTACGTAACCAGAATTTTAGTAATTTTAACCCCTTCCCCCTATTTTTACGTAAACATAGGTATTTTTTTCTGTTCAGATTTCTTTATTGTTATTTAGTAGTCTAGATATAATGAATTTATAGACCATAAAGGAATTTAATACCCATGTAATAATTATTTTGCAGAAAAAAACAGATAAAGTAAATAAATTAACAATAACATATTACTCTGATGTAATCACCATCCAGACCCCCCCCCCATCCTCCATGTTATCAAAAATAAGCAAAACAAAACCCTCTTTTGGTGCTTATGTGATACTTAAATGGAAGGGCAATGCATAGGGTGTTTTCCTTTACAATCGATAGTCACAGATAGTATTCTTTATATTCCGCTCAAATGCTGTTAAATGGCATCGCATTGTAACAAAAACTACTAACAATTGCAATAAAATCTTAGGGTGCTATCGTCTAGACTGAACGTGTTGAGAGTCTAGAGAGAATGAGTAGATGCACTGGGGTGATGTGTTTGGAGGGACATTTTCTCTTTCTAAAGTTCAATAAATACGTTTTATACAGAACAATTGGACATCGCATATGAGACTGTAGTTAAACTTGCATAAGACTACCTTTTGTAACTACTTCTCAAAATAATATTCAATTTTTTCAAAACAATTATTACAAATTGAATTTAAACTTTTTAACGGATTTTGATCGACTTCAAAAAAGTAGGGGACTTCACAATTCGACTGCATTTTTTTATTTGTTTATATATGTTGAGTTTAGAAACATTCGACTGGGTTCGATTTTGATTATTATTTTTTATTTGAAAGCTGGTGCTTCCCGTGTGGTCCCATTTCAATTTGGTCCAGTTCTGACATATTTATGAAGTCGGTTTTTTATATTGATAATTATTGCACAACTTTTTGTATTTTGTCGTGGTACGGAACCGGTGCGCGCCTGACTCGTACTTGGCCGGTTTATTACAATTTAGATACGGAACCTTCTGCACGGACTATTCTATTTCATACTAAGGTGTTTCAAGCAAAAATGAAGCGAGTTTTTTATATTCCGCTTTTATATTTTTTTCTGACGAAATGTTGTAAACGAAGTATAAGTATGAAATCTTTGGTTGTAAATATGAAACAGTCTGGTTTTCTTTAGTTTAGAATTTATTAAAGCGAATGTGCGTGGGTAGGTGGGGTACTTACGTATATTAAGTCAAATTTTGAGTAAAGATATATTTGCGTTACCATATTTTTGCTTTTTATAGATAGAGTACTTTTCCTTTCGTTTCAAGTTAACATCATAAATCAATCTTCAATTTACTTTGAAGAAAATGATAATTTTCGTACCTTTTAGCGTTCTCAGATGATATACGATCCACCCAAGTTTTTCTGTTAAAGTTTAACAACGATAGATGAACTGCGGCCGCCTGCATTACTATAAAATTGTGCTGAATATTTAGAACTGATAACATGCTTTTCGTTCACTAGAATCTTTCTTAGGAATTTGCTTATTATTTTTAATTTCTAGCTGCTTCAAATACATCCGATGCATAGCGTACTCATGTAGAGTACGCACACCTGCGACACTTGTAGCTGTTGTGTGTGGTCTTCAGGTTAAAAGCCGTAACAGACGCACGAACCACGAACCGCCGTCTGACCAACAGAGAGAAAATTTTCTCTTTCCCTCCTTTTGCTCAGACGGTTCGTGGTTCGTGCGTCTTTACGGCTATAATGTACCAGTTTGTGTAAATTAAGCGCTAACCTCTCAAGTCTTCTCATTTTGTTGTTATGTTTACACATATTTTTTTTATAATCTAGATTTGAATCTATAATATTATGAGATATAATGTTTTGTAGGATTGTAATTTGTGTTGTGTATAATGTGCAATAAAAAAAAAACAAATGAACTAAAACCTGACACTACCTAAAAATATATCCGAAACGCATTTTATTTATTTTACACGGGATTTTCTCACGTAAGATTAAGCCGGTTACTCAGACTATAGTTTCAACCGCACTCGGCGGTCCTTTTCAAAGTGAATGCGCGCTCGCGGCTGAGTCTCGCTTTGCATTGCGGGCTGCCGCGCGACTCGCACGTGATGACAATCGGGTGAGGGGGTGGAAGCGAGTAGAAAAATATGTTGCGCCGGTGCGCACTGGAGCTCTTTCCCACTCAAATCTTCATGTGTGTCGGAAATACTTCAGCACACGGAAACTTATGATCCGTTGGTGTAAGGTAAAGTGGCAAATATGCTGAATGATAATGCTCATTTTTTGGCCAAAGGAGGCGCCAGCATTCCGGTCTCCAGTCATCTCCCCAAAACGTTTGGCCAGGTCTCTCTACAGTTCGAGAGCGGCCTAAAGTCTCGACCCCAACCGGCACAAACATGTATACATTTTTAAGCTTGTAGAAATATACTTAACAATGATTGTGTAATTTAACTACATATTTACTTACTTATGTTTTTGATGGCATTTGTCAATGAAGTACGATTTTTTATGAGCATGTATTATTAGTAAAGCATTCGTCGATTTCTTGAATAAAATGTCATGGAAAATTGTTTTTTTTAAGAAGTAGATGTTCGGTATGGATACCGAACATCTACTTCTTAAAAAAACTATGGGATCCCATTCAGTGAAATGTAGGTAGTTTTTTTCATTTAGGCTTTCAGAGAATTTATTGAATAGATCTGGATAATATGCCATACCAGCTGCGTCAAGTGGTTTAACTCGCGTGTTTATTTCTCAGGAGCCGTAGATTTTACCGGGATAAAAGTATTTTTTTAATACAGTAATAGGCTTGCCTTTGACCGCCAACTCGCCTGATGTTAAGCGATGATGTGGCCTACGATGGATCACGCTTGCCTAGAAGAAACCGATTCACTTTTGACTTGAAAACTCCCAGATTGTAACTATCGGGGAATACCCATTCCAGCAGCGCATTCCACAGACTAGCAGTTCGCACAATAAAAGTGGAATCAAAGCGCTTCGTACTGGTTTTCGGAATATCAACCATGAAGCGGTGTCAATTTTTCGTGCCCGCTCTGGGCGTCTTTAGAAAAATGGGGAGGAGGGAATTTGATCATGCTGATCTCGTGCACACGCTCCGAAATATATGCGATAAAAAAACTGTAGTTTCAAAAAGTCAATGTAAAGATATGCCCTCCAACTATATCTATTAAAAAAACACGTTGGTTTGTTGCTGCGTGAAAAAGGAAGAAACAGACAAACAAATACACTTTGGTAATAGTAAAATTAGTTTTATTTTAGCGAAAGTAATTTCTTTCTTTCTTATTTTACTTAAATATTAATAGACGATTGTAAAAAACTAAAACCACCAACTGCAAAAGGTTCACTACCACAGAATTACTACGTAGACATTTAGGTATTGGAGTTTCAAAGTAATTTTAATGGACGAACTCGTCCCCCAGGACTTCTCCTGAAAGCCATGGACCGAAATGTTGGTAAAATATTTTTGCTGAAATGATCGAAGGATTTTTTAAGTCTTTGAAAGTTATGGGTAAATACGTATATTAATTGTATTAAAGTATATATAAGAAAAGGTTTTTCCTAGGCAAGCGACCTACATCGTAGACTGCAGCATCGCTTAACAATATGCGAGGCAGCGGTCAATCGCATGCCACATTATAATACGAGTAAAAACTCAGTTACACAAAGGTATTAATTGTTGTTACTTTTTTTTTGTAGATTATCAATACGCTTTTAATATGGAAAAGTAAAGGTTTCTGGAATATTGCGGGTTAAACCACGGGGAGCACCTAGTTATTACATAGTCTCTACCACTTTACTATATAGTCCGCAAGTCAAGTAAAGTAAGTTTACGAGGCTATGACTTTAAGTCATAGCATAGTAAACTTACCCCCGGACCCGGGTATGTCCTAAAACTGCGACCAGAACCACCGGAGGATGGGCAGCAGCGTCCTAATAGTACACGGTGAACGTACTGCGATCCCCAAGCCGCCTGCCAAGCGTGGGGATTATGGCAACACCCCTCTCTATGAGGGAGGCCTTGTCCAACAGTGGACGTTAATTGGCTGATGATGTGATGTGATAGTAAACTTACTTTACTTGACTTTGACTGTGACTATGACTTGTTACACAATATTGAGTAAAACTTGAAAACCATTCACTGGCAAATGCACAAGACGAGCTACGCCAGATTCTTTTCATGACGAAAAATATAAAAAACCTAGAAGATTTCAATCACAGAAAAGAGAAGTAAAAAGAACGGATGAGAAGGAAACTCTGTCGCCAGGTATTGTGACAGATATGTGATTGAACATTCTTATTTATGTCAACGTGTCGAACTCCGCGTCACAGTTGCTAACACAGTTGCTATGGGTTTATATGGGTGCAAGTGGCTACAACAAATTTCATTCAAAAATGCCTTGACAGCCGTCTAATACATTTTTTTTTCTTTTCTGTGATTTCAATATTTATCAAAAGAAAGGAACGTATATTCGGTCTAAGTTTTTCCGCTCTGACAGCTGCAGTAGATTTGCATGCTAATAGAATTTTCTTCATTCCAATTGAAATGGAAGAGATGTGCATTCGTTGCTCGGTTTGCAAGGCACACGGCATAATCTCTTGTGTTGAGGTAACGATTCGAACACGAAGCTTTTCTGTATTAATATTTTCTGTTTCACAAATACAATGCTAAAAGTATCTCATAATTCATTTATTTCTTGCAAGAGTAGGTCAAACGAGTTTAAATATGATCTTATTATTAAACTGGTGCTGTTGCCTGCGTACGCGTAGATTTTCATATAAATATTCAACCCTTTTTTCCTCTCTTAATCTGGCCCTTGCGCAAAATAACATAGGATATACTTCAATTTGGCCCAAGCTAAGCATATTCGTGAAAACCGCATTGAAATCCATCCAGTGGTTTAGGAGATGTGCGTGGGCAAACAAAGAAACCCAAAAATTCGAAAAACTATCTTAACGTGTTCATTTGCTTATTTAAGACGCCATGTGTTTTTTTTTGATATCTCGCAATTGCAGATTTTTTATCTCCACGTTTTTATTATATGTATAGATTAAGCAAATTACCATAGTACATAGTTTGACATGTAAGTAGATGTACAAGGTTACACGGAAAGGGTTATCATAAACAACTTTTACTAAGGGACCAACCCTGAAATCGCAAAAAAAACAGCTGTTTATATACATTTTGTCAAGTGTGTAATGCCATTTTCTATCGAAATAAATGAAGTGAAATAATAATATTTAATCAAATAAAACCAAACCTAAGGAAAACCTTGAGAAAGTCCTAAAATGGGCTGACTGTGATTTTATTTCAGAGCTCACAATAATAACATTTATTTTAAAAGAGCTTTTTGTCGTGACTTTTTTTTCAATACGTACAAGTCTTGTAAATTATTCTAGAGTAAGATTTAGTTTGAGCTTAGGCTCTTTCAAAGCGTCACAATAGCTTCAAGTTTTGGGGTTTACAATACAAGAACTGACTTCCCAAAGATGTAAGCTACGAACTTGTGAACTTTGATCTCAAGGAACTTTACGACATTGTTGGAGCATAGTTACGGACTTGTTAAAACTTCACAGAGGTCGCTTTGGGAAAGTTTTTTGACATATACCTGTGAAAATAGCTGACATAGATATAACGATTTATTCTAAGTAGAGAAAGAGCAGGCGTCGCTGGCCTAGTTCTTTTGGGGGGTACTGACAGACATAAATTTGCTTCATTATTGTAGCATGCTTAAAACTTGCATACTCTTCAGTGTTCAACTGTTCAAATTTTCTACCAATAAGCATGCTTATGGCAAGCTTGTAATAAAATAAGCATGCTCCTTATAGGGTTCCGTACCCAAAGGGTGAAAACGAGACATTATTACTAAGCCTACGCTGTATGTCGGTCTGTCCGTCCTATATTTAAACGGCTATATCTTTCGAACCGTAATAGATAGCCAATTGAATTTTTCACAGAATATGAAATGTTATGGAGTATTAACTAAGAAATAATAAAATGTAAAAAAATCAAAATGATAGGGAGGTCCCCATATAACAAACGTATTTTTATACAACGTAAAAATGCAAGCAAAATGTGTTGGATGGGTATTAGATGGATATGTGTTGCATGTTATATTATTTTATTCTAAATGTCTTGTTGTGATATTTATTAAGTTCAATCTTGCGACGACGAACTGTATTACTTAAAAATTTATTGTTAGCAGTGTTCTCACGGAAGTGATGTAATCTACACTAATATTATAAAGAGGAAAGATTTGTACCTATTTTTGTATGTTTGTATGTTTGTAATGAATAGGCTCCGAAACTACTGAACCGATTTGAAAAATTCTTTCACTGTTGGGAAGCTACACTATCCCCGGGTGACATAGGCTATTTTATATTTTGTAGCGAGGCCGAAGGCCGAGCTTACACTCGTGCGAAGCCGGGGCGGACGGCTAGTATCTTATGTAAGAATAAATGTCCTTAAAAAAAACACGTATTTTTGTATTTGCTAGTGTAAAAACGGTAATAGGTACGTACAAATGTCAAACTTGGCATGATTATAGTACACATACACACTCTAAAGTATAACAACAAATAATAAATTATGGCCAAGTGCAAGTCGGTGAAAATGTTCAGTTTATTACCAAGTTAAGCAACCTATTTGGTTACTTGGACGGCTTTATTATTTCTTTCACCGAATCGAAGCTGAATAATTTATAAATTTTGGAGGCGGTTTTTAAATTGATAATTATTGTATTTTGTAGTGGTACGGAACGCTCAGTGCCCGAGCCTGACTTGCACTTGGCTGGTTTATTTGAAAGAAAAGGCAGTTCAGACGCGCTCCTAGCACTTCTACCCGCGTCTCAAGTAGCATGCTTGATGTTCAAACGGCGGCTGTTGATTAATCTTGCTAAGTAATGAGCATGCTCATTACTTACAATGTTTCTACACACATAGTTTTTGGTTGGTACCTTATATCAAAAAGATTAGTGTTTTGATATACACCGCATGGTTTTCTTTTGATACACTGAAATTTACTACCCAGAAATTATGATAATATAAAAAACTAATCAATAACTACTTAAAATAATAAATATACAAACTAGCATTAAACTAAACATAGAAATAGTCATTATTTTGAGTGGTAAAAGGTCCCGCCTGCCAGGATACTCCGGTATTAACGGAAATAACTTGTTTTTTTTTGGCAATGATAAAAAAGCTCGCTTTTAGATAGATAGATAAAAACTCTTTGTTGTGTACAACAGAAATAAAAATTACATACAGATAGAAAACACTTACTTAGCTTCATTGTTCAACGCGTCAATTGCTGTTTCTCTACTTGATAAAGATGATACGAGTATCTAAATTCATGATTAGGGGCCCGCTCACCGGTCAAAGCTATCCCTTTCCCACAATTTAAATGAAAAAAAAACCAAGTCAAAATGAAAAAAAATAATTGTACATTTTGAGAAAAAACATTGCTAAAGTTTTGTAGTAGTTTTTATGTTGATAAGTTTTGTGTTGGCGGAAGAGATAGAAAAACAATATTTTTGAGTTTATTTTCTATATTCTCCGCCACCCTATAAAATTTCAACACGAAAATTGCTGCAGAAATGCAACGTAACTTTTGGGCGACCTTTGCTTTGCTTTAGAGACTGCGTCAAGCGTGACCTGACCTCATTCAACATCGAGCACGGCGGAATGGAGAAGCTAGCACAGGATAAGAATCAGCAACGGGATTGTACACTAAAGAGGGCCAAAAGCTCAGATCAGACAATCAAGGGATATTATGCCTTAGTATAATTATCGTTTGTGTTAATATGTAAAAAAATGATCACAAAACTGCTTCACTATAAGTACCACTAAACCACTTAATGCAAAAAAAACTTCAAGGACGCCACACTTAATTTCATGCACAAAAAAACTTGAAGCGTCACCAATAAACCTTCCCCCATCCATATCTCCCTTGCTTGTCTGATCTGAGACCAGTAGCTTCAGGATCGAGCCTGGATTGATAGTCTAGCCGGAAGAATTAGACGGCACGACAGCAACACCTATCTATCAATTGCAACTCACCTCTGCAATAGATATGGACGACTCTTTTTAACAGACTTCTAAAAAGGAAGGTACTCAATTCAACTGTTTTTTTTTGTTTGTTACCTCAGAACTTTCAACTGGGTGAACCGATTTTGATGATTATTTTTTTATTTGAAAGCTGGTGCTTCCCGTGTGGTCCATTTCAATTTGATTCAGTTCTGACATTTTATATTTTTATGAAGTCGGTTTTTTATACTGATAATTATATTGGTTAATGTAGTCTCCGAAGAAAGTGTTTTTAGCATCTCACAGATACTGTTTGTATCGTCTGCAGGTAAAAGACGTATAAGGCCATGTTGTGTGTACGAGTATTCCACAAGTTTTAATCATCATCATCATCATCAGCCAGAAGACGTCCACTGCTGAACATAGGCCTCCCCCTTTAACCTCCACACTGAACGACATCCTGCCATCTGCATACACTGGATGCCCGCGACTCTCACAATGTCGTCGGTCCATCTAGTGGGAGGCCTACCTACGCTGCGTCTTCCGGTTCGCGGTCTCTACTCAAGAACCTTTCTTCCCCATCGGTTATCAGTTCTTCGAGCGATGTGGCCTGCCCATTGCCACTTCAACTTGCAAATTTTAATAGCTATGTCGGTGACCCTAGTTCTTTGGCGAATATCTATGTTCCGAATTTTATCACGTAAAGAAACTCCGAGCATAGCTCTCTCCATTGCCCGTTGTGTGACTCTGAGTTTTTCCAAAAGACCAACAGTTAAGGACCACGTCTCAGTACCATATGTCATCACTGGCAACACACACTGGTCAAAGACCTTTGTCTTTAGGCACTGTGGTATCTTGGACGAGAAGATTTCACGCAATTTCGCGAACGCTGCCCATCCGAGTTGGATTCTTCGGGCGACCTCTTTGCCTAAGTTGGACTTACCTAACTGAACAATCTGTCCAAGATAGGTGTAATGGTCAACAACTTCGAGAGTATCGTTCCCAACGATTACCGGTACGGGTACAACATGGACATTGAACATGAATTTTGTCTTGTCCATGTTCATTTTAAGACCCACCTGTTGGAAAAGGCTACTGAGGTCGCTGAGCATTGTATTAAGGTCCTCCAGCGACTCTGCCATGATGACTATATCGTCGGCAAAACGAAAGTGAGTGATGTATTCGCCATTGATGTTGATGTCAAATCCGTTCCAGTCCAAGAGCTTGAAAACGTCCTCCAATGCGTTAGTGAACAGTTTCGGAGAGATAACATCTCCCTGTCTCACGCCTTTATGCAATTGGATTGGTTCCGTGCTCTCGTCCTATAATCGGATCGACATGGTGGCGTTTCTATACAAACACTTCAGCACTTCGGCACTACTGCCCGGGTCTCAATTGAATCGAAGGCTTTTTCATAGTCCACAAACGCTAGACATAATGGCCGATTATACTCCTCAGTCTTCTGTATAATCTGGCGGGGCGTCTGTATGTGGTCTATGGTGCTCCAGCCTTTACGGAAACCGGCTTGTTCGGGAGGCTGGAAGTCATCAAACCTGTTTTCAAGACGGATCGTAATGACCCTGGAGAACAACTTGTACACATGGCTCAGGAGTGAGATGGGTCTATAATTCTTCAATAAGGTGTTGTCACCTTTTTTGAAGAAGAGCACCACCACACTCCTGTTCCATGCTTCAGGTGTAGTACCTTCGAGTATGACGGAATTAAACAACTTCTGGAGGACTAAAAGTACCGGTTTTCCACCCGCTCTCAGAAGTTCCGTCGTGATTCCGTCATCACCCGGCGCCTTGTTGTTCTTAAGCTGTTTCAGAGCCATTCTAATCTCGTACAAGCTGTTGTCTGGGATGTCCTCAGTGTAGTGTCGGGTCAGTTTAGCTCTCTTGTCCTGAGCTGTACTGACAATGGGCTGTCGTGTCGAGGTGTACAACTGTCCGTAAAACCTCTCGAGCTCTCTCAGAATCTTCGGCTTTGACGAAATGGTACTGCCATCCTCGATCTCCAGCTTCGTCATTTGGCTTTTCCCAATAAACGAATTCTTTGCGAACACTTTCGAGCCTTGGTTCCGCTCAATTGCGTCCCTAATACATCTTGTATTATAGGAACGCAGATGGTGTCGCACTGATTTTGAGATCCGTCTATTAAGTTTGCCATATTCCGACATATCAGCTGAAGATTGCAGTCTCATCTCAGTCCGGTCTTCCATTAACTTAATGGTTTCGTCTGAGAGCTTCTGAGGTCTTTTCCGGCGTGGGATCTTAAAGAACTTGGACCCCACTGCTTGGACACTTTCCACCAGCCCATTGTTTATTTCGTCCACAGTTCCGCTTTCAGTTAGGCCCTGGAAGCGATTGTGCAGTTCGAGTTGGAAGTCTTCGGGGTTTTGGATTTGGGCATGACCAGGACGGAGCGTGGACTTCACCAGACGCGACCTCTCGAGCTTGATGTTGATATTTAATGTACCTCTGACAATACGGTGATCGCTACCGGTTTTCACTTTGCTGATCACGGAGACATCATTAAATATTCGCTTCTTCGTCGTCATGATGAAGTCGATCTCATTTTTGGTCGAACCATCGGGGCTCATCCATGTCCACTTCCTGGATGGTCGCTTCTGAAAGAAGGAGTTCATCAAATAGAGTTGCCATTATCCTCACGCTTGGCAGGCGGCTTGGGGGCTTTCTGTAGAAAGTTTTAATCAATCATCCCTAAACTGTACCACTTGTCATACTAATCTTATCTCCGTTCCGTTACTGCTTTAGTTTTACGTACTAATCCGCGTCAGAATGATCATGGGATTAAAACAGACAGGGGTGAGACACGTGACTAGGAGGCGATGACAGCTGGAGTAGGGTTTCGGTGGCCAAATATAAACGAGACGTGCTGTCGTCACAGTCATTAAGAGCCCTCTCAAACTTTTTGACGAAAAAAGCAACGAAAACTGGATTTTTTTGCGTTCACATTCTATCAAGATCTGTAGAAAATTCAATTTCTGCAAGTTGTCTCGCAATCCAGCGAAGTAACGCGGCTGGCATTTTGGGCACTTGCCTGAAATTAGAGATCGTTTGAACTATCTATAGGCCTTCGATGCTTATAGATAGTATAAACGATCTTCAATTAGTTGAGTTTTTTCAGTTTTCTCAATGAAATATATAGAACAATTGGTAAATTATTAGTTAAAATAAAAAATTCTGCAATCAATATATATGTATTTTTTTATAAAAAACAACGGTTTTAAATTTTAGTAAATCTTACTTATATATTATCAACTTATTACCTCCAATTTACAAAACTAGTTTTATGAAAAACTCTAGGAGGGGAGAGTTTGAGAGTTGATTTCGTTATATTACTGATATAAAATAAACAATTTTAATGTTATGGTTTACTTGTTTTATATTCGTCTTGACAATTACGGGTTTATTTTTTAGTTTTATGCCCGAAAATCCAGATAAAGTTTGTATTACGACTTTTAGGCACATTTGTAATTATTGGTCGGGAGCCTACATATTTAAGCTAAATATTTTAATATACGATTGTGAAGCGTTCATTTGGTTCAAATTAAAATAAATATTCAAAATAAATTTCTTTCGTCAAACAATAAAAAAAAAACGTGAAAAGACTATTAGAATACGTGTAATTGCTGCGAAGGCTTTACCTTTTACTCTTTTTATCTAACTAAATAAGAGGCTGCTTACATACAAGCACCTACCTAAACTTTTTATCTCAACGCAGTATAGAATAATCAAAGATTAACATTAATCGGTCAATGATCTTGCCAACAAATTTATCTCTCTGTTCTAGATTCTGTTTTCATCGTTCCAAACTTTAGGCATCACCATTTTACCTCCATAAAACTGAATTGCTTCCGTAATGTAAATTTTGTTTTGTCTTATCAGAATCTTCAAGAAAAGCACTAAACACTATTTTCACAAGACTATATGAAAAGCTGGAACTGAGACAAAAGAGGTTATTGTATTCATCATTATAATCATCATCATCATCATTACCATCATCAGCCTTTCCATCTGTTCCTACTTCTGGGACACATGTCTTCTCTCAGAGTGAGAGGAAAGGCCCTAATCCAATATGTTGACCCAGTGCATGTTGGTGAATGGTATATGTCTTTAAACTAAAATAATAAAATATATATAAAATGTAAAAAAAAAGTATATGCCGTGTAATACAAATAAAATGTCATTAAACTTTTGAGATTCTTGGACGTTTTTTAACGATGGCATTGAAACAGCACATAATTTATTTAGGTACAAAATAAGTTATAGGTTAAGCAGGGCTGAGGATCGAACCGGTGCTTCCCCTGCAACCCCACTGTGTCCGCCAACAAACGGTGGTGACCCCGTTGAAGCTGCGGAACGTAGGAGAAGTGGCACTATGAAATACTAAACAGTCGTCTCCCGCCGCGGCGGTAGTGCCTCTCATACGACACTGCAGGCCGCATCAGTTGCAGTGGCTTCCATACGGCACTCCAACCTACGATATCCGCCTCCATACGGGCTTGTAGGGAAATCCCGAACAGGCATCCCTACCTCGGGTTCCGCTTGGTTTCACCGTGGTGGCAGCCACGGTTACTCAGCCAAGAACAGCGATTTCACATCGTTTAAACCAATCCGTCATATTCGCACCAATAATAGATAACTATTCCTAACATAATATCAGAACTCGTCATTCGATGTTTCCTTTGCGTAAGCAAACAAGCTGAAGTAGGTTAACCAACATTTTCGAGCTTCAATGATTAAATAATTTATGCCCACACAGGTCTAACAGAACGTCAACTTTCCACACACATTTGTGTGTAATGAACTTATGTGCGACAAATGTGTTTACCCCAACCATTGACGTGTACAGGTTTACAGAATGGTGGTATGAATCAAAAAGTAGGTGATCTTGAATATGCGTAAAAATATCAGTTGTGCCATACATTTCGTTGAGTATGTTTTTGTCAAGGAACAGCACATCGCGCGATTCGTTGAGCGTCATGCAGATTTTTTTTCGGGATTTCAGGGTTGTCCCTTTGAGTAAAAGTTGTTCATAATAAAATCAAATATGAGATAGAATGACCCCCTTTCGGCTTCGTACAACAGTACCGTTTAACCTTTACATTCATTTGTAAAAAACAGTAAGGATCGGGCTCATGGGACTTTTTAAATGTAACTCAGTGGAGAGCCCAATTGCTCGCCATGGTGAATTCAGTCGCATAACTACGTTGGTAAGCGTTTGCCACACTTAAGAGCAATTCGATGTAGTTACTAAAGATTTTGATAGATGGCACTAATTTAAAACACAAATACTGAGGTAATGTTTTGATAAGCATATCCTTCTTTTGAGATCTTTGGCCTTTCACTTACGTCTATGTGTTTCATGATCATGGACTAGAAACTTATTCACTCCAGTTAACTATCTTCCACTAATATCCATTTGATGATGATTTGACGAAGTATATAGAAAAGTTACTCCTTTCCTCCTCTCTTTAGCAAATAAAGCCATTTTTTTACCTTCAATAAAGCTCAGCTAAGGGTCGAGTAGTTTTTTGTTCGGTTTTAAGAGCCTTTTCTGAGGAATCTGGCTTTGTGCCAGTGGGATTGTAATCAGTAGAATGCTTTCTTTACGTGGAAAGTAAGTTATGGTACGAAAGTTTAGGTGCGGCTTGATTATGTTTGGGTACGGATATTCTGAGGACGTTGACACGTTTGTTTGTCTCGACGCTGGTTTTGATTCTACTCGAAAAATAGGATAGTACTATGAGATCATCGAATTGACAAATAAGTTTTTCTTAAATCGTTTTTTTGACGAATCTCGCCTGGCCCCTAATATTATGTTTGACCCAATCTTACAAAACAACGCGTATGCAGCGAACAGATAACCGATACATATCGAAGCGCCTTCGTACTTAGTGACCAATTTAGATCCAGATACAAAGCCAGGCTCCCACTGGGTAGCTATTCACATAGACAAAAACAACCTACTTCAATATTTTGATTGCTTTGATCGGACACCCACGGGACACCACATAATTTTTCTGGATAGAAATTGCAGAGTAATGGATTTTAATACGAAGAGGATACAAATAGTGAATGATTACATTTTTATTTAGGCAGCCGTTTTGAAAAAAAATAAAAATATTATATTACATATATGTTGTACCATTGCGTCGTTGGGAACGATACTCTCGAAGTTGTTGATCATTACACCTATCTTGGATAGATTGTTCAGTTAGGTAAGTCAAACTTAGGCAAAGAGGACGCCCGAAGAATCCAACTCGGATGGGCAGCGTTCGGGAAATTGCGTGACATATTGTCTTCCAAGATACCGCAGTGCCTAAAGACAAGGGTCTTTAATAAGTGTGTGTTGCCAGTGATGAAGACGCGGCGTAGGTAGGCCTCCCACTAACTGGACCGACGACATTGTGAGAGTCGCGGGCATCGCGTGGATGCAGATGGCACGTTCAGTGTGGAGGTTAAAGAACCTTATGCCTGTGGCGGGAGCCCTATGTTCAGTACTGGACGTGTTCCGGAACTAAAGTTGTATGCAAAATTTTAACAAAATTTATTGGGAAGAACTGGTTCTAAATCACCTTGCAAGATCTGACCTACAAAAATGATATAAATTCTATAAGTTAAATAAAAGTAGGTGAAACATGGAGATATTTTGAACACGAATAATTATACTAAGGCATATCTCCCTTGTTTGTCTGATCTGAGGGTACTACTCAGTCAGTCAGTAGCCTTTCATCTCTACTATCTGCAACTAATATACAATTTTTATCGGGCTAAAGTTATATGATTATTTACGGGATATTTACCGTGGTAAGGTTGTGGAAGGAGTCAGTCTTCCACAACCTTACCACGGTAAATATCCCGTAAATAATCATATAACTTTAGTGAACAACCGTGATAGTTTAAAACAAGTGTTTTATCGGGCTGTCCAAGAAGGGTAATAAGTATTTTAAGGGGGCGTATGTTATAGATAGATAGATACTCTTTATTGTATACACCAGAAATAAAAGCTACAGATAAAGGAACTTAAGAGCTAGTGCCACATGTGGCAGCCTTATCGCTAAAAGTGATCTCTTCCAGACAACCATTAGATGGATAGAATTTACGTATAGGTTAGACGGAGAGAGTTTTAAACACTTTTGAATATATATGTATGTGTTTTGTATGTTTTGTTTCTTTCATTTTTTTTAAATGTTTATTACCTTCCTCGAACGATTTTGTTTAGGTTCATATTGCTGTCAGGGTTTTTCTTTTTCTTGTTTTTCTGTCTCTGCCATGATACAAAAGGAAACGGAAACGACCTTCAAACAACTATTATTGCCAAACTTGGACAGCCAGCTGGAATCAATTAAGTTTCTCGAGTTCAAAGACCGCGGGAATCGGAATTGGAAACTTGCGAAAATGTGATAATGTATGAGTATTAAGAAGGTTGGGTTTTATGGTCTTAGCTGAGATCGTTGACAAAGACTGATGTTAACATCTAATACAAAATTCACGACAAGTCAGAGTAAAATTAAAAAAACCGACAATCAATTCGGAAGAGAGCCTGAAACTTTTAAATCGCTGGTCAGGCCTTCCCCATCGATCTCCAAAAGGGTCGGTTGGAAGCGGCCTGCATCCAGTGTTTTCTTGCGGTCCTAACCTAAAAGAGGTCGTCCGTCCATCTTGTATACGTCCTATGCTGCGTTTTTTTTTGTAATTGGTTAAGAATAGGCTTGCGTTTGACTGCCAACTCGCCGGATGGTAAGCGATGATGCGGTCTACAATGGAGCACGCTTGCTTAGAAGAAACCGATTCACTCGTGATTTGCTTACCGTCTCCATTCTGTTATTCTGTTGACTCCATTCGAAAACCTTTCGGTCTCATCGGCCATCGGTTCTGCGTGCTACTTGCGGGCTGCGTGCGTGGTATTTGCCTTGCCCACTGCCACTTCAATTTGCTAATCCGGTGGGTAATGATGGAAAAAAATATTATATTAGCACACATACACTCAGAATAATTCGTTTTAAAATTTACCCAATAAAGTCATTTTTCTGATACAAGCAAAATACTTGATTATACAGGGTTACGCATATAGATTATTAAGCCGAAAGGAGGTCATTGTACTCACCAATATGAACAACTTTTACTAAGGGACCAACCTTGAAATTGCGAAAAAAAAAGCTATTAAAATCGATTAGCAAACAATGCTGCAAAACGATCATCGATTTACATTTTTGTAATCGATTTAATAAAGTCTGCGGGTAAAATGTCGCAATACTCAGAAAATATAAATAATATAATATTATCGTAGACAGAGAAAACAATAGACGCAATCACATTTCCTACTCTTTTACTCCGCAGCGAAACAGCCATATGAAAAAATAGCATGCGTGAAAAAGAAAGATCTATGCTTTTTTTCTCTTTGTCGTTGTAACCGGTTGACTCCAAGCTCTAATTGACAGTGTGGTGTCAAACATTGAGAGATTTTTGTGTTTTTTCGGAAATAAATCATCTAAATTCAATTCGTTATCCTTAAATTATTATCCTCGCGTGGTCAAGAGTATTGGTTTTCGTCACAATGGTGCAGTGTTGTGTTTTGGATTGTCCGAACAGAGCAGAACAAGGTTTATCTGATGTTACATTTCACAGGTTTGTAATGGCCGTTTTTATTTACAATATATCGTCTAAAATCAATAAAAATTATAAATATGATGTATTGATGCAGGGGCAACATATTTAGATGTGAAGTTTTACTGCAAAATTACAAATTATACAAAAGCAAAGAAGAACGTAACCTCAAAGATATTGAGTTAGGGCTGCCATAATGTAGCTTTCCATTTTTCCCTAGTTTTCTAAATGTTTACCGACGATGTATTGAATTTGACAGATCTATTTTATGCGCTCAAATTAGATGCCATTACTGTATTATCGGTTTTGTATAGCATCGTTTTTTTTTTTACGAAAAATGATTTTTTGTTTGTACTAAACTAATAGTAGAGTCGGAATCTATGTTATCTGTAATCACAGAAGTTACCATATACTTAAATTTCCTTATATTTATTTACAGATTTCCATCGAATGCAGGACCGGTAGAGATTTGGATACAAGCATGTGGTAGATATGATTGGAGACCAACACGAAATTCCAGAATTTGTTGTCTTTAGATAATCACGAGCTTCTGCTCACAAAAGTGATCTTATGGGAGTACTTAAAAGTGAGACTACATTATGTAGCTAAGCGAGTATCAGAACCTAATGAAAAAATAAGAAATATATATAGTAAACTGATTTTATTAAAAAATCAATAAAACATTAAAATATAACCTGAAGTTTTACTGGTTTTTATTTAATTACAATAGTAATAAAACTCACCCTAACTTCCCTATCTTCTATGGAGCCATAATAAAGTGGCAACACTTTTAGAAAATATCGCTATCTCTTATCCGGTTACAGCGTACTTGTGTCCATTGGTTCCTCCGTCTACGAATATTATCCAAGTCGCAATATGGTACATTTTGACAGGAAAATACGGAACACATTGACATACACATAGGTGTATGTCAATGTCACATGTGAAGTTCTTTATCATCTATACTTATAAGTACTTATAAGTGTATTATAATACACTCTATGTAAAGTTTGTCGTTCTGTATTTCTCGTACTGTTTTTATTTTTGCTTTGCACTGTTTTTTGAGCCTTTCGTGACTTCACTGAGTGACTGAGCTTCAACGGAAGATCAGCGCTGTTTGATAAACAGCATTATGCTGAGTTCAGGTCATTTTTGTGACACTACTTCACTATCTAAGGACTATAATTATATATACCTACTATGTTGCTTATGTTAAGTTGTTGTAACAAAATAAATATTACTTTCTTTCTTTCTTTCTGTTCGATAAAATATGCATTCTTTTTTTCACGATTTCCGGGTTAGTCCCACAGTAACAGCTGTTCATAATAATGAGTAATAATGACCTTCTTTCGGCTTAGTATAGTTTTTATGCGTAACTCTGTATAAATGTTGTTCAGTTAAGGAAGATTTTTCTCTAACACAATCACAGTTCAAGTGATTCAAGTTCTTTGACTTTGATAAATTGCAGAATGTTTATCACGGAGGGGTTGTTGAACTCTGGAATTAAAAGGTGACACTTAGCTATGTAGTTAATTACGAGCTTTTAAATTTATTTTCTTTGTTTTCCGAGTTGTTATATTTTTTACTAATTGAGATTTTTTAAAAAACTTTTTCCAGAAACCGTGGTCATCATATGAGCAAGTACAATAGAACGTACGAAACGAACGATATGTTGAATGAACTGGGTTGAAATGACAAATTTTCCAAGCCCAGAAATGCCTAATTTTTCCAAGCTCGCCAGTAATGCAACCATGGATGGGTTTTGCCGCTGTACCACTAATAGTTACTACCGTTGCATCGGCAATGAAACGTTTTCTTTTCGCGTTCATTGCAGATCTTGTCCATAAAAGTAGATCCCAACAAACATACACGTACAAACTTGACACAAAACCTGACAAATCTGTTACACTAAACAGTTTTACTTCACATCCTGAATTCAACCCGTTGCCCTAACAAGGTTGCCCCGAAAGGTAGGTGCGTAATAAAATAATAAAAAAAGGATAAAATAAACAAACCTCTTTCTATTGTTCACGTCCTCTCGATTCCAGTGTTTGAATATTCATGTATGCAAATGACATGTGACAAGAATAAAATACCTGGTGAAGGATTTAACGCGGAATTAGAATATTTGGGCCACAACATTGTATGTGGAGTAAGCTTTATTTGGGGAAAAAATAACAGGCAGGTGATAGCGTGAGGTTACATGCAATAAATAACGTTTTCACTTCTCACATGCTTGTGAAGTTCTTGTTTATATCCGGTGTAAGTGGATTAAAACTGTTTTAATGCTCTGGTATAATCTATATCTATCTATACATATTTTATTACATTAAATTGTACATGTCAAATTATAAATCACTTAACTAATCAAATAACTCACCCCTAACTGTTCCCGGCGCAAATGTGTCCAAATCACTCGCGGCATTACCACGTTGGATAGCAATGGCTAACCTTTGCACCAGGAACGAGCCGGAGCGGGAGTCACCACACTTTTTCTTGAGCCTGTGCCTTAACTCCAAAATAAGCTTTTTGGCCTTAGTTCCCCAAACACCCATGGTCTCTACGGCAACGGGCACGAATGTTCTAGTGTATAAAAATGTTTACTCATAAATAAAAATCAAAGAGGTTCAGTTAATGATAATTTTATTGACTATTGTAGCCAAAAATTTCATACTAGGTCGCGTCTTTGCTTAACATCAGGCATGACATAGACAATCGCATGGATATTTTTTTTTTTACAAAAAAGTTTTAAATGTTGTCGGGACTTATCGTGCATTATTTGAAGAAGTGTTCAAATAGCAAAAGTTTGCAAGTTACTTAAATAAAAAAGTTTACTTAAAACTTATTAATTGCCTTTCTTTGAAATATTTTATTTTACTTTATTCGGAAAACAAACAGCTCAGAAGTACAAATTATGGTAGGTGGATGGTAGAATCGAGCCATAATTAGTTTTCACTTATAAAAACAAGATGTTCACATTACATATCCTAGACCAGAAATATAAAATATAATTACTAAACACTGTTTTAAACTACTCGTATCACGGTTGTTCACTAAAGTTATATGATTATTTACGGGATATTTACCGTGGTAAGGTTGTGGAAGGAGCTCCCGATATTTCGGCGCAGTTACATGCACCATGTTCACGGGAAGACTGAAGAATGCGGGTGGTTGGTGAAAAAGTTCAAAGTTAGGTACAGACAAAACGATCTACCCTCTTTCTTAGTCTTTTGCTACGGTTATCACTGGAACTCGAACTCGAACCTAAGTCTCGACAAAACACACTCACTGTATCACTGCGTATAGTATTTTGAACACATTTTGAACGCGGACTTTTATTTTTAAGGCAACCTAATACTGGATTCCACGCACTAGCGAGTTGAAAACCATCACCTCGATTGAAATTCTGGCATTTCGAGATTTCAATAGTTTCCTTTACCAGCCTTGGTATGTAGTGACGCTCGGTGGACAGGATTTCGGGATTATGAAATTCAATCCAGTGGTTAGGACCCGCGTCCAGCAGATGCTCAGCTATGGCGGATTTATGTTTCTCATTATTTTTGACTGCCTTAATGCTGTACTGTTTTTTCACCAACCACCCGCATTCTTCAGTCTTCCCGTGAACATGGTGCATGTAACTGCGCCGAAATATCGGGAGCTCCTTCCACAACCTTACCACGGTAAATATCCCGTAAATAATCATATAACTTTATAAAAAATAAGTAATAACTAAAAGTAGTATCTATCTAAAAAATAAGTATCTAATTAAAAATAAATATATGAAGAGAAGCCTTAAATATATGAACATATAAAGAGAAGAGAAGCCTTATTAACCCAACAAGCTTTATAACAGTTAGTAAGATGTTGTTTAACAATACGAATGTTTTAAAAACTGGTTGAGAAGAACGTGGTACATGCATACTGTTTGAATTAATTTCTTTTAGCAGTGAACAAGTCCACCTGTTCGGTACACTTTATATTGAAGGTATTGCAAATTCGGATAAAATAATAGTTAAATCTGTAGTTAGTCGAACACGAATCAGCATGAAGCTTAAGACGTTTGCGCCTAGTATTGGTTCGACTGGGAATTTGAATTTTAATCTTAGATAGAAGACTGCAACTATCAACTTTATTTAGAACCAGGTTATGAAGAAAAGTTAGATCAGCCACCTCTCTTCTCTGGGCTAGAGAAAGTAGATGGTGGTGCTTGCAACTATGATCGTAGCTGGCAACGTGTATCTTGTGTTTGTAGTTGACAAAGCGCAAAAATTTTCTTTGTAATTTCTCAATTTTATCTATGTACAATTCGTAGCATGGATTCCAAACTTGGGACGCGTACTCCAACTGACTCCTTACTAAAGAACAATATAGGATTTTTAGTGATTTTACTGTTTTAAAGTTCTTAGTGATACGAAAGATGAAACTCAGCGACTTCATAGCTTTACAAGTAATGTTTTCCACATGTTTATCAAAAAGTGGAGTCGAGGATGACGCCAAGATCTCTGACATGGTTGGTACGAGGTAGCGACTGGTGATTTTAAATGTAGTCGAATGTTAATGGGTTAAGGAACCTAGTGAAAGAAATGCAGTTACATTTAGAAACGCTAAGGTCTAATTTGTTGACATAACAATACTCCTGTAGTGTATCTAGATCCTGTTGCAGTAGTAAACAATCATTAATAGAGTTAATTTTTTTATATATTTTCATGTCATCTGCAAATAACAATAAGTGGAAAAAGTCGAAAGTCGAGTCGTTGAAATATATAATATAGTGTGTACATCTTTCAAAAACAGGCAACAGACGTTTGTCGTAGAACAACTATTCCTTATAATTACGTACAAAGCCTGTACAAAATGTAGCGTACACGTTACACAACCAAGCCCAAAGACGCCCGGGATTCACTATTATTAATTTAGCCCACAAATATATCATGGGACCAAGCCAAGCTTCGAGACCCATCGATCACCCTAAACTCAGTCGTTCTTCGTAGCTCGTAGGCCTGCTACGCTCAGTCGTGCTCTGTTCGTAGCCCGCTACGCTCGTAGCTCCGTAGTACCACTACGAGTTACCACGCGATTTTATATAAACAGTGCTTTGAAGTGATTGTGACCGTGGCAGGACTTATGGACTTCCTTACTGATAACAAAACGTAAGTTATAAAAAGTGAGTCTTTAACAGTCTTGTAGCTTGATTCGACACTTTCAAGTTTACCAAAACTTGAAAAGTATACCTTTTTTAACCGACTTCAAAAAAGGGGGTTCTCAATTCAAGTGTATTTTTTAAACGCGATTACTTCGCCAATTATGAATTGATTTGGTAGGTCATACTTCAGATGTGCCTCATATTTTTTTTATTGGAATTGATTTAGCGCTTTAAAAAAAACAACAAAAACAAAATAAAATAATATTATCAGATTATTATACACAGATGATGTTTTGTTTGTGATTCCCTTCAGCAAAAGTCTTAAAGGACTTTCAATCTGTTTTTATCGGTCATCACAGAAATTAGCCAATTAATTATTATTAGCCAATGTTCAACTTTTTAGTTTAAGTTTGTACCTACATACTCGTATAAGTATATATGTACATAATTATATATCTTGAAGTAGGTTTTATTTTCTAATAAAAATCTTTATTATATTCATTATTTTATTTATCATCCTTCTAGTTTCACATAAAGGATATGAAACTGGAAACAAAAATTATTGCTTCGCTCTTTGCTTTTGTGTTTTTTCCCTTATTAGTTATTATTTGATGCTTTTTCTCCATCGCATGAAATTTTAATTTGGAATATGTATAAAAGTTTGATTTAAAGAAGTGGTTATATTTATATTTTATAAATATGGTTTTAAAGTAAGTTGGCTAGTTTCGTGCTCTTACCTTTGTTTTTAACTAATAATCGTAAACGTATATTTCTACATGAAACTCTCTACGTCTTTACTCTGAATCGTGTTTATTTTCGAAAAAAGTGTTTTTAATTTAATTTTTTAGTATGGGTTATTTCAAATTGAATATTTTCAGCTAATTATCTATATTAGGAAATGTTGCCCTTATCTGACAGTTAAAAAAAAATACCGCTTTGCAAAAAGAGGAATCGGCACTTTATCAAGTTTAGTAAGTCCTTTTTAAAATTCACCACACGGTGGTACCAGCATGTGTGGTATGCTCTGGAGGCTCAAAAAATTAGGTCAACGATCTCTCGAGGCACTTATCCTAAACGCGGTACAGATAATTACTTAGGAGTGGTTATTTTCGGATGGTGTCGTTTGAGTAATGGTTAGCGTTTTGTTTTATTATGATAGACTTTTGTTTTTAACTGACAAGAAAACCAAAGCATTCAATGGAGGGTTCACAATTCGACTCGTTGAATCTTTTTTAAACCCCGACACAAACAAAGGGGTGCTATAAGTTTAAAGTGTGTATCTATGTGTGTGTGTGTGTGTGTGTGTGTGTGTTTGTGTGTGTGTGTGTACTGGGTTACGCGTAAAGGGTGTACTAAGCCTAAATGTACATACATATAAAAGCGAAATATCACTGTTTGTCTGACTTACTCATCAAGATATCTCGAATCAAGTAGATTCCTTATGGAGTCTATAAGTCCGCTAAGAAAGGAAGAAATGATTTTGCGAAAAAGCCGAATTAAATGGTTGAAAAATAAAAGTGCACGTACGAAGTCGCCGACAACAGCTAGTAAGTGTATAAACGAGATGGCGTAACGATCTTCGTGCCTTCCATAAGATCGATTGGCCCAACTTGATGGAGTATAGGGATGCGGGGACATTTGCCCAGCCGTGGTACAAAATTGGTAAAAAAAAAAGAAGAAGGAAACGGGAGAAGCTCCCCTTCTTTCCTTATTTTTATCTTCTTTGAGTTGTCTGCGTTTGATATTTTTGTCAGAGTTTGTAACTCCGTGACTTTAATTTGGAAAATATATTCCTATACCCATTTTGTTTACCTTATTAAGGTTTTGTTTACGCCGAACATTTCAATATTTGACTGCCATAAAAGCAGGGCCTGTTTAAATTCATGATTGGAATTTATGATTACCCTGAGTAGTTTCGCTGCGCGGTCTTTCCCGTGAACTTTTTATTTCATTTATTATTATTTATTAATAGGATTGCGTTTGACCGCCAACTCACCTGATGGTAAGCGACGATACGGTTTACGATAGAGCACGCTTGCCTAAAAGAAAGCGATTCACTCGTGATTTGAAGACACCCAAATTGTAACTATCGGGGAACCCATTCCACACATTTCACAGACCAGCAGTCCGCACAATAAAAATGGAATAAATGCGCTTCGTACGGGTTTCGAAATATCAACCATAAAGCGTCGATTCAATTTTGAAAGTCGATTTTCCGTGCCCACTCTGGCAGTCCGATAGAGAAATGGGCAGGGGCCGTTTGACTACCCGTTTTAAGCTGTTTTAGAGATGAGAAAAGTAAGGATTCTTGTCGGGTTACGGAACCCTAAAAAAGGGCGACAATTTCGACTGCATCAAGCCTGGTTTAAGCCTGATGCGTTCGCATCCGCCACTCTACCTCCACATTACCATATCTCCCTTGTTTGTGTGATCTGAGGGATAAGCCTTTGTAATTCACAAGATTATTAAAATCATGCAAACTTCTTGAAGCTCTAGACATTGTTATATATGACGTAGTTGTGAGTTTGAGTAGTTTCGAGTTTACTAAGTACTTGTTAAAATAATAGTAAGTTGGATTCATTCATGTTCAAGTAAATATAATATAGTTATGAATAACTTCATCAACATTATCATTTTAGCCATAGGACGTCCACTGCTGGGCATAGGCCTCCCCCAATGAATAACTTGACGCTCGAGAACACAGAATGTAGAGAAGTTTGTTTTAATTCAAGGCTGGGCTATGAACATATATTTTATTTATATATTTTCAGTATAATGTAGAGTTAACTAACGGCCACTTTCATCGTACGTGTACCTATTTTAAATCACTTTTAAACTTGTGAAGATTAATAGCAATAGATTTTTTTAATATATTAATAGGCTTGCGTTTGACCGTCAACTCGCATGATGTAAAGCGATGATGCAATGAATGATGATGCGATGATGTCTACGATGAAGCACGCTTGCCTAGAAGATATTTAGGTTTCTCCTGCCACGAAAAACCTCTTGAGAATTATTTTTACAATTTAATAGGTACTGAAAATTTTCTCGCTATCTCTATTGTAGATGGAGATAGCAACTAGAAAGTTTAAACGAAATATCATGTTGCTTTGTATGGAAAATTATTTAGATAACAAATTGTTCTGGTATAAAACCATGTCATACACACACATCATCAGCCGGAAAACATCTGCTAAACAAATGAATCCCTCTTAGAAAGGGGTATTGCCATAATGCCTACGCTTGGCAGGCGGCTTGGAGATCGCAGTACGTTCACTGTGTACTACAATAGAACGCTGCTGTTCCATATCGGTAAAAACCTTTTCTTATGTGGATATTATAGCCTGAAAATCTATGCATCTAGATTTGTGGAGTAACAATACAATAACTCTTTATTAAAAACCACAAAAACAAGTATAACATTATAAACGAAACTAATTATCTAGGCTTTTAACAGGCGGCCTTATCGCTTAAAGCGATCTCTTCCAGGCAACCGTGACCAGTAACCATAGTAGGAATAGTCATTTAGAGAACAACTAAACCAGTTTGAAATGAAGGCCTAATCGAAATGATCTGCTCGTGTGCAGCTTTGCCTCTTTGTGTATAGCAGTGTTTAGTCTTACCCTGGACAAAGTTTTTAGCAATATTTTGTCTAAATGTGGTGGCATACTATTTATTCCCACCTCACGTACTGTTACGTCCCGTTTTCGTTACGTTTTCAAAACTTCAACATAAATAAATTTGTATAACAAGTTAACGGGCTGCCTGATGGTAAGCAATTACCGATTGCTTACCATAACGCAGTGGACTATTAGCTAAGCCGTGATAAATTACCCCAGTTTAGTATGTATTTAATATAAATTCCTTTGAATGCGGCGTGGAAAGTGTGCGTTCACCTACTACATACATGGCGGATTCAAACAGTATATGAGGAAAGCACATGCCACTTTCTGTAGTGACTATCTAAACCACGGCACCCACTATATACATTAGCCGTGAGAATAATTCCAAGTTTCTAATAATGACAACCTCGGGTAGCGTGACAAGGAACAATAAATAATTCTTCTACTCACCAAGGCCAGTACTTCTTATAAAAATAAAGGACACGCCATCGGAATACCTAATGATACTACAGCTACAATTTGAGGCTTTGGGAATTATAGGGTGGTTCTTGATTTGATTTGTTTCTTACTTTAGTAATTTCGTTTGGTGTTCATGACTTAGCTTTTGCGTCGTCATTTCATTATCAATGTCTTCTCTTTCTGTTTTCAGAATGTAATAAACTGACAGGTTTTTCATTAAAAAATGTAATAGAATATCTTTTTCCAGAGTTAATGATATCAAACTAAATAAAAATATATATATATTATCATGATGATGATTATTTTATTTATAATTTTCAGTTTAGTTTTTATTTATTTAGAAGGTATCGATTACGTACACAATCGGTATGTACACAAAACACGATAATCTTAACTTATGCTAAACTTATTGCAAATATTATAGTTTCGAAATGGAGAGTATCCCAAAATATTTTATGCGTACACAGCATGTCTGGCAATTACTGGTAAGATATCTTTATCTAGCCAAAGAGACAGGAAGTAATCAAAGCTGACAGAAGGTGGGAATTAGAGTTAACCTTTACACAATTTTACCCGTGAACATTTTAAAAGTATATCTTGTTATTTTTTTAAATATCGCAAAAAATGTGAAAAATATGACCAGTTTTAATTGTGCAAAGCTTCGTGCATTTATCTCCATAACTATAGAAGTTAGAAAGTTCAAAAAAAAAACTAACAGATAGACGGACGGACAGAATGAACTTCTAAGAGCTCCTCGTTGTATTACGGAACCTGTAAAGGTAATACTTTTCAAGTTTTGGCGGATCAAAAACGGACAAAAAATAGGCCCTGAGGTAAGCCTCGAAAATTTTGGTTGGCTTCATGTAATTTGTCAAACTTCTACACGATATGCAATGTAAACAAGTTTTTTCTGGTGTTAATCTTAGTTTGTTTATTTACACAAAAGACTTAGAGACTTTATTGGGTCGCCGAACGAGACTTTTATTGCTTTAATGGACAAAATCGATCGACTCCGTATTTTGTCGGTTCGATTGTCACAATATCTGACTCTTCCAATACTTTACATTGGATTTGTTGTTTGGATTTCCTGTGTTTCACAAACAATTAATTGTTCCGGTAGACTCAGACACTTTTCTTTGCTCGGTCAATTATGCATTAAAACATATTACAGTAGTTTTTAACAACACTTACAGTCCAGCCGCTGAGAAAATGCATCAGTAACAATTTTACTGCAATTCTCAGACGCACATTGTGAATGCGATCATTGAAGTGCACGTCTAATGTAAAAAAAAAAAAGTAAAAATGTCTAATAATAAAAATCTTCTTAGACATTTTTACTCATGGACATTTTCACTTTAGTTAATTATTATACTCGATCCAAGTTTTTAAGCTCATCAATGCTGTAATAACATTGTAAAAAGCTTAATTAAAACAAAGTTGGATAGGAAGCAGATTAGATTATTCTTATGTAATGTCTTTCCTGGAAAAAACTTTCTCAAGGCAATTTCTTCTCACTTCCAATAATGAAAACTCTCGACGGCTTTAATGTGGCTTCGAGCAATCGTCTGTCGGACAAAATGAAAACCAATTAAACCTTTGAAATGCAAAGACGGCGGTGTCAAGAACAAGTGACTTTTTACCGAAATTATAATTAAAGTGCTTAATTCATTTTCTGTTCTGTACTTTTATCCTTTGCCTGATTAAGATTGTAGTCTTTATCAAACGACAAAAAATAGAGGTGCTTTCTAACGATACAAGTATTTGTTATAAAACATCTTTTTCAAACCAAGCTTTTATGAAATTACTGATCGAAACTGTGTACTGATCATATCAAAATGAGCCCAAGCACTGCCAGTCTACCATCGAAGTATTATCCATCGAATATTATTATAATATTATTTTATCATAATATCGATGGATAAAATAATATTATAGATATTATTTTATCCATCGAAGTGTGCCGTTGTCCACCGTCACCATCAACAAAGCAGGTCGCTGTTACCTTAATATTGTATTATCATTGGAACTTGACCAGTATGTCAAATTTCAGCACAATCGAACATCGGTAAGTGGGTAAAATTTAACTTGCAAGTTTTTACTATATACAGACACCGGGACAGGTGAAACTAAATAAAAGCTTGTTAAAAGCAGTTAGCAATTTTGGAGATTCTTGGCCACAAGAGTTTAAGGGGTATAATTATTAAATATATGTCACATAACCAGATTGTGCCCACATAGCCAGACATATTGGGTCCCTATATTAAAGTACTATAGTACTTATTCTATAAACTTGTGAAAGGTTTCAAATTTCCATAAAAAATAAGTTTTTCTTCTTTTTTCATGAAATAATTTTATCGTCGCACGTCTTGTTCATTTGCCAGTGTCAAATCCAGAAAAAAAAAACAAGTCAGCCACAGACACATCAATACATACTTTGGGATTTCGAAGACTGTTGGCTGAATCCTCAACAAAAACAGTCAGAAATCAAACAAGTATTCGTGACTTCATTCCTTATTTCTCGATTTTCTAGTCATTTACTTAATAATTTGAATTCCATAAATATAAATATTTAAACGTTATTAATGAATCAATACTATGAAGCTAATAAATCTAAGTAAATCGACCGTATTCTTGACGTTAATACCCCATTTGTATCATCCTAAACCAACTGAATCAAATCGGGATGATGTGAGTGACCCTACAGAGCTGAACCTAGGTAATCGTACGTTTCTGCAGGATCCTGGCATCGGGCCAAACTTAAGAGCAATGACCGGTCGTTCATTCTAAAAGAGATAAGGGAGATTCTTTTTACTCAAACAGTATTTTAAACGCTGTTTTTTGTTGCAAAAATCCTGCAAATATTTTTTGTGCAATGCGATGCTTTCTTTTATGTTTATCTTGAAAATAGATATAATATACGCGTCGATTAGATAACCTTCTTTTTCATTTTTTTTTTTATAAAACAAAACATAATATATTGTATCTAATCTAACCTAAACTACTTAGCTTGTTATATAAATAACAGCTAAGTTACCCATTGCACCATTGAAGGTCTACAAATAATCCTAAATTTCAAGCCCACTTACCATTTTGGCGGCGTAACTGGCATGCTGATGGCATTAAGAGCTGTATTACAAAATAATATCGTAAAATTTTAGTTTTCTTGACGTCGGTAAAAAAATTAAGCTATTTGGAACACAAGATTTTACTTTCTAACTCTCAATATTTGAAAAACAAAACCTTATCCTTCTTTTTTTAAAGTCTCTATATCTTCTAGCCTCGAATGATTCATTATTACAGACACTATTCCCTATTTATCGGTAGGTCCACAGAAACGCTTCACCTTTTTGCCGTCCTTTCACACGATCGGGTCTCTACGGGATATCTATCGGAAAATTCGGCCATGTGAACGTTGGAAATGTTTCTGTTTCCGCTTCCTTCTACTTATTTCATTGGTCTGTTGATGAATCGGATTTTTTCCTGTCCGCTGGCAGATGTCTTTGCAATAGAGTTTTGGAGAAAAAAAGTAAGTTAGTAAGCTGAATGACCAGCCAGGTGTTTTCACAGTTTTAAGTTGCCCAAAAGCTCCAAAGAAGCTCTAGTAAGTCTCCACCACTTTACTAGGACTTGACCGTGACGTACTTTGCTTTACTCTGACTGTGACTATATCTTGATTGACGATATCTAATATAACTTGAAAATATTATTAATACTTACTTGTCACTGGCAAATGCACAAGACGTGCGACGCCAAAATCCTCTCAAGAGAAAATAAAAAATGCGAGTTTGACAGTATTACCAAAACTATTCCACCCGTGGTCACCCATCTGAAAACTACATGGATTGTACGTTACTAAACTTTAGTGATCTATAAGGATTAAAAAATTAAGCCGCGCCACGAGCATTACTAACTTTTATTACTGTTTCTGGTTTATTTTCCTAGAATAAACTTTGTTCATAGTGAGGCAAAGCTCCTTAGGACCGCCCGGAGGCGCCATTTCAACTGGGTAAACGTAGGAACCCATTAGGTAAGTACAAGCAAAGAGCGAAATGCAATCAGCACTTAGCGCGAGGACAGAAAGCGAAGCCTTTGCAACTAGCCTTGGATTACCTATAGCAACTAATAGCAAGACCACAGTCCTGAGCTCTTTTAAACACTTTTAGGTGACAATACATGTAATCTGTATCTACGCACAAAATTTATTACAATTCCGTACATTTTTAGGGTTCAACGGCAACATGACTGAAATTTACGATGAAAAATCAGTAAAGTAAATTTAAACAGCGTGAGTTAACTGTGTATGTCTAAGAACCTCAACATTTCAAAGTAAATAATATCACATAATCACAGACATGCACTGGGCCAACATGCTGGATTTATAGGGCCCATCCTCTCTCTCTCTCTCTCTCTCTGAGAGATTGAAGTTCTTGTCCCAGCAGGGAAAGTGAGAGCCTGATAATGATGAAGGTAAGTAATAATGATTATGAAATTAAATAACTTTGGAGAGTGAATAAATAAAAAGGTGTAATAGTTAACAAGATAAGATTTGTAAGTGTGTGACAATTGGCTTATAAAATGTATGTGGAAGAGTATTTTGTCATTTGGTTTCATTTTAAAGTACCTTGATATCTTAGTGAAAAAAATGGCGTTCAAAAAACGCGTACATTCTTAGACATCCTGATAGAATGTGTTACATGGCGCGCTCGATCTCGAATCGAGATCGATTGAAGACTCAAGGTCAAATTTGATGGGTTTAAAAAAAATGACTGACTACTTTTATGAAAAATGTGCATGCAGTCATTGTATATGTTTCGAAAAATCAATTCGCGAGCGAGATCGGTGCACCCGTTATTCGGGCCCTAAGTGAGTATTTCCTGTTATTTCTACGAAACTGATTTATTTGAGGAAATAAACCCAGTTTATCTAGTTAATTTACATGTGATGCGTAACGCACAATACCGTACCCACAGAACTTAATGTGATAGACACCGCAAGCACGTCATGATGTGTAAAAACCCAGTGTGCTGCATTTTATGTACCTATTATATTGAGTTGGAGGAAGCCTTTACCCAGAAGGTCTAATCCTAAATAAATAACGAAACAAAAGACCTGACCTTTTCGTTAAATGATCTTAACTAAGAAATTTTCCTAACAAGTTTATTTTTGAATAAACCATAAAAGTAAACAGTATGTTAATATTATGTCGGGATGCTACCATCTCTGAAATTTGACTACGTCCACAAAGCTTCGTTGGTGCGAATTTTTCTATAACAATTGGTGGTTATTAGTCGGTTCAGAAATTGGTTTATGAACTATGAATGTGACCACAAATTTATGGCTTTGTATTCTATTGTATAGTATGCGTGTTTCTACACGACCTTGACCCTTTATTGACGTCTGACTTGCTTCTGCCAAGACGACGGAGTTCGAACTTAATTATAATAGACCACAGACATGCAAAGTAGGTGAATTTACGGTGCGGGTCTATCTTAGTAAAGGTCTGCGACCGTACTGGAATACCGTAAAGTCGCAATAAATAACGTCATAAAGTTTATGAGCCAATCCCGACGCCAGTCCTGTCCTAATTGATTAATATACTCGCAATTAACGGTGCTGAGGCACTCGTGGAGTATTGGGAAGTACTTGTTAAATTACATTCCACCAAAGTGTCCTTTTAGGGTCTTCTGATGAACTGGTAATAAAATTACGAAATTGAAAGCATTTTTGAATTTAATAAGTATACCCTTAGAACAGAAATTTCGATTTGGGGCTGAATGAAACAGTTTATGAGGAAATGGTCGCATTACTGTCGTCTTATATATGGGTATTTTTACTTTGGCTCAGTAGTTTTTGAACCAGCTCTAATAATAAGAATTATATTGTTTGAGAGCCTGTTGATTTGAAAATAGCAATAGTTTTGTTAGAGCGCTTACTAATTTTGAAGTCGGTTGCATATTATGGAAACTGACGTGGTTTTCACACATTTTATTTATATTACACGGGAATTACTCACGTAAGATTAGGCCGGTTACTCCGACTATAGTTTCGATCGCATTCGGCGATCATTATCAATGTGAATGCGCGCGCGCGGCTGCGTCTCGCTTTGCACTTTTTCGGTTGCATATCCTTTAATTTAAGTACGAAGGTATAATCATACGAAGCATACAAAAAAGCCTTAAAAACCCCAAATCAACTCGCGGTTTGGTTTATTGAGAATGTCTAGCTTTTTAATCGCTTCCAAATTCTACTATCGAGTTCACCTACCTTTAGTCAATGAAATAGAATTAGAAGGCTCACAGTCGACGTAACCGGCCGTAATCAGCCGTTAACTGGCGGCTTCGCGCGTCGTTAACCGTTTGGTAGTGAATGGACCATCAATCTTGAACGAGTTATGTTAATATTACAAGTAAATCTGCTTTGAAGTTTAAGACCATTTTATTGAGGAATGTCGATAAAATTTACTAAGGCGGTTCATCAAAATTATTTACTGATTGAACCTCGGGTATAGATAGATACCGGCAAAAAGCTTGAAAAAATACCCACAAAACTGCGCAAATTGATTGGTATACATGCACTAACTCCCTCCCCCTGATCCCTTCCTACTCCGTCTAAGATGATCACATAATCAAGGATCCATAGTACTAGGATCCTTCTTGACTTTTTTTTGGCTTGAATAAATAATTTATTATGCACAACTTAGAAAACAGAAAATTAAAGAAAACTTAAAGTACTAACTAAAAACTAAAACTTAAAATAACTATGTAAAAACTTAAACTAAGAAATCATTAGTGTAGGGAAAGGTCCCCAGAATGCAGGTGGCATCGCCACGTTGAATGGCAATGCTCAATTTCTGGCCGAAATAGAAGCCAGCATTCTGAACTCCCGACGCCTCCAGCCTTCTTGACTTAATGTACTTAGGAAAAGACGTACAAAAATAAAGGCTCTAGATCTCTGTTTTGTCAATAGTAAGATTACAACTATTAAAACTTCCACGGTGGCCTATCTCTGTGCCTGACGGAGAGCATCAATATTTCCATAGTGACCTGAGAAATGAAATAAAAAAAAAACCAAAAAAAATGGGAAATGTTCCTCCTGGGAAATGTTTGGAGAATTTCCCCTCCTTCCCTCTACAACGACGCGGGCCACACCGCACAATTGTCGTTGGTTCTTACGATAGGTAATGATACCGAAGTAGTTTTCTTAGTGTGAAACAGTATTAAAAAGTGCTGTTATTCAACTATTTTGTTAGTGATAAAACATTATAAAAACAGATTGGGCTTCTCCAAACAAAACCGCCATACCCTAATTGGTTCATTATATTAAAATAAGTGTCACCTATTTGGCATGATGTGCAATGAATTATGTTACTCTAAATTTTAAAAGCCCAGTTCACATGGTGATAATAACAGAATTACGTTCAACCTGCTCAGTCCAAACAAACTTTCCGGGTTACCCGATGCACCACGGATCGCTTACTGCAGAATGTGCTATAATGCTATTACTATTTTCCAGTAGCACTTAACTATGATGCAGGATGCAGTCTGCAGTGTTTCTTGAGCTTCAAATGTTTCTATCCTAGATATTGACCTCTATTGCTCAAATAGTATAAAAGTAAGCAACTCTAAGACGCAAGATACACTCTAAGCAATTTCAACCTTATTGGATTTTTAATACGATATAAAGCATAAAAATTCGCGTCTGTGTCCCATATCCTTTATCATCACTTTCTTTGATGGATCTTTATCAGCATCAATAGCGTTCTTTTTCCCACTGGTTGATATAGGTCCCTCTCTCTTGCCGTGCCATCTGCCTGGGTTCTGTGCTAATCCAGATTCGACTTGCGATTTTTAACCCCTGTCACAAACAGATGGGTGTTTTAACGTACCTGCGTATAAATCTGAGTCATCGTAGTCTGTCTGTGGCATCAGAGCTCCCAAACGGCTGAACCAGTTTTGATTTAGTTTTTTAAAAGGTGTCTTGATTGTTCTCAACGTAGAGAAGTTCGTCAAGCTTTCATAATCTATATTATATATAATTATTATGATTACGTATATTATCTATATTTATATTTGATGTATCTGGTTATTTATAAAAAAAAATATCTTTTGTTTATTTGTTGATTTTAGTTGACGTTTACCAGCTTTTTTTTCCTTTAGACTTCTAGTATTTTTTATGGCACGCCTATATATACTATTTGTTCCAGTCAATTAAACTGAATCTACTTTCTTGTAAAAAAAAATATTTATTTCAAACAAAGAAAGAGTTACAGTTATACGTGTTGCTACTAGAGCTTCCACAGAATGAATTTAATTAATACATGCTTTGCAGGGGTTTTATACCCGTGCGAGAACAAGGGCTGCATTGGAATGCATTAGGGTGCATTTTGAAAGGATCTGGACATTATCACTAATGGTTTACTTAAGATATGCAGAGGGATGCGTCTGGGAATGCATCCCTAAAAGCATTAGGCAATTATTGATAACAATGTTTACACAAGGGTTTGAAGGGATGCATGTGAATCACGCATTCCTAAAATAGTGAAAGTACAGCCTAATACATAGCTAATATATCTATTAATTCGACGACGTATTCAGTCATCGGAATGAGGTTTTTATTTAGAGGGGTGGCGAAGTCATGAGATTGACACACCTTCCCCGGATTTGAGCATGTTGGTTTAAAAAGACGTACAGCGCAAAAGATAATAATACAGGTAATTACAATATAAATACAAATGCTTAAGCCATAAAGAGTGGTTTCATAATTTCCTAAACTACTCGCATTTCTTAAACGACTAAGTTGTTCTTCCACTCCTTCATCAGTTTCCACCAGTCCAATGGGAGTTTCATTTTCGACTGCATTGTTTAATCCTAATGGGTATAATTCAATTTCAGTTGTTGTTTCCCGGTGCTGGCACTCGGAGTTGTCTTCGAGATATGATCCTTGGAGGACTCGCGCAGGGTGGTCGCATTGATCTTTCACCATGGTTTCTAATTTTTCATATCTATATGTGATGTCAGCGTTGATTACTCGGCTATGTGTTATGGGACACGTAATAGTGGTTATGTTGCACGAGTTTTCTTTTCGTAGAATGGTATTTTTTATACATGTAGGGGGTTCCTTTTTCTCGCATTGTTTCATCTCGCAGTTGATTGCTTCCCAAATGTCTTGAGATCGTCTCATGTACGGCTTAGGTTGGAATTTGGGTATGATGCAATTGGAATCGGAGTTTTGGATTATAGGAACGAGAGTCAGGAGTTGATACTCTTCAGGTTCTACGATGGGGATTTCTAAAGTAAAAACTAGTTCGTCGTCGTGGATTGTTACATCAGGATGGATACGAGCTGTTAATTCTATAATATTCCTTTCAATATTAATTGCTGTGGGAATCTTTTTGATTGTTTTCTCAATTTGCAATTTCGAAATAATCGAGGGGTGTAGGATAGAGTGTTTACCAAAGACATATGCTTCAGAGGCCTCAGACAACAAATCTGAGAGAGTTTCTGCACTATACAAGAGTATCGAAAGTTGTTGTTGTACCTGTTTTCGTTTTATTTAAATAATTTCTCATAGTTTTATTAATCATCTCTGCGAAATGGTTGATTCGTTTATTGAAACTTTCTAATACATCAGTGGTCATGCTAATTTTACTGTTAATATCGACAAGATCATCGTTATCTAGATTACCAGTGAGACTTTTTATCAGGGAGCCTAACCCATTTATTAATCCTCTTTTGGTACGCGTTACTTGGAAATGGGAAATACATTCTTTCAATTTTCTCATAAGAAATCCGAACCGGTTAGTGAGGAAACGGACGGATAAGTCGGCTGTGTTAATATCAACCTGAGTATACTGGGCGCTGAGTTCCTCGAACTGTTTGGCAATTTCGTCCGTCCTGAGCGGATGGACGATGGTCCAGGTTCCGGTTCTTGCCTTGGCTGTTCCGAGGGGAACGAGGATTGCTGAGTCTTGGACGGGGATGATTTTCGCCTGACATCTGGAATTTTTATTTCAGCTATATATGAGCTACGAACTGTTTCAGATTCTTAGGTTTCATGTACTTGTATCGATTACGGGTAAGAATTCCGGTTACGTGATAAGGGCCAGAGTATTTATTTTTATCTTTAGCGTCCCTTTCTCCCGTAGCTACGTATCACCTATCTGAAGGTGGGGCGTTTTTTGTGATCGCTTTGGGTTTTTATATTCAATGTTTCCTTTTTTAACTTTTTCAAGTTTTGCTTTTATCTTATTTATGTATTCACAAGTGGCGGAGTTAGAAAGGGGGAGATTTATTTCTCTCAAGAAGTGCAGTTCGTTGGGTGTTTTGTCGGTACTTGAATGGATAGTAGAGTTATATCCTAACATCGCGAGTGCAAGATCGCTGTCTCCTTTTTCTTTTGTAACCGTGTTGATTCTAGGAATTAGAGTGTTATAAAATCTTTCTATATCTGCTTGCGAGGTGTGGTGGTATGGAGTACCGATATGGTACTTGATTCCTAGGGATCGGAAATATTCGATGGTCATTTCAGAGGTGAAGTTATAACCTCCGTCTGCGGATATTTCTTCCGGTGTTCCGATTAACGCGAAGAGTTGTGTGAATTTATTCACTGTCTCTAGAGCTATTAGATCGGCAAGGGGGTAGATAAACGATAAATAATTTGGAAAAGACATCGATTCCGGTAAGGTAATTTCGTTTCTTAAATTGAAATACATCGATTTGCCATTTTTTCATAGGTCCATCGGGAGTGACTGTTTTTTCGAAAGGTGGTTTATTTGGGTGTCAACCTTATTTTATTTGTTGACATATTTCGCATTTTTCTAGGAATTTTCCTATTTTAAATATGAACGATCATATTTTCTATGTAATATTTCTTTTTTATTTCGGAGCTTAACGCGGGTTGTCCGATGTGACGATTAAGGTATAGATGATATTTTTTTTATAATTCCTATTATATCATCATATGTTGTGAGTTCTATTTTTATGTCTTTGAACCAGATTATTTGGACTGATTTGTTGAATTTTATCCTAAAGATTTCACTAAGTTTCTGTCCTATTTCTTGGTCATGACAAACTAAAGCGTACCTTTTGGCGTCTACGTATTCCATTAGGAACGTCACGAATTCTTTTTCATAATTATCCCTTGTGAGAGAGAGGTCGTAATCTCGAGTGGAGTTATTTTTTCGTTGATGGTTTACTTCGTATCTAGACGCGTCTGTTTTTACGAAGATTCGGTTCATTCTACGGGGGATGGGAATGTTTTATCTTAAACCCGAGTCATCACAGTTGGTATGTACCGTAGCTTGATCTGAGTCGATGTTATTTAGCTCAATCCTAGATAGGGCATCGGCTACATGGTTAGTTGCGCCTTTTCTATGCCTTATCTCGTAGTCATACTCTTGGAGCTTGAGGCGCCATCGAGTTAATTTCGCGTTTGGTTCTTTGAGTTTAGTTAACCAGACTAACGGTTGGTGGTTTGTTTCTAATAAGAATCTTCGGCCGTAAATATATGGCTGGAATTGAGTTACTGCGTAGATGATTGCGAGCAGTTCTTTCTCGGTTGTGTTATATATTTGTTCAGCTTCGTTAACAACGCGCGAGGCATATGCTATCGGATGGGAATCTTGGGAGACTACAGCACCTAAGGCTTTATCGCTTTTATCCGTTGTAATTGTAAAGGTTTTATCGAAATCAGGGTATGATAAAACTGGAGGGTTTGTTATTAGTGTTTTGCTTACTCAAATCCCTACATATTATAAATGTGTAGATCAAATACCTTCACACATGACTTCTAACTAAGTAGAATCAATACCTGATATCGGTTTAACTTGCAAAAAAATGCCGTTTGCGTGATTCAGGTAAAGTGTCGTATTTACCTATAATAGACGCACTTTTCATATATGTGAAACTACGATCCATTTACACTCATTATTTTAGGAATTATTGAATACCTTATTACATTTTAATAATATTATTCGTAAAGTTTAAACAAATTTTCATTTTTTTCGCGAAACATCGTTTTAGTACGCAATCTATTTTCCAACTATGGAACTACAAATCCGACGGCTGTCAGTTTGTTTGTTTGTCCACGCACATCTTTTAAACTACTACAAGGATTTCAAAGCAGTTTCCACGAATATGCTTAAAAAATACCTGATTGAAACATAGGCCATATTAATTTATGAAAATAAATAGTAAAAAATGAATATTTTTTTTCATAATTATTTATAACGCCATCTAGCTTATTTTATAGTAATGTTGTCGTAATGATAGACTTCTACTCGCAGACATGGTAGGTAGGAAGACTGAAGCGGCTGTTGCCATATAATCTATATCTAAATAAAAACGAATCGCCGAAATGTATCCGCATAACTTCCGATCGACTGCACCGAATAGTTTTTTTTTGTGTTATTGTCAGGACGGCCAACTGCTTTTGAAGAGTTTTTACAGTTTATTATGGCGTAATTTAACGTACTTTGATTTTTGTATTGACTTCTGACGTGCTAATATACCAAGTCAACGGAGATTAAAATGAATACATTTTTTGCCAGGATCAAACTTAAGAACAATAACAGACACGCAAATTAGGTGAACTCGGGGCATCTAATCTAATAATGATCTATGATTAGCAGCTATTTTGGATGTTATGGTGGTGAACGAAAGCGGTTTAGTTGTTGGAAGGGTAGGAGCGCATTAGGCGGGTAAAATTATTTAGACATCAGTGATTGGCAGTCTTTACGCGGAGTAATGTTAAATAATAGCGATTAATTATAGATACCGCTCCATATACTTCGTACTTACTATTTACTAATAATTCAATAATAACTTTCGTCATGCATGACATTTCGCTTGACTTATACCAATTTTTTTTTTCTTTTTTGGCTCCATGGCTCCACACTTCCAACATATTTAACCAGTGAAAGTAATATATTATTTGCTTGAAATATATTTGAAACTATGGACATGTCGGGATACCTGTATCGAGTCAGATTAAAACTAGACTAAAATCATACTATAACGATAGTATGACAATCCGCATTAAAATTAAGAGCAAAAAATCTATAATAATGTCATAAGTGTAGGTATTATCTATAAAATATTCAGCATAAATAATCCGATGGATTTATCTATTTAAAGTTCCGTTCGTGTTCGTTAGTGTAACATTTATATTTTGCTATGTAAGTCTAATCGTCCGCTCATTAATAACTTTGCGCTACGCGTACGAAGTCGCGGGCATTAGCTAGTTGGGAATAAATTTTCGGTAATATGAGAGAAGTCCAAGGAATTACTTTATTTCTTTGACTGTTCTCGGGATCGGGAATTTTCGAATGGATTCTATCTTTCGTGGGTCTGGACGGAGTCCCTCAGACGACAGAACGTGTCCAAGAAAACCTACTTCCTGTTGGAAGAATTTGCACTTTTCTCTGTTAACTCTAAGTTGATTTTCCGCGAGAGTTTGTAAAACAAGACGGAGTCTTCGATGATGCTCTTGCGGAGTAGAGGCAAATGTTATTACATTATCTAAGTACACTAGACAGATCTTCTGATCTACCAGTGGTCGCAAGATGTTATTCATTATTCTCTGAAACGTCGCGGGTGCATTTTTTAAACCAAAAAGGCATTCGGGTATATTCATAGTGGCCATCGGGTGTTGTAAATGCCGTAATGGGTATTGAATTCGGATGCATTTTAATCTGATGATAGCCAGCAGTGAGATCGAGGGTTGAGAAATATTTAGCTCCATTTAACTTCGAAAAGATATCGTCTATGTTGGGCAAGGGAAATTTATCACTTCGAGTTTGCTCGTTCAACTTGCGATAGTCAATGACTAATCGCCATTTTTTATTGTTCATCGGTTCATAGGGAGTCTTATCTATTAAATGTACAGGGCTTGACCAGTGTGAGTCAGATGGTTGTATAATACCGTTTTTTAACATTTCTCCAATTTGTTTAGTGACTTCACGGCGCGATGTTTCGGGAAGCCTGTATGGTTTTTGGTAGATAGAATCTTCGTTTAACAGCTTAATCTCGTGTTGAACGGATTCAAAGCAGGTTTGGGCCGCATCAGTTGCAAAAATATAATCATAATCGCTAATAATTTGGTTTATGTTGTCGCGTACTTCAGTGTTATGTATTTCAATCTCGGTTGTTGGGCTGCGGAGGCATTTATTTGTTGGGTCTATAGTTAGGTTCATTCTGGCTAGGTTGTCCCAGCCAATGAGGTAGTCGTATTTAGGGGAAAAGGCGAACACAAATAATTCAACTGAATTTCGGGCTTCAGGGAATAGCTGATTCTACGGAGGCGTTATGATTTTTCCCGTATGCGTACTCGTCGTATGAGCCGTTCTAACCGTAAAGCTTTCCAGTATGAACGTGAGAGTCCTGACGTAACCTCGTTTAAAACTCGTAAACTCGTTTGCTTTTCGGGTGGAGACAAAGGATTTTGAACTTCCGGTGTCAATCAAAATTTTTCGATTGGGGTTTAAAACGAGGTGAGGCAAGAGAGATGTACTTAAGTTATTGCGATGGATGGATTACGTTTGGTCCTGCTCTTGAGGCACTGTGGTAAAATCCGACTTTTCGTTGTTGTCATATGACTCGTTATTATATTCTTCGGGGTAGTACTGGTCGTCGGTTTCGAAATGTGTTTCGTTCTCTGGGAAGGGCTCAAACTCATTGAAGGCCTCTTGAAAATACAAGTCATTTCTAAATCGCTTATTTGGGGGACCATTCGGGTCACGTGCCGTGCGCATAGTCATATCGCGGGTCTCACCGAACGGACGGTTTGAGAATCATTTCGGTTGCGAATTATTGCCAGGGGCGTTTGGATTTTGCGTGTGAAAGGGGCGTAGCGGATACAAATGTTGTAGTCGCGGTTGATATTGCGCGTTATTCTGTGGTTGTTGCCGCATTCTCATCGTGAGAGGAGAGATTGGGTAAGTATGTCGTTGGTTATTATTATTAGGGAACCTAGGTAAAATAGGTTGATTAAAATACGCATTATTTCTATTATTAAAGCTAAGGTCTGCCGGTTTATTATGATGCTCCGGTTTAGCATGTAGGGGTGGCATACTGGATGTTACCGTCTGATTATTTCGCGAAAGGTTAATCAATCCGTGTAGTTCCATATGCCGAATGTTACTACATAATGTAGCATAGTTTGTAAAGAAAGAAGATCGTTGTACATCGATAGGGAGGAGTCCTAAAAGCGTATGTTTAGCGGTGTCTATGAGAAGCTCAGATACACCATCTACCGCTGATATCTCACGGCCTTCTAGTAAAAGTTGATCTAGTCTTTCTATGAAATCTCCGAAGCGCGATGTTTCGGGTTTCAACAAACGGATTTCATTCTGGATATAATTTAGATTTTTCGGGAATCTACAAGCAGTTTTTAAACTCTCTTTAATTTTACCCCAGTTATACTGGTGTTGAGAACTCCAGATAACTCTCTGTGCCTTGTCGCGAAGTCGGGGTATAACTTGTTGAACTTTAATCAGATCTGTAGGGGCTTGACTAAACTGAAAATGGTTTTCAGCCGCGGTCTGGAAAGTCTGCAAGTCGCGCGAGTTTCCGTCATATGTCGGGACAAGATCTATCGGGTCTTTAATAGAGATTTGAATCCTACTCTCGACTTCAGGAGGGGATACGTGAGGATTCGCCATCCTGGGAGGTTGGATAAGAATTTTACCACTAGGAGTGCAGGCCAAGATGAGACAATCTACTTACAGTGGGAGCAGCAGCAGCAATTTCCACATTGAAATTCTTTCTTGAGTCTTCGTTCACCAGGCTGGAACGTCGATCACTTCTAGACTTCAATAATTGACAAATTTGTAGGTTAATTTCAGCGACGTCGTCTTCCAACTGGATGGATCTGGACAACTAGTCCAGGGTCTTCTCACTGAGATCGTCTGGTTGCGGGCTGGTCCAGGAGTCGCTCCACGTTTGCAGGTGCCAGCCAATTAAACTGATTCTACTATCTTGTAAAAAATAATATTGATTTCAAACAAAGAAAGAGTGACAGTTATACGTGTTGCTACTAGAGCTTCCACAGAATGAATTCAATTAATACATGTTATGCAGGGGTTTTATACCCGTGCGAGAACAAGGGCTGCATTGGAATGCATTAAGGCGCATCCTGAAAGGATCTGGACATTATCACTAATGGTTTACTTAAGATATGCAGAGGGATGCGTCTGGGAATGCATCCCTAAAAGCATTAGGCAATTATTGATAACAATGTTTACACAAGGGTTTGAAGGGACGCATGTGAATCACGCATTCCTAAAATAGTGAAATTACAGCCTAATACATAGTTTATATATCTATTCATTCGATGACGTACTCAGTCATCGGAATGAGGTTTTTATTTAGAGGGGTGGCGAAGTCATGTGATTGACATTCCCACCAGGTGGAGTTTTCCATTTGTGCATTTATACATATTTTTTAAGTGTGCAGTAAAGTATTAAATAAATAAATCTTCACGATCATGAAACGAAATCATCTACAAAATAAATAAAAGCCGAGATAGATTCCGACCGAGCAACATGGAATCTCGGGAAATGGCGGAATGCTTTCACACGAACCTGTAACTGCTTTATTTATGCCAAGCTATTTAAAGCTTTTTACGCGAGCTGTAGTGGAAAAATTCATTTCACTGCTACTTGATATCGCAATCATAAAATCTTTGCGAGTTTCTTATTACAGCCGACAGTTAACACGCGGCGTATGGGTGAAGAAAAGTTAAGGATTTTATGTTAGAAGCCTAATAAAGATCGATTGCCTCATTCAGTTTTAATATTTGAACAACAAATAATTTTACTGGCAGTTAAACTTTGTTATTACAGGCGGTTGTACACTTATACAAAAAAAAAAAAACGAGCAAAGCGAAGGTCTTACAGTCTACACAGAAAAAATTACTGACTTTCCTGCAGTATGTGGGCTGTGTCTTGCCTTACAAAGTACCAACCAACCAACTTCTAAAAAATTATGACTTTTTCCTTCCTCAGTGGTAAGGAAAAGGTCTTATTTTGGAAGGCCATTCTCAGCAGGTATGTCAGGATTTTTTTAAATGTACGGGAACAGTTCGCCGTTTGTATGTATGTTTGTAAGTTTGTGTATTTATAAATACTAACGATAAACAGGTCTCATATAAATTTAAAATCATTAAAATCGGTTCAGTAGCTTGACTTTTAAATCAAAATAACTGCAAAATTCGTATTTGCGTATTTTATTAATTTTGATGTCGGTTATAAAAATTGATAATTATCAATTGAAAAAAAAAAGTATTCTCAAAAACATTTATAGTGCTACAATTAGGTAAGCAACTTGGAGGAAAAAAAAAATCTTCTGAGATAAGCAAGTAACTATAGAAAAGAGAAGTAAATAGAACGGAATTGAGAAGGAAAATCTGTCGCCAGGTATTGTGACATAAATAAGAATGTTCCTTCTTATTCATGTCAACGCGTCGAACTCCGCGTCACAGTTGCTATGGGTTTATATGGGTGCAAGTGGCTACAACAAATGACTTACAAAATTGCCATGACAGCCGTTTTAATATAAACAAAAAAAAACTTTTCTGTACAAGTAACTATCGAACCGTCACCTAAAAGTTTCTCGTAACGTCATAATTATTTTCCAGCAAAGAGAGCAAACGTAGAGAGAAGGTTTGTGACTTCAGAAAGAAATTAAACTTTTTAAACGATTGTCTTAAAACCGTTTTATCATGAATCTGAACTCAGAAATTCCTGTCGCTGGGACACTGAGTATAATTAATTTGAGTTCTCTGTCGGAATTCGGTTCGTATGAATAAAACATTATTTTTATCATCACGAAAACCAAAATGTAGGTACGAGTTTTTTCTATGTTATCACGTGATAAAATGTATAATCACAATCTTGTTTTCAATATAGGTAGCATATCAATCAAGTTGAATTCAAAAAGTTCAAAAATATCTTAGGGCTGATTTTTCAATTCTCAGTAAAAAAAATCAGATTGGATTTATCATTGAAAGCATGAACTAGAATTTAAATTTTAGTCAGTAAATGTTTTGGGCAGATAAGTTTATTGATTTGTTAACTATCTCACCGTTTAACTCCAGATTGAAAAATCGGCCCTAAGACGGTTATAAAATTATTAAAATATTTTTCAGACACCAAATGTCTCTTCCATTTTATGAGAAAATTTAAGACTATTTTACACGTTAGTTTTTGTTTATAGATATTAAATAAATATAATAATTTTAAAAATCTAAACAGACAAAAAAATATAATAAAAAATTTCTAATAGGTATGTTAAAAAACAAACTGTGACTAATCAAATTAAAGGAGGCCTAACTCGAGGGGTTTAGATTTCCACTATCCACCTTCCAGCTCTATAATAAGACCCTTGCCTCTAATATAGCCTCTAGTATAGGATTCGATAATAAATTAAACCAAATAAGCTAAAACTCGAGGGGTTTCCTAGTCATTTGAGAGTTCCACTAGTTCCATCTCCTGGCTCCATCATCATATTAGTTTGATGGTATGGATAACGATACGGCAATTTGATGTAGGTTATAATTGACTTCAAAAATTATGTGTAGGTAAACATACATAATACATACATTTAATTATTTGTTTTGTGTAGTAAATAAATAAATACAATAAAACCAATTAATTAGGTTATTATTGTAATTTAAATATTAAATTTCAAAACCCCTTTTTCAAGCGAGCTTGTAAGCATTAGGGGGACGTGAGTGGGACGAATGCGGAACGGAAGTGTCAAGGGCAGAACTGGTGTAGTGTGGATTACGGAACGGATACGAGATTGGAGCGGAAAAAGCGGGAATGGAGATATGATTAACGCTCAGCCGGAGATTCTTGTCAGAACTAGACCAAATAGACCAAACGGGAAGCGCCAGCTTTCAAAAAAAAAGAATCACCAAAATCGGTTCACCCAGTCGAAAGTTCTGAGGTAACAAACATTAAAAAAAATACTGTCGAATTGAGAACCTCCTCCTTTTTAGAAGTCGGTTAAAAATTAATTCTAATATACATATCTACATTAATGCCTATCAGGACAATATCAATGTTGATCAAGTGGCTCTCTGTCTTCCAACGATTTTCGTCGGTTAAAAAGGCTTTGCGATATTTCTACCTTGCTGCGGCATTCAATACATTTTATTTTTTACAACATATTGCAGACCTTGGAGTATTGCAGGACCCATTTTCGCCCCTGAAAAAGAAAATTGATAGAATGAAAAGGGAGGTTGGTTACGATACAGAAAGCCTTTTGTTGCGTTGAATTGTTTACACCGAGTTATATCAGCCTTTCAGAACGTTTTGGGGAATTCTTAGTGTAATTTTTCTGCAAGTCTATAGCTTTATTGAAACGAAGAAAAAATACATATAGGTGGATTACTATGTGGTTACCATGTAATATTTCAGAATATCATTAGTATTATTATCGATAAATACTGCTTAGATTTTACTTAAAAACCTCAGTAATTTTTGTCTTCTACAAGCATAAATTGAACATAAACATCGATAAACGTGCTAGGTAATTAAGCGGCTGAACAGGCATTTCCTTGAATCATAAATAACACTCTCAATCAAGTTGATTTTCGAACAAACTAAATCAAAATTGGTTTAGCCGTTCACAATGCAACTGAAAACAAACAACTGAAGATCTCAAAACAACATAGTAAAAAAGTTAAAGAGGTTTTAATCAGCTTGAATTATTACCATCTCGCGAGCAAAAGAAACAAAACAATTCACAGAAAGATCTCAACCAATAAAAAAAAAATTGTTAAATAGGCTCGCGCTTAGCCGCCAACTCGCCTGATGTGAAGCGATGATGCGGCCTACGATGGATCACGCTTGCCTAAAAGAAACCGATTCACTCTTGACTTGAAGACATCCAGATTGTTACTATCGGGGAACACCCATTCAGGCAGCGCATTCCACATACTAGCAGTTCGCACAATAAAAGTGGAATCAAAGCGCTTCATGCGGGTTTTCGGAACGTCAACCATAAAGCGGTGACGATTTTTCGTGCCCGCTCTGGCAGTCCGATAAGAAAAGGGCAGGAGGAAATTAAATCATGCAGATCTGATGCGCACTCTCCAAAATGTATCTGACTAGCGCCGATGCTCAAGACTAAGAAGCTTAATCTGAACTAGGGCTTTGTTGCTGATGAGCCTCTTGGCACGCTTCTCAATTGACTCCAACGCCCCGAGCTGGTACTTAGCTGATCCATCCCAAAAGTGATGGCAAAATTATTGAAATTTGGACAAGACAGTCTTTCGGGTCAGCTACTCTTAAAAAAGCATGTTAAAAATATTCACTAATACATCGTATAAAAGCTAGGTCGAATGTAATAACAGGTGCTTCACTAATTGCCCGTGACATGTGTTCATGACGCCGTTATTTTTTATGTCAAGCCCAATTAAAAAAGTTAATGGTTAAGTACGTTTTAACAACGTAAAGAACAGACAGGCCTGCGCAGTTAAAATTTTCCTCTTTTTTTCCTTATGGTGTGAGTAATCTGGCTGTCTGTCACAAAGAAATCGGTTTTTCTTCTAAATTTCATTTGTTCACATCAGGCGGATCGGATTACGCTGATTCTATAGTAACTAATATTCATTTCAGTCTGGCCGCTGCGAAAATACGTCTGTCAGCTGTAATGACATTATTGTAAATTCTGACTTCTCAGTCTAGAATACTGCCGTAAAGTAGCTTAAAAGTAGCGAGTCTGTAAATTTTCTATAGAAATTTTTTATAGATAATGTGCATCGGAGCTACACGACTTGATCCTTTCATCCCCTTTCTACTTCTGGACAAGTAGGAAATTGGCCCACTACCACCCATACATTGTGGAATTTCCTTGGATCCGTACCAAACGTATCGATTTTACTTTTCTAATCTGTACGGCCAAGGATTGAAACAACCTGCCGCCTTCCTTGTTTACGAGATATAATACAATACAATATCTCTTTATTACACACCGAAAAATACAACTGAAACTTAAATATAAATAAAAAATATACGGCAGTATAATGGGCGGCTTTATCGTCTAGAGCGATTTCTTCCAGGCAACCTTTTCAAGGCCAGAGTGAACAGGTATCTTCTAAGTCTGCGTGCTTCATCTTCGACCACATCATCGCTTACCAATAGCCGAGTTGGTGGTCAAACGCTGTCTTATTCGCGATAAAAAAAAAACTGAAACTCAAAGTAGCGCAACGACACAGTAAATGCTCATGATAAACAATTTGTAAATAAATAATGATAATATTATTGAAATGTCATGACTAGCTGTGGCCTGCGACTTCGTATACAGGGATACGCGGAAAGGGTGCACTGCCGAAAGGGGTCTATAGGTAATACCCATCATTATAAACAATTTACAACGGAACCAACCCTTAAATCAGGACCAAGTCAAACGCAGCTTTTTCATAGAAAACGGACATTCACACTTGGCAAAATGTATGGAACAGCTGTAATTTTTTTCGCGATTAGAGGGTTGGTCCCATAGTAAAATCTTTCGACTTAGTACCTTTCCGCGCAACCTTGTCTGTATAAGAGGTGATATTTACGACAGGTATGCCCAGCAGGGAGTAGTTTATGATCCGAATTAGATAAGTTACTGCTGGGTAAGTATAGGCATGATGCCATGATGGTGATCATAGTTGGATATAAATGAAGAGGACTGTAAATAATATATTATTAATAATATATGATCGCTCGAAGAACTGATAACCGATGGGAAAGAAAGGTTCTTGAGTGGAGACTGCGAACCGGAAGACGCAGCGTAGGTAGGCCTCCCACTAGATGGACCGATGACATTGAGAGTCGCGGGCATCCAGTGGATGCAGATGGCAGGATGTCGTTCATGGTGGAGGTTAAAGGGGGAGGCCTATGTTTAGCAGTGGACGTCTTCTGGTTGATGATGATGATGAATACATGAGGCATAACTGGGGGGTGCCGTATCTCATACCACCAAGCTCAACACCACCAAGAACTTATCACAATAGCCCAGAATTTTTCAATCCTATACTATACCATAGTTTAGAGTTTACCATCGCATCGCATGTTCAATCTGGGTCATTTTTCCACACACTCTCATCTGACCCCAAACTAAGCAAAGCGTGTAATATTGCTACCGGAGACTGATATACGTACAAGTAGTTTTTTTTAAATACACACCAATTTTATTTTTATTTTATTTATAAATAAGCATGCGTTTGACCGCCAACTCGCCTGATGTTAAGCGATGATGCGGACCATATTAACACCCAGACATAGGACAAACTCAAATGTTCATCACATGAATGTTTGCCCTAGGTGGGAATCGAAGCCTCGCCTCCAAGCGCAGAAGGTAGATTCATTACCAATTGAGCCACCGCGGCAGTCGTTAGTAGGTACATTGTGCACCCATACATTGGGCATTTCCTTGGATACCTACAAAACGTTTTGATTCTACGGTTCAAATCCATACAGCCAAGAAATGGAACTGAGAGATATAATCTAGGCCAAGGTCAGCATGAATAGGTGTCTTCTATGTCTGCGTGGTTTATCTTCGACCACATCGTCCCTTGCCAACAGTCGAGATGGTGGTCAAAAGCGGCCTATTCGCTATACAATAAAAATGAGACAAAGCGTGGGACTAATTAAAACGATTGTAAATAAAGGGCATGTCGTTGTTAGGTGCCTATTCCAGATGAGAGAAGAGGTTATTAATAATTCCAATTGATGATCGCCCTGCGTTAATAATTCGCACAGTTCAATATCATTCGAAATAGAAATGAGTTTTGGAATCGAATTAGTGATTGAACTATAGCTGCGACGTATCTAGTGTGGGAGCGCTTGGAGCACCGTATGATTTCCATCGATTGATATTTCGTAAATTGATTTTACTTGTGATTTAGTTAGAGTAATATGCACATTAATTTGGGTTAAAATGAAGTTAAAGATATATCTTCTATTTTTTTTTATTACTTAACAGTAATAAAACTTATAAAAGTTACGAAATAAGCTTGCGAATTAATCAGTATCCTAATAAAATGCTACTGTACCTACTTGAATCAACGTACCGTTTCTAGGCGTCCATACCCAATGAGTAAAAACGGGACCCTATTACTGAGCCACACTGTCTCTCTGTACGTCCGCTCTACCTTTAAACGGCTGTATCTTTGTAACCGTAACAGATAGCCAGTTGAAATTTTCACTGAATATGTAATGTTACGACAGATTAATAAATAAATCATAAAAAAGTCTAAGAGTCAAAACAAAATGGGGGTCCCAAATTTTATGTCCCCACACAACAGACGTATTTTTTTACGTGTTTTTGTAATTGCTCAAATGTAAAAATGGTAAAACGTACAGGCGTCAAACTTGGCATGATTATAGAACATACTCTAAAGTATAACAACAAATAATGGCCAAGTGCGAGTTGGTGACAAATTTCTGTTCTGTACATTTCGTTACTTGGACGACCTCATCATTTCTTTCACCGACTCCAAATGACACATTTTACTAATTTTTAAGTCGTTTTTTTATATTGATAATTTTATTATTGTATTTTGTGGTGGTACGGAATCCTCAGCGCGCGATCTCGAATCGCACTTAGCTGTTTATTTTTCTTTTCTTTTTTAAGCATTACTTAATATTGGTAGGATATTTACCGTGATAAGGTTGTGGATGGAGCTCCCAATATTTCGGCATTGTAGTGCATGTAACTGTACCGAAATGACGGGAGCTCTAATCACAACCTTATCACAGTAAAAATCTCGTTAATATTCACATAACTGTAGTAAACGACCGTGATAGTTTATAACAGTGTTATACATTATTATAACTTTTCAAACATAACCATACTCGTATTTCGCTGATGTACATCAAACGGATTGTTCACTAACCCCCAGTCTACGTCCTGATTGAACACGGAACACGCTTTGTTAGCGTAATATTGTGAATTTCCGCCTGTACAGGGTTCGCCGAACAATAAAAAGATCTTGACAGCTTTTATTTCTGTCGTTAAACAATTCTCGTTGCTCTGAGCACTCTTGTCTGTAGAGATATATCATATATTTTTATCGTCAACTAGTGAATGGCTTTTATAGTACCTCTATTGTGTATGCTTTTGTTATGTGCGTTTGGTTTAATTAAATTTGAAGAATTGAATCTTTGAGTAAATAAACAGAGGGCCGCTGTCAGGCTAGGTTCTATTGCACCAACCGCTCAACCACGGCCTACCTGAAACTCCGCCAAAACGCGCCGGTGCAGCAGTTTGCATTCAGTTACTCGTTAGGTACCTAGCGGTGCGTAACCATGACGTGTCATAAGCAAATATATAGAGTTATAGACATTGATATATGTAGATACTGACTGGTACATTGAATTCATTGTGTATAGCTAGTAGGTAATAAAATGACAATTGTATTATGCCACTATTTCGCAGTGTATGTACTGCGTGCAACATCCTCTGTTTATTTGATCGAACAATGGAAGAAATTATACTTTTATTCCAAACGCTTCGCGGTTTTACTCGCTATCCTACAGTGTCTGTTTATTTTTCGAGGTAATTCAGATTATAAGCTACCTCCATCTGTTCCTCCATCTTTTCTTTCTCTGTCTGTGTCAGAGAGATCTCTGAAAGAAGACCTGTGTCCCAGCAGTGGGAACATGATAGGCTGATAATGAAGACAATAAATTATATTTACTAAAGGTATTTAGTAAGGTTTAGTATTTTAAAGGTAGGTGGAGACCACGGACCGGTAAGCGCAGCGTAGGACGTCCACCCACAAGATGGACAGACGAAAAGAGACCGCAGGAAAACGCTGGATGTAAGCCGCTTTCAACAGGTCCTTTTGGAAATCGATGGGGGAGGCATATGTCCTTGTCCAGCAGTGGACGTCCTATGGCTGAAATGATGATGATGATGAAAGGTATTTTGCCACGCAATACTTCCAGTGCAGTCTCAAATAAAGGTACGAGAGATATAACACATAAAGACATCATTAGGCAACGCGCATGGCACTGCAGGTCGACGCCAAAAATACAAATTAATTAACAAATAATTTAATTAACAAACAATTAACGGGACGGTTATTTAAGGTACAATACGTTTCACGTTAGGCGGGAAATTCAAATTTCAAACAGTTTTTTTTGTTCTTGTAGCTAGGCCGGGTAATTATTGTAAACGATCATGATGTTTGCGAAAATTTATTATTATTCTTTACAAACTCGCGTAAAGTTATATATCTCTAATGCACATTATTACATACATTTCAATAAACAAAATTTTGCTGTTTCAAACGGTTTATTGCCAAATGTAAATAATATGGTGAGTTACTGTATAATAGCTGTACATGATAATGTAAAGAACAACTAACAATTTTCGCAAACACTGTGCCATTTCACAATAATTACCTGGCCTAGCTACAAGGACAAAAAAACTGTTTGAAATTTGAATTTCCCGCCAAACATGAAACGTATGACCTTAACATAATATATCGGTCCCACACGGCCACGTCACATCCACCGCCGTGTCACTTGGACGCAAGGACGTTATAAAACCTAAAACATAATCCGTCTTACTTAAAAATCTTCACAATAATCCTCTCGCAAACCTCTCTCAATTGCGAGGCGTTTTAAGACTTGATCCAGGATCAACTTTTTTTCACCCATATATCTGCATAAACCTATTTTATCCCTCTCTCAGATAAAATACCCACAGAGAAACAAAAATCATTCAGTTGGCGCAGACTATAGCAAAAATAATCGACTAAAATTCTTGTTGAACGAATAATGTATGAAAATTTTGATTTTTACGTCAGTGGTAATATGAATGTCAATGTCAGGTGTCAAATTTGACGGTACTCAGAGCACGCGTGTGTCAATCTGGGTTAAATTTTGCGCATTTTCTGTATAAATAAATAATATTTTAACTTGTGTTAGTGAAAACAAGCCGATTTCAACAGTGAACAGTTTCGATTTCAGCATTCAGTAGCGAAAACACTCTGCTGGAGCCGAAATTTAAGGATAAAAAGGATTAGAAATGGAGCTCGTAAAAAAAAATCGCTTCATAAATTGGAGTGAACAGGAAAAGGTAATTACCAAGTTTTAGTTGTATGCTGACCCTTAAAAATGCACGAATTAACATGATCTATTATAAAAGAGGTCCAAGAGTTTTGGATTGCAGGCCACGCACCATTCCTTGTTTCAAATTCGATTCATTATGCCAAGGCGTTATTCTAACATGACCCATGATCTTTCCTCTGTTTGCCAACCACAACTACTTGGAATATGGCCTGCCAGAGGTCTAAGAACACCACAGGCAATATTTATGGCCAAATACAACCTACAATTCCTCCAAAACCTTGGTTCTTCAAATAAATAAAAAATAGATAAACATGTTACTTCTACCATCTGTTGCTTGTACTTCAGTGTTCCTCGCGACAATTAGAATCCGAGACCACTCCCTCTGTGTATTTTTAAATGCATACTTAAATGGATATTAATACCTAGACATGGAACAAACACAATTGTTCATCACATGAAAGTTTGTTGTAGGTGGGACTCGAACCCGCGCCAAGGAAGGTTCACTAGCAATTGAGCCACTGGGGCAGTCTAATAATTGCTCGTTTAGTTAAATATTCAATAAATTAAGCATTTAGTTAGTTTGTGCACGTGCCGTGTGGTACGTTCGTGCGTGAAGTCACCTGCCGGCCCAACGGAAGACCAGCGTCGGTTGTTTACAACCGGCATCATGCTGAGTTGGAGCCGGATTGTGACAAAAAAAATATGATAAGATTTAATTAAGGCGTGCCGAAGTCTTTACCCACAGCTATAGTGGTTCGCAAATTGATCCTGCTTGCCATATACTTGTGCAATCAGGTAGGAAGTCAAAACTCTGTCATGTGTTCTAATGTTATTATGTTTTTTTAGGTGCTGTCGAGCTTTCTACACGAAAACGAGTCCATGTAGCATGTACTATTGCAAGGCCACAGAAGACATGATTCAAGTCGAGACTCCTTAAAGAAAATCAACAACCACAAGTCTCCAATACCAAAACACCTGGCAAAATAGGGATAGAATAGTTTAGGCAGCGACCCAAAGCCTTGCTCTGTTATCTTAGGAGCTTGGCTGGTTTATGTAAATGTGTTTAGCTAAATGCACAATACACCCCAGCCAGTGTCAGTGCAGGTCTTGTCACCCTAACTTTGAATTAGAATTAGGGACTCTTGGGGTTGGCTTCAGCTCCACCAATGCCTATCAAATATCCGGGCTAGACCTCGAGAGTAAAGTTAATCAAAAATACATACCTATTTAATATAATTATAAAAATACTATGAGAGAATTAGTACTGAAAATATGTTTAGTATTTGATTACATATTTATAATCTATGCTCTTATGTAAGATTTTTAATTAAAATACATGTTTAGTTTTTGTGTAAGTGTAATATATTTTATAATAAATTATTTTCCATAAAAATGCTTTGACTTATTCGGCCAATGTCATCATTGATAATGTCCTCGTTGTTTGTCATTTCTTCATGTTAAAGTTGTGCTGTATCTGAGGAAATAAATAATCAATTAAAAAAACCGACTTCAAAATTAGTAAATACGCAGTTTTGTTTACTTGGATGACATATTTTTTTCAGTGAGTAGTAGTAGTTTCATTTAAAAACCAAACTACTTAACTGATTTTGATGAAATTTATATGGGACCACCTCTGAAGTAAGACCTACCAAACAAAAAAGGAATCATCAAAATCAATTCATAATTGGTGGAGAAATCGTTGAACATACATAATAAAATACAGTAGAACCTCCTCCGTTTTTGAAGTCGGTTAAAAAAATGAGATTGTCATATTCAATGCATTACAATGTTCCTATATCTAGTCATTTGAGAGTGGAGATTCTGAGAAATGTTAATGAATTAATAGAAAAATAAATAGCCAGACATTTAAAACTTATTTTGGTGGGACAACGGGTGGATACAATTATGTCCACTGTCACACAAAGCACCCTGAGACTACCAGTGGGATGAAGCAGTAGATTTAACAGAATGTAACCCTTTCTCCAGTAACGAGCCCAGGTGTTGTTTGTTATTTACACCTGAGCTCATTACACTAAAAGAAACTGAAGAACAAAGAAATCCCAATGCCTGCCAAGCGTAAAGTGTACAACATGTGTATTCTACCAATACTTACCTATGGGTGCCAAACCTGGAGCCTAACAAGGGCTCGCACCCAAAAACTCAAGGTATGTCAACAAGGAATGGAGAGAAGCATGTTGCCCATTAAGCTGAAGGACAAGTGAAGACTGACCAGAATATGGAAGGCCACATGCGTGACAGATGTCTCACAGAAAATCAAGTGACTAAAATGGCATTGGATAGGACATGTAGTCAGACTCCCTAAACAAAAATGGATCAAAGAGGTCATATTGTGGTACCCCGGAGATGGGAAGAGATCATGGGGACGACCACATAGAAGGTGGGAGGCTGACCTACCAAAAGGGTGGCGCATAATAGCCAGAGATAGGGAGAAATGGCCACTTCTAGAGGAGGCCTATGTCCAGTGAGGACAACCTGATTCTGAAACTGGTGTTACAAACAATTTTTTTTAGAATTAAGTATTGTTTTTTTTTTAATTAAGTAGTAAGTATAACTAGTATATAATTGTGTAATTGGATCAGAGAATAAAGGCTATTTTTATTTTAACCCTCTCTCCGATCCTCTTCGAACAAAAAGCTGAGATGCTAGATGCAAAGCTAATAAAAAAAAGAGTAACTCACCTAGTTCTTTGTAAAGAATCGACAAATTGTGCAGAACAGCACTATCGTAGTTTTGATATTGGCATAGTTACCCCTCATCAATTTCAGCAATATCAGAAATCGCTGCTTCAAGACACTGAAGTACCTTTCAACAACATTGCGGGTTCGGATATGCCGGTTGTTAAAACGCATCATGTGTGCTGCCTCCAGTGCCACGATGTCACATATTTTAAGGTCAGCATCACAGACGATCTGAAAATCGTTTTTTACATTTAAAAATTATTTACTGATAACTAGCTGCACCCAGCAATGTCAGTGACACATGTGATTTATCATAATACCTATAAACATGAGTTCCCACTGCTGGGACTTGACCTTGTCTTCCTAACACAGTAGCAGTGTGCGGCAGGGTTAGAAAGCTATGCGTGACTATAAAATCTTGCATGCCGTTCTACGAATACCGACATGGATTATAATATACAAGCTGGAATGGCATTGTGCAAGATATGTACTTACTTGGGTATTGATAGAGAAATGTCTCTTACTGTTGATGTGATACTGGCCAACGTCTCCTTCATTATTTCTAGGTGCATGCAATCTATTGCACCCATAATCCCTTGAAGGCCGCAAATAGCTTCAAACTTGCTGATAGCGTTGGCTTTTTCCATCATAATATTCAAAGGCATTTTTATGTACCTACTGTGAACTTTTGGGAGCCAACGCTATTGCTACTTTGCGGGCCACACGTGACAGCGTCTGCTGGCTCAATCCGCGCAGTCTTCTTGGATCTAAAAATAAAACATAACTTTCTTACTTATCTTGGATTCACATACATACTGCATAACACGAAACTTGAACAAAATAAGTATTTTTTATCTACCTCATGGTGGCCCCAATATCTGATTACTGCCATTACTTGCAGTTCCACAGGGATGCCGCCACCTCGCAGATTCACCTGTAGAATAGTGTTCCGTGGTCTGCCCTCAGCAAGTCAGAAATCCGGCGGATATTTTCATTGCTGGAACGGTACCTCAGCCGAAATTCATCATCCGATAAATCATATATACCATGTATCGGATCACGCCTTAATTCTCTGGCGTATCCTTCTTTTCAACGCGGGAGCTCTAAATTGGCGTAACATGTCCACATCCCTTCGGAAATTGCACAAATCCATGATAAATAACCACAAAACTTAGCCAAACAACAAAAAAACAACCTAAAAGAATGTTATTCAATCAGCTAAATGCTGATTGGCCGATATATACTGTGATCTATGCTGATTGGTTAAAAAGCCGCCATATTGCCTCGCAAAGGTCTCTTAACAACGTCCGGCCAGTGGTAAAATTTTGACAGCTATTGAGAGCGCTTTCAAAGCCCTCGCAACTTTTTTTTTGGTTTTAGCCGTCTTACTTAAAAATCTTTCTACATTCTTGAGAGACCTTTGATCTGCGGATCAAGCGAAATTCTTACCTAAACAAAAAAAAAAGTTGCGAGGGCTTTGAAAGCGCTCTCAATAGCTGTCAAAATTTTACCACTGGCCGGACGTTGTTAAGAGACCTTTGCGAGGCAAAATGGCGGCTTTTTAACCAATCAGCATAGATCACAGTATATATCGGCCAATCAGCATTTAGCTGATTGAATCACATTCTTTTAGGTTGTTTTTTTGTTGTTTGGCTAAGTTTTGTGGTTATTTATCATGGATTTGCGCAATTTCCGAAGGGATGTGGACATGTTACGTCAATTTAGAGCTCCCGCGTTGAAAAGAAGGGTAAGCCAGAGAATTAAGGCGTGATCCGATACATGGTATATATGATTTATCGGATGATGAATTTCGGCTGAGGTACCGTTCCAGCAATGAAAATATCCGCCGGATTTCTGACTTGCTGAGGGCAGACCACGGAACACTATTCTACAGGTGAATCTGCGAGGTGGCGGCATCCCTGTGGAACTGCAAGTAATGGCAGTAATCAGATATTGGGGCCACCATGAGGTAGATAAAAAATACTTATTTTGTTCAAGTTTCGTGTTATGCAGTATGTATGTGAATCCAAGATAAGTAAGAAAGTTATGTTTTATTTTTAGATCCAAGAAGACTGCGCGGATTGAGCCAGCAGAGCTGTCACGTGTAGCCCGCAAAGTAGCAATAGCGTTGGCTCCCAAAAGTTCACAGTAGGTACATAAAAATGCCTTTGAATATGATGGAAAAAGCCAACGCTATCAGCAAGTTTGAAGCTATTTGTGGCCTTCAAGGGATTATGGGTGCAATAGATTGCATGCACCCAGAAATAATGAAGGAGACGTTGGCCAGTATCACATCAACAGAAAGAGACATTTCTCTATCAATACCCAAGTAAGTACATATCTTGCACAATGCCATTCCAGCTTGTATATTATAATCCATGTCGGTATTCGTAGAACGGCATGCAAGATTTTATAGTCACGCTATATGTCATAGCTTTCTAACCCTGCCGCACACTGCTACTGTGTTAGGAAGACAAGGTCAAGTCCCAGCAGTGGGAACTCATGTTTATAGGTATTATGATAAATCACATGTGTCACTGACACTGCTGGGTGCAGCTAGTTATCAGTAAATAATTTTTAAATGTAAAAAACGATTTTCAGGTCGTCTGTGATGCTGACCTTAAAATATGTGACATCATGGCACTGGAGGCAGCACACATGATGCGTTTTAACAACCGGCATATCCGAACCCGCAATGTTGTTGAAAGGTACTTCAGTGTCTTGAAGCAGCGATTTCTGATATTGCTGAAATTGATGAGGGGTAACTATGCCAATATCAAAACTACGATAGTGCTGTTCTGCACAATTTGGCGATTCTTTACAAAGAACTAGGTGAGTTACTCTTTTTTTTATTAGCTTTGCATCTAGCATCTCAGCTTTTTGTTCGAAGAGGATCGGAGAGAGGGTTAAAATAAAAATAGCCTTTATACTCTGATCCAATTACACAATTATAAACTAGTTATACTTACTACTTAATTTAAAAAAAAACAATACTTAATTCTAAAAAAAATTGTTTGTAATACCAGTTTCAGAATCAGGTTGTCCTCACTGGACATAGGCCTCCTCTAGAAGTGGCCATTTCTCCCTATCTCTGGCTATTATGCGCCACCCTTTTGGTAGGTCAGCCTCCCACCTTCTATGTGGTCGTCCCCATGATCTCTTCCCATCTCCGGGGTACCACAATATGACCTCTTTGATCCATTTTTGTTTAGGGGGTCTGACTACATGTCCTATCCAATGCCATTTTAGTCACTTGATTTTCTGTGAGACATCTGTCACGCATGTGGCCTTCCATATTCTGGTCAGTCTTCACTTGTCCTTCAGCTTAATGGGCAACATGCTTCTCTCCATTCCTTGTTGACATACCTTGAGTTTTTGGGTGCGAGCCCTTGTCAGGCTCCAGGTTTGGCACCCATAGGTAAGTATTGGTAGAATACACATGTTGTACACTTTACGCTTGGAAGGCATTGGGATTTCTTTGTTCTTCAGTTTCTTTTAGTGTAATGAGCTCAGGTGTAAATAACAAACAACACCTGGGCTCGTTACTGGAGAATGGGTTACATTCTGTTAAATCTACTGCTTCATCCCACTGGTAGTCTCAGGGTGCTTTGTGTGACAGTGGACATAATTGTATCCACCCGTTGTCCCAACAAAATAAGTTTTAAATGTCTGGCTATTTATTTTTCTATTAATTCATTAACATTTCTCAGAATCTCCACTCTCAAATGACTAGATATAGGGACATTGTAGTGCATTGAATATGACAATCTCCTTTTTTTAACCGACTTCAAAAACGGAAGAGGTTCTACTGTATTTTATTATGTATGTTCACCGATTTCTCCACCAATTATGAATTGATTTTGATGATTCCTTTTTTGTTTGGTAGGTCTTACTTCAGAGGTGGTCCCATATAAATTTCATCAAAATCAGTTAAGTAGTTTGGTTTTTAAATGAAACTACTACTACTCACTGAAAAAAATATGTCATCCAAGTAAACAAAACTGCGTATTTACTAATTTTGAAGTCGGTTTTTTTGATTATTTATTTCCTCAGATACAGCACAACTTTAACATGAAGAAATGACAAACAACGAGGACATTATCGATGATGACGTTGGCCGAATAAGTCAAAGCATTTTTATGGAAAATAATTTATTATAAAATATATTACACTTACACAAAAACATGTATTTTAATTAAAAATCTTACATAAGAGCATAGATTTTAAATATGTAATCAAATACTAAACATATTTTCAGTACTAATTCTCTCATAGTATTTTTATAATTATATTAAATAGGTATGTATTTTTGATTAACTTTACTCTCGAGGTCTAGCCCGGATATTTGATAGGCATTGGTGGAGCTGAAGCCAACCCCAAGAGTCCCTAATTCTAATTCAAAGTGAGGGTGACAAGACCTGCACTGACACTGGCTGGGGTGTATTGTGCATTTAGCTAAACACATTTACATAAACCAGCCAAGCTCCTAAGATAATAGAGCAAGGCTTTGGGTCGCTGCCTAAACTATTCTATCCCTATTTTGCCAGGTGTTTTGGTATTGGAGACTTGTGGTTATTGATTTTCTTCAAGGAGTCTCGACTTGAATCATGTCTTCTGTGGCCTTGCAATAGTACATGCTCCATGGACTCGTTTTCGTGTAGAAAGCTCGACAGCACCTAAAAAAACATAATAACATTAGAACACATGACAGAGTTTTGACTTCCTACCTGATTGCACAAGTATATGGCAAGCAGGATCAATTTGCGAACCACTATAGCTGTGGGTAAAGACTTCGGCACGCCTTAATTAAATCTTATCATATTTTTTTTGTCACAATCCGGCTCCAACTCAGCATGATGCCGGTTGTAAACAACCGACGCTGGTCTTCCGTTGGGCCGGCAGGTGACCTCACGCACGAACGTACCACACGGCACGTGCACAAACTAACTAAATGCTTAATTTATTGAATATTTAACTAAACAAGCAATTATTAGACTGCCCCAGTGGCTCAGTTGCTAGTGAACCTTCCTTCTGCGCTTATTGGCGCGGGTTCGAGTCCCACCTACAACAAACTTTCATGTGATGAACAATTGTGTTTGTTCCATGTCTAGGTATTAATATCCATTTAAGTATGCATTTAAAAATACACAGAGGGAGTGGTCTCGGATTCTAATTGTCGCGAGGAACACTGAAGTACAAGCAACAGATGGTAGGAGTAACATGTTTATCTATTTTTTATTTATTTGAAGAACCAAGGTTTTGGAGGAATTGTAGGTTGTATTTGGCCATAAATATTGCCTGTGGTGTTCTTAGACCTCTGGCAGGCCATATTCCAAGTAGTTGTGGTTGGCAAACAGAGGAAAGATCATGGGTCATGTTAGAATAACGCCTTGGCATAATGAATCGAATTTGAAACAAGGAATGGTGCGTGGCCTGCAATCCAAAACTCTTGGACCTCTTTTATAATAGATCATGTTAATTCATGCATTTTTAAGGGTCAGCATACAACTAAAACTTGGTAATTACCTTTTCCTGTTCACTCCAATTTATGAAGCGATTTTTTTTTACGAGCTCCATTTCTAATCCTTTTTATCCTTAAATTTCGGCTCCAGCAGAGTGTTTTCGCTACTGAATGCTGAAATTGAAACTGTTCACTGTTGAAATCGGCTTGTTTTCACTAACACAAGTTAAAATATTATTTATTTATACAGAAAATGCGCGAAAATTTAACCCAGATTGACACACGCGTGCTCTGAGTACCGTCAAATTTGACACCTGACATTGACATTCATATTACCACTGACGTAAAAATCAAAATTTTCATACATTATTCGTTCAACAAGAATTTTAGTCGATTATTTTTGCTATAGTCTGCGCCAACTGAATGATTTTTGTTTCTCTGTGGGTATTTTATCTGAGAGAGGGATAAAATAGGTTTATGCAGATATATGGGTGAAAAAAAGTTGATCCTGGATCAAGTCTTAAAACGCCTCGCAATTGAGAGAGGTTTGCGAGAGGATTATTGTGAAGATTTTTAAGTAAGACTGTAGGTAAGAATTTCGCTTGATCCGCAGATCAAAGGTCTCTCAAGAATGTAAAAAGATTTTTAAGTAAGACGGAATGTTTTATAACGTCCTTGCCTGGTCATAAACGAGTATAGTCGCGAATGAAACAACATTGACACGCACCATGTCACGTCACTGTCGGTGCCGGTCACAAAAAAGACAATTGTATCTACTTTTCTGTGGTGCCGGAGCCCTGCCGATGACGTGTCGGTGACGTGCCCGTGTATGTGTGCACGGAGACGCTACCGCTATTTCGCTTACGTTTATTTATGAAGATAAAAATCACGGAGTAGAAATTTTGAACCCTCCGGCCAACTTTATCCACTTCCTAACTTGTCCATTTCAAAAGTTTTCAACTTCTTAACTTGTCTCCCAACTTTACCATTTCCAAAACCGCTACTTCCGAACATGTTTAAAAACATCTAATCTAGAATTTATCTATTAAATAACAATATTGCAAGCGATTTACATCAACTTTCATGTTTGTAATATTTTGATTATGGCGAGAGATAAAACACTTTTGTACCAACTTCCTCTGGAAAAACGTAATATGTTATTACAAAAATAGCTCCAACTTTTGCAATGCTAATCTAAATACAATGCCCAATTGGTTTTAGGGTTCCATTGTATTAAAAGGAACACCCTTATAATTATTCGTTCTATGAGTCTGTCTATCTGTTCATTCTAATACTGTAAAACTTTCTATAGTTATTAAGGTAAATGTATTAAACGTTGTATAATTCAAATTTTGGTATAATACCTAGATCTCAATATTGAAAGTAAAAAAAAAAATTATTTTGTATTTTAGGGATTCTGCTACAATGTACGAGTACCTATGTTAAATAAAGTAATGCGTGACGTTTTTCGTATTATATATCAATTTTTATCAAGTGTATTATGTAAAATATAGCCCGCCAAAGTGGCAAAAAGTGATACATCTCTTAAATTTTGCTAAGTCTATCGAGCTTCGTTCTTTTGAATTATATTGCTATTATACTATTGCTATCAAATTTCTGATTTTGAGTTGTGACATTTTAAGATGATATTTAGTAACAATGTCATTAAGATCAAGACAATTTGGGGGAATTCGTAGTTTTGACATGTGGGTATTCTGATAGAGACCCCCTATGTGAATGTGACCATAATGATATGGCTTTGGCTATGGAACCCCACTATATGTGTGTCTCGACACACTCTTGGCTATTAAATTTCCACTCAGTAGTGTTTTCTATTTGAAAAATGTGCGTAAAACTTAGCTCTATAGAGCAGGCTCTAGACTTGTTCTAGACCTTTCTAGAATGAGTCAAAGTCTCTCGCTAGCTTTACAATATCACTGTCGCTCACCATCTATCTATTATTCTATAGAAATATAGATACGAGTTTCTATCGTCTTCAGCTATCGGCTGACATAATATTATACAAGAGATAGATGGCAATGCATCTGGAGCAGAGCTGGGCTTGGATATCGATTTAACCGAGGAATGAAATCTTGCTCTGACATAGGTAAAGAGCATGTTGTGGATTTCATTTGTGCAAACGACAATGAAGGCTTTAATGAAAGGAAGACAAAGCTAGGACCTTTTTAACACGCTTACATTAATTTGGTAATTCCATTACGTTTTTTTTCGATAAACTTGATAGTATAACTCTGCAAATATTGATCCTAGCGTAAAAATGATCATGACCAAACTTGTGAGAAATTAAATTTCCAACAACTTTAGCTACTGCCATTTTTTCTCTAAAGTTGAAAATTAACGAGTTATTTCAGAAAAACGAAAAAATTGAGGTTTTAAACAAGATGGCGGCGAATCCTCTACCGGGATTAGTTAGAAAATAGAGATTTATACTTCCAAAAACCTATCCCCCGATGGGGCCGACGTTTAAAAAAAAATCGCTCCCCGATTTTTTTTCTATTTCAGGCTAGTTTTATGTCTGCCCTGACTGGACTAACTTATCAAGGACCGATGACAATGCAATAATTTGTATCGTTTGTTCCCGTATCCTTACCAGGATCTTCAGAATTAGTGATTTTAAAGCGTGTGTTTTAGTTTTTTAAACTGCGAGAATTATTACAAGCTTTTATGCAGCTTGCCCTGTTAGTTAGTATGTATGTTCGTACGTTCGTATGTGTGGGACAAATCTTGCAACTGAATTTTAGACCAGTTATCCTCAACCGATTGAGCTGAAATTCACCATACTTATGTAAGTTCAGTGACAATGTAATATTATGGCACCATCAAGCTGGCAAGCGAGGTGGCCATAGGAACTCCTAAACGAAATACACGAAAAAGTCAAAGAAAATAATACAATTACCGACGTACCGAGAAAATAATATGCTACATGTTTTTTTCACTTTGTTGCCAAAACTCCTCATTCACAAGTTTCATCATGATGTTTTTTACAGCTTAAAAGCTGTCAAAATATGGTTACAACAATACCAAATATCTCAAATTCCGTATTATCGATGGTATAACTTTCATATATTGCGAAATATGACACATTTGTCGTCACACAAAATATACGTGTCGAAAACTTCAAATGATATAAACAGCATGTAGTTTAAAACCTATCTACCAACATAATATATATTTTTCTAGAATCAATGAAGGTTTCCTAGAACCCAAAGATGTTTTTTTTATGATACTGAGTGACGAGACGAGCGATGTCGCTCGCCTGATGGCTCTTCACGCTTGCCCATAACAGCTCAACGCCACTTAGAATTTGAACTCCGCTATTGCACGTCTAGGAAACACTAAGATATTTTGAGCTGTAAATAGGTTGTAACCGCCACCATATTGACTAGACGAATGCAAGGCACATTATCATACTCATATCGTCTCTAAGTGACGCTCTACAAGTGTCGGGCAACACATCGCAAATGATTAAGTGTTTTAGCAAAAATAATTGGAATAAAATGCCTTTCTGTGTCTTTATAAGCTGCACAAACTACATGCCCTTTGAGAGACAATTTTTTTTTGTTTCACGCGTGAATTGTACTGTATTTTTTTATAAAAACAGAAAATTTTTTTTTATCTTAGGCGGCTTACTATGAAGTGGATTAGCGACATATGTAGATCGTCTTGAGTGAGAGAGTGGATGCATAATCGAAGACCAAAGCCGAATTCAGCCGATCACCAAGACCAGCGGCAAGCCGTAGTTAGTTTTGTTCGCCTATAACATTTCTATTATTACATCTCACTGAGGAAACAGAATTAAACTCCCACTCAGTTTAAAACAGCAAAGAAAATGTTAAAACCTTTTTATATAACGGTTCACGGTCTCGTTGCGGGATACCGACACCCACGTACGAACTTATCTGGCTTAATGTTTCAAATACCAGTGTGAAACGGTAGCTATTCTAGTGCAAATCGTTTGTGATGGCAGATAATCTAAAATATCTGGCGTTTTATATGATCTCCCGTTAAGGAGAGGTTTTCTTACTTTTAAGCAACGATTGTTACTACAGATGACCATGATAATCAAAACAGATGACTTAATAATATTTTAGTATTAAGGTGATACGTTTCATGTTTGGCGGGAAATTGAAATTTCAAACAGTTTTTTTGTCGTTGTAGCTAGGCCGGGTAATTATTGTAAACGATCATGATGCCAACCGATTCTTTCACAGATTCACAGACAGATTCTATCATCCATTAAAATGAGCGCGTAAAATAGAAATGATAAATTTTATTTTTTTGGTTTTATGTGCTCTCTAACTTGAATAATGTACCAAAATTAATCTGTTTCACTCTAACATGTAGAATAAGTAGATTTTTAATTTTTTCGAATAAGTAGGTTTCTCATTTTCAGACGTGTTCTAGAGTGGGGATCACGATTCGGCAAACGTATTGTAGGCCCTGAGATTCTTTGGGAGAGGTCAAGGGAGGTTTATGTCCAGCAGTAGACTAGTATATAGGCTGATTATGATAGTGATGCCAAATATACATATATACGCGAGCTTACCCCGAAAACTGAGACTTCCACTACCCTCAATCAGTAAGGAGTAAAAAATCATTTAGAGTTAGTGATTAAAAATGCAAAGTTTTATTGATACTACCATCTACATTAAATTATTACAATTTCGATATCAAAAAAAAACCCAACAAAATACTGGTTTATCGGTTTTTTGTAGGCAAGCGTGTGTTATCTTGGACCGCATCATTGCCTATCATCAATTGAGATGACGTTAAGCACAAGTTTAATCAATCAAAAACCAAACCATAATAATAGGTCGGGGAAAAAGTCTTTTCGTATTTTGTATGTATAAGGTTGTAGTAAAAATCTCATCCGTTGTACTGTTTGTATCTGGCTGGTTTTGATACCATTAAAAATATGACATTTTAAAAAAGGAATACAAAAAGTAAAAAGCAATTTCCCGCCATTTTTCAATTGTTTTTTTGTTTGATAAAATGAGTGAATCTAACGAAGAAATTCGATATATTGTGAAATTTTATTACAAAAAAGGGAAAACTGCGACACAAGCCGCGAAAAAAATTTGTGACGTTTATGGACCTAATGCAGTGTCATCAAGAGTAGCACAATGTTGGTTCAAGCGTTTTCAGTCCGGGAATTTTGATGTCAAAGATGCAGCTCGCTCTGGTCGCCCTGTTACGGATAAAGTAGATGCCATTTCTGAAAAAGTGGACCAAGATCGGCATATTAATAGTTACGACGTAGCTGAAGAACTGGGGATTGACCACAAAACAGTTTTGACCCATTTGAAAAAAACTGGGTATACAAAAAAACTCGATATTTGGGTGCCACACAAGCTCACTGAAAGAAACCAAATGAATCGTGTACTCATTTGCGACTCTCTATTAAAACGTGAAGAAACCGAACCGTTTTTGAAAAGATTGATCACTGGTGATGAAAAATGGATCACCTACGACAAGAATGTGCGCAAACGATCATGGTCAAAGGGCAGTGAAGCACCACAGACTGTAGCGAAACCCGGATTAACACGTAATAAGGTGATGCTGTGTGTATGGTGGGATTGGCAGGGCATCGTTCATTATGAGCTTTTACTGCCGGGCAAAACCATCGATTCGGATCTCTACTGCCAACAGCAGATGAGACTCAAACAAGAAATTGAGAAAAAACGGCCGGAATTGATCAACAGAAAGAGTGTGGTCTTTCATCATGATAACGCCAGACCGCACACATCTTTGGCCACTCAGCAAAAATTTAGAGAGCTTGGTTGGGAAGTGTTAATGCATCCACCATATAGCCCTGACCTTGCACCCTCAGATTTCCACCTGTTTCGATCTCTTCAGAATTCTTTGGGTAGTGTTAGATTAACATCAAGAGAGGACTGTCAAAACTACTTGTTGCATTTTTTTGATCAGAAGTCCCAAAAATTCTACAGCAACGAGATCATGTCACTACCTACAAGATGGCAACAAGTTATCGAACAAAATGGCACATATATATTATAATTAAATGTAATTAAACTTGAAAAAAATATGTCTTGAATTTGTTTAAAAAATACGAAGAAACTTTTTCCCCGACCTTATATTTTAAAATACATTTAAAAACCGCAATTTCCCTTACACAAACGCAGAAATTCATGTTATAAACTGTTTATAGTTCAAACCGAATTTCTGTTTAAATTTGCCGAGAAAGTTCCAGCAAATCAACACTGGGATGTGTGGGATACTTTATGTAAAATATAATTTCGGCTTAATATGGCATGGAACTGCGTTTGTATTCTGGGTTTGCGTAATTTTAATTAAACCTCAGACTGAGGGTTAGAAAAAGACCAATTCCAGTCTTAATTTAACTGAGGACTGTGACAGCGTGAATACCTCGCTTTACGTCTTTGTCTTTATTTCTCGTTATATACGAAAATGTACTTGCGTTTCAACCCTAAACCATATTAAAGTTTGCACGTACACATCTCACAGTAATGATGGTTTCCTTTGAACAAGTGGCCTTTTGATTAGTTTGGTTTTGTCTGAAGAGAATAAAATATCTATTCTATTACCCCACTTTCATTTAATATGCCTATTTTAAAGTACGCTTTCCTCCTTGACAATCCAACCGATCAGTTGTCTGATTTGAACTAGAAGTACAAAGAAATGAATATTCACATTCAACCGGTTTTTTGTTGAGATTTTTGCTTTGTGTCTATCGCGTAGTGGGTGTGAGCGACTTCAGAGAAATTTTTCATTTAGATATTTTTAATAGCCACTAATTTTGCTAGACTTATATTTGAAAGGGTTTAAATCTGTTGGTGACTTCGTTGCTCTATTTTGTGTTATTACAATACATGTGTATTTTGCGATTTTCCAGTTTTGCTGATTGTTTTATGGGTAAATAGAACCTTTTGAACAGACAGACAGGATTCTAAAGTTGTTGAAGATTTTCTCAAACATATGCGAGTCTTCAAGCGTATCGTAAAGAAAACTACACGAGACTACATACTAACACAATTTGGACATACGAGTACAAAGTCACAGATTATAAACTTTCTGCTATTTTAACAGTAGTTTGTAGATTATAAAAAAAATATAAAAACTTGAAAGTAGGTACAAAATTAGAGAAAAATATAGATGCCCATAGCTCGTCGATGTTTCAAAAGTCGTTGCGTACTCTACTAGCCATTTTTATTTAATGTACGAACTATGGTTTACAAAATGAGTAAAATCAGACAATTGAACTGTTATAATTTTATCTGAAACAATTAAAGGAATATGTACAAAAGTATTGCGCTCAAATTTTTATTCGGTTTAAAATTATATAATAGATAAATACAATTTTGAGCAGTAAGCTATTATTTTGAATTTGTATAATTTGAATTTACTAAAACGATTGCGCACTTAAGGGCCTGATAAAGACACCCTGGGGGGTGATTGGGGAATCTTGTTACGGTGATTTTGTCTGAGATATATTGGAAGGTATGGCCTGGGCGAAACTAGGATTAACCAAGGGCCATACTGCCCCCTTAAAAACCCGACCCGGGACCCGGGTATGTCCTAAAACTGCAGACCAGAACCACCGGAGGATGGGCAGCAGCGTCCTAATAGTACACGGTGAACGTACTGCGATCCCCAAGCCGCCTGCCCAGCGTGGGGATTATGGCAACACCCCTCTCTATGAGAGAGGCCTTGTCCAACAGTGGACGTTAATTGGCTGATGATGTGATACTGCCCCCTTGAGAATGAAATTAAACGATTTTGATACTACCTAAGGCATAATATATATATTGTAAAATTTGTATTATAAAGGTCGAATAGATTATGTCCGAAAGTCCAATTATAACCTCGTATGTGTAGGTTACCTAACAATACCGTAAAATATTGCTTTCTGCAGAAAATATTTCTAGGATATTCACAAATGTTTAGTGACTGGTCGGATTTGAACCTGCAAGTGCACTCTTGGATTTACGCTTTGCCAATTAAGCTACAATCAACTTGTAAGTCATACAATGAGTTGTAAAAATCCAACTGTGGCAATATTTTAATAAAAATCTATTCACAATAATCATGTCCAAGACTTTGTACAAAATCGCTACAAAAACAATGGTTTGGAATAGTAACTTTTTTCTTAGCCTAAACTGTCCCACTGTTGGGCATTTCCATAAATCTCGGTCCTCCACCACTTCTTGCCAACCTCTCTTGAATGAGTCAAGAAAAACTTTTATTAACCTTTTAATGAAAAGAAAGCCACCCAAGCAAGCCAAGGAAGCCTGCGAAGCTAGCATTTTAGAAAGGGCCGTTTTAAGGGGGCCAAAGGGGGTTGACAGTTTATTAGAAAGTCTACGCGTACGAAGCCGTGGGCACATGGATAAATTGGACGACTAATCGCGACATCATATTCGCCCCTCGTTCATTTATTCTTGATACGGCACTGGATAGTACAGTAGGTATACGTTTCGTTGATAAATTGCGCAATTAAATTCCACTTAGCGACCTTTTATGTTGTAAGTAGCAATCAGGCCGGTCTTTCGCATTTTTTACGTGATTAGTGATCCGCTGGATTTTTATAATTAAGATATTATTGGAAAACTTCGGATTTAGGACGAGATGAAAAATAACTTGAGCTGAAAATTTGCGTAGTATTCAATTATCTTTGGAGTGTTTTTTTTTTGAAGATAAATTTGAATTTTGAATTCGTATTTGATTGAACTAAGCCAAAAGGAGATCATTGTACTCATCCTTATGAAGAAGGGTTAGTAAGAGATCAATCCTAAAATTGCGAACAAAAACATTTTGTTGAGCGTAATGAAATTTTTCTATGATACAGCTGTTTTTTTCGCAATTTCAGTGTTTGTCCCATAGTAAAAGATGTACGAAATTATGAATAACAATAGACAATATTTTATTAGGTACAAAATCCACACATATACAACACAAACATGAATACAATGACCTTCTTTCGGTGACTTGTATTGGTAGCTTCTAAAAGCTTTAGAAAAAACTTATGGTTTAGAACAAACTGGCGTATGCAGAAAGAGTTTATTCTCTGCAAAGCCTGCCATGACTTTTAGCGGAAACGAGCTGACGAAGAAGATGATACGAAGATTTAAATGTATTTAGCATAAGGTGCTTGGTAAAATTTATCTCTATATAATAATTAACAATATAAAAAACCGCCTTCATCAGAACTGGACCATATTGAAATGGGAAGCACCAGCTTTAAAAAAAAAAAAGAATCATTAAAATCGGTTCACCCAGTCAAAAACTCTGAGGTAACAAATATAAAAAATACAGTCGAATTAATAACCTCCTTCTTTTTGGAATTCGGTTAAAAATGATGATATACTCACTCATCATTCATTCCTAACGAGTATATTACTAAATACAATCAGTTTATGTATATCTATACTCTATATCTTCTATCTATACATATAAAAAAAACGTAGAGATAAAAAAAACTGTAATTGCGAGAGAAAAAAAACACAGGGCGGCTTAAAATAACCAGCTGAGCACGTTAAGACAGTTTGTAGAATTTTTGTCTGATTGTTTGTTTGTCCACGCACATTTCCTAAGCCACTGGCCAGATTTAAATGCGGCTTTCACAAATATGCTTAGGTATGACCAGATTGAAGTATAGGCTATGTTATTTTGCGCAAGGGCCAGATTAAGGGAGGAAAAAGGGTTGAAAGTTTATATGAAAATCTACGCGTACGAAGTCGTGGAAAACAGCAATAGTAATAAAATAAAATTGTTACAGAACAATGTCCCTGGTGCCGCCGGGGGGCGCTGAGTCGCCAAGTCCACGGCGTGCCGTGAGCCCACTGCTGGAGATGCGGCGGCCTCACTGTACGCTAGCTTGCGACTACTGCGCTGCTGTGCTCGAAGACAAGTTCAAACGTAAGTTTACATAAGAAATGTCTGATACATTCCATTCGTAACGAATGACTACCAACTAGGCCCCGATTCTTCTAAACCAATTGTTTTTAAATTGTTAATGAATTGCCTCATTTTTTATCTTTTGACACATTTTTTTTCTTGATCTATACCAAATGTGTCAAATGGGCATTTTTTGAGACAATTCATTAACAATTGAAAAACAATTGGATTAGTAGAATCGGGGCCCTGGACCAACGGGATAATAGCAAACAATGGCACGTTTGAACGTAGGTGTAGTTAAGTATCCACAGACAGGCAAGACAATGTTTAAGAATAGATGATGCGGTATCCATTGAATGGTGAATATTTACGAAGTATAAGCTACTATGACATTGGGCTGGCCATACCTACTGTAAAGCTCCTGATCATGAATCCGATACCGGCGTCGTGGTTTTATCATGGCACTAGCTGGTCACCGCCTGAAAGATCATACACATAACTATTATCATAGATCTATAGAAATTGCACACTGTGCAATTTTACCTGCAATATGTGGAATGAGCTGCCTCCCTTCTGCGGCGTTTCCAAGTAACTATCTATACCATGAGGTTCTGCAAAGGTGCTAATAATAGAGTCTCTAAAGGTCGTCAACGTACCTGTATTGGCCCTGGTGTTACAGGTTATGGTCATCGCTTACCATCGGGCGGCCTGTTGGCTTGTTTGCAATCTATGGCATAAAAAATCTACAAACGCTGGGTAGATGAGTTCTATTGTGGAAACCGCATATCAGCATACGTATGCTGATATGCGGTATCCCCCCTCCCGTCCCCCCCTTTGTGGTCAGGTGCAATGAACTATCTGCGAAAGAAGGCTGTGTTAAATAGATGCGTCCACTCCAATAGGATAGGAGGGAGCCAATAGGTGAACTAATAGCTGCACCCCGCGGTTTCACCCTTATAACATCAGCTACCGCCAGTGAAAGTCCTATAAAAATCGGTCCAGCCACTTTCTATTCCATAGGGAACCTACATATGCATACATAGATACTCATAAATTTTATGCATTAGAATAATATTTAAATTAATCGTTGACGAGTCTTGTTATACAATCTGCTAATGGACATTGATGGGCTACTTTTTCTAGGTGTAAATGCCATGTTTTTAGGCCTTTTTTTAATTTATTTCATATGTATACATAATAGTTTGAAAAATATGTACCGAAAAACTAAGATAAACTATCGATACTTAGCTTCACTACACGCACTGACATAATATCTCAAACTTAAATAAATTTTAAAGCTATACTTATAATTATTTACAAATAAGTACCTGAAATAATTTGACGAGCAAGCGTCTGTTCATCCTGGTAACATAATCAATACTAATACACAAAAAAAGCATAAATAAACATAAATAAAAAATTAGATCAATGATAAGTGTTACCTTCCTACCTCATCCTACGAAAAAACGTGTAATGTGAAGTCACGTAAAAATCGCTAGGATTCGGCCGCAGTCTGCAGTGCACGCTCGGAACCGGTTCTAGTCTAGTACATCAGCGATTACAACACATATACAGGTCGCTGTTTATCATATGAATAACTATGACTTAATGATATCCATTCACAATTGGTAAAATATTCATATATATACATATAAAATCAATTGTTGTTGTTTGTCTCGCTAAAACTCGTGAATACAGCTATGATGCAGGGGCCTTACGGCTATCTCTTAACGCGGGCTCGAAACAGCGCTGAAACAACGCAGTGTGGAAAATCAGGCGAACGCGATCCTTAGCACGTCGAGATACAGTTTGCGGTCGCGCAACTTTTCGCATTATCGCTTAAAATAGGTAGCCGTAAGTAAGCCTGGTACAAATAATGCAGATGCTGTATCCGACTCGTCCTAGTTATAAATAAATAAATATCTGGGACATTGAAGTTAGAAAGATAGTTGAATCGATTGTTGGAAACAGACGATGCTGTTTTACTTCCCACACACGTTTCTGTCTGTCTGAGTAAAATAAAATGCGCCACAAACAAGTGGCTCGAGTAATGAAAAGTTTTTACCAGAGGGCAGCAGATAAAACCTATGCGCCCGGGCGCTCGTCTATGTAGACTGAAATACCACATTTCACCGTATAGTTTCTTTTTGCGTATAAATTCGAGATTAGTGTGTATATAGTTACAATGCGCTAAGTCGTGAGGTCATTGTGTAACTTTTTCAATGAGGAAACCATGAAACATTGAAAGATTTGTTGACATAGGTAATTACGCTTCAAATTAGTAAAATACGCAATTTCGTTAACTTGGATGACATTATATTGTCATGAAATAACCGAATTTACCAGTTATTTTGATTTAAAAGCTAAACTACAAAAATATTTTTTATGAATTCTATGGGACTAATCAGAAAGTATTCCTTTCAATTTTTTTTCCAAATCAGTTCATAAATGATGGAGTTCTGAGGTAACAAACAAAAAATTATATATTTTTTTTAATGGCAAGTGCCTTTATTAAATAAACAAAATACTAGCTAAAACTACCACTAAATAAACAGTTAGACTGTCCATAGACCGTTGAAGATCTAAAGACAATCCAAATGCTCAAACCCACTATCAGTCGGCAGCGTAAAAATTATATGTTTCCTTAATGATACTGAGTGACGAGATGAGCGAAGTCGCTCGCCTGATGGCACTTCACGCTTGCCCATAACAGCTCAAAGCTACTCAGAATTTTGAACTTCAACAGTTCAAAACCTTGGATGGCAATTCACTGCGCTCGTCACCCCGATATATAAGATGTCAAATCTCTGTGTGCCCTGTAATTTCGCTGGAAACACTGCCCTTCAATCCGGAACACAGTAATGTTTGCACACTACTGCTTGGCGGTTGAATAACTGGCAAAGGTGTCGTACTTCCCCAGGCGGACCCCTGCAAAAAAGTCCTACCACTACAGAATAAAACTGAATTAAGAACCCCCGTCCCCCCGATAGCGTGCCTTGAAATAGGCCTATGTCCAGCTATGGATTAAGGTGGGCTAATTTTCATGATGACGGTGTCCGCCCTCATGACCCATACTATTTCTTTGTTTGATTTTAGCCGTTTAGTTAGGCAAAGAAACAAAAAACAGCCAGACAAAAAGGACTTTATTGCGCAGTAATAGTTAGTACAAGAATTTCAACTTTGTCTTCCAGGAGCGTTGAGTATCCTAATTTTCAAAAGAATTATTTTCCAGTCATATTATTCAAATATGACCATTTGAATTTCATGTTCCGAGTCTCAAGAGGCTTTTCGCGTTCTTTTCTATGAATGTTTCATAGAGTACCCAGAGGTGATTCATGTGGAGCTTGCTGTGAATCATTGAGGTAGACGAAGATACGAGATTTATCGGAACGAACGTAAAGAAGTTGTATTGGTATAAAACCTAGAAAGGAAATAAAATATCTTGCTATTTAGCTTGTGAGCTTCTTAAATGAGGCTGCCGGAATACATTATATAGGTTTTTTTTAATAAAAAGTAAACTTGCGAACTGCATGTTTCGCCTGATGGACGCAGAAACTGCCGCCTTGGACCCTTGAACACTAGCGGTGTTGACGGTGCTTTGCGTGCGGTGCCTCTAGGCTAGCGTCAACACCGTTATGGACACTCTTTTTGAAACGCTTAATGTTGAAGCTCGGCGAAAAGACCATTGGGGGAAAGACATTTCACACCTTGCAAGTCCGCGGAAGAAAGGAGCGGAAAATTGGACGGTGTGGGATTTTCAGCTTTGCGAAGTGTGGGGTGAGCTTTTTGACGGTGTGTCCGACGCAGGAATGAGAAAAAAAAGCTCTTCAGCGCATTCCCCGAAAAACAAGTGATAGAAATTAATGTAGAAAGAATCCACATCTCTTCGGAGGCTAAGTGGGTCCAGGTTAGTGGTTGTTATATAGGTTTTTGGCAACAGATGTTCTTGGCAACCTCCCATCATGATTTCCTCAAGATGTTTTCCTTCACCGGGCGCTCAGTTTGTCGTTGGGTTGAATCTAAGCCTCTGATGTAGATTAACAATACGCCAACCACTGACCACTGACCCATCATCCGCAGGCGGCTTGTAGAGGGCGTAGGAAGCTGACAACGATGAACCATTACATAATTAGCTGTTATAGAACAATGAACAAGGATTCTTAAATAAAATACGAACTGGTTCCAAGGCATTAAAACACTTTGATATTTTACTCGTTTATTAAACTATTATAGTTAAAAATAAACACAAAACGTGAACAAGGTATTTGAGTAATATGTTTAAACGTCAGACTGGAAGATGATTTATCGAGACCAGGTGCGTGGGATGGTGCTATCAATAAGGGGAAGATATCCTGAACATAATATTTTCATTTCATTCTATTTTATTCCAAAATTCACTAGCAAGTTAGTTCCCATCATACTTATAATATGGAATATTATTACTTTGTTTTCTTGAAAAAAAACCGCTCATATTTTTTTTTCTTTCAATGAATAAGTAGATAGTAAAACCAGTACATTTTGTCTCAAGAAAATCAATATTCGGGTCAATTTTGCACACACGGTCATCTGACCTGAAACTAAGCAAAGCTTGTTCTATGGATGCCACATACTGATACACATACATTATATATTTTTAAAGACATATTTAAATATATATTAACAAAAATACACAAATGTTCATCATGTCAGGCAGGTAGGTTTACTACCAACTGGGATACCGGGACAGTCAAATGCATACCAAATGCCACATTTTGTTTAAGAGCGCTGTTACATTTTGACGCCGCGCAAAGTTAGGTATTTTCGGCGGCCAACTACTATTATCTATTCTGTGTAGTGGCGAGACACGCGCAGTCTGCAGTGATACAGCTCGGCTAATGACGCGGGTTGACGAAATGGTCTTGATCCTTATAGTATCGTTTTTGGAGGAACTTTGATTAATCTAAATTAAGGTTGTGTAAACATACGTGACGTTATACTTGGATGGGTGATCTACGATATTTGCGCTAAACCCCACATTCATTTTAGGTTTAAAAATTCAAAGGTAACAAATACGCGTTTAATCAGTACCTACAGTACAGTTAATGTCAAACAAACAAACCGATTGTCAAAATTGTATTAGGTATTCAGAGTTGTCGTCTTAAGAATTTGCCCGAGGATAATAATAAAACAATAATAATTGAACATAATTATTATTGTTTTATCACAATACACACTATTATAAAATAACTGGCTGCGCCCGGCGGTTTCACCCGCGTGGTGATAAAAAGTGTGTGTTGATAAAAAATACTTTACGATCTATTCTCATATATACCTACCAAATATAGACAAAAATAAATAAATTTGTAGAGGCGTTTCGGAGGAAAGCGACCACAAACACCGTGACATGAGATTTTTTTATATATATAGATATGCAAGAGTATTTCTGTGAACCTAACCGTATATTACCTCAAACGACTAAATCATGATTGTGTGTCTGCATTTTCTTACTTGCACAATGCGCGTGAGATGGCACGCGATCGTGAACACAATCCAAACCACGAGTGGACATCCGCTATCAGCTCGCCAGCTACTAGGTGTCCCTGCGCTTGCGCATTTATCAGCATAAATATATAGGTACACCTAGTCTTCCATAGATATACTCTATTGGGTTGCAGCCAGGTTATGTGGGATTATACCCCCCCCCCCCGTGACCAGCCTTAGTGCTTTACAAGATGGCTCCGGGATCTCCAGAGGAACGCATCGGAGCCCTCAGCACTGCTATTAGCTTGTGGACGGTGTACACTCAAAAATCCCTCGACGCTCTGCGTGTCCAATACAATAATGCTTTCAGGATGCTGATGCGGCTCCTACGATTCTGCAGTGCATCCACCATGTTTGTGGAAGCTCGCACTGATGGGTTTGCAGCTATCATGCGCAAAAAGGTCGCCTCGCTTTTAAGTAGAACACGTGCGAATGACAACAGCATTCTGAAAGCAGTCACCGATAGATTTAACTGTCCCATCCTGCATCATCACATCAGGGTACTCTTGAAATGAATTAAAAAATTGACTTTTCTGTTTTGTTAATTTATTTCGAGTTTTAAATTGAATTTTGTAATTTTATAATTGTTCCGACTGATTTAATTATTTATTTTTAATTTATATTTTTACTAGTTAAAATTATGGATCTTTTGTGTCTGAAAATAAAATGATTTTGATTTAGTTTTTATTTAAATAATAATTACTTAAATTCTAAATTTTTATGATAACTTTTTGTTATTTTAAATTATTTAATTGTTTGCTTTGGCATAAGTATTATGATATATAAGAGAAGCCACTGGCACCCGACACACAGTCCCAGACTAGTTCGGGAGCCTATGGAAAACAAATTTTGTCAAAATAAATTACTTTGTTTGTTTGTTTGTTTTGACTGCGCTACTCTGCGAGACAACGCTGCGTGCTCCACTCGCGACAGCGTTGGTCACACCACGGTGTCATTCTCTCCCTGGGCACGCTTAAGTGGATGGTCAGAGCCCAACTTTGACCATCCCGAATCCGGAGGTCCCCTTTTAGTAGACTCTTAATACAGGCAGGGGGTACCGGTACCGTATTCTATTGCCCCGACACCAGGGCTAAAATATATACACCTACGTAATTAATGTTGTTTTGCTGTTGTAACAGGTAGCGCTGAGATGAGGAACCGAGGCACGTCTCCGCTCTCGGCGTCTCCACGACAGTCCCTGACCGGCGAGCCGCCTTGGACGCTGCCGGACGATGACCGCCCTGACTTCTCGGCACTCAAAGAAAATATACAGAGGATTAACAAGTAATTTGAGACGAAGTTTTTGATGAGAAACATCTATTAGCGCGCCTTGGCAGTAAAACGTTGGTGCGAAAACTCCCATTTTGTTTGTATATACGGAAAATATAATTATTACACGTGCGACATCCTTATTAATAAAACATACCTAGTTACTTACCATACTATGCCAATAAACAAGGTTACACGGAATGGTGGCATTAAGGTCATTATACTCATCATTATGAACAACTTTCACTGTAGGATTAAAGCTGAAATCCTTCGATCAAAAAAATACAAAGATACAACAATGACGCGCTAATCGCGGAAATACTCAATACGCAGCCAGAATGGATCCAAAGTCACGCGATAGTTGCACAAGCTGTTACACACCGTAAGAGCCGTAACAGACACGTCAACATAGCTGACGAACCACCGTCTGACAAACGGGATGGAAAGAGAAAATTGTCTCTTTCTCTCGGGAGAGAAGTTCCCACTTGCGATTCAGACAAAATCGCCGTCTCGCTTGCTCACCGACGGTTCCCGAGTATTGACGATGTTGTGCAAATCGAACAGACATTAGAGAACTGAGCCGTAAATGTATAAATATACGGTTGGTTTTGGTAAAATAGTTTTGTTTCGAGATAAATTGTATACAGCTGTTTATATATGAAACTGGGGAAGTTTAATTGACAAATTTTCTGCCCGTTGTGAGTTCTATTTATAATTTTTCAATGCTGAAATCACAAAAAATCTTTTCCATATATTTCATCGAGTGTGAATGACAATTTATCTATGGAACAGCTGATATTTTATCGTGATTTCTAGGTTGGTACTAGTAAAAGTTGTTCACAGTGATAAGTACAATGATTTCCTTTCGACATAGTACTACCTTTCTGTCACTCTGTAGGTATACCCACATTACCCACCACATATCTACCACGACTATTTAAATATATATTTTTTCATTGCTTCACCTTTTACCATTGACTTATGTATTCGTAAGGGCCAAGGCAATGGTACTTTAACAAATGTACTCAGTGGTGAGCCCAAGTAAATTGCTCACCAATGTGAACTCAGTTGCCCGACGAATTCTTCAGAGAATAGTTGTCTTACTTGAAAGTGCTGCTTGTGTGTCTACTATAGCCCAACATCTTCACACTAGGCGGCCTTTGTGAGGCCAACGCTGCCGCTATTTCTATGGCCTCCTAGTGGTCAGAAATAATGTAGTAGTTACATTTCGAATCGCTGACTCGAAAAGAAGAAGACTTGAAAGCGATGCTTCATGTATTTGGTACATCTGCATAATTCTGCCTTTTAATAATCTACTGCTGGACTTAGGCCTACCCCCGAAAAGGTAATTGGGCTATATCCACCACGCTGGCCCAGTTGCAGGTTGGTGGATTCACAACGCCATTGAATTTCTTCTCCGTAAGTATGCAGGTTTCTTCACGATGTTTTCCTTTACCGAAAAGCCAGTGGTATGAACATCCTTACATAAATTTCAAAGAGCTCATTGGTACGGGCCCGGGATTTGAACCCGCAACCTCACGCTTTCAAGTCTAGTGGTCTCCCAAATAGACTACCACGGCTATAAGTCCATATTATAGTATTACACCTACTGGGACGCGAATATTCGGTTTGGTTCTTCTGCAGGGACTGTGAAACCTCAACCCGACTGGACATGCTACTCACTCAAGTAGAACAGTACGCGAACAATCTAGAAGCCCTAGTAGAAGAACGGACTTCAGACTACTTAGAGGAGAAGCGGAAGTGCGAAGAACTACTATACCAGCTTTTGCCTAAGTGAGTGTTTTTATTCATGCTACGCTTGCGTTTATCTACATCAAACGTGAACTACGATTGATTTTTGACCCAATAATCAGACCTGATAGATACCAGATCTAAGTGGCAACTGTTTGTTAGTCTCTACTGTCTAGACTCTCTTATTCAACTGCTAGATATAAGAACTACTTTCTCATTTCGTTAGTCTGGGTCTCTCTTTTCATCATCATTGACAGTTTGAAGCCTCTCTTTTTACCTGTCTCGGTCTGCCTGCCTCTTGATGGTCGTTCGGGTTGTCAACAGATGGAACGCTTGGCCGCTGTCTGTAACCAATGTGTCAAGTGTTTATTTCACTTGTCATCACCACGTCTAGCTACGTGATCTACCCAGCGCTACTTGAGTAGCATAATATGATTTCCGATGCCCATGACTCTTCTTCGTCAGATTTTTTTATTTCAGACTGGGCGTCTGACTCGCTAGTAAGAGTTTCAATGAAATGTATGAAAAACTTGTGAGAACCACAAAATCGAGGAAGATACCATTCCATGGTATATGTTCTGAAAACCCGTACATAGCGCTTATAATTCCACTTTTATTGTGCGAATCGCTAGAATGTAGAATGCGCTGTCTGAATGGATGTTCCTAGTTACAATCTATGTGTCTTCAAGTCGCCAGCGAATCGATTTCTTGTAGGCAAACATGCTCTATTGTAGACTATATGGCTTAATACGAGGCGAGGTGACAGTCAAGTGCAAGCCAACCAAAACATACCAAAAGAATTGTACCTAGCGTGATTGCTATTGGCATAGTATTTTGTGCTTGCTTGAAGTCCAAAAAAAAATGACCCAAAACCGCATCGAGGTTATTCAAGTTCTTTATCATTCATCCCTAAACCCCTAATCTTAATAAAAAACCTTTTGAGATGAAATAAACATGTAGAACCGAACCATCTTGTATACTGTTCTGAACTCTGAATAGGTCTACAAAAAACGGCGGTTGACAGACCCGACATGTCTTTGCAACCCTTATTACCGAAGGAAAAAATGTCATCTAGATTTATTCAGACGCAAAGCCTACGTGTTAGGTTTATTTATAAAGCTTTACAAATAATTTAAAAATCATGCGTTTTAATCTAATTAATTATAGCCATTTCTATAATTTTATGTTCCAAAATATACGATAGGTCTACTGCCACCATAACTAAAACATAATGTTGAGATTAAGACACAATGTACAGATTGCCCTCTTTTGATATTAAGCTCTATGCGGTTTTTTTTAATTATAATTTTTATTTCACAGATCTGTTGCCTCCCAGCTGATAATGGGTCAGCCCGTGATGGCTGAAACCTATGATCAAGTGACCATCTACTTCAGCGATATCATTGGATTTACAAAGCTCTCAGCTGAGTCAACCCCTCTCGAGGTGGTCGACCTTCTCAACGACCTATATACCTGCTTCGATTCCATACTTGAGAATTTTGATGTATATAAGGTAAAGATAATTTTCCATCTCGTAATTTTACTTGGAATACGGGGAAAGAAACAGATATCCGGCAATAATAATAAAATAAATAAATAAATATCTGGGACATTATTGCACACACGGTCAATTATCCGGTATCCGGCCTATCTGGCCTTAATTTACTATCCGGCCAGATAGTGGATAAAATAATAGTAATAAACTGGATAATGGTATTAGGCCAGATACCGGATTTTAAGTAAGTTGGCCGTCACGGGATGCCCTGCAGATTTGTGTATCCGATTGCCGGATGTTCGTCTTCAAGGTTGGCAAGTCATCCGACATCAAAGTTGGCCGGTCACCCGGCATCAAGGTTGGCCGGATATTCGTTATCTGGCATCCGGTTAAACAGCTATATGTTACAGTACATAGTACGTAAGAACTCATCACAGAGTAGATATGACAAAGTAACAGAAACTATCAAGACCTAGTTAGTAATAAATCTTAATCCTGGATTCAATGTTACAATAATTATTTAACCAACAGATTTTTTTTTCTTCCCTCCTAAGAAAAATTTGGCGTCACACGTCTGTGTATTTATTTGTGTCAAGTATTGATATAATTTCAAATTTTAGTAAATATTTTAGGATATTATTACTCCTATTATTAAAACAATTTATTTTGCGGAATCGAAAACATCTATTTTTCACCTCTTGACAGGTCTCTTATAAAACAAAAAACAACTCTATTGAAATAAAATAATAAAGGCGACCGCGAAGGTCGCACTGGTGAAAAAGAGTTCCGCCACACCACCCCCCCACGGAGAAAGGAAGAATAAGCTGAAAAATTTATAAATAAATAAGATAATCACATATCTAAAATATTTCTAAACTTCACCCTCCTCCCGGACCGGGTGATGACAGGAGCTGGTGTAGGTGCAGGGACCAACGCAGGCGTGAAACTGCTAGCTGGAGTTGGCGCAGGCGGCACAATTGGTTCACAATTGCCAAACGCCGAATCCAAATGGGCAGGCTTAACGCGATCTATGCTAACTGTACGTTCCCTTCCATTAATATCGAGAGTGATCGTTTTGTCTCTTCGCCCGATGATACGATGAGGACCGGAATAAGGCGGCTGCAACGGCCTTCGCACTGAATCATCGCGTAGCATGGCATGCGACGCCTTAACTAAATCTTTAAATATGAAAGTCGATGGCTGGGCGTGGCGTGTAGCAAGGACAGGACGGAGAGCTTCCATATATTTGCGCAGCTCACGGACGAAATCTACAACGTCACTTGGGCTCTGCGATGTTATTGGAGGTATGACGAGTTCTCCAGGCAAGCGAAGAGTCTCTCCATAAACGAGCTCTGCAGAAGATGCCTTCAAATCTTCTTTGAGCGCCGTTCGCATCCCTAATAAAACTAACGGCAAAGCTCTTACCCATGTGTCATTATGACACATCAAAGATGCTTTAAGCTGCCGATGCATGCGTTCCACCATACCATTTGCGCAAGGATGGTAACTAGTCGTGCGCACCCGTTTGGTACCACATACATCCATTAGACGGTGAAACAACACAGATTCAAACTGCCGGCCCTGGTCGGTTGTCAAAATGTTTGGTACCCCAAAACGGGAAACCCAACCAGTTACGAATGTATCTGCTACCTCTTCTGCTGTGATTGATGACATAGGCCATACTTCAGGCCACCGTGTGTATCTATCAATCGCAGTCAGGCAATAATTGTACCCTTTCGAGTGAGGAAGTGGTCCAATAATGTCTAAATGCACCGACCTAAATCTGTTTGACGGTAATTTAAACTCTCCAAGTGGCGAATTAATATGTCGAGTTACTTTACTGAGTTGACAGCGTAAACAAGTTCGAGTCCATTCACGGCAATTTGCGTTTACTTGAGGCCATACATAACGCTCAGTTACCAAGCGAGTGGTTGCCCGCGCGCCAGGGTGACTGAGGTTGTGACACCTGTCGAATGCAGCTCGACGGAATGCTGGTGTCAGGTATGGACGTGGTCGCTCAGTTGAAGTATCACAAATTACTGTGATATTTGTGCCAGGGATGAGGATGGGTTCGAGCTTCAAAGACGAATTCCCACGCATACTAGCTAGCTCCTCATCCGATTCTTGCGATAACGCGAGTGCAGCAAAATCCTCTTCAAGAGAAATAGACTCAACGCGCGACATGGCATCAGCTACGATGTTATCAACCCCTTTAATATACATTACATCAGTAGTAAACTGGCTGATGAAAGACAGCTGGTTTAATTGGATAGGCGGCAATTTCTCACGTCGTTGTACAAAAGCGTATATTAGCGGCTTATGGTCAGTGTAGATAGTGACGTGTTGTACCTCCAACAGGTGCCTGAAGTGTTGAACACTCTCGTACACCGCAAGGAGTTCCCGATAGTACGCCGGCCACTGAGCCTGTTTAGCAGTCAGCTTTTTACTAAAATAGGCTAGTGGCTGCCAATCATCATTATCGACGCGCTGTTGTAGGCAAGAACCAACGTGCGTTCCTGAAGCGTCAGTAAACAACCCAACCTCAGCACTGTTATTTGGGTGTGCTAAAATTGTAGCGGACGTCAAGCTTTTCTTGCATTCTTCAAAGCACTTTTCTAGCTCAGGAGTCCACACAAAAGGTTTATTGCCTTTGCCTTGAATAGCAGTGATTGCTTCAATTAACGGCGCTTGGTACTTAGCCGTACTTGGCAAAAACCGGCGGTAGTAATTGACCATGCCTATGAATCTGCGCATACCCTGAACTGTCTTTGGGGGCGGGTAATCCACCAGAGAACGAATTCTGTCCTCAGGAGGACGCGTGCCCGCAGCATTGACTCGATGCCCAAGGAAAGATACTTCTGCGGCACCAAATACGGACTTGGCTGTATTAATCACAACGCCATAGTCGTGCAATCGCTGGAACAAGATTTCCAGATGCTGCGCATGCGCTATTTGGTCTTTTGAGTAAACCAAAATGTCATCAACATAGACATAGCAAAAATCTAAGCCACGGACTACTTCATCGATAAATCTCTGAAAAGTCTGCCCAGCATTACGCAAACCAAAAGTCATATACAGAAATTCATATAATCCAAATGGAGTAGTTATCGCTGTCTTGCACACGTCGCCTGGATTCACCGGTATCTGTTGATAGGCCTTGACCAAGTCTATAGTACTAAAAACGGTACAGCCAGACAAGTTGTGCGCATAATCACCTATGTATCGGACAGGGTAGCGATCAGGAATCGTTCGGCCGTTTAATGCACGATAATCACCGCAAGGACGCCACGTTGAGTCCTTTTTAGGTGCGAGATGCAGAGGCGATGACCAAGAGCTATCAGATGGTCGGCAAGTACCAGCTCGGACCATATCTTCGAACTCTTTTTTTGCAATGCCCAGTTTTAATGGTGCCAACCGACGCGGTCTAGATGTCACAGGGGGACCGTCGGTAGTGTTTATATAATGTACGGTGCTGTGTTTAATAATTCTAGGTGCACCAGGTGGTCGCGTTATACTTGGGTATTTCTCCAAGATCGCTGTGAATGGCGAGTCAGGAAGAGATACTACCTTCACACTTTGCTGTTCCGCGGTATAAAGGTCCGCGGACGAAATAAGCCCAGTTTTACTATCGCACAGCTTACCTTTTGAGCAATCGGGTAAAAGCTGGTAATGCGACAAAAAATCTACGCCAATAATACCACTTTCCACATCCGCCACGACAAAGTTCCAGGTGAAATCCCGTCGTAGCCCTAAATTTAAGTTCAACTGTACCAGTCCATATGTGATAATCTTACTGCCATTAGCTGCAACTAAACTATATGATAATGGCTGAAGCGTACGTCCTTTTATAAAGCTACGAGGAACGCAACAAATATCCGAACCAGTGTCCACCAAAAATTTCCGGTTGGATCTCCGGTCGGTCACGAAAAGGCGGCGACTAGCTGGCGAGCAACTGGATGTCGCCTTTAACAGTTGCTGTTTTGGTTTCCCTGATCACTAGGCGGGGAACCGGACCACTTACATGGAGGCACACATTTACGTGCTTTTGTCGCAAAACGGTCATGATAAAAGCACAAATCATAGTTACGTGAACGTGATCGGCTGCGACTACGATTACGGTTACGATTGAAGTCGCGACTACGCGTACCAACATGCGAGCTGCAACCAGCAGAGGAAAGTGACGCTACTAAACGGGTCAATTCATCAACTTTTTTAGTCAGCTCCTGTACAAGATCAGTATTCGAGTTAGGCGAAACCGTACATACCTCCAATGAAGTTGATTGAGCGTTAATTTCAGCCAAATTGTCCGCTAGTTCGCTTAGCTCAGCCAACGATTCTAATCGTTGAGCAGCCAAGACAGTTTGAAGATATCGTGGCAACCTGCTCATCCAAATTGTCTTCAGAATATCCTCCGGAAATGCTGCACCGGCTAATGATCTCAGATGACGCAGAAAAAACGACGGCTTTTGATCGCCGATCTGCTCCTTCTCTAGAAGACGGCGTATTTTCTGCTCCCGAGAATCTGAGAACCTAGATATTATTGCGTTGCGCAATTTCGTGTAGGGTTGCTCCCTCGGAGGTTGGATTATGAAATCCTCTACTTCGCGAGTACAATTGGTATCGAGGTGCGCAACTGCGTAATTAAACTTCGTGATTTCTTGGCTAATATTATTGATGGAAAATTGCGCCTCTAAACTCGCAAACCATAGGGCCGGGCGATCTCTACAAAATGGAGGGGTACGTATAGATACTCTGTTAATCATTACCTTCTCCGTACCGCCTGTGCCAGATCTGCTGTCACTGCTTGACATTTCACGTCCACCCGTACCCGCGGAAGCTGGTTTGAAGTCTTCCTGCTCACTGTCACTCATGACGTGTGCTGTCATGAAAAACCATGCTAAGAGAAAAACAAAATTCAAAAACAAAAACTGAAAACAAAAGAAACGTGGGAGTGTGGTGTGCGAATGCCCTACAAAAAACTTTGGTATAAAAATAACTTAAAAATATGTACAAAAATTCACCAAAATAAAATAAAATTAAATACACACACAAAAACACACAACAATATAAATCACACTTAGTCTTTTTAGTCCACACTGGTTCTTCCAAAAGATACTTCGACTTTAGTCTTGACGCGCTCCATGCGATTGTTGCCAGCAGTCAGCAGCACAGCTCTCGTAGTCGAATTCACCACTTCTTTTTCTACGTTTTCGTATTCTCGTCGACGAACAATCAGACGACCGTGGTCGCTTCACTCGTACCACCAAAGAAAGTACTCGTACCTATTTGCGTACCTTTGCTCTTCTTGTGTTCGAATCGTCTTAATTTATGTTGTGTTCGTATCGGGGTCACCAATTTAGGATATTATTACTCCTATTATTAAAACAATTTATTTTGCGGAATCGAAAACATCTATTTTTCACCTCTTGACAGGTCTCTTATAAAACAAAAAACAACTCTATTGAAATAAAATAATAAAGGCGACCGCGAAGGTCGCACTGGTGAAAAAGAGTTCCGCCACAATATCGTCAAACAAGTCCGGGTAAATACAAGGTAAGTCACGAGTCAAGTCTAAGTCATGCCCATATAAAGTGCCCCACCGCTTATATAATTGTCTACAGGCTTCTATGGATTTTTGGAAACAAATAAATAAATAAATAAATATCTGGGACATTATTGCACACATGGTCATCTGATCCCAAACTAAGCAAAGCTTGTAATATGGCTGCCAGAGACTGATATACATACATATATATTTTTAAATACATACTTAAATAGATATTAACACCCAGACATAGAACAAACACAAATGTTCATCACACAAATGTTTGTCCTATATGGGAATCGAACCCACGCCCCCAAGCACAGAAAGTAGGATCACTACCAACTGTGCCACCGAGGCAGTCAAAGACACGTTATACATCACAACACACATAATTATACATAATTAGATATACCACTTGTACACACTCGAGCACGATAACGAAATTTAATCTCTTTTCTATCCCTACATAGTATAAAATAATTACATAATTTATTTACATTGGCGCCAAATCTCCATTATAAAGTTCTAACAAGAAGTTCCCATATCAAGGTGCTTTAGACATGTTCATGATAGGTACTCGTATGTAGGGTTCACCTTTCACCCTTTTCAAAGGTCGTCCATGTATTTACTATTTACGAAGATAGCTATGACCAATACAAATATCATGTGGTCACATTTTGATTAACAGTCCAGTCAATTTAACTTCTTTATTAGCTATCTATAATTAAAAATGTTTTTATGATTGCGTATTTATGTATTTGTCTCAAATATAGAAATGTGTATATTAGGTTGATGATTCGACGAAATGTTGACTTGAAAGTCAACGTATTGAACTTATATAAAGTACTAATTGACGGACCATATTTGTCTTTTTCAAATAATTGAAATATTTGAAAGCTGAATATGTACTTTAAAATATTTCATAAATGAGCGACTTATAATAAATAAAATTTTATGAGTTCAGACATTTAATATTATAAAAGTAAAGCCCTCAATTTCTGCTCACTTGCTGACAAAACTTTGCGTCGTTAAATTTTAACTGACGTTGACGTAAATCACTTTTAGACGAATTTGAACCATAACACTGAATAAAACAAACATTAAATTTGTTTGTCTTTTATGACTATAGCTAAACTAAAATGGTATGACAAAACTTAATTGCATTTATTTGGTTTCTTTGTGTATAAGAGTAAAATAAGTTTATATATAGGTTGGTACTAGCTGTAACAGCGGCTTCGTCCACGATTTCATCAGAACAAAATAGCATATGTCCGTCCGTCCTCATGATACATACTATTACCTCGCAAATTTTTACCGAGATCGGTTAAATAAATAAATAAATATCTGGGACATTATTGCACACATGGTCATCTGACTCCAAACTAAGCAAAGCGTGTAATATGGCAGCCAGAGACTGATATACATACATATATATTTTTAAATACATACTTAAATAGATATTAACACCCAGACATAGAACAAACACAAATGTTCATCACACAAATGTTTGTCCTAGATGGGAATCGAACCCACGCCCCCAAGCGCAGAAAGTAGGTTCACTACCAACTGAGCCACCAGGGCAGTCCGGGTAGGGCAGGGCAGGGTTAAACCGTTTAGCCGTGATTATGTAGCAAAAAGACAGAGTTACTTTCGCATTTATAATATTAGTAAGTATGACTTAGTATGGATATAGCTAAAAATAACTATTTCAATTTCCTATCGATGTAATTAATATCCAAATTTTTCTAGGGAAAAAAATGCATGACCTTTTTTCTGGCTCCTAATAGTTATGGAAAAGACGTCTCCTTTAGAACTTTTTCAATTAAACCAGGCTCTCTGCTGGCTCAGGCTCTGAATGATCCCTTTTGGTCCCCTGTATAAATGTCATGGTAACTTTGTGCTTACCGACTTATAAAGACCATAGCCCAACGCCCACTATGAATAAATTTAAAGAGATTTTATAAAAATTAAGCGCTGGAGGCAATATTGGTGAGCAATAATCTGCCAGTCTTCGGATAGGTGACCGTAAGTGGTATTTAGAACTGAGCACTACAGTGGTTTGAACAGCATAGGTAATGTAACAGCACATAACATAACAACAGTCATATGTTTCGTCTTTTTTTCTTTGAGGAGTTTGGCGTTGTACGACTTATGCATTTGCCATTGTCAACTTTTTCTTCTTTTTTCCTCTTGAGAGGATTTTGGCATCCCACGTCTTGTAAAATTTGCGCATTTGCCAATGTCAAGTATAGAGATTTTTTAAGTTTTATTAAATATCATGAAACAAGTCATTGTCACCGTAAAAGTCAAGCAAAGTAAGTTTGGTCCAAGTCCAAAGCATGTCCTAAAAAAGTGTTGGAAACTTTTTAAGAGGCTTCTCCATAGAGAGTGCGTGGATGTGTGAACGCGTGGATGACGCAGTCTCAACATTTAGCTGACTTAGTTTGCATAGTATCTAAACCACTGAAGTGAGATTTTCTTCTGTGATCTGAATGATGACTTTTGATTTGTCCGTCATAATAATAATATAATCATTTAGCGGTGTTATTACATAAGATTACACTCGCTTTGCTATCGTGTCATCCCGTATTTTTTTAAACAATATTATATACGACAGGCTATGCTTATTTAATTTCCGTCCGCTGCTTAGAGAATGCCAGTTTTAGCGCCAGACTAGCTCGTTTGGGTTCGCACAGCGAATGAAAACATTTTTTTGCCACCTAATTACACTAAGCGGGTTAGTGTAATTAGGTGGCAAAAAAACAAAAACATAGCAAACAGAGAACAAACTATAACATTTTCTAGAGCGCGCGCTACATGCGTCTAACAGCTGCATTGACATTGTAAAAATCTGAATTAAAGCATTTTCTTTTAACATTTTACTGTAGTAGGTATATTGGCTACCAGCTACGCAATCTTACGTTCTAAAAGCCAGTAAAAGTGATCAGAATTTACTATTCTAGTTCATTTTTTTAACCAACTTCCAAAAAAGAGGAGGTTCTCAATTCGTTTTTTTAATATTTGTTACCAAACAATAAAAAATGGTCCAGCTCTGTCATTTTTATGAAGTCGGTTTTTTATATTGATAATTAGTAAATGTCATGCTGGCAACTGTCAGACGCATTCTTTCAGATACCACACCGTTGTAATTTTCTTGCAGTCACAAATTTTTTTTTGTAAAAAGAAAATAAAGGAGAAAAATATTAATATTATTTTCTCTTTTTTCTTAAACAGGTGGAGACAATAGGCGACGCTTACATGGTGGTATCGGGGTTACCCATGCGTAACGGTAACCGTCACGCAGCGGAAATAGCTCGGATGTCACTGGCACTCCTTAATACAGTCCGGGGCAGGACAGTGCCGCATCGACCTGGCGAGAGACTTTTGCTCAGGATCGGCATGCACACAGGTATCAATACATTAAACAATAATAACATTGATCACGTGACAATGGTGGAATCACTCAAAAAACCGATAACCGATTGGGAACCGGAAGACGCACGTAGTCAGGCCTCCTACTAGATAGACTGACGACACCGTTAGAGTCGCGGGTATCCAGTGGATGTAGATGGCAGGCTGTCGTTCGGTTTGGGTCTAATGTTCAACAGTGGACGTCTTTCAGTTTCAAAATAGTTAAAGAAATATTTTTTTATCTGTATAATATGTATTATTTATGTATACCTATCACTGTTCTTTAAAAGTTGACGTGCGATTTTCAGTTATGCCTCTCTCAGTGTAAATAAGATTTGGTGAGATTTTACTGGACCCCTTTTTACTGAATCATTGGTAGAACCCATATCTGTGGTAAAACAAATTGTTACAAACCGGGTTTCAAATTTCGATCCAATTAAAACGGATCCTGAATAAAAAATGGTCTGAAATTGGGAAAAGTCTATTTAAGTAAGAAAATTCGTAACTCTTTCTCCCGAGGTTAATTTACTTTGGTCAAGGAAACAGGAGAGGTAAGTAACTTTTACTCGTGGACTTAAGTATTAACTCGGTTAATACTTTGTCGAAAAAAGCTCTCTGATTTGGTTAATTGGAGTTCTTTTCTTTTGATTCCACCTTATTACCAGCTAGCGATTATATTTAGTCAGAATTATATAAAATTATCGTTTCCCTCTGCTGTTACTTAATTTCTAGGACAGCATAAACAATACATAAAAGAACACTAGCCAAGTGCGAGTTGGACTCGCCGCGCACCCAGGGCTCTGCACGCAAAGAATGTGTTATTTTTTTCTTCATTTAGTAGGAATCTATAGCGCGCACCCGTCCAGCCGGCTATTCTGCAAGCTAAGTGAACGTGCAATTGAGGTGATAATCTAAGTGACCGTGTTTTTTTCTTGTCGATTACCATAGAGAAATGTCAAAATGTCGAATGATCACCCTTGACTGTAGTCCCTTACCTTTATAATTCGATATTTTGACATTTATCTGCTAAAATAGGCAAGAAAAAATCACATTCACTTAGCTTATCACTTCACTTGCGCGTCACTTAGCTTGCAGAATAAACCGGCTGCACTTAGCCGGTGTTTTATTCGTTGTTGTTTTATTTTAGTGTGTTCTTTAACCATGCTAAGCTTGACGCTTGTACATAACTACCGTTTATAAAAACTAATACGTTTGTTGTATGTGTATCTGTTTGTTGTTTAGTGTGCTTATATTTTTATCCGACTACTAGCAAAACGGGGGTTATGAGTTAGATGTCTATGTATTTATGTATTTATTCATGTGTACCGTCTCATCTCCTGAACTACTTAGCATATTTAACTTATGAGATGTTTATCGACGCGTTTTAATACTCCTCGTGTCATAATATTCTTGGCTGTAACGGCTAGTTTTATGCACTTGTAGTACAAACTACTATTTAATGTAGCCTTTTAAAATGTTTTTGCATTTGTCAGAGCTAAAAAAACTTGGACTGAGTATAGTGGAACGACGGTGGTATCGATGCAAGATGGTGTTACGTAAAATTTTCGCCGATTGTGAACTGTTTTTTTTTTTTTTTTTAATAGGTTATTAATATTGGGTGGAAAAAGATTCCAGATATACTTAAACGTGGAAAATAGGGATGGATCCTGATTATTGAACTTTTTGTGAAGACGTTTGTTATTTTTTTTAATGACAATGTATTATTTTTATTTAAAAAAAGCTATTATAGTTATTTAATGATTCGTCTATTAACAAAAATATAATCTCTCGTTTTGTTTTTTAGGAATAGGCTTGCGTTTGACTGTCCACTCGCCTGATGTTAAGCGATGATGCGGTGTACACTGGAGCACGCTTGCCTAAAAGAAACCGATTCACTCGTGATTTGAAGATACCCAGATTGTAACTAACGTAACTTGTACTCTCGTATTTCTCTTTTATTAACCCTTCTATATCTGATCGTAGGTCCATGCGTTGCTGGCGTGGTGGGTCTGAAGATGCCCCGGTACTGCCTGTTTGGAGACACAGTCAATACAGCCTCGAGGATGGAGTCACATGGGGAAGCTCTAAAGATTCACGTCAGCCCGAAGACCAAAGAAGTTCTGGACCTGTATGATACTTTTGAGCTGGAGTGCAGAGGAGAAATCACTATGAAGGTGGGTATAGGTTTTTGCAGCTAGCTCCCGCTTTGTTAAGATCAATTAACACCATTTCTATTTTTAATTCAACATCGGTTTGCATTTAAAGATTATACACAATTAAAAAAAAGGTCGACTGGCAGAATTCGGCTTGCGCCATCCATAATATCCGGCCTTACGGCCAAAGTGCTGTATCCTACGCTAAACTACGGCCGTTTTTTGTCGGTGTCAAAGTTATTGAGTTGTCTTGGCATCCAATCTAAGAGTTCGTGACGCCATCTATAATTTTTGCTATCTGCAAGCAAAAGAGCTAGAAGCTTTACAGGCCCCAAAGCTGACTGTAAGATAACGCCTTTTGACGCCACACCAAGAACAACTTGAAATGTCGAACATCACTTCAAAATGTTAAAATTACTTTTGGTGCTCGTATTTGTTAAAATATTGCCTGGTGTTAAGCAAAGATACCTACTGGGTAGAATAGAGCCCGCTTATCTCGAAAGAACTTCTTTAATGATTTAATAACAAAAATAATTTCTTACAGGGTAAAGGCAAAATGACTACGTATTGGTTAATAGGCGAGAAGAAACCTCAAAATCAAGAGATTCAATCATATGACCAATCAAATCACATTCAAAACAGCATTGTGAACCCGAGCATTACTTTCCAAGGTCCTGATAGCCCAGCGTCTCATTCCCTCACACACAGTCACAGCCCTGATCAAAATAATGAACCCAAAGAAAGAAATACTCCTATAGAAATCCTTAACGAAAAAGATCGCATCAAACATGAAATAGCAACATTTGTAGCTAAGGACCTAATTAATAACATCGACAATGCCGTAAGAGAATTCAGAAAATCACAAAGTGCTCACTTCAATTCTGTCTCGACTAAAGAGTTTAACTCAACACAAGTCAAAGAAGCTAAGCCTTTCTGTAACGGGGGCGAGAAAGGATTAATAACGCCTACGTATGATAAAGAACTAGTCATCAGCAAAGGAAAAGTGCGAGATGTCGTAAACCGATTTAACAGCGTTGTTGTTACTGGCGATTTGAAAAATAAAGCTAAATCAATGAAAGACGAAGACTGAGAAGTTATACATGCTCTACGCCCGGTCTAACAGTACTTTGTTTTAGAAATAAAAAATACCAATTTTTATTTGGAGTATCGTGCCAAGCACATTCCGTTTCACGCTCCTGTTATATTAATTAAATGAAATTAGATGTATGTGAATTTATTTAGTTGTTGTAGTGGGTGACAAAGTACCCTCCGAATTTTTAGGTAAGAGTAGAAGAATTTATTATAGATATACGTTTATAGTTTATAGGATAAGACAAATTTCGCATATGCGATCCAAAGAAAGATGTAGTGAGAATTGAATGTAATGTATTATACACCTAGGCCCTGTAGTGTTTTTACTGACCTTTTATACTTCCGTATCTTTCTAACTGTATACCCTATCCATGTAAGATTTAGGGTAGATTATACTCTCACGACCTTACTTAGAAACATTAGTTAAGTTTATATACTTTAACATTGCTGTGACAACTTCTCGCCGACGGAAATTATCACGTGCGAAAACGCGACAGAATTTTTAACCATAGGCTAATTGAACTAATCTTTTAAAGTTAGGTTGATAATGCCTCAGTACAATTTCTAATTACGTCATAAAGTAAGGTGACACGAGGTAAAAGTTAAAGTATTTCATTAGTTCTCATTGAATTATAGACGTATGAGCTAGTGGCATTGATTTACTTTGCGTCCAAAATAAAATGTTATTTTCTAAATCACAATATAGAAAAACAATGTTTTCATCTAATTATGATATAATAGGTCGGGGAAAAAGTCTTTTCGTATTTTGTATGTATAAGGTTGTAGTAAAAATCTCATCCGTTGTACTGTTTGTATCTGGCTGGTTTTGATACCATTAAAAATATGACATTTTAAAAAAGGAATACAAAAAGTAAAAAGCAATTTCCCGCCATTTTTCAATTGTTTTTTTGTTTGATAAAATGAGTGAATCTAACGAAGAAATTCGATATATTGTGAAATTTTATTACAAAAAAGGGAAAACTGCGACACAAGCCGCGAAAAAAATTTGTGACGTTTATGGACCTAATGCAGTGTCATCAAGAGTAACACAATGTTGGTTCAAGCGTTTTCAGTCCGGGAATTTTGATGTCAAAGATGCAGCTCGCTCTGGTCGCCCTGTTACGGATAAAGTAGATGCCATTTCTGAAAAAGTGGACCAAGATCGGCATATTAATAGTTACGACGTAGCTGAAGAACTGGGGATTGACCACAAAACAGTTTTGACCCATTTGAAAAAAACTGGGTATAAAAAAAAACTCGATATTTGGGTGCCACAAAAGCTCACTGAAAGAAACCAAATGAATCGTGTACTCATTTGCGACTCTCTATTGAAACGTAAAGAAACCGAACCGTTTTTGAAAAGATTGATCACTGGTGATGAAAAATGGATCACCTACGACAAGAATGTGCGCAAACGATCATGGTCAAAGGGCAGTGAAGCACCACAGACTGTAGCGAAACCCGGATTAACACGTAATAAGGTGATGCTGTGTGTATGGTGGGATTGGCAGGGCATCGTTCATTATGAGCTTTTACCGCCGGGCAAAACCATCGATTCGGATCTCTACTGCCAACAGCAGATGAGACTCAAACAAGAAATTGAGAAAAAACGGCCGGAATTGATCAACAGAAAGAGTGTGGTCTTTCATCATGATAACGCCAGACCGCACACATCTTTGGCCACTCAGCAAAAATTTAGAGAGCTTGGTTGGGAAGTGTTAATGCATCCACCATATAGCCCTGACCTTGCACCCTCAGATTTCCACCTGTTTCAATCTCTTCAGAATTCTTTGGGTAGTGTTAGATTAACATCAAGAGAGGACTGTCAAAACTACTTGTTGCATTTTTTTGATCAGAAGTCCCAAAAATTCTACAGCAACGGGATCATGTCACTACCTACAAGATGGCAACAGGTTATCGAACAAAATGGCACATATATATTATAATTAAATGTAATTAAACTTGAAAAAAATATGTCTTGAATTTGTTTAAAAAATACGAAGAAACTTTTTCCCCGACCTTATAGGTTGAAATCGATTATGATATGGATACAGTCGCTTATTTCTTTGTTGATGATTTACTATACTTAAAACGTTACTGAAATTGAAAACTGCTTGAAAATTTATTTGTTAACCTATTTTTTTGTTAGGAATCGAGCTGAATATATGTTTCTTAACAAAATGTCTTTGAATCGTACTAATTTTACTGCGACATTATCTCCAAAGATAAAGCTTATAAGCATTATTTTAGTGGAATCTTTTGCGATCTCAATAATTATGACTCCTATTTTCATTTATTGATAGTCGTTATGTTTTATCTCGAGTAGCTTTGGAACGACTAGGTTGTAAGCCATAGGAGTAGCCTATTTATTTTTATGATCCGCTATCGTCGGGATGATACTTGTCTGTTCCAACCAAGATTTGTAAATAAAATTATCACAAATTAAGTATCAATAAATATTGACAAAATATTGTCATTGGATTATCCTGTTTTGTTCGAATAAAAACTTCAAAAAGAATCCGATATTAATATTATACGTAGTATTACAGTTCAATCTAATGATTTTTTTTAGACTTATTTATGACTGCGATAGTCGTTTTTATTAGTCGTTACGGTTTAATTGGAGTAGCTTTGAAACGACTAAATTGTAAGCCTTAGGGAAGCCACCTAATTATTTTTATGGTCGCTGTCGTTTTCATCATATATCAGGTTTAACCGAAAATGTTTTGTGATATTGTTAACTAAATCTCATTATTTATTACAGTTTAACCAACGAGGAGTGTTGTTGGAATAGTTACACCGTGTTTTGTCTTTTTCTCTCTTTAAAGAGTTGAACTCGATCGAAAAAGACAAAAGATGGCGTAACTATTCCAAGGTTACTCTACGTTTATTAATAGGGGTATATGTCTATTGTTTGAAGTTTTTTCTATCCATAAATAGAACATGTTGAAGATTGTTTTTATTAATTACCTTTATAATTTACTTTAGTGAAATTTATTGTGATCATATTGTATCACTATGATTGTGTTTTATGTTATGGTTTAAGTAGAGTAGCTTTGGAACGACTTAATTGTAAACCTTAGGATAGTCAGCTATTTATTTGTATGGTCGATATCGCTTCCATCGTCTATCTGGTTTAACTGAAAATGTTATGTGATGTTTTTAATCAAATTTCATTATTTATTACAGTTTAAGTGTATTGTTAAAAGTTCCTTCCATTTATGAATAGAATTTGTTGCAAATTGTTTTAATCAATTAGTATTATAGTTTAATTTATTGGAATTTATTTTGATGTCATTAATGACTATAATTGTCTTTTAAAATATTCGTTATGGTAACTGGAGCAGCTATGAAGCGACTAAGTTGTAAGCCTTAGGATATTTACCTATTCATTTCATGGTCACTATCGTTTCCATCATCTATCTGGTTTAACCGAAAATCGTATGTGATATTGTTAACTAAATGTCACTATTGCAAATTATTTTAATCAATTAGTATTGTAGACCTTAGTGGAATTGATTATGATCTCATTTATGACTATGACTGTCGTTTAAAATAGTCGTTACGGCTTTACTGATGTAGCTTTGAAACGACTAAGTTGTACCTAAGCCTTAAGATAGTTACCTACTTAGTTTTATGGTCACTATCGTTTGAATTTGGTTTAACCGAAAATGTTTTGTGATATTGTTAACTAAAATTAACTACTTATTGCAGTTTAACTATATTGTTTAAAGTTCTTTCTATCTATGAATAGAATTTGTTGCGAATTGTTTTAATCAATTCAATAAAGAAAATTATTAAAAACTTAAGTGATATTATTTCGTTTTTACGGCTCCGTACCTAAAAATTGTCAACCCTATTACAAAGTCTATACTGTATGTGCGTCTGTCTGTCACTTGGTGGTCAGTAACCTTACAGAAAATGTTTTTTGTAAAATGGTAATAAGTATTTACAAGCGTTAAACTGGATAATTATAGTATACACTCTAAAGTAAAACAACAAATAGTAATCACCGGCCAAGTTCGGTTCAGGCGCGCGACGATTAAAGATCCAGAAATGAATGAAAAAATATATATATGCGGAACCCTTGGTAAGTCCTCGCATTTGGCCGCTGTTTATTTTTCAACCCAACTCTTAGATCATAATAGTTTTTTTTACCATTGCCACTCGAAAAAGAACATCTGATCCATCGATAACAAAGATAAAACGTTTTTTTAGTTACGGAGTGAATAAAACATTTTGTAAAGTTATATGATTATTTACGGGATATTTACCGTGGTAAGGTTGTGGAAGGAGCTCCCGATATTTCGGCGCAGTAACATGCACCATGTTCACGGGAAGACGTACGGGACGGGACGGGACGGGAGGTTTTAGTGAACAACCGTGATAGTTTAAAACAGTGTAAAACATTTTGTATTTGGAGCACGCATGAATTAAAAAAATTAGGTTCAACAAATAAATAATACGTGTTTAACGTACCTACCGGCTAGTATTACATTCTCTTTGCTACCGGCTGGCTGAATGGAGCAAAATTTATAATAATTAAATTTGACATCTGACATCTTTGACAGCTCATGGAGCTACCAAATTTAAATGAAGAAAAAAATATTCCGACAATTTTAGTTATAGTTTATTTTATTTTATCGTATCTACTACTTTACTAGTATTTATTTTCTCGCAGTCAATGGTAAAAAGAAAAGAACACAACCCGTGAAAAAAAAATGTCATCTCGGTCTAGTCTACAGAAACGGGACATACATACATACATATACGGGAAGTCTTCCCGTGAACATGGTGCATGTAACTGCGCCGAAATATCGGGAGCTCCTTCCACAACCTTACCACGGTAAATATCCCGTAAATAATCATTTAACTTTAAAAAAATACGTCTCATCTGGTTATCAGATCGATCTTCCACGTCTCTAACTAGTCTTTGTATCCGTCGCTCCGCTCAGGATTCTTCTCTAGCATCCTTCGCTGTTCTAGTGATCCATTTTTACCAACTTCCAAAAAGGAGGAGGTACTATGTTCGTCTGTATGTTTTTTTAGTCCCTCAATTATTATTATTTTTTCACTTGTATGATCTACTATTGCCACTCGACGTCATATTTGTCTCCACCTACGAACATTACAAGGCCGGACTAGGAAGACTCAAGCAAAACAAATATTTATTTGGCCGCTTGATTTATCACTCCGTCAAAATATTGGACTATGAAAAATGATATCTACTTAGAAGCAACTATACACTTAAGCGACTTACGCGACTGCGAGTAGAGTAGGTAAGAGTAAGTAGGTAAGGGTAAGAGAGTAGGTTAACATCCGCCGTACGGCCTACGTTGATTGATGTTCATGGTTCGTCGGAGCTTCTATAGATAATCACTATGTTTATGTAAATTATTTTAATCCCCAAAATTGTAGTAAAACGCTAGCTCATAATATTACTCATAAAAATTTTGCTATTTACCTATTTCTTTATAATTGAAGAACATCTTGTTATGAAGAACAAAATGTTCTTTTCGATTAAAAAGGGAAAAAAAGTGTTTAGAAATTAAAACTTGATTTGCAGACAAAACCCGTGTTTTCACAAATTTTCGTACATATATTAACTATCTTATATGACACCTCCATAATCACGTCATTTAATTGTTGATATCGACACTCGATTCACTAATGTGCTTAAATGAAATGCTTAGGTGTGTCCAGAAAAGTGCAATAACAATTTTCCCGTCTTCAATTCCGTGATGGATTTGGGAGTGGTCTACCATTAATTTTGTATTGCTTCACTGTCAGAAATAGCTGGTAAAGGTTACCCGTTAGTAGTTGAAAGAAAATATTTAATTTTTTCCTTGACGAAATAATAAACGCACAATGAAACTAGGTATGTCGGTGAGAAATATACGCTTGTTTCAATTTGAATATCCGCTCGTATGTAACGTACCGATAATCATAACGTTTTATTTTATAATGAGACCAATTTACTCAAGACTCGCTTCCGTTTTTCGGCCTTAGATATAAAAAAAAAAATGTCATACTGTATTATTTTGTCAATCACATAACTGCACTGTATTTTTTACTTTATTTGTGAAATGTTTTAAGGCTTGTTTTTGCTAATGCTGTTTATTTTTCGTAAATAAATACATGAAAAACTTAGAAGACTCTCAGATTGTAACTATCGAGGAACACCCATTCAGGCAGAGCTATCCACAGACTAGCAGTTAGCATAATAACATTGCAATCAAAGCGCTTCGTACGAGTTTTCGCAATATCAACTATAAAGCGGAGACAAGTTTTCGTGCCAACTCTGGCAGTCTGGTAGAAAAATGGGCAGGAGGGAATTAGATCATGCAGATCATGAGATTTATTACCATTTATTTACATTGAAAAACAATACAGAATTTGAATGAAATTCAAAATGGCTGTAGCTTATTCCTTCCAATAACACATTTTATTGCGGAAAAGTCGATAGAAAATCAGGTAAAACCGCGTGGTGCATTTAGTATTTCATGTAGAGCCAATAGTTCATTGACAGGTCAGCCTGGCAATTCTCAAGAGATAAGCTAACGAACCCATCTTGAGGATGCCAATAATTTCTCGTCAGCAAATCCTAGATACAGGGTCATAAGCTAGGGGTGTACTATATATAATCTCTAGGTGTGTATGAAAGCAGATCATTGTACTCGTCATTATGGACAACTTATACCATGGGACCAACCCAGAAATTGCAAAAAAAACGTTAATTTTTTATCTAAGTTTGGTACCTTTTTAGTCCTCACACGACTTTAAAATCCTTGTATAAAATATTATTTTGGTTCCTTGTAGTGACATATTAACTTACACACCGCCGGAGGATGGGCAGTAGCATCCTATTAGTACACGGTGAACGTACTGCGATCCCCAAGTCGCCTGCCAAACGTGGGGATTATGGCAACACCCCTCTCTAAGAGTTTGTTGAATAATGATGTTGATTAACTTAAAATATTAAAACACATTTTTAACCAACTTCAAAAACGAGGACGGTTCTATGTTCCACTGCATTTTTTATGTATGTTAACCGATTTCTCCGCCATCTGCTGACCGTATTAAAAAAACTTTCGGTTCGGTTCGGTAGGATATACTTCCAATTTGGTCCCATTGTCACCAAGTTAGGATCTGATGATGTGATTCCAGGGAAATCGAGGGCAACCCTCAAATTTTATAGGAGCTTATTACCTTTTTCATATATTTTTAAGGTCGCTTTTTAATGTGATCCACTTATTTTTTTTTGGCTATCATGGCACATTTTTAGGGTTCTGTATCCAAAGGGCGTAAACGGGACCCTATTACTAAACCTAAGCTGTCTGACTGACTGTTTGTCTGTCCGTCCCGTCCGTCTGTTCGTCTGTCCGTCCTACCTTTTGACGGCTGAATCTAGAACCGCAATAAATATTCTTTTGAAATTTTCACAGAATATGTTATGTTATGGCGGATTACCTAAGAAATAATAATAAACTTAAAAAGTTAAAACTAAAGGTGGTTGAGTCCACGGAACACTATTACTCCTAGCGGAGGTTGAGTCCCCATACAACAAACGTATTTTTGTGTTTGCTTTAGAGTAAAAATGGTAATACGTAAAAGTGTCAAACTTGGCATGATTATAGGACACACTCTAAAGTAGGTATAACAACAAAATATAATAAAAAATTGTGATGATGATGAAAAGTAGCCTTAGTATTAATCCAGGACATAAGCAATCTATATTACCAATATGGATTGCTGATTGACTGCTTATTAATAGATCATATTTGACATCTGTCAGTCTATTGTTATGTTATTGTTAATCAGTCAAAAAAATCGCGAAATTTCCTTAATTTCACAATTGCTTAGCTAAAAAATAAGCAATTGTGCAGTACTAACTTTGGAAAAATTAATAATGTCGTTACAAGGTTATGTTGTTGAATTTTATGAAGTGTCATAATAATGTGTTCTATGAAATTGGTCCTACTTTAAGTACAACCAAGAACGTTGAAAGGCTAAGTACAAAGAAGAGAGAAAGAGAGAGAGAGAGAGAGAGAGAGAGAGAGAGAGAGGAACAAAGGTAAATATAATTAAGCAATAACTTACTTTTAACTTACATACTTTTTTTTACTTTTAATAACTTTGCCTAGATCTGTGGTCCAGTCATGTTGTAACCTTCTGGTAATTATTACATTGTGTTATGACGAAGCGGTAACTTAGGCCTGCTCATAATTATGTTAATGGGAACTCATAAATACGTGGAAAGTTGGCTGCTATTTATTGGGGAAATGAAGTCGTTTACCGAAATACAGACTTGGTATTCTTACCTATTTATACCTACCTAGTTAAATGGAACGTCGTAGCGCTCGTTTGTAAAAAATGACGTAGGAGCGAAGCTAATAAAACCGGCGAATTGCGAATTGGGCTCGCGCACTGAGGGTTCCTTACCACCACAAAATACAATAAATATGAATTAAAATAAAACCGGCCAAGTGAGAGTTGGACTCACGCACGAAGGGTTGCGTACCATTATCTACGTTTACATTATCATTTACATTATCTACATTATCACGTTTGTTGTATGGGAGCCTCCTTAAATATTTATTTTATTCTATTTTTTTTGTATTTTTTGTTATAGCGGCAACAGAAAGATATCATCTGTGAAAATTTCACCTGCCTAACTCTCACGGTTCATGAGATACAGCCTGGTGACATACAGACGGACAGACGGACGTACATCGAAGTCTTGGTAATAGGGGTTTTACCCTGTGGGTACGGAACCCTAAAAACCGACATCAAAATTATTATAATATGCAATTTTGATTCGGTGAAAGATGTTATAAGGACATCCAAGTAACTGAATACGTTGCTTAACTTGGCAATAAACAGAAATTTGTCACCGAGTCGCACTTGAGACCGGAGCGCAGCTTGTTAAATAATATAAAATCTTGCGATTGGTTTTTAGTAGGAGGGTTAAAAATAACCCTGTAAGCTTGTGAGATCTAAAGCTGGCGATGAAGAAAACTTACTCAAGTAAACTCTTACTCAACTCATGAATATGACGTCTGCTGATTCTAGTCAGGTTGGTACAGAATCACTCAACTGATTATTTTTTTAAGGGCCATTTCCCGGCTATATATATTTTGCACATTAAAAGAATTATGATAAAAAACCAGACAACTTCGAGTAGGACTCAAACCTTGAGTGTTCCGTACAAACTTAATAAATATCTATGTATGTAGAATTATAGATAGTTCACATTCACATGATTCTAGGTCAAAGAGAATTACCATATAGGTTTTGATTCCCTTGCGAGTGTCAAAATATGCAGCATAAACAGCCGTATCTTTTGATTGCGTTGACTTAGAAGTATGAAGTGAGCTCTAACGCTCTAAGGCATTGCAGATTTGAGTATTTGATATTAAATTCAACTTGACACCTCCACGCGTTTCAAAGGAAAAATATCTTGACAGACAGACATACGGACAACGAAGTGATCCTATAAGGGTATCATTTTCCTTTTTTGAGTTACGGAATCCAAAAAATCACAGTGAAAAATTCTTAAATAGTAAGGTACTCATTCATATTTTTTGTACTATTATTTTGTTCTGTGCTTATTTATGTGTGTGAATCACGAATAACGATTGTCTAAACAAAGTTTATCTAAGCACCAAATTTTCGTATAGTTTAGATGTGCGAAAACTTGAAAAAGACATTTAGTTTTATTTTGTTACCCTTCTAATTTCAGATAATAAAGTTTTTTTTTTTTGTGATTTAGTATTCATATTAACTTAACGGCTTATACCCTGGATTAACATTTAAACTCGGTCCAAGATTTATATAATCGAGCTGCAATAATATTGCAAAAAGCTGAATAAAACCACGAATCCTGATAATTTTCATTAGGTTTTTGAACGTACCTAAGACTGAAGCAGGTACTACAGTGGAATATTAAAATAAAATGTTTGTATTCCGCTTTTTACAATGTCTTCGCAGATGTCAGAGCAAATATATGCTTAGACCGAGCTTAGACTACCTTTTTATCGAAAACTACGGTTCCTATAACCGTATGTTAACGGTAGATATATCCTGTAGGATACCGGGTTTTTTTGCTATTCTTATCATGCGATCAGTCTTTTGACTATAAGCACATGAGGTGTAGGGTTTCTAGCGTGGAGGGCGCTGCTCCCAGTGAAGCCAGCCCTTTCTTTTGCAACAAAATAAAATATAAAACTTTTAAAAGTTTTGATTTGCTTTGCGGCTATCTCTTAACGCGGGCTCAATACAGCACAGAGCAGTAAATCACACGAACGCGCACTAAGATCTGGTTTGCGGTCGCGCAACTTTTCGCAATCACCCAAACAGAATCACTTAAAATAGGTAGCCGTAAGGCACAGAAAAGAAAAATATTTTTTTGTTTAAATTAGAACGGCTGTGAAGGCATTTTTGTAAGAAATTTGTTGTAGCCACTTGCACCCATATACACCCATAGCAAATGTGTTAGCAACTGTGACGCGTAGTTCGACGCGTTGACATAAATAATAATGTTCAATCAAGTATCTGTCACAATACCTGGCGACAGAGTTTGCTTCTCATTTCCGTTCTATTTACTTCTCTTTTCTGTGCCGTAAGACCTAGTAGGATCAAATATGTGTCAAAATCAGACGTCGATATGCGTCCTCAACTACTTTTAACGTAGCCTTTTTCTTTTTTGCTGATCAAAGCCCCTTACATTTTCCTAAAGAAAAGTCGACAATCACCAGTCAAGATAACGCGTTTTGCGTAGCAGGATTTTAATTTGTCAGTCGTTGGATAAATCAGATTGAATCTGTGATGTGGGTGGCTGATCGAACGCTCCGTAATCTTCTCGGCTTACGTTTTATATGCCGCAAGTTGTTTGGGATTTCCTTTGTTTTCTTTTTTTACTATAGAGAAAAACGGTGTAATAGATTTTTGGGCAATTTTTGGATGAATTCTGTCTTATTTTTTGATTCCATGCAATCATATTGGCAACCTGGTTAATGCCACGCATGACCAAAATGCAGTTGTGTTTCTGGCTCAACGCATAAGCATTGCCATTTAATTTTAGCGTGATGATGCCGCCAGCATGTTGGGTACGTTGCCAACTGATAGTGAGCTTGAGGATTTGGATTGGCTTTAGACCTTCAACGGTCTATGGCCAGATACTATACACACGTTAAAATTATAACACCCCTCTTTTTGCGTCGGTGGTTTGAAATGTCCCGTGAGTGTCTGTCAGTGTTGACCAAAATATACGATGTTGCTCCTTCACTCAATACTACAGATGAGTTGGTCACTCCCATGTCACTGTCATAAACAGAACGTCGTAACCACAGACCATTCTTAAGATAGACCAAAGGACGTTAAGTTATATGAATACTCGGCGTGCCGCATTTTAGTCTCTACTATGACGTTACGATCATTTGACTGTCCCAGTGACTCAGTTGGTAGTGAACCTACCTACCTTCTGTGTTTGGGGGCGTGGGTTCGAATCCCACCTAAGGCAAACATTATTGTGATTAAGATTTGTGTTTGTTCTATGTCTGGGTGTTAAGATATTATACATACTTAAATATATCTATTTAAGTAAGTATTTAAAAATATATATACGTATATCAGACTCTGGTAGCCATATTACAAGCTTTGCTTAGTTGAGGGGCAGATGATCGTGTGTGAAAAAAATGTCCCAGATGGTCCAGATATTTAGTAGCATTTAAACTCCATTCGCACGACCAACTGCTTTCGAAGAGCTTTCATGATTTAGTAGGGTGCAATTTGGAATTTTTATTATTGTAATTCAACGGAGATAGAACTGAATTACGCAGCATGCTAGGAGTATTGGTCCAACATACAGACATGCTAAGTATGTGAACTCTCGGATTCTATTTTAATAAAGCTCTGGTGTAGCAGCTCTGTCGTAGCCAAGGACGTTATAAAACCTGGTTGCTACGTCCATGGTCGTAGCTCTGTCGTAGCAATATCGTGGCTACGAGTCTGCGTTAAGGCAATATAACGGAAGTGCCCGTTAAACGCGGCCCGACAGCTAATAAGGATTCCAACACGCTAGCCGAGTGTTCAATAGTAGACATAATTGCCATCTGACCTTGAACTAGGAAGGACTTGCTATGAAAGACCTCGGTATGAAATTTGATTAGCAGAATGGGTCGGTTGACCTTTACAGGACGTGAGGCGATTTGTCATGTTTAAATCTGGTTGTTATGCAGTTGTAATTTGATTTCCCTTTTTATCCGGCTGCCCAAGGTATTTTGCCACTTTTTTAATGAGTATGACTAAGTTATTTTGCTAGTTCAAGACCAAGCTTTAATTCAAGCTTTATAGTGTTCTTATCATGATGCGGTTTTTATTTAAGAAAATATTTAGGACTTATTTATAATTAATATAAAAAATATACCTACCTAACATATGATACAGTACGCCTGAACAAAAAAAAAGTTACTAAACTCTACTTTTAATTCTGTGTGTCGTATAGTGACAGTAACTTAACAAAATACAAGCTAGCTCACACCAAATACCTAAACTACTTGGCCTAATACAAAAACAGTTGGACTGCCCATAGACCGTTGAAGGTTTTTTTTAATCATACTGAGTGACGAGACGAGCGATGTCGCTCGCCTGATGGCTCTTCACGCTTGTCCATAACAGCTCAACGCCACTCAGAATTTTGAACTTCAACAGTTCAAAACCCTGGATGGCAATGCACTGCGCTCGTCACCCCGAGATGTAAGATGTCAAATCTCTGTGTGCCCTGTAATTTCGCTGGAAACATTGCCCTTCAATCCGGAACACAGTAGTGTTTGCACGCGTTTAAGGTCTAGAGCCAATCCAAATGGTCAAGCCCACTGCCAGTTTGCAGCGTACCCAGCGTGCTTGCGGTATTACCTACCACTTTGATAATGGTACACAATAATACACGAATCTATTGATACCCTGCTGGTGGGAACAAATACAAGCTACATACATGTACCCCTCTTTGGCTTTGCGTTGTCGGTATATGAAGGCGTTTAAAAAATATTTTATGAACACCACATGAATTTTAAAATAACCTTTTCTTTACCCAGTTATTTATTTTATGAAACGCGTGAGCTCGTTTTCAAGCTGTGCTTCTAGCACGCATTGGCTTTTGGAAGGTTTTATATTATTCCGCTGAAGAAGGTATGACATTTATTAGAACCTCTTGTACAGTGTCAGCTTACCTGTTCATTTGACGGATAGAGAGGCAACAATTTTTACCACTATTAGACGAAGTGCGAATATTTACGTGCAAAAATGTTCAAATTGCCAGAGGTCTTTACCGTCCGAAAGCTTCTGACATGGTTTAACTGTTAAATTATAATTAAATTAAAATTTATTTACTGAGACAAAACGAATGACATAGTAACATTAATCTGGTAAGTATTGAAATTAAAATAAAATTTTAGTGAAATCCATCTTATATCACATTTTATTTATATATTACATAGGAATTACTCACATATGATTAAGCCGGTTACTCCGACTATAGTTTTAACCGCATTCGGCAGTCTTTTCCAAGGTGCGTGCGCGGCTGCGTCTCGCTTTACACCATCCATCGCTTCGCTTTCGCTTTCCATCTTATATCGTAGTAATTTAGATGGAAAAAATAATATACCTATTGAATGAAACAAGCACGCAATGCGTGAGCAATGAACCTCACGCATTGCATGCCAGTGTTTAAGGCGCGAATTCAAAGTTAGTTGAAAAAACCGGCCAAGTGCGAGTCGGACTCGCGCACGAAGGGTTCCGTACCATTATCTATAAAAACGGCAAAAAAACATGTTTGTTGTATGGGAGTCCCCTTAAATATTTATTTTATTCAATTTTTTTATATTTTTTGTTATAGTGGCAACAGAAATACACCATCTGTGAATATTTAAACTGTCTATCACGGTTCATGAGATACAGCCTGGTGACTGACGGACAGACGGACAGTGGAGCCTTAGTAATAGGGTCCCGTTTTACCCTTTCAGTACGGAACCCTAAAAAGACTTAATTCACATCACATCAGCAGCCATTAAATGTCCACTACTGGACAAAGGCCTCCTTCTTAGAGAAGGGTGTTGCCATAATCCCCACGCTTGGCAGGCGGCTTGGGGATCGCAGTACGTTCACCGTGTACTAATAGGACGCCGCTGCCCATCCTCCGGTGGTTCTGGTCGCAGCTTTAAGACATACCCGGGCCCTAAAACTGCCGGGTTAACACCCGGCACGTTCGGGTCGGGTAAAAAGACTTAATTGAATTTCATTTATTTAATTGAGAAATTTTTGTTATCTTGGCAGTAGGTCATACTGTTTATTTGGAATTATAGTAATATCTATATGTTATTGGTTAATAAATTAAACATTATGCCACATGCCTATTGAATACAGGAATGAGTCACATTTTCCAAACAGCAGATAAGTAAGAACTGTTTTTTGAAAATTAGTCATCATGCTTGTTAATTAGAGATTAAACTTTATCAAATTATATATTAAATTGTATCACAAGAGAAGCTTAGCAATGTAATCCACTAAGCTACTCTATCGCCTATCAGGCGCATCGTAAACTTACCGGGAGTAGGTTACGAGGTTCTCCACACTAAGTAGGTTATGTGATGACGTCACCGACGACATTTTCCCTGTGACGTCATGGCTGCAATCGGGAGATGTGAACTGAAAAATCACAGGTATTAGGTTCTGACCCAGTTTTTTGGTTGTTTTTCTTTACATGGTGAACTAAATTAAATTATTTAAGGTACACACTATAGACGAAATATAACAATTATGAATGTAAAAAGTCGACTTCAAAATAGTACTAGGCCATTTATTATTATCATTGCTGTTTTAAAAAAAAAACTGTTTTTTTCCAGCGCACTGTACTACCAAAACCTAATCGTGGCCGGTTACTAATTTTTCACTCACACTAAGGAACTTTTAAGCGACACCAATGCACTAATAGTTCACATGGAAAATAATTATCAATATACAAAACCGACGTCAAAAAAATGCAGTGGAAGCACCAGCTTTCAAATAAAAACCGGCCAAGTGCGAGTCGGACTCGCGCACGAAGGGTTCCGTACCATTATCTATAATAAGCTATAATAATTTGTTGTATTGCCACGACATCTATGAGTGAGTAGCGGCAACAATACAATGTTTTCTAATGCCTCAAACGCATTAGGAGACATCTAGTGTTGAGTAGCAAAATCAAGGTACTCGAATGTTAGAAATCACGTTTTTTTGTATGGGAGCCCCCTTAAATATTTATATTAATCTGTTTTTTAGTATTTGTTGTTATAGCGGCAACAGAAATACATTATCTGTGAAAATTTCAACTGTCTAACTATCACGGTTCGTGAGATACAGCCTGGTGACAGACGGACGGACAGACGGACAGCGGAGCCTTAGTAATAGGGTCCCGTTTTACCCTTTGGGTACGGAACCCTAAAAAAGAGAAAGTTCACACAGTCAAAAGTTCTAACAAACATAAAAAATACTGTGGAATTGATAACCTCCTCCTTTTTGGAAGTTGGTTAAAAAAGGCACCAAGGTCGTCTGCAGGGTGAGTTCGACTAAACTACTATAGGTATCAAGCCTCATTTAGCCCTGATGCATTTGGACCCGTCACGCCACCTTATCATATCTCTCTTGTTTATCTGATCTGAGGTGTCAAGCTTCAAGAATAGCTCGTCGAATTCTTTGCTCAGCATTGGTTTGGATTTTGATTATAAACTTTTGAATGATAAATGAAATTGCCTGAGCTAAACCTAGCCGTAGGCAGTTTAAGCATCATGATAATGAGATTTTTCATAACAGAAATTAAACCACGACTTTATGACAAATTAAACAATTTAATTACCGCTTGGCGCGCGAAATACCGAAGTAAATAAAGACATCCATCTCGGTGGATTTATTCTGTCGTTTCGAAGCCTCGGGGAAAAGGAAAACATTTTACAAGCAGAAGGAATACTTTAAATGAGAGGTCTTCTTTAACTCACGCACACATAAGCACGTTTTTATGTGAAATGGCTACTTATGGACCGAGAAATTCTTTGTGCTGTTTTCACCAGAATTTGTTCTTCAATATAACCATCCCAGCCCGTCAGGCAACTATAGGAAATACGGACTGTTTACATCATGCCATTTGTAAAGCCATCCTGCTAAACCATGACATTGTTGACTTTGTGTGTATTGTCATGAGACAACTCATGACATGGCTAGCTGTTGACTACGATTCTTGTTAGTAATGACTCGTCATATGGCTTGATGTATGATGTACCATTTGGTTCTTAAGGCACGCCATATAGCTAGATCCTCGGTTTTAACCGACTTCCAAAAAAGAGGAGGTTCTCAATTCGACTGGTTTTTTAAAATATATATTTGTTACCACAGAACTTTCGACTGGGTGAACCGATTTTGATTATTTTTTTATTTGAAAGCTGGTGCTTCTCGTGTGGTCCCGTTTCAATTTGGTCCAGTTCTGACATTTTTATGAAGTCGGTTTTTTATATTGATATTTTTCTTTTTGAGCCAGGTTTAGATTCGTTCAGTTCCAACTCCTCGAACTTCCTATCTTACTTCTGCATCCAATCATCCGTACAATTCCACCATAACCTCACGTATTATTTATCAAGCTTCTTTCTAAAAGTATTAGCTTTTTTTTAAAAGTTCTGTCTCTGAACCACTATTCAAATAAATTTTAGTGGCACTGCCTGTAAGTGCTTCGTTACGTTACTTGAGTAGGAGGTCGTACTATGTTACGTTTACCGGTTCGGGGAATTAAAACGTAATATGTGTTCTACGTGACTTACGCTCGTTTCATTCACTATTCAAGTACATTACTGGATGCCTCGGTGGCTCAGTTGGTAGTGATCCTACTTTCTGTGCTTGGGGGCGTGGGTTCGATTCCCATCTAGGACAAACATTTGTGTGATGAACATTTGTGTTTGTTCTATGTCTGGGTGTTAATATCTATTTAAGTATGTATTTAAAAATATATATGTATGTATATCAGTCTCTGGCTGCCATATCACAAGCTTTGCATAGTTTGGAGTCAGATGACCATGTGTGCAATAATGTCCCAGATATTTATTTATTTATTTATTTTTCCGTGATTAAAAGAAGCTTATTTGTTATTCCAGGGTACAAGCTACAACCATATAAGATTTCATTTAGGTGTAAAATAAGGTTATAACATCCGCCATATTAGAATCACTTTACTCTGTGACATGCGAAGTGTTAAAATGCACCGAATGAACGTGTTTTATACATATATGTAGATTCAAGGACGTACTCAGGATTTTCTTGAGGGGTGGGGGGGAAGTAATTGGGGGCAAATGCAACGTTATTTAAAATTCTTTACTCTTAGTTTGGGAAGATTTTTAAACCAGCGCTTTACTATACTCTCCTGGTAAGGGGGCACCCACTGTCACTTGGCAACACCCTTGGATAGACTGTCAAAATCATAGCCTTTTTTCATAGTTGGATAAAAGTACAAGATTAAGAAGTAAAATTAGTAGTGTCGTGAGGAATGCGAAGATATAAGTCTGTTTTAAATTACCAACAGCACTACCGACCAATAGTGCAGAAAAGGAAAAAATACCTACTACCACAGTACTAGTAGTGCAAGTTGTTATGCCATCACAAAAATACTACCCCATGAAAATTCGAATTGAAAAATTCATCCTTACTGCTTCTTTAATTTATTTACTTGCCCTCGGGAGATTAGAAATCCACGAGTTAGTAATGAGAATTGTTGAGGGCCTCCGGATATTCGGTCGAGTTGATTCTTGTAGATTTCAAAAAACGAAATTTTGAGATACCAGTAAAACATCTCTCTTTTTTACCGACTTCCTAAAAGGACGAGGTTCAATTTAGCTACACACCTTCCTCCATTAACAGTCCACCTTCCGTTTATATCACGTGACGGATTATTATTCCGTTTATATCACGTGACGGACTATTATATCTGTTTTTTTTTTATAAATTATCACAATTTTTTCCCTTATAATTTATTTACCACAAACCCAAGTTTTCTCGTCAAATTATCAAAAACTCCATTCTAAGAGTACGTCAATCTTCTGAAGTAGGTAATTGAATTTATAAGCCGTCTCATACTCATACTCATACTCTTACTCTTTATTCGTAACACAGGTTACATGTCATAAAGTTGTTAGCTAATTGCAATAACAATTACACAAAATAGTAATGAGCACATACTGTCAAAAGTAAACAATTCGAAAACATACAATAATTAATAATTACCAATTAATTACGGTTAACAAAATAATCAAAAAATGTCAAAAATTATTCAATAATATTAAAGCTTAAAATAATAATAAAAGGTATCAATAATTAATTGTTACAATACAAACAAAAAATTAATAATAATTAAGTACCAATTATTTATGGTCAACAAGGAATAAGTAATAGTAATTCAAAATAATTCAATAATAATCAAGCTTGAAAAATCACGAATCAATAACTACGGTATCAATAAAAACAATAATTACGACACAGTATGCAAAAATTCATCCACCCTGTAAAATGTTTGCTCAACAAGCCATTTCTTCGCTCTAAACTTATACGAGTTGCGGGAGGGTGCATCTTTTATATCTGCCGGGAGACGGTTGTACACGTCTGTCGCCATTATGTGCACCTGCCTTGAAGTCTTCTCGAGGCGACGGGTGGGTGCGCGCAGCACGTGCGCATGCCGCGCGACGTGCATGCGCGGGTACTCGTCCAAGTGGTCTCTAGCATAAAGGGCCGCTTGCAGAATCACCATACATGGTAGGGTCAGGATCTTCATAGACCGGAATAGAAGTGACGCCGTCGTGTCCTCCGGTACTCTCGCTATGGCCCTCACTGCTCGTTTTTGCATTCTGAAGACGCGTTCCCAGTCTGCGGAACGCGCCCAGAACTCTACACCATATTGTAGAAGCGAGTGCACGGATGCAAAGTAGCAACTCCGTACCATACTCTCCGGCAATATGGCGGATAAACGCCACAGGGCAAAACATGCGCGTCCTATTTTTTGGCACAAGACGTCCACGTGACCTTCCCATGTGAGTGCACTGTCAATCCGGAAACCCAAGAACACCGTGTCTTCCACCTGTTCCATCCCAGTGCTTCCGACTACCACATTCAGACGCTTTTTCTTATGTCCTGATAGGTCGAACTGAACAACGTGGGTTTTATTTATGTTCAAGCATAAACCATTCATTTCGAACCACTGGTGTAGCTCGTACGCAACTACATTCAATTTCCGCTCTAGATCTTCCACATTTGGAGCGGTCACAATCGCAGCCACATCATCAGCGTACATAAGAACATGCCCATCCCTGATATTCTCAGGTAGATCGTTGAGGAGGAGAGAGAACATAATATTGGATAGCGAGGATCCCTGCGCTACTCCAATCACAGTTGTGAGCGGCTGCGATCTTACTGCGCCTCCCTCTCCCACGACCACCTGGCAGCGATCCGTCATGTAATCCGACAGCAACCTCAGCGCATCCCCCTGAATCCCGTAATGCTCGAGCTTCGCAGCGAGGACTCCATGATCGGCAACGTCGAATGCTTTAGACAAGTCGCAGAATATCACGGCGACCTGCAGTCTACGCTCACGTGCATCCAGGATTTTGCGAAGTAGTTCGCGAGTCAGAGAAGTAGTGGAACAACCGCTGCGGTACGCATACTGCCTCTCTGATAGAGACGTACCCTCGACTAGGTATTCAGTCAGCCGTGAGCTAAGACCGTACTCAAAGATTTTGGCAATAGCCGGAATGATCGATACTGGTCTGTAACTGTTTATCTCCTCTGGTTTGCCTTTCCCTTTATATAACGGGGAGACTTTGACCTGCTTCAAGGAGGAAGGATACTGACCGTCTTCAATACACCGGTTATACAAAGAGGAGAGCACGTACGCTAAACAAGGGGCAGCAGAGCTCATCAGCGATATCGATATGTCGTAGATGTCTCTAGACTTTTTCTTTGCAACTCCATGAGTTAGGATCCGATGTACCTCCCGGGGTGTGAACTGCCTTAGCTTTAGCAAGTGGTCAGCAGGAGGTCGCATCGCTGCCAGCGCACGGGTCGCCGCGACGACGTCGGCGGTGGGTGCGCCGCACGTTGCCGTCACGTTTACGAAGTGTGCGTTTACAGCGTTTACGACCTCTATCCTACTAGAATATTTGGACCCATCGGGTCGCTTTAGAACCTCTGTGTAGTCTTGAGCTCTACTAGACCTCCCAGTTTCTGTCTTTACTACTTCCCACATTTGCTTTATCACATTTGTCGATTGGCGAATGACATTGCAGTAATAACCGCTCCTCTCGCGCTTCAATAAGTCGTCATATTTTGTTTGAAATTCGTCAATTTTGGTCTTCAATTAATCATTTGTTGGAAATTTTAGTAACACATCGCGCATATCCAACAACATTGACTCGAACTGAAATATCCATATTCCATTTAAACTTTTCTGTTCACATCACACATCATCAGCCAATTAACGTCCACTGTTGGACAAGGCCTCCCTCATAGAGAGGGGTGTTGTCATAATCCCCACGCTTTGCAGGCGGCTTGGGAATCGCAGTACGTTCACCGTGTACTATTAGGACGCTGATGCCCATCCTCCGGTGGTGGTCGCAGTTTTAGGACATACCCGGGTCAACTTTTAACTTTCCGGGGTAACTTTTCTGTTCACAAGTATTAATTTGTATTTAACGTCCTATGGCTCCTCCATCTGAAATGTTTTTTGAACCTTAACACAATTAAAAAGTGAAACCAGATAAATGCAAACTGATTGGCATCCTGGGGCCTTACAGCTAACGTTAACCGCGAGCTCGAATTAGCGCAGTTTGCAAAATCACGCGAACGAGAGTCTTAAAGCGCCGAGATACGGATCGCGGTTACGCAACTTTTCGCAATCACGTAAACTGAATCGCTTATAACAGGTAGGCGTAAGGTCCCTGGACTGTTTACGTTTGATGAATTACGAATTTGCCAGATCTGCCAAGGTTAACTTGTCAAAAACTATCATAACATTATCAATATAAAAAAACCGACTTCATCGAAATATCAGAACTGGACCAAATTGAAATAGAATCACACGGGAAGCACCAGCTTTCAAATCAAAAAATATCATCAAAATCAATTCCCCCAATCGAAAGTTACAAACATTAAAAAAAAACACAATCGAATTGATATCCTCCTCCTTTTTCGAAGTCGGTTAAAAAGAAGGATACCTATGTTCTAAACATGCGTTTACCTGTCAAATGATTGTAGTACTATCAATTTATTCGATTCCAACTTAGCAATTTTTTTCTCTGGCCCATAAAAGGCTACCGATACCGACAGTAAAAGATCTCGACCGCACGCCGACTTAGCGACTGAAGGCTTTATTGGCTCCACGGGAATTGGAAATGGAAGTTTGCTTTTCTACTCAATTAGTGAAACATCAGTATACCTATAGTAAATTCGATTCGATTATGTACCGAATTAGCTTTATAGCGTTAACGGAACGGTGGTACATAAAGAACAAAGCGGAATTTTAAGGAGATGGCAAAGGAGGTCATTGTTAATTATAATTATGATGAAATTTTCCAATGGGACCAACCCAGAAATAGCAAAACGTAGATACAGTGATATCTCCAAGTATTTCTACTGCCTAACTAATCACCCAGTATAGTATTATAGTAGCAAAATACCAATATAGTAGCAAAAATCACGTGTAAACACACTTTTGCTTTTACATTATTAGTAAGATGTGGAAAAATTTGAATATTTTAACCCACTTCATGGGTGAAGTTCTCAATTCTATCCGAATCTTTTTATGTAATCCGATTACTCTAAAATTTGTAAAACCATTTACGTGTTTATTTTTTATTCAATTTGAGGGCTCTCATAGTGGTTACATAATATTTTTTTACAAATATTGACCACTTTGCAAGTAGTGTCTTTATTAACTAAACCATAGACAAACATATACTAATGTTTGTCTATGGTACAAGCTAACACTACAAAAACAGTTCGACTGCCCAATAATAATTTTGTTCGAGTGCATGTTGATTTGTCAATATCAATTTTGTTCGGCCTTTAAAAGCAAAATGTTTTATTAATGTGCAAACCAGACAGCTGTGAACTGAAAACGTCCAACCCAAAGTAATATTTAGCGTTTTGTATTCCAGTAGCGTTGGGGCATAAATCAGTGTATTGTCAAAAGAATTTGTGATGCTATTATTTATCTTTTCGGTGAGCATAGAACTAACAAAGTACGCCAGGAGCTAGGAAACTGTCTTTGGGGCACAAATAAAAATAAACGGCTGGAATAACTTACGGTCTCCAGGGCATTTGGAAGAAATCTTGGCAATATTTTACTAAGCAAGCGACAAGACGGACCTATCGCGTCTGTGCCTACTGGTCTGTATGTATATCTGCGTCATGAAATGAGTCGACACATACTGTACTTACTTCAGGTTTCCGATGGTTTTTGCGAATGAATAACCATTGTCTTCTGTGTTTTGTTTTGTTTATCTTTCACCATGTGTGCAAATAATGTCCGTGATATTTATTTTCATCATCATTTCCGCGTATCATGTTTCCACTGCTGGGAAACAGACTTCTCTCAGAGAGAGTATGAGTCGTAATCCGCCATGTTGACTCAGTGCGTTTGTTTCCATGTAAAATTAGGTAATTTCCCATGTTTTTATTTTATTTTTTAAATTAAATTCTTTATTCAGTAAGACTTACATACTACAAATATTTACTTAAATAATTCGTTTAACTTAGTCTAGATTATAAAGATCATGATGATGATCATATATCATCATGGTGATTATGATGGTCCTTAAAAAACACGGTCCGAGTTGAACGAAAATCGTAAAACGCATCCGTATTGTCAAGAGGGGCCGTAGCTCGGGCGCGAAAGATTTGTTCTTGCACAAAAGAAATGCCTTAGAATTTTTGTACATCAACAACAATTCTCTTAAACAACAATTGCTCTTTAATTTAGGTGGAAGCAAAATAGATAAAACGAATGTTATATTTCTATTAGTTACAGCGACACAGGAACTTTGTAACGTCCCGTATTGTTTAATCCTACTACTATTATAAAGGCGAAAGTTTGTAAGTATGGATGTATGGATGTATGGATGTTTGTTACTCTTTCACGTAAAAACTACTGAATGGATTTGAATGAAACTTTACCACAATATAGCTTATACATCAGAATAACATATAGGCTATAGCTTATACATCAGAATAACACATAGGCTACAATTTTTGAGGTTTCTAATGTGAAGTCGTAAAAAAACACATTTTTTGCGCTTACATTGCAAACGCTGACTGAATCCTACAAGATCCTACAAGATAGATTAAAACAATGTACTACAGTATTGTACAACTTAAAAAGGTCTCCAAAAAAGTCCGTGATGGTATATGTTTATCTCTTAGGAATAACCCACAATAACCATTTTTTATCCTTTACTTTGTACGAGAAATAATGGCTTTTTACGAAGCGATTTTAAGCAATACAGTATTAATCCTTATGCAATTAAGTATCTTAAATACATTGTGCATTTAATAAAGATCAATATGGCTTTTTACAGCATGTAAATTAAATAAATATTTTCGAAGATATCACAGATTTAAAATGCAGAGTCATAGCAATTTCGGCGATAAATACCGTTTCGGTGATAAATACCGGCAGCGGTGCCAGGCGAACGGGGCGTGGGGGGAGCGGGGTAGGTGCGGTGGGGAAGAAGTGGCTCATCGCTGAGTGCGCGACCCGAACGCGGGCAGACGCGTGAGGGCAGACATCGTTGACGGTTGTGTCCGTTTTGCGAATTTTCAAGGTACTAGCGATTTGATAAAAACGTATGGTCGCCTACTTTAAGTAATATAGGCCTAAGGTTAGTTATTGCCAGGTTTCTTTTTGGTTAGGAGTTACACGTACAAAAAGATACTTCATTTTTACGAATTACTTCATTGATAATTCAATTACTATATAGATAGGTTAATTAAATAGGCAAGGATTGCATTAAAGTACAATCATAACAATAACTACCGTACTGTATTTTTTGGAAGTATAGAAACAACACGTACTTAAGAATTATGCCGCGAAAGCGTAAGTCTAATCTTTCCCAAAGCTCTAATAAAGCTCGAACTATGAAAGTAGCTAGACTTAACGAGATGTTTCCACAAGCCGAACTGCGAAGGCTTAAACAAGCAGAGCGTGAAGCAGCTCAAAGAGCTGCTGAGACACCAGAGCAGTCCCAAGATAGACGTCGACAGCATGCTGAGTATTTAGCATCTCAACGGGCTGCAGAGACACCCGAACAGTCTCAAGCTCGACGTCAACAGAACGCTGAATATCTGGCATCTCAACGGGCTTCTGAGACACCCGAACAGTCCCAGGATCGACGTCGACAGCATGCTGAGTATCTAGCATCTCAACGGGCTGCGGAGACACCCGAACAGTCTCAAGCTCGACGTCAACAGAACGCTGAATATCTGGCATCTCAACCAAGACAATGTTCTTATACCGCGCATCCCAATCATACCCAACAACTTGCCATTCAATTTTAAACGCCTGCAGTTCCCATTAAAAGTCGCATTTTCAATGACGATCAACAAATCGCAGGGTCAAACCTTGAAGGTAGCAGGCCTACATTTGGGCACGCCATGTTTTTCTCACGGTCAGCTCTATGTGGCTTGCTCACGTGTTTCCAAAGCGAAGAATCTGCATGTTTATGCTGAAGGAAAAAGATCGTTAAATGTAGTTTATAGGAGCATACTGCAGTAGCTACCTATAGACCTATGATTAGGGCTCTGCAGTGCTTAGTTACCGTATTTCTTACTTATTACTAGACTAGACGGGACGAACCTGAAGTCCACGCGAACGAAGTCGCGGGCAAAAGCTAGTAGTAGTAATAAATTCTTTAGGTGGAAGCAAAATAGATAAAATGAATGTTTTCTTTCTATTAATTGCAGTGACACAGGAACTTTGTATCGTCGTATATAGAGTGTTTAATAGTAATATTACATTCTAATCACTTTTGCTAGGTTTTTTAACGTACCTAAGATTGTAGGTTGTAGTCGTTATGCCACAGTAAATTATTAAAAGAGAATGGTTTTCATTCGTTTTTTACTTTGTTTTACATTGTGGACCTACTTTTACTACACATGCAGGTGTTGAACCCAAAAGAGTCAGATCGTCTTTTCTATGCAAAGGGACGATGTTACTACAATCATTAGGTGCCTCTCACACCGTGCTCTCTCATACCTTGATTATCTGTGAAACCGAATGAATAAGCATCAATAAATAGGAGTTCTCAATACACATAGCGAAGTTCTTTTAAAATATGGGATCAGAAGTTGGGGTCCCTGGTAAAATGGCTCAGCACTCCCTATGTGTCAAGAGGGAAGGGCCAAAAAGGTCCGGATATAGATGGCTACCCCATTAAATGTCTAGTGACCGCTGATTGTGGAGGTCGGGGACAAAGGGCACAAGTTTAAGGTCTCTGACATAACTAATACATATCGATTTGATTCTATGGATAAAATCTGCATGATAAATTATTATTTTCATAAACTATTATACGATGTCCTGATGGATCTACTCTACTATTTCCTAGACATAATTTAGTTTAGAAAATAATAGCATAAATGTGTATATTTTAAAATAAATACTCATTCGCGCCAAAACACTAGCAGAAAATGACGTCGATTCTCTTTGAGCTCTAAAATTGTTGCCATCCTTGAAATGAAATGAAAAGAAACGCTGATAATTTTAGTCCTGTCACATTAGTTTAGAGAATGGTACAACAGAGTTGACCCCAATGGCTGCTTATATTCGTAAAACACGATCCATACGCGAGTCCGTAAACGCCAAGACTTGTATAGTAATTTTCTGAAACATTGCGTTGATTGAATATCACGGTATCAAAGTCAAATCATTTATTGCACATTATTTTATGCTAAATATATAGTTAACACTTATATTAACACAATGACCCAATTAGGGTATGGCAATTTAAGTATGGAGCGGCCCGATCTGTTTATAATGTTTTGTCGTTTAGATAATTTTCTACTGAATTTTCAATTAGTAAGTTTATCAAATTCTTTGCAAAATTTCGTTCGTTTTAGTCACTCTTTAAGTTGTCGGGTAATTTATTAAATATTTTTATAAGATAATTTATGCAACGAAATGTTTTAAATTCTTGCATTAATATTTCAGGGTAACGTTCATATTTCATTGCAACGTTGCCTATAGCCATAGATACCTACAAAATACCTATAGCGACCAAATTTAAAAAAAACAAACAAAAGCCAGAGTAAACAAATTAATTATTAACATGTGTACATTTTGACCTCTCTTTGGTGGAACAACGTAGGTAGGTAATCAATCCAGCGAAATATTGTACGCACGTACAAAAGTGATTGGAGAAGACAAAAATTGGCGCCCAAATGTCGAAAACTAAGAGTAAAATTTTGGTGTCAAGCGTGTTCTTCAAATACTGGATACATTATAAATAACATGTATGAAAAAAAAACTGTGTTTTAATTTTCCTCTTCGTTACTAAGAGCTGTACCTATTTCAAATAAAGAATAACCAGCCGTTTATTAGCACACTGCTGGACTTATGCGATTGGGCCATATCCATCACCCTGGCCCAGTTGCGGTTTGGTGGATTCACACACGCCATTGAATTTATTATCCGTACGTATGCAGGTTTCCTCATGATGTTTTCCTTTCACCTAAAAGCCGGTGAAAGAGGTCATTGGTACGGGCCTGGGATTTGAACACGACCTCATGCTTTCAAGTCTAGCGGTCTCCTAAATAGGCTACCACGGCTTTCAAATAAAGGTTATCATAAAAGCAGATAATGCCACTTTATGTGCGTTGTAAATACTCCCGGCAATGTTTCAGCAACCATTTTTGGGTTTATTTTATGTGGAGTTAGAAAAGATGGCTTGTTTTTTATCGACATAAAATCTACTTTATTTATGCTCTTTATTCGAAAACATATTTTTTTTGCAAATTTTCATGCCCTCTAATATTCTCGTATATACTATTTGACATCACGCCGTTGTAACTTTGACATCAAAAGTTGTTTCGTCCCACTAACTAAACAAACACCCGTTTGTTTGTTTTTTTAAAGTCTTTGCCCTTGTGTTTTTTTTATAGTTCTATTGGATCTTTTTCGTATTTTGGCTTAAAACATCTTGTCATATTAGCCAGTGTCTAGTATTAGAATTTTCAAGTAACTGATAGAGTCAAAGATTAAGAAGTTATTTTCAAGAACTTCTTTTAAAATTGTTTACAGTCAAAGACAAACAAAGTAAGTCACGGTTAAGTCCAAATCACGCCTCAAAAAAGTGATGATGAACTTTAAAAAGGCTGTTTTAATGATGAATTTCTAGTGTAGTTCCGCTTCTACGTAGTTATGAAAATGGACTTCCGCAAAGTAACGCCTGATTCAATCAACTATTTAAAAAGGCTGTTAAAGAATTTTGGAAATAACACAAAATAAACCCGTTTCCTACACTACCATTATTACAAAATAAATCTCTTTTTTTATGAAGTACAGTAAATACATTTTCCTCAAACAACTTCAATATAATGCAATTACGCCAGCCTCTAGTGTCGGGGTATTGATTCTATTACGCTGTCCGCCTCTTCTCATCAATTTACTTTTAATAATGTAACATTATTTCATGTTAGCAATGGAAAATTTATTTACTCTAATTATCAGCTACAACATGTTGCTATAAAGTTTGTTGTAGGCGTTTGAGTAACGTTGCTGATAAAAAGTTTGAGATTTGAACAATGTGGTTATTATAGCCTCACCGTTTAACGCTAAGTAAGAGGATCCGTGGACCCGGGTATGTCCTAAAACTGCGTCCAGAACCACCGGAGGATGGGCAGTAGCGTCCTTATAGTATACGGTGAACGTACTGCGATCCCCAAGCCGCCTGCCAAGCGATGGGATTATGGCAACACCCTTCTCTATGAGGGAGGCCTTGTCCAACAGTGGACGTTAATTGGCTGATGATGTGTGTGATGTGAAGAGGATCCGTTCAATTTCCCTTTTTTCAGGCTATATCTAATAATTACTCGGATAGAGAAACATTCCGCTTCCCGCGGGCGTTTCTGAAATTGAGATTCGATGAATGACCCTAAAAAATCTTATGGGTTAGTCGGAACGGTGGTACTGCGTCCAAAGAAGGTCAATATACTCGTCATTATAAACATCTTTTATCAACCATTTTATACGTTCCATTCATTTCGTCAAGTGTGAATGACATTTTTCTATGGAACAACGGAACAACCATTGATGCAAGTAAATGAAACAGTCATTGGGAACAACTGATATTTTTTCGCGATTTCAGCTATGATCCTAAATATTAAGTCGTTATTATAAAACTAAATACAATGAGGTCTTTTCGTCTTAGCAACACCGTTGCGTATAACCTTATACACATAGGTATGTTAAAGTTTTCATGGTTAATATTATCGCTATTTTTAGTTTACTACAAGTTTCAAAGCTGCTGGAAAAACACCTGCTGTTTCAGGACTTGCGTGACGTCACCTGTCGGTTCCAACGGAAGACCAGCGCTGGTTTTATACGACCAGCACTACACTGAGTTGGGACCAATTTGTGACAGTAACTATTATTTTACTGTTTTAAACACTTTATATATTATGTATCTTTTGTGTCTGGCATTGATAAATATTTTCTTTCTTTCCTTCTTTCTTTCAAAGTGTGCGGAAAATATAGTAAATGAGCTGTAATAACAGTAATGCATTAAGCGTTTTAGCAGTATAGTAAAACAAATGTATGAAAAATGGAGACATTTGAACACGAACGATGATTGTACTAAAGCATATCTCCCTTGTAAGTCTGATCTGAGCGAAAACAATCACACGACATGCTCGATTGAATCCGTATTTACTTACTGAATTTTTCTCACAGAACATGTCTCACAGTACACATGCCAACTTTTCCCCTCTCTACGCCGCTTTTTACTCAAGATCGTCTGTCTGTCACTGTATACAGGGAACAAATTTATTTTTAAATTCTCTTTGTACTTCCCGAAGATTAATTATTACATGAATTATTAGGTGTTTTATGGGCCAACGGCAACACATATATTACAAAAAAAAAAAAACTTACCAATGTAAATATTTTCCTTTGATTTTATCAAACCAATTTTGGTCCTGTTTCTTTTTCGCTTTCTTCTCTTAGCTTCATAATGACATGATTTTCAAATCGATAAAATTAATTTCCGCTGTTTGGGGTTTTGATACTGTAATTTCAGTCATCAATAATAGTTTCAGCGAGAATTTTATTATGGAGACTGACGTGGTTTTTGTTTATATTCAAAGGAATTACTCACGTATGGTTAAGCCGGTTATTCCGACAATAGTTTCAACCGCATTATGCGGTGTTTCTCAAGGTGAGTGCGCGCACGCGAATCCGTATCGCTCTGCACACACATGAGTAATTCCCGTGTAATATAAACAAAATGTGACGAGTTTTTTTTTTGGATAGTAATAAGCTAGCTCGCATTAGTTACTAGAGGTATTAAGGCTGCCTTCACCAGCCACTGATATATCTTGTTTACTCGTCTAATATATCTTGTATGTTTAAAAAAAAACACTGGACAATACATATTTTAAAAAAAACTGATTAGCATAACATTGTGTTTAGAATACTATTGCATAAAGCAATTTTTCTGCGGTTGGCGGAGGTGATAAAAAATATTTTTCAATTTCTTCCGCCATCCTTTAACATATCAACACGGAATATCTAAATATCGCTCCGTATCCTTGCTATTATCAAACCTCCAGATATCACCAAATATATACAATTCCATAAACCGTACTTTGTTAAATATAAAATATTAAACGTCGCGTTAATTTACATCTTTAAAATTTACAATTTTGTTATAAAATACCCCGAATATTAAAAAAAAACTTTCATTTAAACCATGTAAACTTTCGCATAAATCAGCAATACCTAAATCAAAACCAGAAACGCATAATAGAGCCCTCATGCAATGGCTATAAAATATTTAGTACTTAAATTAAGAGTGAAAAAAAAAAGAAAACTTATTAATAAAAAAAATACAATTTATGATTATTCAGTAGACATTTTTCGAAATGATAAAACAGATCGGGACGCTCCATATTTCGGATCCTAACATAAATTGCCATATCCTAATTGGGTCATTGTGTTAAAATAACATATTTAGCATAATGTGCAATAAATGATTTGACTTAAACTTTTACTTTGAAAATTACAGTTCGGGATATTTTCCGTGATGCTTTGTACTTCGTGAAAACAAAACCTCGACTGCATAACGTCCTATATTATGCCTTGTCTTGTCTATTTGGGTAATAATATGAACCCAGCAAAAGTAAGTTGAACTTTCAGTGGTTCATTTGTCAAAAGCGAACTTCCGCCAATGACTCGAACGAACTTCGTAAATGTGGTAGTTTGAAACTAATCCTGTCGTTAGGAATTTCTGTTTTTGCCATCAAGGAACAGAGCTCGTAGTTGCTGGCTACTTCAAACTACTTGTCGAGGTCGTGACAGACTAACAACAATACGAACTTACTACTTAATTACTTCTGTTAAACCTATTAGAAATAAACACTGCCCAAACGGGTCACATACGCGCACAAAGGGTTCCCCAACCAAAAAAGTGTACTTATTTAACCCCCGACGCAAAAAAAGGGGTGTTACAAGGTTTACGTGTGTATCTGTGTGTCTGTCTATGGCATCATAGCTCCCAAACGGCTAAACCGATTTTGATTTAGTATTGTTTTATTTTGTTTGAAAGGTGACTTGATCGAGAGTGTTCTTAGTTATGATTCAAGAAAATCTGATCAGTTTTTTTAAATAATAAATAAATAAATATCTGGGACATTATTGTACACATGTTCATCTGACCCCAAAGTAAGCAAAGCTTGTGATATGGCTGCCAGAAACTGATATACATACATATATATTTTTAAATACATACTTAAATAGATATTAACACCCAGACATAGAACAAACACAAATGTTCATCACAGAAATGTTTGTCCTAGGTGGGAATCGAACCCACGCCCCCATGCGCAGAAGGCAGGTACAGTACCAACTGAGCTGTTTGAATATATATTGACAGCACTTTTATCGGACGTTTTCGAAAACAAATAATTCATCTTTCATTCTGTTTGGGATCTTCAGCGCGCGACCGACTCTCCGGCCAGTGTTTATTATTTATTGTTTAACTTTAGAATGTGCATTTTTATCACTACTTACGTATTACCGTTTTTACACTAGAGCAAAGACAAAAACACGTTTGTTGTATGCGGCCCATATTTTATTTACTTATCTTATCTATAACGGTTCCAAATATTATAAGCCATTATAAAGTAGGATAGACAAACAGATAACGAAGGCTTAGTAATAGCCCTAGTGAACTTACATTAATAACTAAAGAAGTTACAAGGTTCTAAAGAATTAAGATGAACGGACAGATGGACAGACAGACCGACGGACGAACGGACAGACGGATGGACAGATGGACGGACAGAACGAACATATTATAAGGGTTCCTTTTAGTACTACGTTACCTTAAAAATACTCATTGAACTGAGAACCTTATCTCTATCTCTATCTCTATCTATCTAAAGTTTTTTTTAAATTATAAAATAGGCTTGCGTTTGGCCGCCAACTCGCCTGATGTTAAGCGATGATGCGGCCTACGATGGATCACGTTTGCCTAGAAGAAACCGATTCACTCTTGACTTGAAGACACCCAGGTTGTAACTATCGGGGAACACTCATTCAGGCAGCGCACTCCACAGACTATAAAAGTGGAATCAAAGCGCTTCGTACGGGTTTTCGGAAAGTCAACCATAAAGCGGTGTAGAGTTTTCGTGCTCGCTCTGCAGTCCAATAAAAAAAGTCAAAAATAGTCCGATAAAGTCAGATAAAAAACCATTTTATTCATCGCAAAGTGCAATTCGTTTGCAAGGCTCCGACTAGGAGACTTGCTTTGAATCTCAGGCGTGTTCGTAATAGTTCCTCGGAGAAGTCCCTAGCTCTGTTGGTAATGAGCGCTAGTGGCTGAGTGAAGAAAGTTATCTGATCGTGACCTCGGTGATTATAATATAAGCTCTGAGTATCAGGATGATTGGTTCTTGATTATATTAAACTATTAGCTACGTCTTGAGGTTTTTGCAAATGCTTTTTGTTATTAGTTTCACTTCTTATTAAATTATGTAAACAAATCTTAGAATTCGATTTTAATCTCAGATCAGTCATCATCTGGCCTAAATTAGGCTTAATTCCTTTAGTCGAATTAACCTTGCAGACGATCTTGCCGTTTTTTTTTGCATGTGGACTATTAGTTAGTTTATAAATGTTACTACAGGGATCTTAGTGTGTGTGAGCAAAACAAGTGTGTGTTTATCATGTGTATCTTGTGGTTTTTTTTTATAGAATCACGGAGACATTTGAACACGAACAATAATAATTTGTACTAAGACTTGTCTCCCTTGTTTGTCTGATCTGAAGATTGTCTACCCTAGCACAGAATACATAATTATACTCGTAAGTACAAATACAGAGATTTACTCTGCAAAATAGTTTAAATAAGTAGCGACTCTTGCTACTACACAATAAAGTGCAGTTCAGGACGTGCGAGCGCTAACTACCTACAACTATATTAACCTATAAGTTGCTTCTCTGTCTATCGCGTACCTCTTGTCGCGTTATCTCTGTCTAGGCACGGCAAGTCCGACAAGATGACTACTTGTAACTTTATACCTAAAGTGCGGAGTGCGCCAGGCCTGACCCTAGTGAAACCGCGGGGCGCAGCTAGTTACCAATTTTATTGGTACAGTTTTCCTTGGGAACTGTTGTGAACCAATTCCTAAATGAACGACCGTTCACAAAACCAATCATATTGCCAATCCGTTACGACTCATTTCTCAAATGTGAAACTGTGAATAACGGCGTATTTCTCGCCTATAATGAGCACAGCATTTTTCTGACATTATTGGTGCGTCAATGTTAAATCTACAGTTCTATATATCTTTGTTTTTTGCCTCAAATGTTCGGTATACTAAACTTTCCCGACCTCGTCAAACTTTCCTTGTTATGAGTTATTTTATCTATAACACCTGCTAGCATTTCTTTATAATTACTCAGTGTTGTTTACTGAACTTTCCCACGTTGTTTATGTTAATTTCTTTGTTTATCACTTGAATTAATTGCCCTTTACGAGTATACGTCATCGTGGAGATCTAAGATCTTAATAATAATACTGTAATGGTTTAATTTCCATTATAGTTGGAAAGTGTCGCAAGTAAGTAGTAATTTAAATGATGTCATCCGTTGGGTCTTAGGGTTAAGGGCGGGGGGGGGGGGGGGGGGTGGAGTCATGGGGTTCATGACCTAGCCCATAACTACGTTTTTCTTGTATCGATGATTATAAAAATTTAATTATAACTTCTTGTGACTTGACCACAACTATGTGACCCCTCCCCCCCGACAGCAAAGCTGGATCCGCTCTTGATTAGGGAGCGCCAGTGTCGCAGCGGTTTTGAGACCGGCTTTCTACGTGATAATGATCAGTTCAAGAATGACGAGGTCGACAGGAAAGCAACCGTAGCTTTTTTAAATTAAACAATAGGCCTGCGTTGGACCTGCACCTCACCAGGTGTTAAGCGATGATGCGGTCCACGATGAAGCACGCTTGCCTAGAAGAAAGCTCAGGGGCTAGAGCAAAGGTGTGATATTTCCTCAAGCATACTTTGCAAAAAAGTCCTACAAAAGCTATGGAACGAATCCTCTGCCCTTACTCTGTATGAAATCACATTACAAACCGTAAACGTGTTATAACATAGTGAACATGGTTACAAATAACACGGTAATCATACTTCAAACGAATCACACGAAGACAAACGCACACGTTACGTGCGAGATTGATTCACGTTATTTTGGACCATTTAAGACGTTACGGACCTCATCGCGTTAACAAACTTTGCATTGCCAATTCCACGCAGATAACTTAACGCGGGTGCGTTACGATAGTTAATATTATGGACATAAAGACTAAGGACACAGAGTCCATTTTTTGCATTTAATTTTCATGTTATGATGTCCCGCGTTTATGCCAAGAAATTTCACGTGAGATAGATAATAAAGACCTTGTATACGATTGGCACAGACATAGATATCATTTGTTTGTGACAAAAAAAAAAAAACAATTATGTGCAGTGGTAAAAAAACATTATATATAAAATAAACCTTAACTAGATATTATAGATAGAGCTTTATTATATTTTTTGGCACAAACCGGATCCAACTCAGCAAGATGCCGGTTGTAAGCGACCGGCGCTGGTCTTTGAATTGAGTGAAAAGACGTACAAGTCAATCACCAATATGCGCCATGTTTGTCAATAAATTCTAGTGCGACGCTGATTCTGAACTGCAGATCAAAAAAGACACTTTAAGTATTCTCAACACAATTTGTCACATGATTGCAAAATATTTCAAGATATCATTCCAAATAAAATGGCAGCACATTTGATGGCATTTCGCTGTAAAATATGTGTTCACAGCGCGTGAAATTGGAATCCGTTACGTCATCACGTTAACGTGTCTTTTCAAGTTATACGGTATCCCCCTTAGTATTTTTATGACAGGTTTCATGTTAAATTGAGTTATTTGTTGGGTGAACATAAAATTACGTTTGGGAGTTTTAAGGATGTTATATACCCGGTCCAAGTTTTATTAGCTCTGATAGCTGCAAAAAAGATTAATGAAAACATATTCTATTAATATTTCACTCAAGCACCAGCTATGTCTTACGATAAAAACCCTAGCAAAAGCGATCAGAATTTCAGACAGGTTTAATTTACAGCCACTGTCGGGAAAAAAATCCTGGGGCTGAGACAAACTGGTCGGTTGTTTTTGCATCTATAATTTTAAAGATCCTTGGATCTGACCGATATCTTGAGAGCCTGCGAGCAACAAGGATCTCTAGGAAAAGCGAATCATTGCAATCATCAGTCTTAGCTCCTATATTGAAATTTCTTATGGTAATTTATATGTATTAGCGACCCGACCCGGCTTCGGATGGGTGTAAGCTCGGCCTTGGGCCTCGCTACTATGACCCACTCCAGGGACACTAAATTTCATCCAAATCGGTCCAGCCGTGTTTAAATGTAAGAACCTTCTACGGAGTATTAAAAAAACATAAAAAAGACGAATGAAATCGGTAAAGCCGTTCTCAAGTTATAGCGTGACTAGGAGAAATATGGGTTCTTTTTATAAACGATATATAGATAACTAGCTTTAGGCAGTGGTTTCACCCGCGTGGATTTTTTAAACCGCAATTTTTTCCTGTATAAAAAGTATCCTATGTCAGTTTCAAGTTCCATCAGATTCCTGTCTATTTTACTTTTCCTGAACTGTTTGTTACCTATAATCCACTTTACATCTTCAGTGGGACTGAAATAAGAAAATATAGTAACGAGAAATTTTATTGACACGAAATCCATTAGGATAGTATAAAAGTTTAATTCACCGTGCGATCAGTTCGTTATTGTACTAAATGGAAATGGGAAGGAAATATGTACGGAATCTATAACTTAAATTGACACATAAAAGATCCAACCATCTTCACCCACCACCACCGTCATCCCCCTTACTTATTTGAAATTGGGGATGTTATTTTTTAATTACCGCAATAAATATACAATGATTTAGTGATCTTTTTGAGGCTTTTGAGAGATTGAATCTAAAGGTAGAACCTTGATCGTTACTTTATCTCTAGACACAAACCAATAAAAACACCTCGCAAGTTTTGAGTTGCTGAGTTAATAGCTAAGAACTACTACAATGAAATCAATGTTTTGGAGAGTTTTGTTCGAGAGCGTAATATTTTTAAGCCCATCGACTTGAAGCAACAATTGTCTTGATAAAATATAGCTCTACTTAATAGTTTCTATGCTGCATTTTCAAAAATACTAGGGAATACGGAAAATAAAACATATGCTTTAAATATCACTATTTTAGTTAATATAACTAGAACTAATACTATTTACAAATACAGGCAAGATGTTCAAGGCGCGTCGTCTCTAACTGGTAGATACTGGTTACGTCTCCTCTGAGACAGCCTGCGTTTGGGCTGGGGTGTCACTGATTCTTCTATCCTCGACTGCGCTCCTTCCAAATTTGCTGCGCTGACAGGAACAGGCGTGACGGAGTACCCGGCAGCCACTAAGGCAGCAAACTCTTCAGGGGTGTAAGCTTTGTTGTTCTTAGGAGGAGGCAGGTTCGATCTCTGCTCATCCAAGTTACGGCCATGTTGCTCAATGTTGACTTGCTCTAAATCAGCCTGCTCCCTATAATCGGGTTGTGGTTGTGGTCTTAATTTCCTGGGAGCTGGCAAGTTTTTGCTCACGTAAATAGCTGAGTGAGGTGGCTTCGTAGGTTCGGCGACGCGTTCATTTTTAGAGGGTAACTCATACCTGGGCCTCTGCTGCTCGTTCGTTCTGTATACTGGACGGAGGACAAATTGCTCGCCATACAATTGCACTTGTTGCTGAGCACCATTCTCCGCAACTGGGTCGTAGATTTTTACTGATCGCTGCTTCTCGAGTTCAGGGTAACGCTTCAGATAAGAGAGGGGCCTTTCGATGTTGGATGATGGAAGTCGCAGTTCTTGTCTGATAGCTTGTGGTCTAAGCTGTTGAGGGACTTCAACGATTCTGTACTGCTTCGGTGAAGCTTCTTGCTGTTGATATTGGGGAGCGGCCACTCTGAAGTTTTGCTGAGGTCTGAGTTGTTGCAGTTTTGGGGCTGGCACGATCTTTAAGCCTTGAGCTTCGGGCCGCTCATATGCGAATTCTGGTTGTGCTTGGGCTTGCTGTGCGATAGGGACGTAGCGAAGAGATTGGGCTAGTCTTTGCGGCTGTGGCGTGGGCCGGTACTGCTGCTGCTGTTGCTGTTGCTGAACGTTAGTTGTCTCGATGAGATATTGTTGGGGAGGTTCTGTTGGTTGTTGCTGGGGGAAGGACACGTGGACTTTAGAGCGGTGTTTGGAAGCTTTCTTGCTTGGCTTGGTGACGTATCGGTCAACCTGAAATTTTCAAAAAAGGAAACGACATTACAACATCTCAATCTACAAAATATACCAAACTTTCTATCTCGTATAATAGTATATCGTCTTCAAAAAAAGGGAGCATCTCAATTCGATTCATATTCTTTAGGGTTCCATACCAAAAGGGTGAAAACGAGACCCAATTACTAAGCCTACACTGTCTGGCTGTCTGTCCGTCTGTCTGTCTGTCCATCCGTCCTACCTTTTAACGATTGTATATTGCGATCCGTAATAGAATAGCCAGTTGCAGTTTTTACATAATAATTATGCAATGTTACTAAGATATAATAATAAAGTCAAAAAGTAAAAACTAAGGGCGGCCCATACAACAAACGTTTTTTAAACGTTTTTTTCATACTTGGCATGATTACACATTTTAAAGTATAACAACAAATAATACTGGCCAAGTACAAGTCGGTGACAAATTTCTGTTCACCGAAGTTAAGGAACGTCGGGCACGCTCGGTACTTGGATGGGTGACTACCATTTTAGTAACTAACAATTTGTGGTGGTACGGAACCCTCAGTGCATGAGCCCGTTTATTTTACAGTAAACATTTGTAACTTTGTATGTATATGCGGATGAAGCCGCGGGCATGAGCTAATGCTATTTAACCAACTTCAAAAAAGGTTAGAGGTCCTTAATTCAATCCGTATTTAATAAATTTATTGCGTAGTGAAAGCTTTCGAGGTGTTCCCACAATAATGTCATAAATTTGTAGTTTTGTAACGAACTCCAATAAATATGAACAATTTTGTTTAGGCACCTGTTTTTTTTAGTTAGTTTTAAACACCTTTGATTTGTTAGTTAGTTTTAAACATAATAGAGCCTTACTTAAAAACGTTACTCAAGTTGGTCTTTCGTTGGTCAAAAAATTGCTGACACTTTTACGCGTGTGACGATTGTAGTACCGAGAAGTTGAGGGAGCAATTTTAAGCATAGATCATTTTGAGTAACGTTTTTAAGTAAGGCCCATAATTTAAGGGTCTTACTTGTTGATACTGCGGTGCCACACTTCTAACGGTGGTAGAAGGTACGTGCTGAGGCGCAGGCGAAAACGCCTGACCATAAGACTCTGGTCGCACTTGGGGCTGTCCTAGCAAAGCAAGAAGCTCCTGGTCGAAAGAGTCTGCAGCATTGGCACCAGTGTCACTGACGGATAGAGCGGCTCCAACAGATGCTTCACCACCGTTGAAGTTGAAATGCGGGCGAGTGATCACAGCGTGAGATGGGGGTACCTGGAATAAGAAAATTCAATATTACATATAGTTTTAAGAAATACGATGATTTTTTTATAGACTCTTCAATAACTCTAATAATAAGTGAGGGAGTGCAAGTAATATTGATATCCCGCCCTTTTCTCTAATCGCACATCCAGATAAACGCGACTAATGCGCCTTCCGTACATGGTGGACATTCCCCATGTACGCAGAAAGCGCTTCGATTCCATCAATTTTAGAATGTAGTTGACACTAGTGTAGAATTGTCTGCCGAAGGCTGTGTTCCCTAAAAAACACAAAAAAATCCGGCAGATTCAGATGGAAATTAAACAAGTGAAGGTCTAGGCATGCTCTATCCTAGTCCGCATCATTGCATCAGACAAGATGAGCAAGGCTGTCATTAATAAATAAAAAGAAAAAAAAACGTTCTAGTCCTTGGTAGTGATATTTGCGCTTATTGGTATAGTGATAGTGGCTGCATTTTTTTTTTATTTGTCTTCTTTCTTTTGAAGTCAAAATAATTATGTTTCGTGATCGTTGTAAATTATTAAGGTATATTAAGTTTTTTGATAAGAATTTGGTGAGCCTGTTGGCACTCACCAAGGCCATGGCCTTACTTAGTAAAATTATACAAATAAAAATCTCTTAAAAATATATACCTATAATTGTTTTTTTATAATATAAGCATTTCTCTTCCCTCACCTGACGTCCAGTTTGTTGCTGAGGCTCCAAATAGTAGATCTGCTGCAGATTCTGCTTGTGCTCTTGTTGCGGGTTTGCGTACAGCTGTTGCAACAGTTGACCATTTCCGATGGGGGCTTTCCTCTCAGGCTGGAGGTCTAGGAGTTCTTGGGCGTTGAGGGAAAATACCTGACCCGGGCGGTACTCTTCGACGCCAGACCGACTGGAATTTACAAAACGAGCGTGTTAAAATATGAATAAGCGGTGAAAGAGCCCTGGATAGAAATCTATAAAAGCTAAAAAATCCAAGTTATAAATATATGTAAAACCTGATTTGATTTTTCAGAGCCACTTGTAAACGTCACATTTCACCCCTGGGCAACATCCGCAAAAATCTTAGCGGTAGGGTGAGAGATGGCGGCAGAGTGAAAATGTTGACGTTTAGAATAAAAAAGTATCGAGTTATAGTAGTTACTATATTACGGCCTATCTGTGAGACTAGGGTTAGATTTAGATAATTTTGAGGTTACTGATTCCAATTATTGACCTGGGCTGTGGCTCGCCGTAGCTGAGCGCGTTAACAGGAACTGCTGTGATGGGGTATCCGGCTGCTAACAACGTATTGTACTCCTCGGGTGTGTAGTATTTGTGGTTCTTAGGTGGTGGCAAAGTATGCAGGCTCTGCCTGTAATGGCCCAACAGTCTTGCTCTCTCAAGTCTTAAGGCTTGCTCTTGCAAAGCAAGGATAGGAGGCAGTGCTCCAGACACATTTGGATTGAAGATCGGTAGTGTTGGTCCGTGAGGGAACAGTAGTGGTGGTGCCACTGTAGCCACTGGGCTGATTAATCCAGGATTCGGTAAGCTAGCGCTGTAATCAGGAATCGGTGTGACAGCAAATCCAGAAACGACTAAAGAAGTGAATTCCTCAGGAGTGTATGATTTTCCGTCTTTTGGAGGAGGAAGATGAGATTGGCGGCGATCCTCTATGCTGAGACTGCGGTGTTCAACAGAAATATGAGGGTTCTGTGGCTGGTCTCCCACAACTTCAACGTTCACTTGTTTCTGATTTTCTTGATTAGAGTTCACATGTTCACTTCCCGAAGCTGTGGTTGGCTGCTCTGTACTCGATGATACAGACTGCTGTCTTGGTGATCTTTCAACCATGGCACTCTGATCCTCTGATATGGGTTGAAGCGACGAGGTCCGATTCCTATAGGTCAGACTTGTGTTTAGATCAATGTCTTCTTTTTATTCCAAACACCGTAAGAGTCCTCATGCCACCAGAAAGTAAACCGAATTAAATTAAAAATAATATAATACTGAAAATAAAATGGTTAGGTATTTATAAAAACCTTCCAAGCCCGTTTTGTCCGTAGAGCCAATTGTTTCCAGAACCTCCTTGAACAAGAGCCGATTGGAGAATAGGTTAGCGATTCAGTAAGCAGCTAACGTTTTGGCTATATGCCACATCAAGACAAGGAAAATTTTGATTAATGTTTTTGTAAGAGATTAGCAACTTTTCGTTAGAAATTTGTTAATTTTGAAAGATATTAAATTTGTTGGAAGATTTTATTCCCGCGCGATTATAATTAGTAAAAGTATTGTTAGAACCATAACATAGAGTTAAAGAGTGTATGTTATGAATCTAACTCAGAGTTAGTAAATTATGTACCTGAGTTTGTCGTCATCTTGAAGTTCTTCTACGGGCGCTACTGGCTCCTGAAAATAAATGAAACATTTAAACAAAAGCTCACATTAATTAAACAAGGAGAAGTTGATTATAGTATAGCTTAAGAGTGCCTCACGGGTTTTGTCGACTCCTCTAAAGCCGGGATATTTTGATCGAAATGCACAACGTCGCTTCAATCTACGCTCTTCATCGTTGATGCATGCTTCAACGGAACAACAGACTATAGAGGTTTTTAATACAAAATTAAAGTCCTGCATACCGCGGTGTTGTGTGTTTTGACTTCCGACTTTGTAAAAAAACACCTATTACCTCTTTCCATAAGAAGAAAGAAGAGATTGCAGATATGAACGTCCTGTTTAATAGAACCTCAAACCTAATTGAGTGAACTGAGATTTTAAATGAGATCAAGCTTAATACCCGTCTTAAGCCTATTCCTGTCTCTCCGCTTATCTGTATCCCAAAAGTCTATACTAATTAAAGACGTAATAAAATTCATACTTTTTTAGAGTAAGCAAGAACTCAAACCAAACTACACCATCGATAAACGCTTAGGATTGGATCTATTCTGCATGAGCATTGTGGCGGTTAGGCAGCTGTCGAGTAGGGAATTCTTTGTTTTAGCCTAATATAAGTTTGTAATTATTGTATTCTTATTAAATGCGTATTGTGTAACTGCGTAGAATTTACACTAAAATACTATATAGAGTTACTTATCCAATTTATATTCACGAGGACCTAATTAGCTCTGTTAATATTAAGATTGTTAGTTATTATATAGGCTGTTGGTCTTTCTTTGAAATAAATAAATTAATAAAATAACGACTACATCACATTAAAAACCGACTTCAAAATTAGTAAATATGCAATTAATACTAGATCCTAAATTAGGTTTTTTTAATACTTGCTTGATATGTTTCTTTCAGTTATTTTGATTTAAAAACCAAACTACTAAAACAATTTTGATGTAAATTACATGGGACTATCTCTGAAATATGGCCTACGAAATAAAAAAAGAATCATCGAAATCAATTCATAATTGGCGGAGAAATCGGTAAGTATACATAAAAAAATAAAAAAAACAGTGGAACATAGAACCTCCGCTTTTTTAAAGTCAGTTAAAATACATTTTGTCAGGAAGACGACGTTTTACACCGGAAGGTAATTATACGGGTACGGTGTCTTTGGTAAGGAAACTCCTGTCTGGAGCGTCAAAAAGTATCATGAAAAATCAATTCATCACCCACTCCGCCACATGTGCTAACATAAAAAATATTTACAGACCAAACCCCTCGTTCCACTACTTGTAAATAACAAAGACCATTGGTCCGATAACTACTGGTGATGAAGACAAAGTGAGTAATGCAAAAACTCTGAGCTTACAAAAAGTGGCAACCAAGTGTTTCAAGGTTCAACCATCAAAAAACGTGTGTAACAATCATATATTGTGAGCATTGACAGATAATATCACAACAAACGTTTCAAATTCCCATGGGATACAAAAACGGCATCCCATAGTTCTCAACAGCCAGGCGATGACAACGTTAGGTGAACAAGAAGGATTGTTGTTACCTATTGACAACAAAATATTGTATATATTTTCTCTCTCTCCTCCGCCATCCAATAAAATATCAATTAAAAAATCTATAGCCAATAGGGAATAGCCAATGGGGATGGCATGGTCATATTTGACCAAACCCTCTTTAAAAATAAAGATTTAAAAAAAAACTTTCTAAACTATGGCTATTGAGCGCAGCCTTAACCGTAAAAAATACTTAGTTCTTCCAATGCTCTTGGCGTAACACTTAAGTACCACAAATGTCGCGCGGTTCCACAAATGAACCGCGCGACATTCACCAAAGCATCAGTGGTAACTATGTCGTTTCATAACAAGCAATTATGTATTACAGACGAGTACCGCGAAAGCCTAGGGAAATGGAGACAATGCGATTTATCGGGCATTTTCGACATTGGAGATTTCATGCGCCGATGGGTTAATCAATTAGCTCGGGTTGGTACACATCCGGGGCGAAGAACGTAGATGATCGATTGCGTACAGATTACAACGACACGAGTATATAGGGTTACTCGGAAAGAGTAGGGTAAACCGAAAGAGGAAGAAAAAGGATAGAAATAAGTACACTGAAGCTGACACTAAATTTGACAAAATGTGTAGAATAGCTGTTTTTTTGAGAGATTTCAGGGTTTGTCTAATTATGATTACATTGCAATGATGCTTGTTGGTTAAGCATACTTGTTCCGTCTAACCTTGTGTGATAATTGGCATGATACTATAAGGGTATCTATCACCACAGAAAGTAATAAAGTTTCAACATATTAGTGTTTTATTTCCATAGAATTTTACACTAAAAATATGATAAACAGAAATTTAATTATGTTGTACTGATTTTTTGCAAAAACTACGTCTACATCAGTTCTAAATTTAGATTTTTGGAACGATGTTTTGACAAAAAACTTTGGCAGTTTTCTAATACTAAAGTGGTCAAAATCCGAGATGACAAAAATTGTGAATAAGGTTTCGTGTTGTTTTTTGTTATTGTATAATAGGATTGAGTTTGACCGACACCGCGCGCTGCGGTCTAAGATGGACCACGATTGCCTAGAAGAAACCGATTCACTCGCGACTTGTAGACATCCAGATTTTAACTATCAGCTAGGGAACACCCATTCTAGCACCGTATTCCACAGTCAGCGTTTCTCTCAGTAAAAGTGGAATCAAAATGCTTCATACGGGTTTTTGGAATATTACCCAAAAAACAGTATCGGTGTTTGTTTTTTGAAATGACACTTTTAGTAGCAGGATTCATTATTGTTATTTATTGGGTAAATTAATCAACACACATTGATCTTTACAATCAATTTCCATCAAGATTCAAATATTAAATTAGTTGACTCAAGTCTGATGACACATGCAATATCTAACATTAGCGTTAATTTACAGTTTCATAAGTTCTAAGTAATTGACTTGAATTACTTGAAATAGGTAGTGGTGTTTGCTTGTCAATAAAGAAATATTGGAAAAATTGGAATGTAATGAAGCCCGACGTAAGTAGGTAAAATTCTTACGGAGAGAAAATCTCACGGAAGGAAGATATATTGAGGGTTCAATAGAAGGAGTTAGTTAAAAGGTAGGAGCTTTAGTTTATATCTCTTGAGATTTATTGTTGGATCTTAACATCTTAGAACCAAGGTAAGTATTTTTTTATGCAATAGGTGGTAAACAAATTAACGGGCCGCCTTATGAGCCTGGGCAACATCTCTTTGGCATCCATTATAAAACACATTTCTTAAGTTTCTTATCAGGTTGGAATGTACAAAGTTAGTAATTAACTTCGACCTGGACATCGGGTAATTTTTAACTCTTCAAATTGAACAAGTTTAAATTGTCAATGTTAGAGTCTAATATGATTTAATCTTTGTTTTAAACCCAGTAAGTACTTAGTTTATTTTGTAGTTTTTCATAAAAGGATCATGTCAGAAACTTATTTTTACAATTAAAATTAGCAAGTTTTAAAAAAATCGGACGGATGGAAATTTCACCAATACATTTTAGTGTAAAGTGTAATATGGCCCAACCTCCGAGCCATTATCAAAATTTCACTAATATATTTTAGTCTTCGTTTTATTTTTTTAGTGTTTTTCACTATTTATGCTTTGTCCGTACTAATAGATGTGGCGTCTGTTGAGGTTGCCTTAAACGCATACTATGGCAACATATACCCTTTGTTGTCATATGGGGTTATCTTTTGGGGGAATTCCGTGAATGTGAAGCAGACATTTACACTCCAAAAAAGATGCCTGAGAATTATCCATAGTAAAAACAGCGATGACACATTAAGAGTAATATTTAGAGAAAAACAATTATTAACCCTAACTAGTATTTACATTCTTGAAATATCCTTATTTGTAAGGCACAACAGCCAATTATTCAAAAAAAAATCTGAGGTGCGAATGAGAAATACCGCTATGCGGGGCAATGATTACCTGTTTGAACCACGCTCGAATTGTACGATTTTTAAGAAGAGCACCTTCATCAGCGCCATCAAAATCTATAACTTGCTGCCAAAAACTATTACTGATATTCCAAATACAATACAGTTTAAAACTAAACTAAAAAACTGGTTGATAAATAATGTATTTTATGATTTAAATGAGTTCATTAATAGAAATAACTCCACTGAAATGACATTGTTAAATAAACGATTTTGACTAATATTTTATACAAAATTAAATAACATGACTGATTCCGCAATTATTCTTATTACTGTATTTTTTCGTTTTGTATTCGCTGTTGACATATTATTTTATAATTAACTTGACATACTATATTAGAAACTGTTTAAAATTAAATTATATTAATATTGTATATGTAAATATTGAATGCCCGATGTGGGTAGACTGATAAATACAATTGTTGCACTAACATCTAGCATAATATTAATAATGTATCAGTCGTACAATAAATATTTTCTGATTCTGATTCTGATTCTGATTCTGAGTGAAAAGAGTAAAATGGCCCAACCTCCGAGCCATTATCAAAATTTCACTAATATATTTTAGTGAAAAGTGTAAAATGGCCCAACCTTCAAGCCATTATCAAAACTTCACTAATATATTTTAGTGAAAAGTGTAAAATGGCCCAACCTCCGAACCATTATCACAATTTTACTAATATATTTTAGTGAAAAGTGTAAAATGGCCCAACCTTCAAACCATTATCAAAACTTCACTAATATATTTTAGTGAATAGTGTAAAATGGCCCAACCTCCGAACCATTATCAAAATTTTACTAATATATTTTAGTGAAAAGTGTAAAATGGCCCAACCTTCAAGCCATTATCAAAATTTCACTAATATATTTTAGTGAAAAGTGTAAAATGGCCCAACCTTCAAGCCATTATCAAAACTTCACTAATATATTTTAGTGAAAAGTGTAAAATGGCCCAACCTTCAAACCATTATCAAAACTCCACTAATATATTTTAGTGAATAGTGTAAAATGGCCCAACCTCCGAACCATTATCAAAATTTTACTAATATATTTTAGTGAATAGTGTAAAATGGCCCAACCTCCGAACCATTATCAAAATTTTACTAATATATTTTAGTGAAAAGTGTAAAATGGCCCAACCTTCAAGCCATTATCAAAATTTCACTAATATATTTTAGTGAAAAGTGTAAAATGGCCCAACCTTCAAGCCATTATCAAAACTTCACTAATATATTTTAGAAAAAGTGTAAAATGGACCAACCTCCGAGCCATTATCAAAATTTCACTAATATATTTTAGTGAAAAGTGTAAAATGGCCCAACCTTCAAGCCATTATCAAAACTTCACTAATATATTTCAGTGAATAGTGTAAAATGGCCCAACCTCCGAACCATTATCAAAATTTCACTAATATATTTTAGTGAAAAGTGTGAAATGACCCAACCTCCGAGCCATTATCTCAATAGGGCTAACATGTTTTGCTATAATCAGGCTCACACTACTAAAATTCCCATTCCCATGTTTTTGGCTACCAAGGTAACAATGCGCATACGAGTGGTTCTGGTAATATATAAAGTGAGTCATACATCTCATCGTTGATCGAGATTCTTCTTAGTAACTAGGCACGCTAATGAATAGTTTTGTCATCAGAGCTATCACTAATCAAATGGCCGTTTTCACACTGCGACGATAACGACACCGACACGATACTCATATAATCGTCTGCTCGGACGACAACGATATCGTCCGACGATATCGGTATGTGAAACGATATAACCAACAGCTTGTCATGCGGTTAGTCGCATTGACAATAACTTCTTTTTGCAACGAAATGTAACAGAACAGACAAGTGCGCGCGATGCACGCGCGGGGGCAAGTGGCGTGCCACTCCCCCCGCGATCCTGCTTCATCCCGCATTGTGTCGTCATCCGATATCGGCACGACAATCTGTCGGCGACGATAACGTTGACTACAACGACACAGTGTGAAAGCGTTTAGTAGTGATTGTATGAAACTACCAGTCCAACGATATCGTGTAGTTATCGTGTAGTCATCGTTATCGTCCAATGTGAATACGCCCAATGACACAATGTCCGAGCCTCCTAGCCTATTACACTTTCCTGTCACGTGGAATTTCTAAGGGCCCTGTTTCACTATATTCAAACAAGTCTACAAAATTATTACTAGACTATTTGTATCAAGGATCTAATATTGTGAAATTGCATTTTAAAAAATCCTCTTTTCGTATGTCATCATATTTCAATAAATTACAACTACTAACAACTACTAGTGAGTGTGACTACTCCAAATTAGATAGCAAATCTGGGAGGACTTTGGTCTTTTCTGGCAGGCATAGTCAATAAAATACTGTCAAACAACGTTATTTTTGGATGATATTTTTTCGATTTGTTGAAAAAAATTACAAAGAGTTCACCGGTCGTCAGACTGAAATTCAATTTCACGAGCATTTCAGCAGTTTCTTAATCTAGCTGTCCAAGCATATTCCCGCTGAAAACTTAGGCCTTTTTTTTCTTATCACTGGTCTCGACGCCCAGTCATTAACCGACTTCAAAAAAGGAGGACGGTTCTATGTTCCACTGTTTTTTTTTAAATTCTTGTTCACCAATTTAACCGCTAACTGTTGACCGATAAAAAAATATTTTATTCAGTAGGGTATTTTTCCAATTTGGTCACATTGTCACCAAGTCAAGAGCTGATGATGGGATCCCAGGGAAATTAAGGCAACATTCAAACTTTATAGGCACTTTTTACGTTTATTATATATTTTTAAAGTCAGTTTTTAATGTGATCCACTTGTACTGTGTTCAAAGGAACGTTCTTGTTAAAAAAAAATGCAACCATTCTTCACATATTGATGAAACTTTGTAATTATAATGCATGTGAATTTAAGTGTGCTTTGTATATCTTGTGTCATCTAAGTTTGGGAAATAGGACCTTACGTATAAGTAAAAATATAATATTTTCTTACTACATTTACAGACTGCTCAGGTGTACGGAAAGAAAAATGAAAAAAACCCATGCGAGCGATATATTTTTCTTTTACTGACTATAACAATACGTGATTCTCGAAATGTTATACGAAACAATGAAAAACCTTTATAGAAGAAAGTCTTGAATAATATCGAATGAAATATTAATAATTATACTTAATGTTTAGCATACATACCGCGAACAATTATTATTGTACGTAGAATTTAAACGAAACGTAGAATTTTGCCAAGCTTGGCAAAATAGTCTAGAAACAAAACTGACATTTTGGGGAATGTCAAAAAGGAGGATGTTCTTAAGTCGACGCGTATACGCGTAAATATATTTATTTTAATGACAAGAAATATATTTATACGCGTCACAAGCACTAACACTACAAAAACATGCTAATACTTATGCGTTGAGCTAGAAATACGCCAGCACATGCCACGCGTCGCATTAACCAGGCGCTCTGAAATACTATTGAAAAAATGAGGTGAGGTCTCCAAGGGCCCAATGTCTCGACTCCAAACAGCTCAAGTAAAGTTATTAATATAGTGTGTGTGGTTTAAATGAGTTTTTTTTTCTCGCAGTTTTAAAATTTTAAAAACACGCTTTAAAATCGCTAATCCTGAAGATCCTGGTAAGGATAATGGAACAAACTATTTAAATTATTGCATTGGTCCTTGAAAAGTGTGCAAAATTTCAATTTAATTTGAAGTTTTGAAGTAGTTGAAAATCAAGTTCAAAGATTCCGTTACATACATACATATATACCAAGCTAATAAAAGGGTTTTAAAAAATGAGGACGTTCTTAAGTCGTTGTGTATATCTATATTTCTTATTTCACTGGATTTTTATCTGTCAAATGACAGAATTGATTTCAAAAAATGTTGGGTGGCACCCACAGATATACACAGATCTGTGGTGGCACCCCACAGATTCATCCGCTACCTTCGGTAATCGTTGTTTGTTGAGGTGTCTACGTGTTAATCCAGGGTATAAATCTCCAAACTAGGAATCGGAGGAGTGCAGAAAAATATTCGCATATACTTATATACAAACTTTCGCATTTATAATTATTAGTGTAATTAGAAAAAAACGCAGGGGCGTCTTTATGGCGAGCTGTTGGTGAGTGGCGACACCGCGTACCCCGATTTCATGGAGCTAAATGAGACCCCGACCCCTGGCTTGCCTTAACTGGCCGTCCGGGGGTGGAAACCGCAAGAGCTAAGACCCTAAGCTCCAGGGTGGAAGTGTTAAAGGGCATAACGCCGCGAGTAGCTCATAGTGAAAGTGCAGCACACCTCTCGCCACCCTAAGCCATCCACGCCAATGTTGCCCCTCCGGTGCCAAGATACGGCAGCCTTTATGGGGGGCCCACTCTGTAGGTGGCAAGTCATCACCTGCCTAAATACAATTTGAGATGAGACAGGATAAGGCAGGTGCCGTTTCTCATTCTATAGATCTGTTATTCCATCCACAAGTTGTTCACCTCAATAGCCCAGTTTGTTTTAAACCCCATACTGTACAATAGTTTCATATTACTTTTTATACATATTCCATAATTGTATTTTTTATAATTAGATTATTATTACTATGGTTGCTGAGCGGTAGCATATTATGCGCTTAACAAGCTGACGGCACGGTTCAATCATTGGCCTTGCACCAATGACTTATTAAGTCATAATTATCAGTCTACCATGTTCCCACTGCTGGGACACAAGCCTTCTCTCAGAGCTCCAATCCACCATGCTGGCCTAGTGCATGTTGGTGAATGTCTTATTTCTTAGGACATTAAAATCCCTGGACTTATTGAATAGTTGACTTTATTTCATACTTAAATAAATCATGTGCAGTTTCGGTGAAAGTAAACATCGTGAGGAAACTGGTATGTCTAAGAACCTCACAAGTTCAAAGGCATAAATGATATTCACCAACATGCACTGGGCCAGCAAGGGGGATTAGGACCCATCCTCTCTGTGTAAGAAGACCTGTGTCCCAGTAAAAACAATGACTATGATTTTGGTTAGGTTTCGTGCCGTCCTGCATATCCATCCAACATATTACACATACATTTGCTGGCCTAGCTGTAACACTACCTAAGTTTTTGTTGTTTTACGACTAGGTACGATAACATCAAGAGGAGTAGTGAGTACATTTCTACATTTGACGTCATTGCAAAACAACAGAATGCCGAGACGACATGCTATTAGGTGTTGCACCTTGCAGCCCATGCAACGATACCGTCATTATGTGGCTCATGTCGTAAGCACCATTAAATAAGAATTAGAGAGCTGAGGCAATGGAAGAACGATAAATATGCTGTGGCAACTCATTAGAATGCTCAAAATTTTACGAATTATCACAAAATGGAAAATTACATTTTCTAGGTCTACAACCTCCAGAGAGGTCTCCTCTCCATAGGTTATACTAAAGTTAAATATAATTAAGAACATTTCATTATTTGAAAATTACAGTTTCATGATGCACGCTGCAGTTGGTACGTAACTATGAAGGTCCCACAACGGTATGTTTATCATGATTAGGTTGTGGATGGAACTCCAGATATGATTGCCTAATTCGAATGTAGGATAAAAAAAAATATCATCTTTTTGTAGTTAACGCATGTAGTTATCTGAAACTAGAAGGATAAAATAAGGTAGATACAGTTTTTAAATTATGCCGGGTCAAACTTGTCTGAAATTTAGTCACTGAATTTATCCCTTAAGGGTGTTCTAGGTATTATTTGCTACCCCGCCAATAACTTATACATAAAATGGAAACCTTTTTAATGGATACAGAAGTAAGCAATTTCTCTAACATTTCGACTGGAAAAACCATTTTGTAACCCTGGAATATAATATTGGGATTTATTTTTAGATAGTTCAATTCCTCTTTTTGTCGCAGGTGTTTGGAAACACATCATTATTGGAAATAGAAAAAGATGTAGGTCGATAGACCTACTTGTAACGAATCTATTTTAATCAAAATATATAAAAGTTGAATCAAAGCGCTTCGTACTGGTATTCGGAAACCATAAAGCGGAGACGATTTTTCGTACTCGCTCTGGCCACTTAGCCTATGCAAGCTTAGTTACTCGAATTTGAACATAAAGTATGTAGGTACCTGTAAAAGAGTCTACGGACCCCGTGATTCTACTAATGCAGTGTTTTTCAAACTGTGGATCGCGACCCCTTGGGGGGTCGCTATGCCTCTATAAGGGGATCGCGGGGGTCGAGAGGCCTCGGTAAAAGAAAAAAAAAGAAAAAAAAAATTTTTTACTAAAAAAAGATATATTAATGAGTTATTATAAAAATAAGAAAAGGTTGTACGTATTTGATATTTGTAATACAATAAAATACAGATTTTAAACTGTGGAAGGCAGGGGGTCGTGATTTTTTCAATACTACGGGGGTCGTGTCGTTAAAAGTTTGAATAACACTGTTCTAATGGATGAAATGTCACGCGTGCCAGTCAGCCGCTTTATTAACGGTTGCGTTAGTTTGAATTGATTGTGCAAAACGTTTTTGTTCTTTTGTGGTGACGATGTAATGTTCAGTCCGAGACATTTCACGCTCTACGCTCATTTTGTCGGGCAATTAGAGGAGCCCTTAGTCAGACATACAAGCGAGATATGCTTTAGTACAATTATTGTTCGTGTATATTTATGTATCCGTGTTTCACCCAGTTTTTTTACTATACCGCTTAACTGCTAACGCAAAACTGTAACACCACACACGGACATACAATACTCATTTTCACGCCCACTTAAAACTTGGCGTCACCAAAGAATTATTTAATAGTGAGAGAAGCCTACACCTACACATACACTTATAATGCTTATGGTCAGTTGCACTGTGCGCCTTGCAACAGGACCTTTAAAACTAAGTTTGATTTTGCCATCCATATACGCGCTCATAACCGGCGCTAGTCAGATTTTCCATTGACGGGAACGTCAAGGAGGCCGATATTTAATAGTCCACAGAACAAAACAAAAAGACAAGCTCATTTGCAGGGTAAGTTTGACTCAACGCATCATGCCTACGAGTAAGGCCTGATGTGTTCGCACTTGTCACGCCACTTTGCCCCCATAAGTCATAGTCACAGTCAGAATCAAACAAAATTAGTCACGGTCAGCTCTTGGGGATGCCCTAACAACACAGCCTCTAACAAAGTAGTGGGGATTTACTGGAGGCTTCTATGGAGTTTTAAAACAATATGAAAAAACATGTTTCACCTGGTTTTAATCCTTTAGTCCAGTCATTATATACATTTGGAAATGCAAGTGAACCGAGAAAGCTAAATTTTTGTTATTAAGTGGGGAGGGCCTAGAAAAGCTTAACTTCAAAATGTCGACCAAAAAAGGGTTAAATTCAGTTTTTTCCATAATAACTCAGTTTTCCGTTGAGATTCAATTTTTTTATGCAACACTTTTTTGTTGCTTTATTAAGGATCTACATTTAAGTTCTTATACATTTTTCACCTATAGTTCATCGTTATTGAGATATCGACCGAAAAAACATAAATTTTGGGAGTGAACAATTTTTTTGCTATTTTCTTTTTTCTCGTAAAAGATATCAAAAAATGTCTTGTATTAAACTTGTAGAACGTGTTCAGACCTACAAATTCGTTTTATATTTTTTTATTTTCGACAAAAATTACGACTTCTAAAGCGTCACGATCGCCTAATAAATGATAAAACACCATTTTCACACATATATACTCAAAAAACCTAAGTTTAGACCCTAAACTTTTTTATTTAGGGAGATAATACGATGAGACGATTTTATCATTTACGTTGGTGCCAAAATTATCACTCAGCTTATTTGTGAATTTGTTTTAACAAACCTTTTTTTATAGACTTCAAGGTTTTATCAATGATTGCCAGCCAAGAATAAATGCGCAAAGAAAATCTTTGGCTTTTACCCTGGAAATCCGTCTCTGCGGGCAGCCGCAAACCGTTAATTTGCGATTCACAGAGTTGCAGTATATTTACCGTTTCGTCTATATAACACTCAAGATCGACAAATCCGGGTTTATAAATGATGGAAATAAATTGGAGGCGTATTGGGATAGTAAAGAGTTTGTATTTTTAATTTTGTATTTATTAGTTTTTTTTTAGTTGTAGGCAATAAACCTTTATACAGTATTGAAAATACAAAATACTAAGTGAGGCCATAACTTGATATTGGCTAAATAGACGAGATGTCTTGAGTCAGAATTAAAAAAGAGATACAGTCAATCATAAGAATATTAACGGAAAATTTACTATGATTTGGTTGTGGATGGATCACCATACTCAGTGATACAACGAGTGTACTTTGTCGAGACTTACGTTCAAGTTTGAATTCTAGTGGTAACCATAGCAAAAGACTAACACAGGGGTAGATCGTTATGTCTGCACCTAACTTTATTGGCAAACCGCATTTTTCAGTCTGCCCGTGAACATGGTGCATGTAATTGCTCCGAAATATCGGGAGCTCCATTCACAACAGAATCACGGCAAATATCCCTTTTTTAATCATATAATTGTAGTGAACAACTCTGATAACAGTGTTTTAAACTATCACGGTTGTTCTGATAACAGTGTTTAAGAGAAAAAGATCTTAATGCTTAGCAAAGAAATAAAAAATTGAAACTACTGTCAATAATTGTTACACTGAAATATATAAGATTTATTGAAAACTTAGCATTCAATAAATGCGATAGATTAATTTTTATGACATGTAAAGCAAAACATCACAACGCCGTATCAATTATTTAAGGATTTCCCTCAGACATTTGACAGATAAAAAGTGTTTTGCAAAAAAATTATTCTCAGACTATTTTACAAAGTTATAACTTTATTTTCTGTTAGTAGTTCGGTTTTGTTTTTCTATCTCTACTTCGATAACAAGTCAAAGTTTGTTTGCTAGCGGGCTCTACCGATGAAGTTTAAAACTTTACCTGCAATAGTGCCGTCTAGCCAAAGTTTCGTTTTTACTGCATGCGCTAAACAATTTCCAAGTTTTAAGTATACCTACACTTTATTTGCTGAAACATATTTTATTTTATTTTTTCTACGTTATCTCGTCTTTATTATTTTAGTTGGTGTCTTTTAAGTTCTTAGTAAAGATTACCTACTTAGTCAGATTGGTAGATATACCTAATTATGATAATTTGAGTATTAAGTTGCTGAATTTCGTAAACTGTGAATGCAAAGGTCCTTTTCAATCCAAGGATAGCCACATTTCCCTTTCAATGTCCTCTTGGCCACGATGGTCAATTTGTATTTATGTACTCAGAGATTGTGTCCATCTATTCTGCATTCTTTGGTAGTCTAAGAGGCGCTGATTATTCTAATTACATGACCAAACAATTTTGTTGAAAATTATAGACAACGTGGTCTTCACGTGCTAAAAAAATCAAAACGTCTAGACTGCGTCAATTTTTTTTTGGAGTCCCCAAAATTTCGCATACGTCAAGCACATTGAAAGATCGGTATTTATTGTTTCAGGCATTTTGAAGAAGAAAAAATGACATAATAACTTCACAACTCAGTTATCGAACTTTGTACTCTTATTTATTCTTTATTCAGACTCATATAACAGATCAAAAAAAAGGCCTGAAATATGTTCCAAACGATACTTATTACATGATCAAAAATATGTACTTTAAAAAACGTAATTGTCATATTACATTTATTATGACAGCCCACACCAACTCGTGTTCATTTGCGTTTGTTTTTTAGGTCTATACACGGCATAATGCCCCATAATACTATTTACCAAACATTACACGAATCTATAGCGTAAATGTATCTATTAGTCTTCTCAGTATCTCCTAGTCTACGATTTGTGCACGAATTTACCTACCTACTAACCTAGGGTCTGGTTTTCTCGTGACGAAATCTAGGGCACAGTGAAAGGGCTCGTACCTACCTTTATAATTTTACTATCAATATAGGGATTTTGCCGCGGGACAGTTTTGAGTAAAAGCCATAGGCCAAAAGTTTTTGATAGATTTGGTTGAAATTTGCAGGGTCTTTTATTTTTGCACAATATAGGGAAAATAATTCTAATAACTATGCAACCTGGCCTCCGCTACTTTTACTCGTGACTTTCAAATTTATCCGGAATATAAAATAACGTATCCTATATCCGTCTTCATAATACACACTTCTTCCTTGAATCAATGTCAATTTAGCCGTTTAATGGTTTTTGATAACATAAAAGACAGTTATTTTTGCATTTTAAAAACCTATGTCTATTCAGCGTAAAGTTTTAGTATAGATTTAGTAAGCCACTGAACGAAGAAATAACTTCAATTTAACTCTGCAAGACATGTTTGTTTTGTCATCTCATTCTTGTTTTCATAAAATAAAATAAAAACCAATCCATTTAAAGCCACTTTTTTACTATTCAGCGTAAAGTTTTAGTATAGATTTAGTAAGCCACTGAACGAAGAAATCACTTCAATTTAACTCTGCAAGACATGTTTGTTTTGTCATCTCATTCTTGTTTTCATAAAATAAAATAAAAACTAATCCATTGAAAGCCACTTTTTTAATTTACGACCCCAAAGTAGTAAAAAGAAGGTTGATACCGACACCTACCATTATGTCACGTGCCGAGTAAAAAAGAAAAGAAAATATGTTTCGTAATTTCCGTTTCAAAGTAAGCCAGTAACCGGAAGATATCACTGGCTGGCAGGCCGCTAGCTGTAGCTTGTTAGCTGCAAACGTTAGAAAAAGGTAAGTATGTCAACAGCAATGATGTCAAAGCAAAGTATTATCAAGGGATTTACAGTGAAACGAGATCTTCATGTGCGAGAAATTCAGCAACCTTTTCTATCGTAACTTACCTATCGTTTTTATTGTGATTGTAGCAAAAATCTATGTTGTGACTTAATTTTGTAATAAGTAGAGTAGATTTCAAAAATCTGGTTTTAATTTTTCTATATGGCCAGTGCGTCAAATTAGAATGAAATTTACTTGTTCAAAAAAGGTTTTATTACATCACTAATATTGCTAGAAATCACAGACCCTCACAGAAGTAACTGTAGAGTAACTGTCGCAAACACTGTACGTGCTATCAGTTTGCAGACGACACGTGCCTCGTAGTAGCAGATAAGGACCCTAAAAAGTTTGTGAACTCCTGCAGTCTGATCTAAATTTACTAATAAGGTGGTGTCACGATGCGGGTTTGGTACTAAATTCGAATAAAACCAAACTGGTAGTGATTAAATCTCCGTATGCTAAGCGATCAGTTACCCAAAATATCGTCGCCCACAACCACACTTATCTGCATGCTTTGAATAATAAGACATGTAGCTACCCACATAGAGAAATAGTAGACTCTCAAACTTACCTCGGTTTAATAATAGATAGTAAATTTAACTGGAGCAATCATATTGAACGCGTTTGTAATAAATTGAGACATTTTTTAGCTAATATAATAATCCTTAAAAATCGTATACCCTATAAAGTCAACTTGATGCTGTATAATTCTCTGGCTGAATCCTATATACAATATGGACTTGCAAGCTACAGCCGTACATATAAATCATATCTGAATCAAATCTATAGACTCCAATTAAAATTTTTAAAAAATATTGTAAGTACCAAAATTAGACAACAATTTGAAAACGACGATATATTATTTTTTAAACACTGTAAAATTTTACCTATTTATGCGCAATTTCAAATGATGTTACTTAAAGAACACTTTTGTAATGAGATTTTTAGGAAAAAATACGAGCATACTGTATACACGCGGGCCGTCGGCGTCGCTCGAAACCTCGACTGACTGGACGTACAAATATTATGTACGGCGAGCGGACCGCTTTGTATTTAATTCCTCGTTTAATTAATAACCTACCCTCAGATTTATGTAAAAACATTACTACAAATAATATTAAAACTAAATTAAAATCTTACTTTCTTGACAACCTGATGTAATCGCCTCGCTCGCTGCCAGTTGTGTACTTAGATATTAACATTATTTTTATAGTAGACGTAGACTTTAACTCCATATGGCATTACTATTAAACCTTAGTGGTTTTAAAATGTCATTATATCCTTTACTGTATAATTTTCTTATTAAATGATAAATAAATGAAAAAAATAAAATAAAAGTAGGTATGTGCTAAACCGATCATTGACTTGTAGCATTAAATTTACCGTTTTGAAATGTTACCGAACTCAATAATCCTCTTCTTTTGCAGTCGGAAAAAGTGGCATGAAACTTACTTGTTTCCTCGCTTGTCTGTATTGGATTGCGTATGAGCCTTCTTGTGCTTGTCGTTTATCAGGGTTGTGTGCTGCGTCGGCGGCGGTGGCTGTTTCCTTTTCAGGGACTTCGGAAGCGCGCGCGCACAGAGCGATCGCTGCAACAAAAGAGACAATCGTAATTATTGAAACTGACTTGGTTTTCACACATTTCGTTTATATTTTACGGGTGTTACTAACGTAAAATTAAGCCGGTTATTTAGACCATAGTTTCAACCACATTCAGTAGTCTTTTTCAAAGTGAATGCACGCGCGCGGCTCGATTGCTTTGAATCTTAACTGCATAATTCTCATATAAACTTGACCTACGAGTCGAGGCGTTTTGTCGTGATTTCTTGAAAAGTATGACAGTATTTTGATTTTATATAATTATTGTATATGTGTATAAAAATAGTAAATTGATATAAAAAACTTTTAATGGATTTAACTCGTAATACATGCGATTACATTATTTTAATTCCTCGCGTTTTGAATACTGCAGTGTCTATGTTCACAGATAAACTGGATGACGGGTGTCTATGGAAATTTTATGATTTTTTTGCAAGTATTCGCCAATGTTTTTTATATTAAAACGTTCCCATATTTACGCTGTATATTTGCTACTGGTGGTATAAAAGAAAAATAATCAAAAAAGGTGAGCTTGAAATCATATTAAACCGACTTAAAAAATATGAAAAATGTAATAAGTGCCCATAAAGTTTGAGGATTGCTCTCGATTTTCGTGGCATCCCATCATCAGCTCCTGACTTGGTGACAATGGGACCAAATTTCAATGATTAGTTGTCCATATCTTTGTGTTTGTTCCCTGACATCCCTGATACGGGAATCCTGGCAAAAAACTATGAATATGAAGCGTTATTTATCAGAATAGCCATTATAATTATCTAAAATGCAATTCTCTTTCCTTCAGCGATGAAAATTGTAAATCGAATAAAAATAAACCAGCAATATCTCTTGTATGTGATCTTTATCCGTCATTACGATCCGCTTCATTATACAATACACATTACAAACACACAGACCGTTTGTTCACGTTGTTCAATTAATTAAAACAACAAAGAGATTTAATGGCCATATTCTGAGGACTTTGAGGATAAAACAATCAATTTGAATGGAACAAGTTTTGAGAATATGTGAACAGAGAAAAAAGTTAGCATTTTCAACAGAGTTAGAAATATGTGCCTTGACATCCACTCTAATATATATGTATATATACATATATAATTATTTGGTGTTACTTTTTAAGTGCCTTTATTAAATAAACAAAATACTAGCTAAAACTAACACTAAATAAACAGTTAGACTGTCCATAGACCGTTGAAGATCTAAAGACAATCCAAATGCTCAAACCCACTATCAGTTGGCTGCGTACCCAGCATGCTGGCGGCATTACCACGTTGAATGGCAATGCTTATACGTTGAGCCAGATACACGCCAGCATTTTGGTCACGCGTCGCGTTAATCAGACGCTCTGAAAGATTTTTGAAAATGAGGTGAGCTCCCGGTCCCCAAGGGCCCATATACATATATATACATATATATATAATATAATAAATGCCAAAGTAACTCTGTCTGTTTGCTACATAATCACGGCTAAACGGCTTAACCGATCTCGATAAAAATTTGCGAGGTAATAGTATGTATCATGAGGACGGACATAGGCTATATTTTTTTTTTTTTTAATAATTCAAATTATTATCGGCTTCGAATACTAGGAATAAATACTAGTAGTCAATGCTTATGAGTGATGACTATTTTGAAATCCCAAATGATCGTAATTCTGTAACTATAAGTAAACATTGGTGACTTTTTTTGTAACTTTGAGGTAAATAACATTGCTATGTTTTTTATATTTAGGAATATTCTAACGAAAACTTCACTGAACACGTAGAGCCGCTTAGCAGACATAGACGTTGAATCTTTCTGTATCTTTTATCGCATTTACAATGGGGAGTGTTCTGAAATCTGATGCCCGCGTTGCGGTTTTATCATAGTACTAGTTTTTTATTTTGTTTGAAAGGTGATTTGTTTGAGACTTGAGAGTGTTCTTAGTTGTGATTCAAGAATCTCTAATATTGGAAGTTTAAAAAACAATCATTTTACACTTGTAACTGTTGAAGTTCTAAAATCTGGGTGGCACTGAACTGTTATTCGCAAGCATGACGCTTACCATAAAGCGAGAGACTTGATCGTCTCGTGACTCATCATCTTTAGTTGTATCATAATCCATTATCTAATATAATAGTTTACAAAAGTTAGTAAGTATGACAAAATATCGGAAAATATAATTAAAAAAATCAATCTAAATTAATTTGCCATAAACTATTAGAACCAACAGGTTATGTAACTTTGTCATATATATTTTAATTTATTATTCTTGAGGCCTAGAATTTAAATATTCTTATAACCAGTTACTTAACTAATCGGGTGAATAAACCGAGATTGACCTACCTGTGTAATAACGCACATGGTTTATTCAAAAGATAACGGAAGTTTTAATTTGAAATTGAGTATAATCTGATGACATCATTAATTAATGGAACATAAGTGCAAGCCAAGTTCAAAGCATTGAAGTATTGTTTTGTTATTAATAAATAAATAAAATAAAATAAATATCTGGGACATTTTTGCACACACGGTCATCTGACCCCAAACTAAGCAAAGCTTGTAATATGGCTGCCAGAGACTGATATACGTACATATATATTTTTAAATACATACTTAAATAGATATTAACACCCAGACATAGAACAAACACAAATGTTCATCACACAAATGTTTGTCCTAGATGGGAATCGAACCCACGCCCCCAAGCACAGAAGTTAGGTTCACTACCAACTGAGCCACCGGGGCAGTCAATTCAATCGATTGAGTATTGATTGTATTCTTTTCAACCGACTTCCAAAAAGGAGGAGGTTATCAATTCAACTGTTTGTTTTTAATGTTTGTTACCTCTGTTAACTTTCGACTGGGTGAACCGATTTTGATGATATTTTTTTTATTTGAAAGCTGGTGCTTCCCGTGTGGTTTTTGAATTTGGTCCAGTTCTGTAATTTTTATGAAGTCGGTTTTTTATATTGATAATTATTTTATGTGAAAAATCTATTGGCACGCCCTGTCAGTAAAACTGACTTATATGCCGCGATGGCCAACATTATTACGCTCTCCTATATGCCGTCATGTTAGTCATCTGCCGAGCGTCCCATGACGGCCATTTTTTTTTGTAAGTATACAAATAAGTCTTTGGTAGAGGCTATGGCACCTACTTTGGCCTAAAACCGTAAAATATAATCAAACTCGGTATTACCATTCCTTTCCTTCATCAGCTTTTAGATAAGGTGACTTATTACCAAATTGATATTAATATGAATCAGTTTTACCTTTAATTCGTTTTTATTATCTTAAAATTATTATTCGTATATAAGGTTTTATTTTGACATATACTTTTCATTATAATAAACTAGCGACGTCTCCGTGTTTTTTTTTTTCTAATATATGGTGAAAATCGTTTTAAGTACAGTGTTTTCAACATCACACACTCATCACATCATCAGTCGGTAAACGTCCACTGCTGAACTACTAATGGCCCAATCCGCGGTAATCGATACCAGAAAGTTTTTTAAAAAAAGTAGCGAATATGTATACCAAAAAAAAAAATTAGTAGGTTTTATGTTTTTAATTTTCATAATTTACAAGAAATTTTTCAAATTTTTTGCCAATTTTCGTAATATTTTATTCAAAGTCTGAAGAACCCAAAGTCAGTGAAGAACGGAAAAAATTACTAAAATGCTAACACATTTTTTTTTGTCATTTACATTGACAGCTTGTCATTTTTATTTGCTTTCGATGCTGCGACTCATTATTATTTGTTATAAAAAAGTTGGATTTAATCAGGTAAGTAGTAATAATTTTAGTGATAAAATTGTACCCGCAAGTATTTGTGTAACGCCCGTCACAAAATGCATAGAAAAGTTAATACTAAATGAGGATACTAACTTTTATTTTTTAATGGAACTTGGGAAAGTAAGGGTATGTGATTAAACAATACCTGAAAAGTATTTGTGTGCTTCAAAAAGACTTCACATTAAAATATAGGTTTATTTGTGTAACACCCGTCACAATTTTCTTCACTAATGTTACACCTTTTTTAGTGCACAATGGTAATGTAATAAGTTCAAATGTGGACAATATTATTGTTTAATGTCCATTTTTTTAAATGGCTTTGGAGTGCTTGCTTGGCTTGTCAATAATTTATTTTTGCAATAAGGATGTAGTTGTACTGCAAGTACAGCACTATTTCAGTTACTCAGGAAGAAACTACATTTCATATGGTCTCATAGGCAGTTCAAGCTCCAAAAATGTATTTGGTTCAAAGTTACGTTCAAAGGTTATTTAGAAGGTGGAAAAAACCAAGAAAGACAATAAATAATAAATGTATAAAAAATATATAAAAAAAAACAACGTAAATGATTGGAAACGTAAAAATAAGAAAGACATAGATGAGACAATTACAGAAAATGAAAGTTCAATAAACCAGATATTAGATAGAGAAACGAGAGTGTTTAGTTTAGAGAAGTTGCCTGTTCCCACTCTATTTACAATAGAGAACATGTTTATTTATAAATTTGTCTCATAGGTTGGTGATAATGGCCAAAAGTCATATATGAAAATTGTTATTCCAGTTTTTAATTGTTATAATTATAAATAAGTCTCAAAATGTATTTTTGTTTAATGTGCAATCGTAACACCCGTCACAAATCTTGTAACACCCGTTCAAGCTTTTCTTGTAAAAAAACACATGCAAAATAATACATGCACAAAATACTTAGGAGTTATCTGAAAGGAAGATTCTTTAACTCTCTACTAAGCTATAAATACTGTGACAAAAATTTCTAATTTAGCTGAACTTTTAATGATTGGTCAACAAGGTAGCATATTTTGCAAAGTACTCGTAACACCCGTCACAGGGCTTAAATCTATTATTGCATCTAAACGCTTGAATAATTTCTTTCGTTTATTTGTTTTAATTACAAAAATTATTAAAATTAATTTCACTATATTCATACCGCAGACGTTTTTCTTCTTATTTAAAAATTATAACAGTTTGAATGCGTACAAATGTAACACCCGTCACCGCGGACTGGCCCTAATGTCTAATCAGTTTTTTTATTGCTACTAAGCGAATTGTATCTTTAAAAAGGTTGAAAATGTATTAAATAGATAAATCTGGCCAGTTAGCGCTCTTAAAACATTTTAAATAATTCATGGTTGAATATACCAATTAGAATGCCTAGTATTATAACCCGGCTATTTCAAACAGCTTGCAAACTCCGTGTAGGTACATTAAAACCTATTTAGTACCAAAGTTCTCTCGGATCGAAGGCTGAATGTAGAGTTTGCAAAAAATACAAAAAATTTGAAAGTCAGAAAATTGCATTGAAAGTTTTCGCATTTAATTCAGTTATCTTCAAGCATTAAATTGTTAAATAAAGAATTATTTCTTATTGTCCAAAGAGGTTGATCCGTAAATTGCGTCCCAATAATTTGAGTACTTGAAAAATATGCATCGTCTGTCGAAATTTCAACCAACTACGTCACATTGTAGATTAAATTTATATATATGTCCATTTCTGCTGTCTATAATGACACGACGTGCGACATCGCGCCAATGATGTCGTCGAGCAATAAACTTCATTTTGGTGCGCAGTATACTTATTAGCACCACTGAGATGGATAAATTTATTCGCCCCGTCCTTGATAACTATAATTCAAAGATACATGATTTGCGATTCATAATGACTTAGTTGCTATTTACTGGAAGTAGTTAGGAAAATCAATCGGGAAATATATCATAGAAAATTTTATCACGTCAGGTCGATGATGCTACACGTGACAAGAATACTGACCTCATCTTTGCTCCAAGGGTGAGCAAAGCTACACAACTGCAACAAGCTGGTGTACTGGGACCAGCATTTTGGAAACAAATCCCACTGGTAAAGGTTTAATAGATTCGTTTTTTCAGTAGGTAGAATTTAATTTGATTTAGTCTGTAATTTTTTTTTGTTACAGAAATGAGATTATTATTAACACATCAATAAGAAAATTATGTTTGCAAATTGGCACTTTGTTTGCTTTTCTTTTTATTACATGTTTTTTACTATTGGTGCTTGAAGTTTTGCCATTCTTTTTATAACTTTTTATGGGACACAAAATAACAGTAATCTTTACTCACATTTTATTAAGGAAGTGTTTGCTTGGAAGTTATGCTCGTGAAATATTATTTATCATGGTGCTTCTTTTGCTGTCGGTAGCGCATTGATACGGTCCAGTTCCCACGAATATCTACGTAATGTTAAACGTTGAGCGCATACTAAAAAAACCCTTTGAAAAATAAATAAAACCTTGAATGTTCTATATTAATAATTATTAGAACATTTATTTATTAAATAATACATTACGGCAGTGGTCTGCAACTGAAGCTTTTATTGAAGAACGTGAATACGTAGGCGCGGCTAAGGCCAGCATACGTTAGTCCATAAATGTTCAGTTGCCACCAAGGGTTGTACTTTTCTGAAACATTACATTGATATTAACGTTTTTTTTTTCAGGAATTCAAACGTTATTTAAACGTTGTCTAGTAGCTAAACTACGAAAGAATAACATTTTCAGATTGTCATGGCTTGTACTATGCGCCTACCATAGCCTGGAAATGTCAATTATTCTAGCAAAGCTTCCGTATATTTTCGGCTTTTTGTAGTAGAAAACCGTAACCAAACCTCTTTGCACATTGAAATATTGTACGCACATACAAGATAATCAGAAGAGATAAAAATTTGCTACCAATTACTCTAGCAACGGTCACGGCCTCAAAGTAAAATAAAAAGAAGGTTCTTCAAATTTTGAACACTTAAAAACCACGTTACAGAAAAGTTTATAAGTACACACTTTTACGGTTTAATTTATGTTATGGCAAAAAAGACAGAAAAAATCAGTCTGAAAAAATTATTGCTTAGACATAGATACCGGCAAATATATGTTGGGAACGAACTTGACTGCGCAATTCTCGATTTTTAGGTCACTTTGACGAACCGAAGGGGGTACTAGGAAGTTTCTACTAGCACGTGTACATGTGTACGTGTATATATGTACCAAAGTTTTCCGCCGTAAACAACTTTTTGGCTTTAAATGTTAGCTGGTCACTAATGTAACTATCTGCCTCCGTGTGCTCCAAAACAAAAAATATATAAGTAGGAGAGATCGGCAATGAAAGGATGTTTTCTAATCTAAAAAAGGTTTATTCGAAACTCACACATAATCCTCTAAAATGTTACAAGACAGAAAATAAACACGAAAAGCGTTATAAGCCTTTTCACATACGCTCCTTTGATCCAAAAATATCAATTTACATTTACGCAATGAGCCTAAGCAAACGCCCTTTCCTTTCCGGAAACAAGAATAACAAAGACGACGCGATTTTTTATTCGATAACTGATTTCTTAATCAAAAAACTCGATTCCAAAAACAGTTTTTCGCAATAGAACTAAATTGCATCAAGAACAGTGTTGCAGTTCATTAATATTTAATTTTATGTGGGCTAGTAAAATCTATGCCGACAACTCGTAACATCGTGCGTTCTTCCATAGAACTTTTACTTTTCATTATGTCAATAGATTCCACTGGCACTGTTGCATTGAAACAATATTACCGTGTGCCAATGCAAAATAGATAAATATGCAGTAGTATGGCTCGCTTGCCTAGAAGAAACCAATTCGTCACATGGGGGGTGCAATCAAATTTAGTTTTGATGTTAAACATCAATTGGCGCGCCTTAGCAACCGTATGCCGTGACGGAAACGTTATGACGCTTTCTTATGCCGTTATGTTTAACATCTGCCGAGCGTCCCGTGACTTAAACACAATGTTTCGCGAAAGGTTCTCGAATGGAGACCATGAACCGGTAAGCGCAGCGTAGGACGTCCACCCACAAGATAGACAGACGACCTAAAACAGACCGCAGGGAAACGCTGGATGCAGGCAGCTTCCAACCGACCCTTTTGGCAATCGATGGGGAGGCCTATGTCCAGCAGTGGACGTCCTATAGCTTTGCACCTTCAGGTTAAAGTTAAAATACCAAAATGTTTTCTTGTTTATTGTGCCTCCAATCATGTAAATTTCAAGTAGATATTTAGTGGTAATGATTTCCTAAGTTTTAAGGATAAAATTATTACACATTGAAATTAAAGTGTTTTACATTATTTTAATTGACTGGATGTTTCAAATACTTTGTTCTGTATATGGACTCTGTGGTTACAGATAGACTAGATGACGGATGTCTATAGAAATGTCATGAAAATATTTACAAGTACCGTCAATGATTTTATTCAAAACGTTCCCTATGTACGCAATAGTCGCTCAGAGTATATTTAATATTGTTGAGTATCAAAAGACAGCTATGTATAACATATCATGACTATGTTAGCTTTTATCAAGTGTTTGGACGTTTGGGTAAAAGAATTAATACAATGAAGTTAAATTACTGTCCGCAAGTATCTATTGCGACAGATCGCCACTGAAAGTAGCGGTTGAAAGTGGTCGCGTGCGTCGTGGAACGCGACTAAGTAAAAGTAAACTTCCTAATCGCTCCGTAGTCTCCATACAATGCACAATTATCCACGAGCGGTCACGCGATGTGCTGCGGGATTCGGAACACTGTGTCAGTTTTGAAGGTCAAGATTCACTCTCTTGTGTCGGATCGGGGTTTTTGAACTCTTTTTACGAGTCTCGAGTGTTTTTTGATACGGTGATTTTGCGCTCGTATTTTGTTTGATGGGTAGATTTATTTTGACGATCTCGACGTATTACTTGCTTTTGAGAAGAAAGCGGGACTTAATCTGGAATTTATATTTCTGTGACTTTCAAGGGGTAATTCAACTGTTAAATTAAAAAATTATACTCTGTTTCATAAGAGCGAACTCAACCTATTAACATTGATGCAAATTCCTGACACGTCTTTATCTTCTAACTGTGTCGAAGGTTTTTCTCATAGCAGTTAAGTGAAACAGCGGTCTATTAACCGTTCAACCTTGCCAATTATGGGTCACTATTAACACTGGTCTAAAATTTAACGAACATGCGTCATGCTAAGAACTGAAGCTTACTTCCCACGGACGAAGCCTCCTTTGAAATAATCTCTGAGGTTACCATGTTTTGTTATCGTAGAGAATTCAATCTTGTACAAATACGAGTTGAAATCCTACGGGACCTTCGGGGTTCTTGCCTCAAATACCTTTCTTATCTTCTGGAATAGTTCGAATCAAAGCCATGCAAGCAAGTGAACTGTATCTAAAAAAACATCAACAACGTTTCCTTTGGGACCACCCATAGGAAAAGTTGTTCATAATAATGATTACAATGACCTCCTTTTGGCTTAGTACAGTCTATATGCGTAACCTTGTATACGTCTTTACCGTATATATAAACATATTTTCGTATTTTTTATATGTTTTTTACTCGTATATGAATTGTATTTTTGCACGTATCGATAATCAAATGTTATGTGTGGTCATTTTTTGAGGGATGGATCAAAACTGCACATAATTTATTTAGGTACGAAATAAGTCATTGGTGCAGGGCCGAGGATCGAACCGGGTGCCGTCAGATTATAAAGTGCAAATGTTACCGATTCGCTCCGACCGGTTGATCCGTTACTTAATTTCGGTTATCTTACCGGAACATCTAGTTAAACTGCGCTACGGGAGCTTTCGAATTAAACGTATAAAGTAGTAAGCATTTTTATACATTAATCATAATCAACGAGTTTGACATACTACAAGTACTACTACAAAGCATGCTCGCAAATCACAAATTATAGTTCCACTTTCATCTAATCTCATCATCTATGACTCATCATATTGTAGACCCGGCAGCACACTCTCGGCGCGATAGCCCAAGCGAGGCCATAGACAATTTACGGAAGCGCGAGCCTCCATGCGTTTTAACATGACCCTCTAGGGTAGTAACTGACTGGATTCATCAAAACATATTTTTTTTCCAAAAATATAATTCAAATAAAATAAAGTTTACTGAAGAAAAAAAAGCTGGCTAACTAGTAAAGTGCTTTAAAATGTTATTTATTATTATAAGTAGATAGAGCTTCTTCTGAAGCATATAATTTGTGTGGCACACGTATGTCTAGATATCGTATCTTGCTATACTGTCCAGCATAAAATTAAAACGCTTAAAACTTCTTTAGTTTTTTTTAACTTGTTTTCTTTGATAGGCTCTATTTATTATCAGCTTATTATGGCAATAAAAAATTAAATGTCTGAATGGGTGATTACCAATAGTTACAATGTGAGTACCTTCAAGTCGCAAGTGAAACGATTTCTTTTAGGCAGGCGTGCTTCATCGTAGACCGCATCATCGTTTAACAACAGACGAGGTGGCAGCCAAACGCAAGCTTGTTTTTTTTTTTAAATATCAACTTACCTCTTTTCTAGACTAAACGGTTGCTATCTCACCGACAGTGTACAAACGCAGTAAGAAAAATGCATCATATCTTTGCAAAATTATGGCTATTTTCTGCGAATAATAGAGCTAGACTGGTCAATGTCAACTTTCACTGGAGATTCTCCTCTAGGATTTATAAACCTTGTTCTTTAGACAGGCTTAAGCATGCCGAGTTTTCTATTTCATAGTTTGAAACTAGTACAATTTATAAAACCATTGTTCAGTAATAGTATTTCACATGTACATGCGTGTGCAAAAAATATTACTTAGTCGAAAAAAATGTGTAGGTATATAATATTATAAAACCTCACAATATATTTTTATGAAATACGGTTCAGTGCAATTTATTTTGATGACTCAATACTGGACAATGGCTAAGAAATATCTAAAGGCTGGAAGCATTTGAAATATATAGTGTTGGAAACGTTTAGCAAAGAAAGTTAGTTTTGGAAAGAATAAGCTAGACAGAAAAAAACGGGAAGTTTAGATATTGTCGATAAGAAGTCTACTAGCGAGTATACAGAATAGAAGAGGAAAGATGTTTGGCCACGTTTTACGACTTGACAAACTAATAAAAAGCAACAAAGAGAAAATGGTAGAAAGAAATAGAGGACCAAGAAGACCAAGAGTATTCTTAGACCAAATAAAAGAGAAGGAAAATGTCGTCGTACAGGGAGGTCAAAACGCTGGCAGAAGACCGTCAAGTCTGGAAGTTACTCCATCGAAAAGAGCTATGCTCTTAAATGTTGAATGAATGACTCAAAACTGGCTGAGTGGGTAGCTTACCTACTTACCGATCTCCCCCAATTATGCCACACACAAATTACTAACATGTCATTAAATCCATACAGTTTTGTAACAAATCAGCAAGTAGTTTCCGCAGTCAATCAAATCCTATACAAGAAAAACTATTTGTTACCCTGTTACTATAAACTCCACGTTTTTTGCAAGGACATCTCAAAGAGCTTTTGTATATTTTGCTAAGACAAAGTTGCTGAATTGTTTAGGTAGATCTAATAAATCACTGTCAGCCTATTGAGAGACATCCCTTGAATCCGGAACATGAGATGAGTCGCTAACCTTTGACCTAATATTTGCTATTTTGTGAAGAAATTGTGACTATTTTAGAACAGCGCATGTAGTGGTGTGAAACAAAATAAACCTCAATTTGGTCACTGTGCGCATAACTTGGCCATTGTATTGTGATGAAAGGAAACATATCGTGAGAATCGTGCAAAGTATTCAAAACTTTCTTAAATTGGTTTACCTGTAACTATTCATGAGTAGCTAGACTAGCTTGCCCTTATTACCCAACGAAGAAAAATAAAAGAATTTCTTGTGCCGCGCTCACCAGCCAAAGCTATCCGTTTTACACACAAAAAAAAACAATTGGATGTTAAATATCTTTAAAAATACATCGCAAATGGTATATATTTAGTTTAGAGCATAGATAATTTTTATTTTGATATTTAATAGAATGGTGGAAATCGAAAAAAAACGAAAAAAAATGATTATTTTGAACTCGAAAATATTTTTTCTCATTTATTTTCAATCCCTTGGTGCCAAAATAAAACATATTAACTAAAAAAAAACATTTACAATGTTATTTAAAACGAATGCCTTGCAAGTAAGATAGTTGCGCGCCTTTAGCTATCCCTTAACATCGAGTAAGACAACAGAAAAGAGATTTAAAAAAAAAAAAAAACTTGTAAGACGGCGGTCAATCGCAAACTCGAAGTACAGTCGTAGAGTATAATGTAAAATTCGAAGTACCTATTTTAAAATGAAGATGCAAGCTAAAATAGCCATAAATATAAATAATTCTTGATGGAGGCAAGAGCCTGACATCTCAGTCGTTATTAATGCATTGACGGGCTCATCTTACTCTGAGCTCATGCATAATGTACAGGCTTGAATAGTAAGCTTTATGCAGGGACACGGAATAATGCCTAGTAAGGATTTAGGAATTAACTAACAAAGTAAACCTTTTTAGGTATATAAATAGTATCATTTTGGTTTCGGTTGTTTTTCGTAATTTACTTTCATCTTTCTATAATATTACTTCCTACTATAATATTATAAATATATGTGAATGTTTGTTAGCTCGTCTCTCCGTAACTACAAAACCGATTTTAATGAAATCGTAAATGAAGATAGTTTAGGTTCTGGAATAACACATACGGAAATATATTTTTTATCTGATTATGATTTACATAATATTATTATGTTCTACACTTGCGACAAATCAATTTCCACGCGGGCAAAGCTGCGGGGCACAACTAGTTATATAACACACGAAAGTTATACAGGGTTACACAAAACAGTGGTACTAAGCCGAATGGAGGTCAGTATACTTTATCACTCCATTGTTTTCACTATCTATCTCTGAAATCGTGAAAATTAAAAATATCAACTCACCAGACCCAACAAAATATGTATTTTAAAATCAAATGTATGCACGTAATAGTAATTTGTATTGATTATATTTAAAAAATATGCCTTCATATCAATAATTAATAAACAATGTATGCTAAGATAGTACTAATCTAGAAACGTTCATTTATATCAAACGATAACACAAAATAAAAACTGAAAAAACAAAAAAAAACTTTAGGTAAAAACTGGATGCAAAGAACTGCCGACCGAGTTAAGTGGCGTGTATTGGGAGAAGCCCATGCTAAGCAGTGGACTGTTAAAGGCTGATGATGATGATGATATCACAAAATTTAGGTACCTACTAGCACATCAACCTTTAAGTAAGTTCGTACGTATAATCTAAGTGGCGAGCCCTGATGTCAGATTTCAGGTTGCCTGAAGCCCTTTGACATACTGACCGGTAAGTACCGTAAGACCGTACCAATTTTCGAAAACCAAGCTGAACACACTACTCTACAGGACCACTCCGGTCACTTTAGAAACTACTTTGTATAGAATCAGTGCTCGTTGGTTGGCCCGTTAAACATGTCTGATACCAGTACCCCCAGCGGCCTGAACGGAACATCATGCTTTATAACGATTAAGGTGTTAATAGAGTTTTAAAGGGTCGGCAAGGCATCGTATTTATCCAGACGCCTCTGGTGTTACAGGTATCCATAGGCGACGATGACTGCTTACCACAGTCCGTCTGCTAGTTTGCCAACTATGACATTAAAAAAACAGGTAGCACTTAGAGTTTTAAAGGGTCGGCAAGGCATCGTATTTATCCAGACGCCTCTGGTGTTACAGGTATCCATAGGCGACGATGACTGCTTACCACAGTCCGTCTGCTAGTTTGCCAACTATGACATTAAAAAAACAGGTAGCACTCTGTGGTAAATGCCACTAGCGGGTCCAAACACACAGAGTCTGAAACGGCACAAAGATCTACTAGCAATAACAAGTATTCTGCAAGTACCATGTCCAAACGTTATTTGCTACATAAGGACATTTCTAATCAAAATTCCTACTAGGCTCCTTCGTCCCGTTTGCTGTAAATGAGCTCGCTAGGATTACATCAATTATTTCGGGAGACAGTTCAATGGAGATAGTTTGAGGGCTGAATAGCTATATTTCGTGAAGATAAGGATTATAACCATCTATAATTAAATAGATTCAGATACTAGTGCGGCTTAATGAGACGTAGATATCTAACTGATGTGACTGGATTATTTTTACCCGACGATGCAAAGTAATAAATTTCGGTCAATTATATTAATAAAAATAATATTATAATTTAATATTATAAAAAATCCGTGTGTGAATAAGTGTGGAGGTTAAAGGGGGAGGCCTATGTTCAGCAGTGGACTTCTCATGGCTGATGATGATGATGAATAATATAAAAAATCTGACAACGGTATTTTTTGGTGGATCATTTTTCACAAACAGTACGAAATTTTATTTTGTAGCAAACCTCACGCACCAAAAATACCTATTTAATACCCTAACGCAAAATGATTTTGATAAATAAAGTATCAATAGATTTATAAATTTGAGATGAAAAGTGATTAGAAACCACGTTGTTTCAGTGTTGATCTTTATAAAAGTTTATATTATATTTTTACTAAGTACAATTTTTTTTAAGTGGTTTCTACACGTTTGCGAATTATGATGAGCCAAAAATACAGTTCAGAGTTTTTTTTTCTAAGAAATAATCTTACACCACTTACAACTTACTGAACTTTGATGTAGGTACTTTATGTTATACCTACTCATTGCATCAAAATTATCAACTTTTATTAAGGGACCCTGAATTTGGGAGAAAAAAACAGCTGTTAACGAATTACCTTTTTGAATGGAAAACCTGCCGGCTATTCTGCAAGCTAAGTGAACGCGCAAGTGATGCTAAGTGCTAAGTGAATGAGATTTTTCTTGCCTATTTCTGAAGATAATTGTCATATTATCGAATTATAACGGTAAAGGACTACAGTCAAGGGTGATCACTCGACATTTTCACATTTCTCTATAGTATTTGACAAGAAAAACACACGTTCACTTAGCTTATCACTTCACTTGCGCGTTCACTTAGCTTGCAGAATAGACCGGCTGATATTTTTTTCGTAATTTCGTGGTTGGTCCCGTATTAAAAGTTCTACATTTTAATTAGTATAATCTACCTTCATAATTACCATTACTTTGTTGAAGAGCGTAACTTGTTTCTTACATGACTCAAAAGGGTATTAAGGATCATTTATGTATGTACTCGTATACACATATGTGTATCTCACTGTTCCACCATGCCTTATAAAGTAATATATATGTGTATCGCACATTATTTCGAGCGACATAGACTTGCTTTTAGGATTCCGTACCCAAAGGGTATCAACGGAACCCTATAACTTTGTCCGTCCCTTTAAAGGGGTGTATCTTTTGATGGATTATCTTTGGATGTCGTAATAGGTAGCTGGTGATAGATGTATATTAACAAAAATCAATTTAAAAAAATACTAGAGGATTCAACTATCGTTTCTTTTTTGTTTTTCACATCATCAGCTAGTGAACGTCCACTGCTGAACAAACGCCTCCCTCTTAGATGGGTGTTGCCATAATCCCCACGCTTGGCAGGTGGCTTGGGGATCACAATACGTTCACCGTGTACTAATAAGATGTTGCTGCCCATCCTCCGGTGGTTCTGGTCGCAGTTTTAGGACATACCCGGGTCCGGGTAAAAATGCGGACCCGGGTTTTTGCTTTATCGTAAATATAAAATTACCAAATAGCTGCATAGGCTTCCAAAGTTGGTGTGATTATATTTCAATCTTTATAGTAAAACAACAAATGATAAAAACCGACCAAATGTGAGCACGGCTTGCACTAAGGATTGGAAAATGAATAAAAAAAAATCTAATTCATAAAGGCCAAGTAATAGGTCGGGGAAAAAGTCTTTTCGTATTTTGTATGTATAAAGTTGTAGTAAAAATCTCATGGGTTGTACTGTTTGTATCTGGCTGGTTTTGATACCATTAAAAATATGACATTTTAAAAAAGGAATATAAAAAGTAAAAAGCAATTTCCCGCCATTTTTCAATTGTTTTTTTGTTCGATAAAATGAGTGAATCTAACAAAGAAATTCGATATATTGTGAAATTTTATTACAAAAAACTGAAAAATGCGACACAAGCCGCGAATAAAATTTGTGACGTTTATGGACCTAATGCAGTGTCATCAAGAGTAGCACAATGTTGGTTCAAGCGTTTTCAGTCCGGGAATTTTGATGTCAAAGATGCAGCTCGCTCTGGTCGCCCTGTTACGGATAAAGTCGATGCCATTTCTGAAAAAGTGGACCAAGATCGGCATATTAGTAGTTACGACGTAGCTGAAGACCTGGGGATTGACCACAAAACAGTTTTGACCCATTTGAAAATAACTGGGTATACAAAAAAAACTCGATATTTGGGTGCCACACCAGCTCACTGAAAGAAACCAAATGAATCGTGTACTCATTTGCGATTCTCTATTGAAACGTAAAGAAACCGAACCGTTTTTGAAAAGATTGATCACTGGTGATGCAAAATGGATCACCTACGACAAGAATGTGCGCAAACGATCATGGTCAAAGGGCAGTGAAGCACCACAGACTGTAGCGAAACCCAGATTAACACGTAATAAGGTGATGCTGTGTGTATGATGGGATTGGAAGGGCATCGTTCATTATGAGCATTTACCGCCGGGCAAAACCATCGATTCGGATCTCTACTGCCAACAGCAGATGAGACTCAAACAAGAAATTGAGAAAAAACGGCCGGAATTGATCAACATAAAGAGTGTGGTCTTTCATCATGATAACGCCAGACCGCACACATCTTTGGCCACTCAGCAAAAATTTAGAGAGCTTGGTTAGGAAGTGTTAATGCATCCACCACATAGCCCTGACCTTGCACCCTCAGATTTCCACCTGTTTCGATCTCTTCAGAATTCTTTGGGTAGTGTTAGATTAACATCAAGAGAGGACTGTCAAAACTACTTGTTGCATTTTACTGATCAGAATTCCCAAAATTTCTACAGCAACGGGGTCATGTCACTACCTAAAAGATGGCAACAAGTTATCGAACAAAATGGTACATATATATTATAATTAAATGTAATTAAACTTGAAAAAAATATGTCTTGAATTTGTTTATAAAATACGAAGAAACTTTTTCCCCGACCTATATTGTGTGGTGATTCGGAACCCTCGGTGTGCAAATCAAACTCGCACTTGGCTGATTTTTATTTCATTTCCTCTGATTCATACATAAGTTTTTTTCGAGTTAAAGTAATTACAGAAATGAATATATTTTTATTATCTATTCTGATCTGAAAGTTTGGAGTATTTAAGTAAATCGGTAATCAAAACGCAATTAAAATTGAATTAAGGTTAATAATATTTAGAAGAATATAAAATCTTAGCAAATTACTTACATAATACTTCGTCTAATAGCATTACTCATTGCAATGCTTTAGTTTATAATAGCTTGGCAGCGGTGGCCACTTGTTTTTTATAAATTGTGAACCAGAAATAAAATTAAGATCAAAATTGTATAATTTTATTTCTATTTGCATTTTTCATAACGATTGTTTAACATTAATAAATTACGAGTTTTTCAGATATGCTCAAGCTGTCAAAAATGTTATGACCGAGATTTGTGAATAATATTCAATTGCAAGTTGATTACGATTTATTTTGAGTCTTATGTACAACACTTTAGAGCTAAGTGACATTTTAATTGCACATTTTTGTTTTCCTTGCTAACCAAATGTATTTTGAAGATAGCAAAAAAAAAAGTTTAATTATTACTGCCCATTTATATCTTACAAGGCTTAATATTAATTGAGTTACAAAAATTTCTTTGAGTAAATAAACGTGACTACTTAGAACTTTATCGTAGTTTAGTAATATGATACTTTCTTCCCTACTCTAGGAGTAGTGAAATTGGCAAATATTGATAAAGTAAATGACGTAAACGTTAAAGGAAATACGATATAACGTCGGTGTACTTTTTTATCTGATTTTTTAAATCGGACTATAATATGATACCATTCTGGGTTAATATTTTTAACCCAAAATGTAGACTGAAATTAACATCAAGAAAAAAAAACATTGAAACAGTGTTTTGTTAAATGACTAGCTATTTCCCGCGACTTCGTACGCATAGACTTTCATATATACTTGCAACCCCCATCCCCGCCCCTTAATTCAGCCCTTTCTTAAATTCTCTCATAATGGACCTATAATTACCTTATATTTAAATTATTATAATTATTAAATTACCTATGTTTCATATAGATCGATAGAAATTCCTTATTGTGTACACAAGAAATTAAAATTACAAAAATATACATTTTATAAAATGACTTACGAGCTAATGCCACAATTCGCGGCCTCAATAATTTAAGCTTATCAAAGAAACCACAAAACGTTATTAATTAATCTATTGATACCAAGTGAAAACGGTTACCTACGAGTATTAATCAACGTCAAAAGCAATATAGCTGGAATCGAACTAAAATGCCTACATTATCGGTTTAATAACACGCTACATTCTTAGACACTAATTAAACGAATGATCTACAAATCTCTGCAATTGATACTTATACCACGTACTGTAAAAACATCTAAGAGTGCCGGTTGTCTATGTCCATTGCAATCACCGAGAAAAGAGATTTAATCGGACCAAATTTAGGATGACGTGGCGACAATCGTGTGTCCATGTCCACCCACTGCGACCGATCTCGGTGGACACAAAATGGAAACCAGGCAACAAGCCTGCAGTCTTAGGTACGGCTAAGAACAGCTGCCATTTTCTGAACCTAAAGATGCAGCGTTCATAGTATTTGTCTTAACCCAATCGAAAAGTTTCGATTCTACATTCTTTGTTTCAGTCGTTGTGAATGTAGATGACGAGGATGGAGAATGTAGAGCTCGAGTCGAAAGTTTCTAATTGGGTTCAAAATACGGCAGCTGACGTGTTTTGTATTTTCGGCACTTTGTCCCTTCACAATCTAGATCCGTATTTTGGCAGTGGCATGGCGGGCTAAATGACGGCGTCTGGATGACGGACGTGTCGTGGACGCTCGGCTATAGACGTATGTATCGCTATTTTAGTAACATCATCTCGATCTTGGTGATCGTTGACGAGGCAACAGTGGACAACCGTGCTTAGGCACCTATCAGGCTATTTAGCTACTGGCTAAGTATCAATTAAGGCGCGCTCAAAAACTATAATAAAATTTGTTCTTTATATTCTAGCGCCACTGAAAAGTCGACTTCCAGGTCGCTCCCAGGCCGAATGGCGCGACGAACTCAGGAGGCTTTAAAAACATTGGTCGTGGTGAGACTATAAGGAATTGAGGTATACTTTCACAGCAGTGGGACAATACAGGTTAACATAAATCAATCGGATTTTAAATACAATAATTAAGTAGTATCTAAGATTACAGTACCAACTGTAGCGGAACAAGATAATATCTGTCTTGTATAATTCACTGACATTAATTACAGGGTAGATCCTACAGCATTCTGAGCTAAGATTACTATTAATTTTGGAATTACATATTATGATATTTAATCGTCATTCCACTAGTTTCACATTATCAAGGATAATTATAATTTATTCCGTTCACCACAAAAAAAGAGTAAAAATAATAATATTTTTGATGTGACACGTCTATTGGCGCAGTAATACTGACTTGTACGTCGTGACGGACGTGACGTCGTATGCCGTCATGTTTCACAACTTCCGGGCGTACCGTGACGGCCAACTTGGCTATTAACGAAATGTTTGTAAAACAATTAGTAAAAAAAAAAAAAAGTATACTTTCCATAAGTTTTGGCAGGTACCTAACGTTTAGTAAAATTTGGGCATTGAGTTACTGTCTATATCACATCACATCACATCATCAGCCAATTAACGTCCACTGTTGGACAAGGCCTCCCTCATAGAGAGGGGTGTTGCCATAATCCCCACGCTTGGCAGGCGGCTTGGGGATCGCAGTACGTTCACCGTGTACTATTAGGACGCTGCTGCTCATCCTCCGGTGGTTCTGGTCGAAGTTTTAGGACATACCCGGGTCCCTACTACTGTCTACTGTCTATATAGTTCTGTTTAATTACATTGAGATGGTTTAATCTCGCTTAAAGAAAAGAAAATTTAACTAAAAAGACCAGCAAAAACGACCCCCAACGAAAAGCGTGCCTAATTGATTAACTTCTAAGCAAATGAACAGCTCCGACTACCCTGATTAATTCTACTATACATCAGGGCGGTATTCCTAGTACTATTTGTTTCTTAACCCTCGATTTATAGAGGGGTTGGGTAAACTAGACAAGGGATCGAATTGTTTGTGAATAGGTAGGTACATCACTGTTTACGAGGCACTGGTCAGTAAGTGAATATATCAATGTTTCTTTGGTACATGTTGGTTAGTTCACGAACAAAACATTGCATATGTTAGTACCTAACGGCTAGTAGAGCTTTGGTATACGAGTACATAATTATTTTTTCTTGGGTTTTGGTGAGTCTTGAGAGTCTTTTGCGTTTACCAGTCTATACTTACTTCAATTTTTCGAGCTCTTTAACACACATTTTAAACACTTAAAAAATTACAATCAACAATTACAGATTACTGAAATCTATACACATAATAAAAACGTGGATATAAAAATTCTGTAATTGCGAGATATAAAAAAAATACACAGGCCGTCTTAAAATACACGCACATCTCCTAAACCACTAGACGGATTTATATGCGGTTTTCACGAATATGCTTAGTATGACCAGATTGAAGTATAGGCTATGTTATTTTGCGCATGGGCCGCCGGATTAAGAGACGAAAATAGGGTTGAAAGTTTATATGAAAATCTACTCGTATACGCAGTCGCGGGATGTTGCCCTAGTAATATAATAGGTATATTAATAGATACTCTGGAAATTAAACAAGTTTAGGAAAATAATACAATGAGACAATATGATTTTTCACGTGGGCGACAAAACCTTGGAATACAAAAGCAGGGGTTTATAACTTTTTTTTCCATGATTGAATCATTTGCCATTATTTTGCTCTTGCCATAATCCACGAAAATGCTTGGACTTTTATGATGTATATTGTGTAATAAAGCATTTGGTAGTTATCGTGCCTGGAAGCCAAAAGGCGAAGATCAGTCTGTCGGCGTGTCGGAGAGTCTGAAGTCCTGGAGCCGTATGTCACCTCTTTAACGCGATTCAATTTAGACTGCGTTTGTGACCGAAATCCGTATCTCTGCGCGTTAAGGTTCGTAATTTCCCGCAGTCAACTAAACTGAATCGCGTTTAAGAGCTCACTGTACAGCCCCTGCCCAAGCATTAAGATGGATAAACTCTGTATTGAGTACTTATTGTTGAGTTCTTTTTTTCTCGTTATTTAAATATAGGCTGATGTTTATGATTAATGACGCTTCTATAACTCTGTGGACCTTTAGAACCCCCGTGAACCTTAAGAACCCATGATCTAGAACATATATTCCTTCATTTTTATACCACCATGCATTTAAATTTCGTGTTACACCATTACAATTGAAAGTAAAAGCGGCCACAAGTGTGCCAACTTCAGAAACATGAATATGGCCCTATTATTTACCGTTAATTACCTTAAAATTACCGTATAATTGTTGGTTGTTGTCGCTATTACTGTACCAGGTTATACAACATAACAAAATATATTGCTGAAGCTGCTCTTAATTCATAATTCTATTAGTTCACAGTGAAACTAATGGACCTTGCACATCATCATCAGCCAGAAGACGTCCACTGCTGAACATAGGCTTTTCCCTTTAACCTCCACACTGAACGACATCCTGCCATCTGCATCCACTGAATGCCCGCGACTCTTACAATGTCGTCGGTTCATCTAGTGGCCTACCTACACTGCGTCTTCCGGTTCATGGTCTCCACTCAAGTACCTTTCTTCCCCATCGGTTATCAGTTCTTTGAGCGATGTGGCTGCCCATTGTCACTTAAACTTGCAAATTTTAATAGATATGTCGGTGACTCTGGTTTTTTGGCGAATATCTACGTTCCGGATTTCATCGCGCAAAGAAACTCCGAGCATAGCTCTCTCCATTGCCCGTTGTGTGACTCTGAGTTTTTCCAAAAGGCCAACAGTTAAGGACCTTGCACATGGTGCACCTAACCTGCGCAACTAAAGAAGGATGCACAGAACATATCATTAAACTTAAACACATATATCCTGATCTTGCACGCGTGACCTTGTCCTAAATTGAGTAAGATTATTAGCAACGTGTGCAAGGCCCATAATGGACTTTACACACGGTGCATCTAGTCTGCAACTAGAGCAATATGTATAGTTACATACTTTCCTACTCTTGCACGCGTGAATTTGTTCTAAGATGAGCACTTGCATCACAGATCAGACAAACAAGGAAGATATTAGTAAGACGTGGCGGGTGCGAACGAAACTGATGCCTCTAGTCAAACATAACGCGCAAGCGACTTTGCCGCCTTTTTTGCATGTGGAAATAAATAATAGCTTATTTATTTCATTATTGTCGCTGCAAGTTGCTTAGTCTGTGTGAAAAATTAGTAAATGTGCCATTCCTACTTGCAGTTTTTGCGTGGTATAGTGATAAAAGTGAGTGAAACACGTTTTTTTTTAATTCAAATGATAATTGTACTAAGGCATATCTGCCTTGTTTTTCTGATTTGATAAAGTTACCGTTTGACTGAACTAACCTGAGATCAACTATCCCACAATCATTAAACCATGCAAGGTCACTTTGGCCCATATTATTATCATATTTTTTTTACTAAAAAGCTTTTGGAAACAATTCCTCTGAGCCAAGGTCTGCGCAATCACGATCGACATTTTAACATTATATCTGAGAATGAGATTAAAGCCATAACAATAGTGATAAGTGAATTAATGTTGTAACAGTTTAATTGTGTTTCTGAGATCTTTATTTGCCGGATATTATTAATTTGGAAGCTGGAATTTACAAAGCCCAATGGAGTGCTCTTAACAATAGTATATATGTATCTATCACATTTTGGTCAAGTTCTTTGAGTGACCAAAGAACAAAACAAGTGTTCAATTGTTTTCTGGTGAGTTTTTTCGTCACCCAAAAGCCGTCAAACGCAAAATTCGTCTCTAATCAGCGCGTTCTGTCTGTCATCATGACTTTCGGTGCCGAAACGTAGACATTGACAGTTGGATCGTCCCAAAAATTCAAAGTCGCTCAACGTGTAATAGAAATAGCTCGGCTATAATTATCACAGAAAAGAGAAGTAAATAGAACGGAAATGAGTAGGAAACTCTGTTGCCATGTATTGTGACAGATATATGATTGAACATTCTTATGTATGTTAACGCGTCGAACTCCACGTCCCAGTTGCTATACTTTATATGGGAGCAAGTGGCTACCACAAATTTCTTACAAAAATGCCTTGACAGCCGTTCTAATTTAAACTATTTTTTTTTCTTTTCTGTGATAATTATTATGCTCAGTATTTCTCTGAAGGATCGTAATAAAGTAAATCACCGATGAACTAGTCACTGACACAGCTCAGCTTATCAGCAAGCAGAAGTGGCATTTGGCCGATCATATCTGGCACAGAACTGGTAGGTAACCGTTGAGGTAGTCGAGTTATAGAGTCAAGAAACCACGATTCAGCAAACGTATCTTAAGTAAGACATTTGGCAGTAGCTGGAAGTGAAAAGCTGAAAATCGGGCTAAGTAGCGTGTCTAGAGAGAGGCCTATTACGAAGGTTTACAGTCAAAAAGTTTTTGCCGTAAAATTGAACCTTTTCTTAGATTTTACCCTGGTTTTACCTGGTAAAATATGGTATTACATTTTTCGGGAAAGTGCCTTATAAAAAAAAATTGAAGCCCATGAACACTAATGCCTAAACTTGGCCTATTATAAAAAAAAACAGTTGGATTGCCCATATACCGTTGAAGGTCTAGAAACAATTCAAATGCTCAAATCTACTGCCAGTTAGCAGCGAAGGTAGTGACTTAACGAAAGACAAGTTTTATAAAAGCAAAAAATATCTATCCATACCTAATAATTACGTAGGTACCTGCCGAAATTTTATAGTAAATAATTCAAAAAACAGTACTTATACCTACTTACTTATAGTAACTTAGCTTACGTAATTACCAGATCAGTATCAACATCCTATAACTAAATATTGTGTTATTATAGGACAAACTTTTTTTATTACTCCCGCTGTAAATGTTAAGGAAAAACTTTTCAGATTTGAGCGCAAACTGAAGTAGGTTGCATATTTGCTTTTAGCTGCAACGTCTGGCTAAAATAACTAACTTTCAGCCTCCAAGCCAAGTTCAGTATACGATATTATGTCAATGTTGGCAGACGTGCCTTTGTGAAGGCAGAGAGAGAGCTGTGGTTATCAAAATGTACAGGCAAACTGTATAGGCTATTCGGAATCGGGGAGGTTAGCTTCCCAGTGTACACTGTCTACTTAATAACATCCAAATGGGAGAATCATCTGTGACAGCAGAATTTGTGAATCATCGAAAACATTGTTTAGAAATCGCCGTATTTCCCTTAAATATGTAGCTGAGGTATAGGTATATAAAATTGGACTTTTTTAATAACATCTATAATATTTGTCTCGGTCTTTCGGTGAACTTTGTGTGGAGCAAGTGCTTCATAATATACCTATCTCCTAAATAACTTCAGCATTATTTCTGGCTATAACTATAACCGATCGACGTGAATATAATAGGAACCTATAGTTTTTTTTTTCTTTCATCATGATTTTAGCGTTACACGTCTTGTGCATTTGAATGACAAGTATTGAAATATTTTCGAATTGTATTATATATAACTATATTTGTAATAGTTTTAAAGATAATGTGCAATCGGTCTATTTAAATTCCTACTCTGTTATTTTTAGTTTGAGAAATGTAGAAAATGTGCAAAAGAGTTAGCTCCAGCCAGGGAGCGGACTAGACTAGAGCTAGGCTCTTAAATATACCGTCGTATTATAACATTAGTGCCTTACCCTATTCATAAAATATTTCATTGCCACCCTATTCATACTTCCCTACTCTATCTAATTATAGTCAACTCTAGACTCCAGCTAGATAAGACTGGTTCGTTACTTTGTAATATCCCGTTCATTAAACATCAGGATATATACGGCGGCGGAAGATTGCGTCTTTATTAAGGCTGCGCTTACAAGCCACAGTCATCTCTTTTGCACATTTTCAACATTTTTGCAGATAAAAATCACGGAGTGAGAATTTAAAAACCTATTAGGCATATTCTTATGCTATTTAAATGCCGCCAGCATGCTGGGGACGCTGCCAACTGATAGTGGGCCTGAGAATTTAGATTGTCTTTCGACCTTCAACGGTCTATATGGGCAGTCTGTTTTTGTAGTGTTAGTGTTAGCTAGTATTTTGTTTAGTTAATAAAGGCACTTGCCCTCCAAAAAAAGTCATATTCTATATTCTAAAGATATTTAGAATAACATTTTAATGGTATTATGTATGGCGAAGGAGGTAGAAAAAAACTCTAAATAAATGTATTTTTCTATCTCCTCCGCCATCCTATAAAATATCAACACGAAATTTACTTTATACTTTTTGCTATATTATTATGAAGATAAATGCCTAATCTGTTTATGAATAATTATCACTGTTATTTTTTTTTCTTGAAGTGTTGAAAAATGTTCTCTATATTATAGCTATCTCACTATGAATGTAAGTTCAGCGTGGACTTAAGTGCTAGCAGGATTTATGTAGAATTTAGAGCTGCATTATGCAACGCTGGAACCGTGCATCGAGGGCTCTATAAATTAGTTAGCTCTTTGGAAATGAATCTAGTTAGAATTTACAAGAATAAGCGTATTAAAGGCGTCAAACAGCCTGTTCGCTATTGAATGGTTGCTGATACCAGCAGTAAATAACATAAATATCAATATAAAAAACCAACTTAATATAAAAATGTCAGAACTGGACCAAATTGAAATGGGACACCACGGAAAGCACCAGCCATGAAATAACAAAGAATCATCAAAATTGGTTCACCCAGACGAAAGTTCTGAGGGAGCAAACATTAAAAAAAACAGTCGAATTGATAACCTCCTTTTTGGAAGCCGGTTAAATAAAAGAACAAAAATGACGCAGTAAACGTAAGTTTGGTGTGATAGCTCGAACTAACGTCCTTGCAAGTATAGGCGTCGATTTGAAGTGAACGGTATCCGGTATCACTCTAGACGCGGATTATATTTTAACCGGTTCCTAAAGTTCTAGCTGTCGACGTGCAACACTGTTGGAAATAATTACGAGAGTCCCAGTGACGTATCTGTTATAATTAATGCTGATTTATGCCTTCCGCGGTGGACTTCCGTTCTTCTCCGTAACACTGGAGTTTTTAGTTCTATCACTAGCTGCACCCCACGGTTTTATTCGCTATTTTATAATACCGCATAAACACAATACACCTATACGCTAACACAAAAATTTTAGCATATATAAAATTAGTGTGAATGTGATTGTCACTAGATAAAGCCATCTAAACTCGGAACAAGTATTTATTTGCTCTGGTAAGCTGAATGAAAATCACGAATTCTGACACTTTTGTTAGGTTTTTGAACGTAAATACTGTGAAATATTAGAAGAAAATATGTTTATTTAGCTTTTTACCATGTCATTGCAGCTGTAAGCGCAAAGAAACGAATGGAAATATCATAGATACAGGATTCACTTACTGTATTTGGAACTCCAAACTCTCACGAACTTTTTTTAATGTATTACTCTGGATGTTAGTGAGGCAAAAGTACAAGATTTTCAGTACTAAAAAGTTCGTATAAAAACTTTATAATATACAACTACTGCTTCTCCCGATTAGTACATTTGCAAAATGTAAAGTTACTATTATTATTTTTACCTGGCAAGCTTTTTAATTAACTAATCAAAATACACTGACTATACTCCACAAAAATAGTGTTAAATTACTATAACATCGAAATATTATGTTTACTGTTCGTAAAATGTCTTTTTTGATTTGTGACAGTTAATTAGTGATTCACAATCGACCTGGCCTGACCCGACCCGCTTTAGAGAATCGTGAACGAACGCGGAATAACTCTATTAGCTTATTTTACAAATTGTGCATGCAGACATTATCGATTTCGTTAGGCATTGCCCTGTTTTACCTATTTCTCAGGCAATTATGCCTAACCCGTTTGGCAACTATCATAGTCAGTAGTTTGTTTACGTCTCGTGGTGGCTGGTTAGACTATCATGAGGTAAAGCAGGTTTTAGACGATGCGATACTATTTTCTTATCAAAACAACATTTGTTTTGGTAATTTTTAAATGACTTCAAAAAAATTAGGTTTCCAATTAGACTTTTTTTTTTTTTGTGAGTACCGATTATTTTGATTTAATAGGTTTATACCTATCTGGTTTCATCTAAATTTGAAGAAAATATTACACCTCTAAGTCACTTTAGGAATTAATTTAGGGAATTAATCCCGTATAAATTCTGTTTTTTTTTTTATTATTATTATGACTCAGGATTTCGCGACTATTGCACATTGAAATTAAATACTTTTAACGAATTTTATCGTGTGTATTTTACATTATTTTAATTCCTTTTTCATTTTATCTTTCAATGTCAGGAATAAAAATAAAAAAAAATCACTATATCATCATCATCATCATCATCAGCCAGTAAACGTCCACTGCTGAACAAATGCCTCATTCTTACACGCAATAAAATCCGGTAAAAGTGTTTGATTTCTAAAATTAGGTAATGTTTTGAGGTTGTGGGACATCCCCTGAGGTTGTGGATGATCTTGCGCGTTTTACAATACATACCCACAACCTCAGGGGATGTGGGTATGAATTGTAAAACGCGCAAGATCATGTATGCTGCTGACCCAAAATTGGTTTTAACAAGCCTTGGTATGACGTCACTTGTGTGACGTGTCATACCACTTTGATCCCGTGTGACCTAGAATCCTATAAGCAGCCCAAAAACTGTCACCAGAAATGCCCGTAGCAAAACTTGACCATGGTTTGAAGGCAAGACCAATCTGACGGATCTTGCCACCGCCAGAAAACGCATCGCAATGTCTAAACCTGCCTTAAAATTTCACCGATGCAGAAATGCTAATGTACTTGACCTTAGGAAAATGTATACGCGAAAGCAATTTCAACTGAGGAACAGTGCAAGTTGAAATATACAAAGCTAACGATACATTTAGTTCTATATTTTAACATAGAGTGAAAATAAGGCTGTCTCCATGTTTCGGTTCAAGAAGGTGCAAATAACTTGCACAACTATATAAAAAGGTGCGCGTGCGCAAGTAGGATGCACGTAGGTATGATACGAGCATCTTTCGTATGCAAGTTCACAGAAAAAATAGGTAATTTGAATTTGATGCATAATGTAGGTAGTCAGAAAAGTTTTCATACAAAGTAATCTAAATAAATAAATATTTAATGATGTTCTTTGATAAGCGCATCACTTAAACTGGCTGAATCAACTAGTAGGCAAAAACATTTATTATGTTTGAAACAACAAGGTTTAAGGAAAAGAAAAATGGGAAAAGTCGCCCGGAAACAGAAAAATTCGAAAAACAGTTTAAGTGCTTTTTACGATGGAATTTTTATATGAATAATAACCCTCGACGTCTGTCGGTGACCCGACAAACTACTGCTGTTACTAGCTGACCCTAATAATTATTTATGAATTACTGAAATAAAAAAAAACTCTGCTTCTAGCAAGGGTTCACGAAATATATCTGAAGGGTAACCTTTTTTTCTGTGATACTTCCTCCGAATCATGTATAGGAGACGTTAGACCAAACGTTTTATATTTTTTCTCTTTCAAAAACTCTCTTTCAAGACAAATAACGACCTTTTAAAATAAACAGTAAGTTGTCTTTAGGGCTATTGATAATGATGATGATTATATCGATAGCTTGCTATGAGTACCCATTGGGCTTTGACTTAGATAATACTACAAACATCTTTAGATTAAACCAAAAGGCGGAACTCTAGAAGTGCGTCAAAGCGATAACTTTCTTGTGCAAATGAAGCTCTAAGCCACGCGTGCTACATTGAACGATTAATTAATTGAACAAATATTCACAATAAAGTACTCCGAAGGTATAAGAAATTATGTCAACCAAAAGAATTTCTGACGTAACATTGCCATAATTTATTCTAATATTTCGCATCACATTATTGAGATGAGTTAGGTTGTGTTGTAATGTTATAAAACTGTTGCGTTAATGCTCCAATTTTACTAATAAAACTGCAAATGAGTTCGTAACGAGCTGGTTGCACTCATTTTACTTCCAGTTCAAGATTTATATTTTTTTTATGTTACTGGGTGACGAGACGAGCGAAGTCGCTCGCCTGATGGCCCTTCACGCTTGCCCATAACAGCTCAACGCCACTCAGAATTTTGAACTTCAACGTTCAAAACCCTGGATGGCAAAGCACTGCGCTCGTCACCCCGAGATATAAGATGTCAAATCTCTGTGTGCCCTGTAATTTCGCTGGAAACATTGCCCTTCAATGCGGAACACAGATATCCGTTGTCTTATTATTGTGGTCGATTTTAATGACATAAGAGATGGCAACTCGCCCTTTACATTTGGGAGAGTTTTTTTTTCGCCAGCGTATAAAAGTTATTTCAACTCATTGTATTATTTTCATAATATCATAATGGTGGATTATTATTTATTTTCGTGAATAGACTCGAGAGTAGCCAAGTGATATAATGAGGTAAAACGTTTTTTAGTGTTGTTTCCAATATCTATGAAAGCCTCTTGTTTACTAAATATATCCGTAGAATACTTCAGTTATATCCAGTTGTCAATAAATAGTAAAAAAACTTGCTTGATATAGGTATTCAAAATAGTACACAAGAGCAAATGCACAAGAGGTGTAAAGCCAAAACCGACTATAAAACAAACAAAAAATAACTTATTTCCTTACCATAGTTTCTTACCATTCTTTGTAAGGTATCTGCTTTTCTACGAAACTTTGGTTTTGTAGAGTTCCGTTAGAAGTTAGGATTATAGAGTTTCATAACGTGAACCGAAATATCGAGTGAATCGATAGAGTTCATCGATGTTGCATCTCGGTTCAAAGTCACGGCAGCGCTCTTCCGTTGACACGTTTTTATCGAGAGCTTTGTATGCAAATAGATTTATATAAGACAGAAATGTCATATCACTGTGTCATGGGTGAAACCATCCTTTCCTTTGTAATTATATCGTGGTATTTTATTATCTATTTCGTTATGGGTATTGTTGAATAGGTCAGAAAAATCATAACTTTACCACTCGTGTTTTTTTTTATGTTATTCAACCGATTGTGAAATAGAAAAAATATGTTTTTTTTCGGGCATTGATTAGTTGTAAAACCACTCAATATTTACATACGTATCGGTAAAAAAAAAAACATTTATTGTAAAACAACTAGGCACACGAATATAATAACCTTTGTTATCACTGGTATGGTATCACAAATGTAAATTGGGGATGATGTTTCAACTTGGATAATCGTTGGAAAACTGCCTATCCCTAACGGAGATCAAACTGTAGGACAGGAGAGTTAGACCTGCAGTACAACCGCCCGTGCCACCGAGGTAGCCCCCGTAACCAAAATATCATAGTCCATCCCAACGTGCCAAAAAGTACGCTGCTTCTACGGCAGAATTTATCTAAGCGGTTGAACTGTTTAATTTTGAGAGGAAACAAAAATAAACTTTTCTGCATTTATTCTATTAAAGTGAATAAATTAGCTATTCATATTTTTCTGCGTAAAAAAACGAAAAAAGTTTGAAGAACCTCAAACTAAACTAGATATAATTAGCCCAAGTTTTTTTAACTCTAGCATCATTTTCGTATCCGGCGATATCCGCCTAAGGTCGTGAACCGCGAAAGTTATGACCCATAGAACGAAACTGCAAGCACGATAATTGTTAATAAATTCATAAGAACGCAATTATCACATCCCCACGAGATACAATATTCATATTCAATCTTAAACCAGCTTGTATTACGTAAGCAATTAGATAAATTGTCCTTTCAAATCGGCACATTTTAGCTACGTCCGGTGTGAATTCTAGAAATAGGTTCTTATATTCTTGAGACCAAGGCTTTACCCACTCTTAGAATAGTTAGTTTTTCGTCAAATCTTAGGAACAGAACAATACAGCAGTGGAAGCTTTAGTAAAACAATTACGTGATATTGATCAAAAGATAATTCCGAGTCTCACGGTGGTCCTTCGCACACTTATTGTACCAAAAGAACACCTTATTTGTAGCATTGTATTTGCAGTTTCTTATATCTGTCACAAGGTTTATGTTGGATTTAGTTTTAGTTGTTTCACACATTAATTGGGCTGTCAGAGTGGTGACGCCGCCAGCATGCTGGGTACGCTGTCAACTGGTGATGATTGATTTAGGTTTAGTCAGAGTTATTTTAACAAATAATTGTATTAAATTAAAAACAGAATAATTAATAATATTTACAGAAAAAATGCAACCGACATCACGGGGTTCGTCTCCTATTAATTTTCGACCTTTAGAGGTGGAATAGTTTCTTTAAATTGTAATGGCTATTCTAGAGATGTCTATTCAATAAAAAATTACATAAAGTGCTGCACAATCAGTGTAAGACCTATCTATACCTATATTTAATACAAATACAAATACAAAGTAATTTCATTTTTCATTACAAAAAAAACAGTCGAATTGCGAACCTCTTTTTTGAAGTCGGTACAAAAATTTACCACCAAATTTAACCCATGACGCTTCGGAAATAAAGACGAATCTAACGAGACCTCGTACTTCAAAATCTGTCAAGCCGTTCCAGTACTGTAGGTAATTTAAAAACAGAGAAACTATGTAAAAAATTACAAAATCTCACAATGGAGCATATTCCCCTTTAGGCTAATAATTTCCAGAATTGTAGATCATCATCATCAGTCCTGAGTGACCCATTGCTGGGTATATGTCCCCGCAGCCGTAGCGCAGTGCTGAGGGCTCCGGTGCGTTCATGTGGAGATCCCGGAGCCCTCTTGTCAAGCACTAAGGCTGGTCATCGGGGAATTTTAGTGGGTATAATTCCATTTAACCTGGCTGCACCCCAATGCAGCCGTGTATCTTTGGAGGATTTCTACCTCGAAAACAATCAAAAAAGGTATATGTCTCTCATGCCACTCTCCCCGGTCTCTAGTTAGTCGCACTAATTTCCAAGAATCCACCTCATCCTCTTTCGGCCTGGGTTCCACTGACCTAGACGAATACAGTTTTTCAAATGTTTAAACTTGAATATGCCCAGAATAAAATAAATTCCACGCACCTCAAAGAAAATCAAATCAACTAACAGCGAAGCCAGTAGGATGGCTCGGAAACCGAACACTTTGTTTATATTTGTTCAGAAGCCAAACTAAAAGGAATCAAATGTTCTCCAACTTTGTATTGTACAACTTCCTCTTTCTTATGGAAATTGAGAATTTGCTTCTCATGATGAATGGTTTTTAATGAAAACGTTAATCTGTCTTTCGTTTGAAATAAGTTCAATGCTTATGTAACGATGACTTATATTATACACAATTTTAACAGAAGTTACCTCCTAAATTCTGTTCACAGGTTTATTTTTGAAGTGAAAACTTCTTTAGACGCGTTGAGCACTTCTGTGGGTGAACAAAAGTCATGGAACTCGCGTCATCATCACGCTATCACAGAATACATAATACACAGTTCCGTGTATTTCAAACAGCGCCATTTCTTGTAGAATAGGTGAATTACTACATAAGTTTTCACTTCTGACGTGCAGTCCTATGACTGATGTGTTTTTTTTTAAATTAAATAGAAATGAAAAATCAGATAACATTATTTTTGGCAGATCATAATATATCGCGAACGGTATACCTGAACAAAAATACCAAATCGCACTTTAATTTTGAAAGACCTATTCATTCAATGATATTCGTGTAGTCAATTTATTTTCTGTATAGAATTCGATGTTGCCTGTTTTATTAGTATGGGTTTCGCGGAAAGGGTGTACTAAGCCGGAAGGGGTTTGTTATAATCATCATAAATAACAACACTTACTATTTTACATTAGGCAGACCGCAAACTTTTTTCCGCTCATTTTATTAAAAAAACTATAGATTATACTAGCATGAATAAAAGGGATATATTTCAGTAACTAAAATAACATTCCATCTTCTTAATATAAAATAATAGTAATAATAAAAATTACAAATTAATACCTAACTACTAAACTAATCTAATAGGTCGGGGAAAAAGTCTTTTCGTATTTTGTATGTATAAAGTTGTAGTAAAAATCTCATCGGTTGTACTGTTTGTATCTGGCTGGTTTTGATACCATTAAAAATATGACATTTTAAAAAAGGAATATAAAAAGTAAAAAGCAATTTCCCGCCATTTTTCAATTGTTTTTTTGTTCGATAAAATGAGTGAATCTAACGAAGAAATTCGATATATTGTGAAATTTTATTACAAAAAACTGAAAAATGCGACACAAGCCGCGAATAAAATTTGTGACATTTATGGACCTAATGCAGTGTCATCAAGAGTAGCACAATGTTGGTTCAAGCATTTTCAGTCCAGGAATTTTGATGTCAAAGATGCAGCTCGCTCTGGTCGCCCTGTTACGGATAAAGTCGATGCCATTTCTGAAAAAGTGGACCAAGATCGGCATATTAGTAGTTACGACGTAGCTAAAGACCTGGGGATTGACCACAAAACAGTTGTGACCCAGTGACCCATTTGAAAATAACTGGGTATACAAAAAAACTCGATATTTGGGTGCCACACCAGCTCACTGAAAGAAACCAAATGAATCGTGTACTCATTTGCGATTCTCTATTGAAACGTAAAGAAACCGAACCGTTTTTTAAAAGATTGATCACTGGTGATGCAAAATGGATCACCTATGACAAGAATGTGCGCAAACGATCATGGTCAAAGGGCAGTGAAGCACCACAGACTGTAGCGAAACCCAGATTAACACGTAATAAGGTGATGCTGTGTGTATGATGGGATTGGAAGGGCATCGTTCATTATGAGCATTTACCGCCGGGCAAAACCATCGATTCGGATCTCTACTGCCAACAGCAGATGAGACTCAAACAAGAAATTGAGAAAAAACGGCCGGAATTGATCAACATAAAGAGTGTGGTCTTTCATCATGATAACGCCAGACCGCACACATCTTTGGCCACTCAGCAAAAATTTAGAGAGCTTGGTTAGGAAGTGTTAGTGCATCCACCACATAGCCCTGACCTTGCACCCTCAGATTTCCACCTGTTTCGATCTCTTCAGAATTCTTTGGGTAGTGTTAGATTAACATCAAGAGAGGACTGTCAAAACTACTTGTTGCATTTTATTGATCAGAATTCCCAAATTTTCTACAGCAACGGGGTCATGTCACTACCTAAAAGATGGCAACAAGTTATCGAACAAAATGGTACATATATATTATAATTAAATGTAATTAAACTTGAAAAAAATATGTCTTGAATTTGTTTATAAAATACGAAGAAACTTTTTCCCCGACCTTATATTAAACCGCTACCAGTGGGAATTTTTGACAGCCCCGTTAGCTCAGTTGGTAGTGAACCTGCCTTCTGCGCTTGGGGGCGTGGGTGCGGTTCCCACCTAGGACAAACATTTGTGTGATGAACATTTGTGTTTGTTCTATGTCTGGGTGTTAATATCTATTTCAGTATGTATTTAAAATATAAATGTATGTATATCTGTCTCTGGCAGCCATATTACAAGCTTTGCTTAGTTTGGGGTCAGATGACCATGTGTGCAATAATGTCCCAGATATTTATTGTCCCCAAAATGCTGAAATATGCTGAAACCTATACCTAGATTGACTGCTACTGTATTTGATGTCACATCTCATTTACCCAATCAATCTCAACACTACATTAAGAACAACACCCAACAGTACATAATGGATAGTAAGCAAAGTAATAACAGAAGCATCACCAATTTACTGTAAGTGCGTAATGTTGTTATGACATCATTGGCATTGTGGCAAACGATACATTAGAAAATTGCTGTGTTGCAAAGAAAAACAACTATCTATGGAATGGCAAAAAGTTCTCTCCATTGTTCCGCGAATTCTAAGTAACATGTCTATTTACAAAGACTAAATTACATATTACTACTTCTTGATGTATAAAATTATGTACGAAATCAAAAACGGACTGAACACGTCGATAAAAACAAGGCGTAACGATACCTAATGTTTCGTGCATTTTTTATCTTACTTCCACATTTAAACGTTTTAAAACATAAAATGATCGAATTATTGTATTTATTGAAATATTTGTCATCTATGAATAAAAAATATAAATGAATAAAAAATTAATAAAATAGAAAAGTTGTATGAATAAAAAATATCACTACAAAAATGTTCAGTAAACTGCGAATTTTGATTCAAACAATTATTTTAATAAAAAAATATTATCGCTAGACATCGAGCAGTTGCCCGAAGTCTATACTATAGCACCTTGTAGATTATCTAAACGATCTCTAATTTCAGACAACGTGCATAAAGGCATTTTGTCATGCTCATGATGTAAACAGCAACACACGTTCAAAATATATTTAAAGTGTCATATTTAATATAAAAAATATATCGAACTAATCTTTATAAATCTCCTTAATATTCCAAAAATTTCTTAAATATGTGTTCCATTTCATATAATATGTTCAAATTGTGTTAAAAGTCCTGCGACTAAGTTTTAAAAAAATATTAAAAAAGTTAACAATTTTTCATTACCTCATTTAAAATTAATGTTGCTTCTTTATCTATATGGCCTTACTTAAAGTAAATGGGTTATTGCAGCATAATGGTATCGTAAAATATATAATAAGGTGTGAAAATTGTATGTCAATTACCGATTCACCGAGCTAATTAGTGCAAATACTCTTTCAATCGTTAATAGTTATAGCGATTCATTTTACTTTTATCTGGGACGAAGATTATTTTCATCTTTCAATAGATCCAACCACTGGTCAATAATATGACGATCAGTATTGCTCAATGGTAGCGTGCCTGCCTTCTGAACTGGAGGTCCATGGGTTGACTCCTGGCCAGGCAGATATTTGATTTATTCATTTGAAAGATTACCAATTCACATGGGTCGAGTGTTGTACAACAAGTTGCCAGAGGGCATTAAATCTACTGCCAGTAATAACATTTTTGCGAACAAAGTGAAGCAGCTTCTACTAGGGAGAACACTGTACAACATAAAGGAGTACATGTGTAATGATTGTGACCAAGACAACTTTTGTTGATCTGTACCTACCTATTACATTTTATTTTATTATGATTGTACATATTAATGTGTCCTATACAATTGCCCTTATACAGCAAGTGATAATTTTTGTGAAACGACGAGACATATTGTAAGCTGTATTAATAATTACTTTACAATAAGTGTAAATAATGTTAATATTTTGTTTCAATATGTCAATAAATAATTCTGATTCTGATTATGATTCATTTAAATTTGCGCTGGGTCTGGATGGTAGTAGTCTGTATCTTTATGCGTGTTCTATTTATGTCTTTATTTATTCTTATCTTTATGAGCTAAATTTATACTAACTAAACTAAGTAATTTCTCATTGGACAGTTTATACGATTAACTAAGTAAAAACTGTAAACAAATTTGGCACTTTATTAAACTGAACTGTACGAGAAGAGATTTGTCAGCTTACATTGGTTGATAAGCGCACGCAATATTAGGTTAGTATAAGATTGTGAACATCTAATTAAGAATTTTAGTTTTAATTTTAGCCTTTTTACTGTACAAGCTTGGAATTACAAATGGGCGAGCTACTTGCTGATCTTTTCACTCTGTCTAATATAGAAAAATACATACGGGTCTTGGTAGGTATATAAATGCCTTTTAATAGAGTATTTACACTAAGGAAATAACTGGCGAGTAATGTTTTTAATTTTTGCAATAAAAATATTGGGATTCTTACTATATACCACATGTCTCAAGTTACAGATAATAACAATAATGATAATTACATTTAATACCTTCTCCGAATACTTATCTTTATTAACGGTGAAAATAAACGCACATACAAAACCAAGCTGAGCTTAGCCCACGTGCCCACGTGGGTAATATAGGTGGGCAAATATTTATCAAGGCCCGCAAGTACAAGAGACCTCAGACTGTCGCAATTGAAAACCAACAGAGCGACTAAAACTCTGCACTAACACGAAGTAGGTAAGTTAGTTGAATTGAGGTTGTTGAGATTTTAATAGTTCCAGATCTTACAGCGCAGGTTCTATTTCTAGACAGGCTTCACCTTTAGGCAGAGTCAAAGTTGAAAATCCAAAGGTTTATTAATTGTGCTAAAAATTAGAGTGACATAGCTAACAAGAAACTGCTGAGCTGCGTAGAAATTTTACCAATTATCATTCGCTGGTTGAAAGGCTAAATTGCAGAAATTACAAATTTAGTACTTAGTTTCTCTAATATATTAAATATATAATCAAATAAATTATGTGCAGTTTCTATGCCATCGCTCAACAATGGTGTAGGAAAATATCGTGAGGAAACCAGTATGACAAAAACTTCTGTGGCGGAACTCTTTTTCACCAGTGCGACCTTCGCGGTGAAGGTGACCAAAAAAGATCATGATATCATGCACTGTACCAGCATGCTGGATTAGGGCCCATCCGCTCTTTCGGAAAGATGGCTTGTGTCCCAGTAAGCTGATAATGATGTTGGCTAAATTGACAAGTAATAAATTACTTGACAGCAATGTCAAATAATTTTACTTTTACTTGACAGCAATGTCAAGTAATTTTAAGTTAAAACATTTATCCATAAACATATATCCTTCCACAACCTTACCACGGTAAATATCCCGTAAATAATCATTTAACTTTAGTAAAACATATATGTTAAAAAACATCGAAAAACCATCTAAGATAAAAACTAAACATAGAAATACTGAAAATAAAACCTAATAATATTTAACAATAAATTAACTGACAACTAAACGAAAACTTATACATTTTGATTTTTAGTTTAAGTAAGTATAATTGTTAAGACTTTTTGTGTTGATTAAAAGGCGACATTATATTATGCAATTTCAATTAAGACGAAAAAAGAAAAAAAAAGAAACAATATTACAACAATGAAATATACGAACATATGACCTAAAATTTTAACTTAACCGTAATCTACAGTCGTAATGCAAACCAATCATGGAAAATGAAAAAAAACTTTAATACTTACTGCAAAAAACAACAGTACAGTGAGAATAAGTGTTAAAACTAAAAAAAAAACTATTCTTACTTGTCTTATCGCATTGTGTAATAATCGCTCTCTTGCTCTGTCACGAAATGAGAACAATTCACAATCGAATCACGAGCAACTAGATCAATGGTTTACTTTGTATCGATTGGCTGTATTTCAATTTAAGATCGAGTAGAAAATCGGGAGAACTAAGAAAATGTTAAGCGAGAGAGAGTAAATAGATTGACGTATGGATTTATCTGTAGAAATTTCACCTTAATATTGTAATAAATAAACAAACGGACCGCTAACTATTCACGAGTTAATTGTTTATTTGTCAGTAACAATTGAATAAGAATTAGATTTTATTAGCTTTCTATGTTTGTTCGTAATTTTATTATAAACGACCTGAGGTTTCATGAACATTATTAACGGACTTAAAAATAGGTGTTTCTATATTCAATTGTATGTTTTTTTGTGTTTTTGTTACGCGATTATTCCGCCAATTATTTACGTGGTCATATATTTTTATTATATTCAATAATCTGTCTCCTACTGTCCCGCTCTCGTTCTTTTACACACATTACCGGCTGCGCATTCGGCATTGTATATAATACCTAGGCAAAGTATAAAATCAATAATTTATTTATCAAAATTACAACTATTATTACAGAGATAGCCTAATGCAATAGTGTAAGTCAACTTATGATTTAACATCAAATTAATTTTGTACAAAACAATATTAGAATTATAACAAAAGACAAATAGACATAAAACATAAAATTATTAAATTAAATTAATTTTACACACAAAAACACACTTCATATAACATAGTCATTTTAAATTCTGCCACCGAGCAGACAAATAAATCAATTTTCAACATGCGTATCAAAGGCGACTTAGCCTATAAATTAATATTTCATACATTACCTGAACGTATTAGGTGTTCTATACATTGCCTAGGTATTCTATAGAATACCGGATTATACAGATTGCCGGTAAAATATACAAGAATAAACAACAGATAACAAGAATATAATATAACATTGGTTGTTGAGCGCAATGCAAATATTTCACAGGGTTTCAAGCTTCTTGTTCAGAAGTTTTCTAATTTAGAAAGAGACAAACTGCTCCCATTTATTCTGTATACTATGTATTCAGATGTGCATAATCCAATAGACAATATTAAAAAAAAAGAGTTTACTGCTATGCAATATGTTTGGTCTAAAAATGTCTCCGACATAAGTAATATAGACGGCATAACACATCACACAACACATCATCAGCCAATTAACGTCCACTGTTGGACAAGGCCTCTCTCATAGAAAGGTGTGTTGCCATAACCCCCACGCTTGGCAGGCGGCTTGGGGATCGCAGTACGTTCACCGTGTACTATTAGGACGCGCTGCCCATCCTCCGGTGGTTCTGGTCGCAGTTTTAGGACATACCCGGGTCAACAAAACAACAATACCAAAAAAGTTGGCTTTTTCGATTTGGCTCGGCACGGATAGGTACTTTTAGTTCAATTGTTTACTATTCAACTTGCTTGCCTTGCTTGCTGGTATCTGAACTTGCTAAAATATAAGTTAGGTTTGGTTATTTCATAGTCTGTGTTTCATATTTTAGTGCGCAAACACAGCATATCTAAAATTGTTACTAGATTTCTGTGCCTAAATACTATCGAAACTTTGCCTCCAGTCTCCACGGATATATAAATAACAACTGTTGGAAAGGTCAGCCAAGTCATCAATCTCATAACCTAATTGCAATCGAAAATGACATGCACTATTTTATCGACGATTTATTTATCGATGCCTGTGAGAATGTATCTATTTCTAGTAGAACGGATGTGATTATGATGGGTTTCAGAAGTAAATTTAGACATGTTTGCTAGATATTGAAGACCTGATTATAAATATAATAATTTTATAAATATTTGTAATTGTTTAGATTTTAGTTAGTAAGTAATGAATTGACATTGATGTGAATCTGGAATAAAATATTTTTTCATCCCCCCCCCCCCATCTCGGAAAAAGTAATTTTGTCCTTCAATATCTGAGTGCAAGAGCCGTTTTTATTCGCTAGAGGATAAAGTTAAATTGAATTTAGAACATTGTGTGCACCAAAACATCATTAAATGTTTAAAATTAAACCTATTTACTTCTACCTCCATGGTGCGGAATTTATTATACAAACTTTTAAACTCAGGCTCAGAAAACCTTGGTGTACTTTTTTTTTAATTTGCTTTGCACGCGTCTTTTTATTTTCACGTCATATTGTTAAAACCTTTGTTTAAAAACAATAAACTTGAAAACAATTTTTAGCATTGTTTGACTCAACGTTTTTTTAATAATAAGCCTATATAATTTCAACTATAAATAACCTTAGTTTTCAAAGTCAAAGTTAAAGTCATTTATTCATAAATATAAATTTACATGTCAATTCTGATTATAAGATATAAATTGTATAAAAAATAAAAAACAATACAACAAAAATTAACGAATCAATAAGCAGTTTCTTTAAGTTTTTATAAGCAGGCTAGCCCTGATGTCAAATTTTCCATGAAGTATGAGTTGGCAAACCGATCTATTTTTGATATAGAAAATAGAGATCAGTCATGACATGTAGGTAAAGTTAATAAATCTAACTTAAAACATGGTAATCTCATTAAGTACCTATGCGAAATCATTTTAGACTTAGCAACGTCAATTATGCTGAAAAAATATACAACTGAAATAACTATAGTCTTTGTAGCCTTAATTACTAAAAGTAAGTAGCGCCTCATTATAAAAATTGAGGGTATTACCACAGTTGCATACGCCAAAATGTCGAACGATTGCAAGAGACTAGAGTTTTACCATTTCACAATAAACGGTTTATCTAAGTCATTAGAATGCGATCTCATCTCGTTATAATTATCTTGTTAAGAAAGAAATATTTTTTTGAAGATGTGCCTCTAATTAAATTTGTTTGAAAATTGCTGAAATACCTCAGTTGTAGATCCATGTCGAAAATATAATTAGTTTTCTAAAAACCAATAATTAAGTTAAAGATATATTTTTCTTGACAAGGCTCTTACATGGTTATGTTGCAACGTATATTGATAACCATCTAGACTAGTGTAAGTTTTAATTGGAATTACAAATAAGCATTAAATTAGGCTTATTTTCTCCTTACATAAATTGTTTTGCTTACTCGAAATTTAATTTGATCAAATCCAAGCGCTAAATCTAAGCCTACGTAATTTCGTTTATGATCGGTCTACTGCTTTTTTAGCTCCATAGCTGCACCCATAAATTATTCTAATCACTTTTGCTAATGCCATCTACCGGCTGTAATGTAACGTTCAAAAAAGTTACATTACAGCCGGTAGATGGTAGCCGGTAAAATAAAATGAAACGTCAATATAAAATGTTTTCATTCAAGTTTTTACAATGTTAGCCGTCAGAAATAAAACACTTAGACAAAGTATGACAAGCTTTTTTTTTAACAATACAATTTTAATTTTGTGTTGCACCAAAAAACCACAGTTGGTTTGATATGGTGCTCTATCATTGTATTGGTATACTATTATAACCACTTTAATTCAATAGGGTCGTAGTTTTTTGTTTGTAGTTTAAATGTTTACAAGATTTTTATCGAAAAATATATTTTCAAACCATGCTTTTTTGAAGTTTGTGATCGGAACGGTGTGCTGATCAAAATGAGTCTAAGAACTGCCAGTCTGCTACATATATTTTTTATATTCAGAAATAGGCTTGCGTTTGACCGCCAACTCGCCTGATGTTAAGCGCAATGCGGTCTACGATTGAGCACGCTTGCTCCGTCATTTCATCATTTGCTTGCATTTGCGCTTTGCTTGCTTGAGTTCTTGCTTATTCAGCGAGAAGTGCCGTTGTCCATCGTCACTGTCATCAAATCAGCTCGCTGTTACCATAATATTGTATTATCGTCGGAGCTTTACAAGTATACCAAATTTCCAGCTCAATCGAACACCGAGAAGTGGGTCAAATTTAGCTTGCAAGATTTGATTACAGGCAGACACCGGGACAGGTGAAACTAAATAAAACCTTGTAAGTAATAAAAGTTGAGTGAATTTGAACCTTCTTATTTCACAGTTAAACCGTCAGTGGGGTAGATAAAATCTTTAACATCTTTAGTTACAATACAATATCTCTTTATTACATACCGAAAAAAAAAAATACAAAAGAAACTTAAACAAACATCAAAAATAAATAAACGGTAGTATAATGGGCGGCCTTATCGCCTAGAGCGATTTCTTCCAGGCAATCTTTGGATGGACAGGACTAAAGAATTTGAAAAAGGTCGGCCTTACTTCAAGTTTTTTAAACAATGGAATTGTGCACTCCAAACATCATGCCAAGTAAAAATCATTTACAGTTAGCGCAAACCACCAGGTTTTGTTAAAAGCAATTCCAATGTCTCCATTAATATTAAGAAAGTATTAAGAGAAAATAAAATAAGAACCATAGAGGCCAAGCTCTTGCAGTTTCCAAGAACGATATGAAAAGGGCCGTTCGTTAAATGCATAAACTTTTCATTTACTCTGTGGGCAATTGTAAGCCTCAAGCAAATTGTTTGTTTACCGCAAACGATGAGTAATAATGAAAAAAATAGCGGGACCCGAAAGTCTTACGTCGTGGCTCGACGTATCTATTGTGTTCTTTACAAGACATAATCATATTCATATCGTGACTATATATTTAATATTTATGTTATTGTCATCCTGGTGACAAATTTTTTGATTGATTAATATTTGTTTTATTTTAATGTTTTTGACTAACTCTTTTTCTTATATTAATGACTTAACTACTTTATTGTATTAGGGAACAGCCTGTAAAGATAGATGTATTTTTTTAATAATAAATAAATATTGAGAAAATGCGTTTAAAAAGGCTTTATGTAATACAGAGCACAGGTAAAATGTTATAATCGTTTTAAAAAAAAGTTATAAGGTAAGTATAGGTAGTTATAATAAGAAACTGCCTTAATCAGTTTTGGCGCCAACGAAAAAGAAACTGCTGCCTCATTGTTATTTTCCTAAACTTGAGTGTTTTCGAGTGTAATAATGATGGATTATTATTTATGAAGACGTGTTCGTGAACGTGCTCGAGTGTGGTGAGTGATATAACGAGGTGAAATTCGTCTTTTCGTTTTGTTTCAAAAATGCCACAGAAACCTGTAGAAAATTCTCCATCGCTTATTTTCCTTGACTCTGAATGTGACTATGTCTTGTTTGAGGATTAAATATCCTCAAAACTTCCATAAAAATTTAAAATATTTCAGTACTTGACACTGGCAAATGCACAAACGCGTGACGCCAAATTCCTCCAAAGAAGGAAAAAACAACAACTGTCGTAAGCGGCATTTAGCGACCAATTTTCACAGATTTTTCACCCTGCAAAGCCCCCAAAAATAAGCCTTTTTATGCTTTATTTCGTTAGCATGCTAGTTTTCCATCATTTTAAGGACATGTAAACGTTATTTGAAATAAAATAAAACAAAAAGGTTTACTGTTTGATATTTGGTGGGTCATAGTTGTGTGAAAATTAGGCATCGAGTTTTTTTTAACGTTTTATTTGATTTTTCACCTAATAATAATATTCCCTAAAGGACCATGGGCAAAAATGTTTGGAGGTTTGTCGTATTGTATATCACCATGGATTTTGTAGCTACCAGTATCTGTGTCACAAACGAAAAGGTTTCGGTTCGTTAAGGTTTTTATTTATTAAACCTTAACTTTAATGACAGCATTTTTGTTGTCATATTATAAGTTTCAATAAAGTATAATTTAATAATATATTATAAGTTGCTAAGTATACTTAGTATACCAGTTTACGCAAATTTCGTTAGTGGTATATACACAAATAGACCATAATTGGGCCGGTACAAAATAGTATACTTTAATTCAGCCAGGACTTTTTAGTGACAGCTTATTTTTTGACTGTCATATTGAAAATTTCTCGATACTTAATGCACTACTATTTATGCAAATCTCGTTAGTAAACCTATAGTTATCAATTAGACCGTATTCGTCCATCCATTCTCCTATATTTATGTAGGACATCCTAACTCATAGTCTTTTATTTTAATTATATATTTTTATGGATCCGATATTATCACATAAATTACCATAAAACTTTTTGATTAACTAACGTATTATCATAACAGGAAAGCAAAATTATCTGGTTATAAATGAAAATACGATTATGTTCTGCTTGGGAAAGTGCTTTACTATACTCTGCGTAAGTTTGCTCTGACAGCTTCAATAATATTGTTACTATTCCACTGTAGTATGCAAAGATCTTAAAAACGCTAGGTTTAATATTACTTACTAATAAAATTTTAGTGAAATTATGGTAACTATTTTCAAATAAATGGCAATTTTACTTTGAATACGGTTAAAACTCGCTTTACAAATGCACAACTGATTTGCTTCCCACCCACAGAAAAGAGAAGTAAATAGAACTGAAATAAGAAGAAAAATTTGTCGCCAGGTATTGTGACAGATCCTTGATTGAACATTCTTATTTATGTAAACGCGTTGAACTCCGTGCCACAGTTGCTAACACAGTTGCTATGGATTTATATGGGTGCATTAGCTACTACAAATTTCTAACAAAAATGCCTTGGCAGCCGTTCTATTTTAAACAAAAAAAAATCTTTGTTCCTTCCTATGACGTAAGCACTGCATTTTGTTGTCGTTTTTGACGCGTCTATGTTTAATCAATATATTTAGAGATCTTTAAAATTTGCTACATGGGCTAGCTAACAATTTAACGTTTATAAACTTGCAGCTGTCTAAGCAAAAAAAACTTGGCACAAGTATAATTTCTTACATAAAGTCACTTGTTCATCCTACGGAACCACGAGCCCGAGTAATTTGTTGATACCGCAAATGATGTACTGACAAATTGTAGCGATCGGAAAGCCGCGGAAAGTATTTTCTTTTTTTAAGTAATCAAAGTGGAATACGGAAAGTGGTACCCGTAATTTACAACCGGTATTTCAGGAAACAATTTAATTTGTGGAAACAGTGAGTGCGAGTAATATATGCGAGTAAAAGCGATGACTCTTATGAATATAATTATCACGATCATGAAAGTGTTGGTAAAAAACGTAGCGTTATTGCAGTACACATAATGAAATCATTGTGGTAATACCATAATAAAATAAAAACTAAAAGAAAAAATATGGCAACAGATTCTTGAAGACACAAAAATATTCCTGAAAAGAAAATGAAGATCTGATAAATGATGGAACACACTTACCCAAAAAAATAAAAACCCTCAGTTTCATCTTCACGGGTTTTCAGCTGATAACACTGGCACAAAAGAGAAGATATTACGTAGGATGTTCGAAGTTTAAATTTGATATGAAAATAGAAATCGGCGTGTGATTCTAACCGACGCCGAACCGCGTATGTTTGGATCAGCGCGTGCGCACCGGGTAGAAGTGGTGGTGGATGAAACATTCACTTTCTACGTATGCGATGGAGGGGCGAGAGGGAACACAGGGAAGCAAGGGTTTGTTGACTTGTTCGTATAGGATATGACTAGGCGCCTTGATATACTGTCCCAATTTGCAATCCTACAGTTTTTAACCGACTTCCATTAAGGAGGAGGTTCTCATGAATGTTTGTTTGTTTTTTTTCTGTTTGTTACCTCAGAAATTTAAACTGGGTGAACCGATTCTGATAGTTTTTTGTTATGTCGAATAAGTCCGCTTTTGGCCACCAACTCGCCTGTTGGTAAGCGACAATGTGGTCGAAGATGAAGCACGCAGACTTAGAAGATACCTATTCACTCTTGCCTCGAAAAGGCTCATGATTTAAAAGTAGACACCATGTTTTAATTTTTATCGGTACTTATCGCGCAATAAGTCCTGATAAACATAAAAACATGAGTTCAAATCGCGAAAGTTTAAAAATTACTAATAGTAGAGAAACAAGCAACGGTGCGTTGCTTACTTTTGATGACTCTATCCTTTGACCTTTGAGATATTATGTACTGGATGACACGGAAAGGGTATACATAGCCGAAAGGGGTCCATAGTATCCATCATCATGAACTTTTGCAATGGGGGAGCAACTCTGATATCAAGAAAAATATATCTGCTGCTCCATAGACAACGGTTATTGACACAACCTGGAACAGCTGATTTTTTTTATCGCGATTTCAGGTTTACGTCTATAGTAAAAGTTGTTCTTAATGATGAGTACAATAACCTCCTTTTGGCTTAGTATAGTCTATATGCGTAACCCTGTATAGATATGCTAGTGCAAGTGACCAAATTTTATCTGAGTTGGGAAGGAATTTAATTTTCTTGCTGCGTCTGAATCAGGTTCAGCCAGTATTCCGTTAAACTGACCCACGTCTGTTTTGTTGTATTATTAAACACATAAAACGGTAGTAAAGATCTGTACAGTGTTTCATAACGCGCATGCGCTAATGTTAAATATTATGATCATTATTTATTTTTACTGCTGATTTATCTGTAGGAGGGTGTTATTAAATATTATATAATTTTATAGCAACTCTTAATTTTATGAGAAAAATTTAACTTGTTCGCAAACTACTCATCTTTACTGTTTTCATTTAGTGTGTTGACTGATTTATGCCGTACACAACCATCATCATCAAGCCTATATTGTTTCTATTATTGGGACTCGTGCCTTCTAAAGAGAGAGAATGGGCCCTAATCTAGGCCCAGTGCATATTGGTACTATCATACAATATCATATGTCTTTGAATTTTTGAGGTTCTTAGACATACCGGTTTCCGCACGATGTTTTCCTTCACCGTTGTTGAAAGATGGCATCGAACTGCACATAATTTATTTAGGTACTAAATAAGTCATTGGTGCAGGGCTGAGAATCGAACCTGCATGGTGCCGTTAGATTATAAAGCGGACATGTATGATCTACCGCTCGGCCACCATCGCTCCATTTCCCCCCATTTTTTGAGAAAAATACTTATTGCATATTCAGGGATATGCATAAAGACTGTATTCAGCCGAAAGTAGGTCATACTCATCATTAATAACAACTTATACTATAGATTCAACCCTGGAATCGCGAATAATATCTAAATCAGTTTTCAAGTGACAATGACCGTTTTCTATGTAACATGATTCAGTTTTTTTTTGCGATTTCTGGGTTGGTCCTATAGTAGAAGTTGTTCATAATGATGAGTACAATGACCTTCTTTAGGCCTAGTACATTCTATATGCGTAACCCTGTTCACTAAAGTATAGTTTAATGACGTCCTAGTACCTAGTTGTAAATGACTTACATTTTATTACTTATTTTACGAGTGAGACTACCTGTTATTTCACGAGTGCAACTTCTGTATCCTGAATTATATAATTACCTATCTATACTATACTTCTCGCGGTTTTACCCGTGATTATCAGTTTATCTCACATTTTTCCGTGAGAAAAATTACTCTACGTTATGTCCGTCCACAAGTTACACACTAATGATATTTAAAGTCTAGTTTTATCAAAATCTATCCAGCCGGTAACTAATAAAAAGGTGACAAATAGACAGACAGAATTACTTTTGCATTTTTATATTAATGTGAAGTCCTAATTAAAAATCTCAATGCTAACTACAATTACTATTTATCCTAATGAATATTACTCGAAATATACATTAGTTTTGATGTATGTTTGTTTGTCACTCACATCAGCATAGCTGAAAGATTTACATTGACATTTGAAAACAGATAGAAAAAACTTATTTCAATATAAATTTCAGGTAAACTAAAAACTTCTGACATTTCACAGTAACTCAACCCAGGGTAAAATACGCGTATGTTTTAGAGCTCAGGTCAAATATAAAAAGTGGCTTCACTTTTCGTGTTCGCCGTAATCCATTTGGCTATTTTTATTTGATCTGAGTTTTAAAGTAATAAATTCAAAATAAGACTTGATTTCCTCCTGCACTGACGTTAGGCGCATACGTCGGTTCCGTGAACGTAACGTAACGTCGTATACGTTCATTGCGTTCTGTAAAGCCACACACTGATATATTGGAGATCAACAAAGCGGGAGTTTGCAGTTATATTATGTTTTTGAAGTAAATTCTAATAAAATGTATTTTCTTTCTTTCTTTTGGCACTGCAGGGACACAGGCCCTCTTTCAGAGAGAGAGGATGGACTATAATTAGCAATACTGGCCCAGTGCATGTTGGTGTATGTCATATGACTTTGAACTTTTGAGATTCTTGGACATAGTGGTTTCGTCAAGATGTTTTCCTTTTCTTTTGATGAGCGATGGCATCAAACTGCACATAATTTATTTAAGTAATAAATACGTAATTCGGAAGTGCTTGGGATCGGACCGGGTGCCTCGAGATTGTAAAGCGCACATGCTACCATCGCTCCGGTATCAAAATCATCAAAACATGGTATGTGCTATGCTAAGACCAAGACAAAAACATATAGTTTTTTTCTGAAAGAAAACTATAACTTGTAAAAAGGTTTAGAAAAATACATGCAAATCCGCTAGGCTTAACTAGTATAATGCTATAAATCAAAGACGATACGATCGCACATCAATTTTAAGTGTAACTATCGGTCAGGTAATTGCACCTAGTCTAAGAGATGCGGTCTGCATTGCTCAATCAAGACTGGAAGCATGTTAAATTCATTAGTAGAGCTTTGAAAAAATGAAGGTTACAAATTATATTATCACAATCATCCATTTATTTTGTCCGCATCGTATAGGTAGAGATCAGATTCAGCCAACTTAGCCGTGACAAATTGTTAGAGATTAGTAAGTATGTATGTTATATCGGCTGAACCCGATCTTTTCGATGCTGCCAATGTGAACAAGTTGGCATCTCATCATCAATATCATCATCAGCCAGAAGATGTCCACTGCTGAACATAGCCCTCCCCCTAGTTCCCCCCTAGTTCTCCCAAGTTGACACCAATTTTTACAGAAATATGTAAGCATACTGGTTATACAAGGTTAAGTGGAAAGGATGTACTATGCCGAAAGGGGTTTTTCATACTCATCCTAATAAACAGCAAAAGAGAGACACGTTTTCAACTATCACGGTTGTTCACTACAGTAACTGCGCCGAAATATCAGGAGCTCCTTCCACAACCTTACCACAGTAAATATCCCGTCAATAATCAATAATAATAGTTTTTATTTAAAAAAATAAATATTTATTTTTCTCAGTGAATAACGTACATGCTAAGTGTACACAACTCTGCCAAACTGTTAATCCGATCGTCGAGAAATTTTGTAAGCAAGTAGTTAATTTTAATAAAATAAAAAGTTTAAATATGAGAAAAATTCGTAGAGGGGTTGCGAGGTCTTAGTTCGGGACGAACAACTAGTTATAATCATTCACCTAATCATCATAAAATATATTTACCTACTTCACTATATTTGAGAGCATCGGTTCCATTTTACTCGTAAGTACATTCCGAAAGCCCAATAAAAGTTTCGCCAGAATCGGTCCAACCTTGATTCGGGAAAGGCGTGCATGATGCGCAGACGCATTCACTTAAATTAACACTTCTTCTCAATGACATGTGAATTTTGGCATTTTAGCGTGACGGTACAGTAATATCACAGCCAATAAATCTACAGTAATGTCAGTATATAACAACTCACTAATGTTATACTCGTATGATTCTCACTATTGCTCACCATCATGCATGTTTGCATGATGGTGAGCAGAAGCCGCTGCCTATGGACACCTGCAACACTATATAGTGGAAAGCTCACCTACCGGATTTCCACTACCGCACATCGGGATGTGTGGTGGGTAGTAGAAATTCGACTCAGGAATAACACAAAAAAACTCATCAGAGCATTCCTCGAAGAAGAAAAAACACTTTTTATTCAATAATAGGCTTGCGTTTGAACGTCAGCTCGCCTGATGTTAAGCGATGATACGATGGAGCACGTTTGTCTAGAAGAAACCGATTCACTAGTGATTTGAAGACCCAGACTATAACTTTTTTACATATGGGTATTTTTTTAGCCCGGAAAAATTACGGCACCCTTAGGATGGCTGGTAAAACCGAGAGGTGCAGCTGTATGCCGGCCGTATAACTCAGGAATTGCCCGCGACACTGTAGGGAAACCGGGTAAGAAAACAAAGGGGGGCAAAGGGGATAGCCTGGTGCGGATTTCTAAATTACATCTGGCTAAAGAGGCTATCAGAACACACAGTTTGGTGCTTAGCAAGAGATTTTCGACTTTAGTATGGTATAGCTCTAGCTAGATCTAGATGAGTAGGTAGAGTGCGATCTTTAAACGCGGTTTTGTGGTACGTAATCATTTCCCAAAAACCTATTACTCATTTGCCTAAACTGTGTTTTGTTTTGTGGAAAATCACTTTTAAGGTTAATTTAATACACTAAACCTTCTGACCGATTCCATAGAAGATACTACTCTATATCGTAGTGGTTTTTGAGTCTAAAATGTTTGTTCTATTGTGTTTTCCATTGTTTGCATAAGTAATTACCTAGATAGACGCCTAACCTAGTTTCGATCTAGAATGCTATTTTTTATTCGGTCTCCATAATCACCTTTGATCATACAAGGCTACTTCTGTCATTATCTTTTGTTTTTAAAAGTGAATTAAAATAATATTATTATTCTTTATATTTTACCCACGATTCAATTTGGACATTCAACAGAAACATGTCGACTGTTTGTTGTTAATTAAGTAACTAAAGTTTTTATTCTTAACGAAAAGTAAATATGTAAAAGACAATAAATAAAGACATAATATGTAGCGTAGATATTGAAATTACCTACCTAAGTATGTTTGTAACAAAGAAAAAAAAACTAATGTAAGGTTGTGGAAGGAGCTCCCGACTTCTTCCGAGAAGGTCTTCCCGTGAACATGGTGCATGTAACTGCGCCGAAATATCGGGAGCTCCTTGCACAACCTTACCACGGTAAATATCCCGTAAATAATCATATAACTTTAGTGAACAACCATGATAGTTTAAAACAGTGTTTAACTTAACTAATGTCTGACAGCTCATACAAAGTTGACGACATAACTTTGTAAAGCGCCTTGCAGATTATATCCCATTCAAATAAATACGTTTGATCTAGCATTACCTCTTTACAAGGTTCGTACAATTTCCGCATTCGCACAATTCCACATATGTATTATTTTTTTACAACTGTTTCCTTATTCTTACAATTCCACATACAATAAAAAAAACTGGAATAATTATTCATTGTACACACACAGTACGACTAACGGGCAATAAGCGTTTTTTTTCTATTATACTCACTAATTATTATGGACATTTTAATAATTACAAAATGTCATCTCAAATTCAAAATTATTCTTAAATCGTTTCTCAAGTTTCGTAATAGTAACATCACAGTCATCTGTAATCAAAATCTAGTCTAGAACTCGATTAAATACATGTCATTCTCTCAAAAATGAAGAAATCCGTGTCAATATTCAAAATGCGTTACAACATTAAGTCAAAAACCAAAATGCTAAATGCCTGTTAGATCCAAAACTTACGACACCACAAACTGGACCAATACATTTAAGTAAATTATTATGAAACAAAATAAGTACATGCAGTTCTTTTGGCGCCGGAATATTAAAATAATGAGGCGTGATGTGGAATAATAATGTCATAATTTTAAGTTATTTAAAAGCTGTATTCTTCCATTAATTTTCCAGTTTAAATATAATTTTAAGAATCTTGCTAGTTGCATAGGTTTAGTTACCTACATATTTTTCGATCAGTGTGTGTTGCCATTGATGACATACGGCCTGGAAACGTGGTCTCTTACTATGAGCCCCACAAACAAGCTCAAAGTCGCACAGCGAGCTCTGGAGGGCTATGATTAGGGTTTCTCTATGACATTGAATCAGAAATGAGGAGATCCGTTATTCCGTAGACGAACAAAGTTACCGACATAGCCCACCGGATTACCAAGTTGAAGTGACAGTGAGCAGGTCACATAGTACGCAGAACAGATGGCCGATGGGCCCGAAAGGTTCTCGAATGGAGACCTCAGACCGGTAATTTTGATTACTATATTAAACTACCTGAAATATTCATGGATGTATCCATTAATCTTTCATGTGCTTTAATAAATAACGATGGATGAATTGAATTTGACATGCTTAATTATTATTGTTATGACATTTTTTTCTCCCTTAACCACACTGAACGACGGCCTGGATCAATGGGGGCATCCACTGGATGCCCGCGACTCTCACGATGCCATCGGTCCATCTAGTGAGACTGGGAGAACTACCTATACACTGCGTCTTTTGGTTCGTGGAATCCACTCAAGAACCTTTCTTCCCATCGGTTATCGGTTCTTCGAGCGATGTGGCCTGCCCATTGCAACTTCAACTAATCTTTATTTATTCATGATTTATTATCTCTTGACTTCAGTTTAAAAATATGATTATTAAACTTTTATTAAAGGAATATTTACCATGATAAGGTTGTGTATGGATAATCTGTTTCATAATTTCCTATAATTATCAACTTACTGGTATTGCCAAATCAACCAAGCGCTCAAACAAAATTATTCCTCTAAGAGCTGATTCAAGAACGACTTAAACAAAGTAAAATAAATAAATAAAATTGTGAGACCATCTCAAGAGCTTTTGATGCGATGTGTGGGCAAAATTTTAGGCGTCAATCCTTGACTTCAGTGTCGTATTCATCATCATCATCAGCCAGAAGACGTCCACTGCTGAACATATAGGCCTCCCCTTTTAACTTCCACACTGAACGAAATCCTGCCATCTGCATCCACTGGATGCCAGCGATTCTCACAATGTCGTCGGTCCATTTAGTGGAAGTCCTACCTACGCTGCGTCTTCCAATTCGTGGTCTCCACTCAAGAACCATTCAGTTTCAGTGTCGTATCATTCGATATTTCAGCCGGTCAACGTCAACCCAAACGACAGCATCGAGCTGCTACGTTATATCCAAACGATTTACTAGTTTAGACCACTTTTTTGTCCTAAATAAGTTGTGTGTGGGGTAATTTTTCCGCACCCTTTCGTCTTGTCATTACTTCTATTATATCTTCATCAAGATTCAGGAAAATGTAAACTAATTGACAGACAAATATAAGACACAGCTACTTTCGAATTTTTATTTACATGGTCATCATTTCAAAACAATAATAATATGCACATTGTTAGCAAAGCACAAGAAGTTTCATAAAATGTTAGCACGCCATCTATGCGCTAGGCAAAGAATCACAACGCGCTAGCTTAAACAACCTTAAAAGAAAAGTGAAAGGCTTTTCTGTTAATACGAGCATAGAACGTCTTTGGTGAGTATTTAGCTGTGCGTAGTCTGCGTTGCTTTAGTGGGTTTTCACTAGATGGTGTGGCAAAAAGATTTAAAAAAATATTTGCATTTATGAATTTTTCTTATATCGTCTACATACATATATATATATATATATATTTGTAATATATACATACAGATAGATCGATCTATTCACTCCAGGTGAAATCCTAATTTGTTTTTGCGATGATCTTATCAAAAAGTAACTTCATTCTTTCTACTAGCAAGGACAAGACAGACCAAAAACTTAGAAGTTTACTTGCTAGCCTTACTGAAACTTTACTGGAGTCGCTTCCTTTCTTGAGGCACCCATAGCGTAACTGTTCTATTATGTCTTCTGTGGCCTAACTTAATATTTTTCCCATATTTCTGGTTGCATTCTGCATACGTTGTAACAGGATTACACCCGGCTATTCCTATTGGACCTACCTCCAAGCACAGCCGGGGTGATAAATAAAAAATAACTGGCCAAGTGTGAGTCGGACTCGCGAACGAAGGATTCCGTATGTATCTTTAAAAACGGCAAAAAAATCACGTTTGATGTATGGGAGCCCCCTTAAATATTTTTTTTTGTTATAGCGGCAACAGAAATACATCATCTGTGAAAATGTCAACTGTCTATCACGGTTCATGAGATACGGCCTGGTGACAGACGGACAGACGGACAGACGGACAGCGGAGCCTTAGTAATAGGGTCCCGTTTTACCCTTTGGGTACGGAACCCTAAAAAACCACAATCTATACTAGGTATACTTTTATTAACTAATTTATTGATTTCATACGTATCAAAAAGATTAAAGAGATAAGCTGAGTAAAATTCTTAATCGAGTATTTGCAGTACGTACCTACTGTAAAGGCTATAAATTTATTTTATTAGTGACGTTCTCACAGAATAATTAAGAGCATAGATCCGTCACGTGATTAACAAAGCGTACAAGGCAGTCTGTCAAATATTATGTAGCCTTTGGAGCCTTTTACAGGTACCTAGTAGGTACATTAAAATAGTGTAGAACCCTGCAATATGCAGTCCTGTCAGACAGATCTGTGTTATACAGGTACCAACAATTTTGGTATATGAGTAAAGAATGTAGTGTTTTTAATTCGTTTCTGCTAAATTTGTAGTACTTATATGCTTTAGTCCTTTTTTCTGATGGTGTTCTAGATTACGTCCCTATCACAACTGATTGAACTTGAACTGAGATTGCAAGCATCAACGAACAAAACGTTTCATATCTTGGTGAAATTGGATCTCTAGCATTATGACGGATGAAATAAAATAATTCAAAAATCTGATGCTACAACATAATATGGACCACCCAGGCGCCCACTCTTCAGCATTTCAGCATGATATTCTATTAAAAGAAAAAAATAAAACAATGCTATTTTTATTAACATATTTATTATCATTGACTAGTTCTACAAAGTATAAAAAACTACAAAAAAAAAACTTTTTAATAAAACAGCTCTACTTAGTCTATGTATTTCATATAATGTAGGTACTTAATGAACACAATTCGCATTTAGTCATGTGGCAACTAACTGGAAGAATTCACGATCGAATATGTTATTTTATTATAATAATAAGAAATATTTTTGACATTTTATTTTATATGAAATCAATAGCAATTCATTATCAGACACAAAATTCATTTAACCACGCTTTTAATTTGTATTAACTAATATTAAATAGAGTTGTTTTTCGAAACTAATTACAATAACCTATAATCGTCTTTATAACAAGTGCAAATATCTAATTTTATCTACAATGGTTAAGGGTACATCGATTTAAAGTTTTAATACCTTATGGTATTAATTTATATTTTAAGCTAAAACACAGGTATTGATAGGTAACACTGTCTTAATTGGTTTAAACACTGTTAATTTTACTTAAAAATATTAGTTAAATAAAACTGCTGTGTCAATTTATCGCTGGCGAAAATTGACAAAGCAGTTTGATGGACACAAAAATTAGCATTTAATTAGCGTTTTTTATAGTAAAGCCGATAAACATTAATATAAAACTTAAATGTTACCTAACCTTCAACCTTAACTACATAAACTTTTAACTATGATAGTTTGGTAACTTAGCTTTAAAATCACTTTCATTTGATGTGGTTTGTATTTTAATTTAGACTTAAATTACTTATCTTATACCAGACACCTAAAATAGCCTCTACCAATTATCAGCAAGTTCTTTCCGCATTAATTCGCATTAATAGTTGAAAAAATTAAGTATATCTATAAATTATTAGTAAATATTGAAGTTGTGTTGGCATTTGTCAAGGTCTGTATGAAGCTATTATATTTTGGCGTCGTTCACATTACAGTCGCAGATTGATGCATTGAACAATTTTGTCTTTGTTTTGGTATGAAAATAAAGTCGAGAATATAATAATATCAGTGCAGTTTTCACATCGTGTGTAAGTGCGTAGCAGATGTCAAAGAATCGTTCTCCTGTGATAGATTTAAAATTTCATTTCATTGCGTATATCTATCAAGTTTAGTATGATTGTGAGTGTGTGTTCAATTAATCATGTTAAACTGTTTCTCCAATCACCACATGTGTCTAAACGAAGGAATAAATGTAAGAGTTTGCCATTTTTAAAACAATTTTGTTCTATCCGTTAAAAAATAATCTGACTAATAAATAATGTAATACGAAGTTCTGGCATTGGTTTCAGATTACCTTGGAACAGAACCCAAAAAAGTTCGATAGCTTTGAAACTGCTGGTAAACCAAGAACGAAGTAAACCGTCATCGTTGGCCTCAACAACTTATAAATACTCCTGCATCCTTGTTGAATTACAACTCGCCAAGCCTCTAATGTGACTCCTGCCAAATGTAATTCTGTGACTCCTGCTACATGTGATTCTGCGACTTCGGTCAAATGTTATTCTGTGACGTCTGCCAAATGTTATTCTGTGACTCCTGCTGCATGTGATTATGTGACTCCGGTCACATGTAATTCTGCGACATCTGCCAAATGTAATTCTGTGACTCCTGGCTACATGTAATTATGTGGCTCCGGTCACATGTAATTCTGCGACGTCTGCCAAATGTAATTCAGTTACTCCTGCAATATTTCTGTATTTTGTATTTTCCTAATAAATCTAACTAAATTTTCTTCTCTCCCAATTTCATCAGTATCCTCCTAGGAATCGGTCGTCACAGCCCCTCCGCTTGCCGAGCTGGTGGCACAGCTGCGGCGACCCGACGATGTCTCCCATGAACACGCTGAGTAAGTAGAACTCCTTGGCTTGGTCGGCTGAACGCTTGTATTGCCTGCGAAGGAAATGATACGTTACAAAAATATTTTCTGTACAATTAGAGGATGATTTATGCTAGACCGAGACGGGCACGAGCCGTGACCCGTATGAGGTGCGGACTTCACGAACATTGTATATGAAGGCGTAGGTGTCGGCACGGCTGAGCCTCATCCGGGATGCGGGCGACACACGGTGAAGCGTGAAGTGCTTTATATAAAATGTTCGTGAAGTTTTATATCTGTGCCTCGTCCGCGTCTCGTACGGATCACGGCTCGTGCCCTCCACGGTCTTGCATAAATCATCCTTAATAGTACGAGCAAGTCTCTCGACGATAGTATCTCATCTCCATAGTTGCTTTTCTTCTAGATTGATCTGAGTATAATAGATTTATGAAATTCTTGCATTAAAGAACACAAAATCACAGACAGGAAAACACTTTCAACTCATCTCTTGGACAAATGTTTTTCCGTGGCAATAATAACAGAAACTCACGAAACTATATCTCAATAACAATTATTGTAAACCTCAAATCATTACAAATCACTACACAACACTAGTTATACAACACTAGCATCCACAATAAGTACTTATTTCTTCATCGTTAAGATTCAAAATTACAACTAAATATTTATCACAGAAGAAAATAAATAACGTAACATACATAATCTAAACGTTATTTCAAAGATTGAAGGTGCGTTTTAGATTGAAGAATGTCATAGCAGTGAAAGTGTTTTACAGTCTTGCATAATGCTGGCTAACTGCGGCCGGCGAATCAGATGGTCCACCACACACTAAGATAACTTTACAAGAGGATTTACGTTTCATGTTTTGGATGGTTACAACCAATGATTACAAATAAATGGATGTCGGTCCAATACAAAACACATGAAAAAAAAGGTTTAAACCTAAAAATCGAGAAAAAATATATCAACTGTTCCATAAAAACGGTTATACACACTTGATAAAATGTATGAGTATAACGAACCCCTTCGGCTCATCATACCCTTTTCTTATAACCCTGTATAAATTTTGATACATTTTAGAACTTACATTTTACTTATACATTTATTTATAGAGTCTTGACTCCCTACAGCGGCTAGCCACTGTCATTGTTGTATTGTTGACGATTCCAAGCTCACTAACAAGCTGGACCTACTTAGCCTCCGAATAGATGTGGGTTCCCTCTGTATTTTCTATCGCTTGTCTTTCGTTGAATACTTTGAAGAGCTTTTTGATCTCATTTTCTTCATTGGACTTCCACTACCAAACACCCTGACACCGTCAAAAAGCTCACCCCCTACATCTTGCAAAGCTGAAAATTCGACACCGTGCGATTTTTTCGCTTCTTTCTTCCGCGGACCTACAAGGTGTGGAATTTCTTTCCCCCAAAGGTCTTCCCGCCGTCAGAGCTTCAACATGAAGCAATCAAAAAAACGAAAGCTAGTTTGCTGCTCTTTTAAATAAATAAAATAAACAAAAAAATAATTTGAATCTACATTGTGTAACTAATCTTGCAACAAATGTAGACTGAATGCACATATTATGCACCACTTTTATTAATTTATGTTTACTTTGGACAAATTTGAGGTCTAACCTGATTAAAAACTATTTCACTATTTTATTTTGGTTACAATTAAAATATTTCTTGCATAAAAACAATCCAATAAGTAAATTAATTACATTAATTAATTATTTTAACTTTTGCATGATCAGGCATCATTATCGTTACACGATCGATAGCAATTAATTAAGTACCAATAATTAATTAATAAACGAAATCAATAGCCTAATACCTAATCATTAGGCCAAGGGTAGATTAATGTGCTTTTAATTAACAAAAAACGATTTACACTCTATACATTACTTTTAATTTGACTCTACAAATAAGTACATACCTATTTGTATAAATTATCTTTTGTATTGTGTTGTCTGGATTTGTGAAATGACAAATATGTCAAAGAAATAAGAAAAAAACGTATTGTAAAATCAATTAATTAGCTAACAATAAGGAATGTAATCCTCGTAGAGCTGAGTTTAAAAAATACGTAAACAGCCAGCTAGTTTAAAAGCCAGGTTAAATGTCCTTACCATCTTCGAAACAACCATCACATAATATCATGTGAGTTGTTGTCAAATGCTTAAATTGAAAAACATTAAAAAAACGTATGATTGACTTAATAAAACCCGTCTCAAATAATTATGTACAACTGCACCCGATGACTTAACAATGACGTAACACACCGCACCAGTGGATGGGTGACTCTGACTGCCTCTGCACAATGACCCATACGATTGCGTGGCGGTTACATCGGTGTCCTACTAAATCTAGTAGTTGTCCTACTTAGGTCATGAAACGTCTCGTAGTTGTCTCCATTGGGTATCAAACATCTTGCCAGCTAAGGATTGGAACATAAACCGGCTTCTTTGTTTCCTGGGAGATTTTCCCTTTTCTACTACAGGAAATGTAGGCAAGTAGGAAATCGGCCCATTACCACCCTTTGTGGACTTTCCTTAGATACGTACCAAACGTTTTGATTCTTCGTTTCTAAACCATACGGCCAAGGATTGGAACAACCTGTCGGCTTTCTTTTTCTCTGAGAGATATAATCTGAGTCTTTTCAAGGCAAGAGTGAATAGGTATCTTCTAAGTCTGCGTGCTTCATCTCGAGCACATCGTCGCTTACCAACAGGCGAGTTGGTTGTCAAACGCAGACTTATTTGCGAAAAAAAAGAGTTATCATGGTTTTTTCAAGGTCAAAATAAATTGGTATGTTCTATGTCAACACGCTCCATCTTCGACCATTTCGTTGCTTACCAACAGGCAAGTTTTTAGGTCAAACACGCGTTAAAAAAAAGGTTACTTGTCCTATTAAGGATTTCAAATATCAAGTAGTTAGACCATCAAGTATCAACTAGCTGTCTTACTTCGGTCATCAAACATTATGTAGTTGTCCTACTTAGAGCATCAAAAATGAGGTACGTGTCCTAGTTGTGGTGTCAGACTGCCCAATAATACTGGTCTGTATTGGTAAGCTGCCCTTGAATCGATGACTATTTGAATTATGAAAGTTGATGAATAAGGTGGATGGACAGCGGTGTCAAGGTTAGCTGTTTATAGTTGAAGGGTTTATGGTCACGATTATTACATAGGTTGGAAATGGAATAATTTAGTTAAAATTTTTGTAGTTGATACTTTACTTGTTTTTTAGCTGCATTCGTAACTTAATAAGCATCTAGCTCTGCTATTTTCATTTTATTTCAAGAATTTTCATTTTGACGCACTAAGCGTATTTAATCTACTCTTTTACCTGACTTCCAAAAAGGAGGAGGTTCTTAATTCGACATTTTATTATTATTTTTATGTTTGTTACCTTAGAACTTTCGACTGGGTGAACCGATTTTAATGATTCTTTATTTATTTGAAAGCTGGTACTTTCCGTGAGGTCTCATTCTGACATTTTTATGAAGTCGGTTTTTTATATTTATAACTAGTCGACCGCCCCGGCTTCGCACGGGTGTAAGCTCGGCCTTCGGCCTCGCTACTATGACCCGCTCCAGAAACACAAAATTTCATCAAAATCGGTCCAGCCGTTTTTAGAGTATCCTATGTCCGTCTCCTGGTTCTAAGCTACCTCCCCACCAATTTTCAGCCAAATCGGTTCAGCCGTTCTTGAGTTATAAATAGTGTAACTAACACGACTTTCTTTTATATATATAGATTATTATCAGTACAACAGCTTCTGAGATGTGTGACAACATACCTGCGTTTGTCTTTCCGATCAGGTAAAATCGGGATTATTAAAAAAAGGTTGGTGAAGTATTTTCTAGACAAACGTGGTTCAGTTTTGACCACATCATCGCTCCCTATCAGGTGAGATTATGGTCAAACACATGCCCATACCCCATGTTCAGGACCTATAAAAAAAATTTAAGGTCAAAACGCAACCAAGCATTTTCTTTTTGTTTTTATTATAGATGAGATTGCACTTTACCTTGATCTTGCTCGATGCTAAACGATGATGCGGTCTACGATAGAGCACGCTTTCTTAGAAGAAACTGATTTACTCACGATTTAAAGAGATTGTAACAAACGGGGAACACCCATTCAGCGTATTCTTTTTTGGTATGAAGGCCACTGATGCTGCAACTCAAAATCTGAGTGTCTTTATTACACAAATGTTCGTATTAACTGGAGTAGATTCAAAATCTTACCCTTCGAAAGTGCAGATAAAAGGACGAAGGGCCTGTTGGAAGTGGCTAAATAAGAATTTTTACCCTGAAGACCTCACCTGAAGACATCAGGCCAGTCGAGCTGTGGCCTTGGCTGCGCTCGGGCCCTATTCGCGTAGTGGGCGCAAACCCGCTCGAAGAGACAGGCCTTGGCTCCAAACTCTCCCACGATGTACTTCTCCACCTCATCAGCATCAAACGGCTCGGCTGGCTCACTGTACTCCAGCTGGCGACGGCTACGGGAACGGTACGTCGCTGAAATTCAACATTTATGGAACGTAAGAAAAGGAAACCATCATTGCCTGGCTATTATGCCTTGCTGCATTTCGTGATTTGTGTTGTCACGATAAAAATGTGATCTAAAGGTCTGCCTTTCTTTTAAATGTCATCAAAACCAGTTCAGTCACAAAAATGTAGCAGGCAGAAATCGGGACAGATTTACGTTAGTTTTTACAAGCTTTTATTTAACTTGTCATATTTGTACGAGTACGTACGTTCGATCGTATTTGTGGGTCAAATCTTGCTAATGATTTTAGACCAGGTATCCTCAACCGGTTGAGCTGAGATTTGGCATACTTATGTAAGTTTGGTGTCTGATTATGGAGACAAAGGGTGGCCATAGGAACTCCTCATCGAAACAACTTAACCCCGTCGAGTTTGGGTTCGTTGGATTTGTCTTCTCAAACACTTTAGTCCTAGATGATAATTCAATACGGCGGACACCCCAATATTGCGGAAAAATGTCTTATCGGCCATCATGATATATTATGGGTAACAAATGAAAGGGTTAGCTGAGAAGAATACGAAAGAGCTTGTTTATAAAAACTTTTTTTTTTTCACTAATAACTTTTATTATAGTATGCAGTGTGACTGTTATAACTAAATATTCAGACGTAATATTCAGGACATTTTTGCATACACGCTCATCTAACTCCAAACTAAGCAAAGCTTGTACTATGGCTGCCAGAGACTGATATACTTTTTTTTAATATACGTAAATAATTATTGATATAAGTAGACCAGAAGGAAGGTTTAAATCAAAAAAGGAACAGAAAAACACTACCACGAATAAAAACGGCATTCTGACGCGTCTGCACGCATCAAAATGCCTTTGTGTGCGTCCAACGTTATGAATCTTTGGCTATAAATTATTAATGCGATTATTACACATTAATAACTGGATACTTTTACCGGATTTATCATGTATATTCTCCATCATTTCACATCATCAGACGGATGTCTATAGAAATTTAAGTTATGAAACTATTTGCAAGCACCGCCTATGATTTGTAATCTAAACGAATTACTTTTAAAAGTCTGCAGTTTGTGAGCATGCCCTTGATAACGCCAACCACTACATTCGTCTACCTATGGACTATGGACACTGCAGTGTTGTGTTCTAAATGTCAAAAATTAGGACAATGTAAAATATTACGCGTTAAAAGCCGTTTAAAAAGTTTAATTTCAAGGCCACCTCTCTTTTACAATTTAACTTAAATCCTAAGTTAATCTTGAGCTTAGCCGCTCTCGTTTTCAGAAGTTATCGACAAACCATTAATTTCTTCCAGTCATTTGTGATCATTAGCCAACAGCCGTACCATGAGATAAGTTACCAGCTAATCGTGCATCCTGATCGCTTTTTAAATAACTCCCATTTTCATCAGACTTTGGTAATCCATTGACTCTTATATCATAATATAAAGAAAGTTAATATTGTTTGGGGTCTAAACGTTTTCTTATTTTCCGTTGGGCTTTTCTGATGATTTTATTCAACTGACGGGAATTAATCACGAATTAGGTAAAAACGAAAATCGGATAATTTGGCTTAATCTTATGTGAGTAATCGCAAAAATTTATTTCGCAATAAAATTTGTTTGTTTTTTTGCAGATAAAAATAAAATATAAAATGTATCATGATTTTCTCTTCTTTTACAGTCACATCATGAGACGAAGGACGAACAACGTTGCATACACGTTTAGTTTGGATGACAATGCATAGTTCGCTAAATGACGTCATTCTTGATCCAATATGGCGGACTCCCAAAGATGACGGACCAGTTATTTTTTATATGGGTATCAAATGAAAGGGATTGCTAAGAAAAATATGAAAAATAAAATGACGTCACACTAAATTTAATATGGTGGCCTTCGTACACCCCAAGATGGCGGACAATATGATCTTATCTACCATCATGATATTGGTATCAAATGAAAGGGTTTGCTGAGAATTATACAAAAAAGCGTGTTTTTAATTTATTTATAATATATTTTTATAATAAATTATATTCTTTCTTTCATCCTTCTATGTTAAGTAAAACGTGCGACAAACTATAGATAGATAGACAGACTATTTATTCCTCACACCAGATATGGCAGATATACATACAATGTACAAGAAAGGCTAAAAAACTAGTGTACATACTAACTGGCGGGCTTACCGCTATGAGCGATTTATTCTAAGCAACTATGCATGGAGACAATATGTAGAAGTGGAAAAGTTACTCTATAAACATAGACACATAGACATAAACAACGTTCATTTGTGACAGATATCATTATAAATTTAAAGAACCTTCAAAATTTGTATTTTTGCCAGTTATTTTGATTTAAAAACCCAACTACTGAACCACTAACTTGATTTAACTTCAATGGGACCAATCAGTAAGAATATTTTTTCCAATAAAAAAGACTTAAGTCGGATATAGGCGAATGACGAGTTCAGGGGTAACACAGAATAAAAAAAGAAAAAAATATACTTATAACCGAATTAAGTACCCCCTCCTTTTTTGAAGTCTGGTAAAACACAAAACTAACTTCGATTTATGCTCATCTAAAACGCTTATAGAGGCATCTGTTATATTATACTCGTATACAGCTGCAAAGTTACATAAAGTTCGCGGCAGAAGACCTAAATAACTGAATATTACGTGAAAACTTTTGAAAATGTAATACTGAGAAGAACTACTACAAAGCTGAAAATAACCTCGTCAATATACGGTCTTATATATCCTAGTACCAACCCTATTATTCTGAAAGCGCTTGAAATCGCATTTATCCTGGTGCAGTTCCATAAATCTGCCAGGCGCGAACGGCGAACGTTCGAAAAACTATATCACGGATTGATGAAGAATATAACCAGAGCATAACCATCAGGTCAATAGAGGTGAAACTTTTTGAGCAAAAAAAAACCTTGCATGAGAAATATAAATAAATATATAATATAATAATATCTGGGACATTATTGCACACATGGTCATCTGACCCCAAACTAAGCAAAGCTTGTAATATGGCTGCCAGAGACTGATATTCGTAGGTACATATTTTTTTTCATATATACATACTTAAATATATATTAACACCCACACATAGAACAAACACAAATGTTCACGAAAAAATAATGTTGTTAATGATATGTAGTTATCAGTTCTTTGTAATAGTTAGGAATGGTTCCATAACATGTAAAATTTATAGAGATTGTTTTTTGTGTCTCAACTGAGCTTCGTTTATACAAGGTTACGTATATGGGTATATACGTAACCTTGAAGTCATTTTGGCTTAGTACAGGGTTGTACTAAGCCAAAATGACTTCATTGTACTCATCATTATGAACAACTTTTACTATTGGACCAATCCTGAAAACGCGAAAAAAATCTGCTGTGTTCTCTTTGATGTAAGAAAATAATGGAAAATTACGGGACGAACTGCTTGACGTGGACCGCATAAACTAGGCCCACGGGCCTAATCGACTCCATTCACAATCGAACTGGCGTTTGTGATAGCACGTGAAGTATTTGTCAAAATTTAGTTTGAACCGAGACACATTTAATGGGTAGGTACATGACATCGATTCTGATGTACCATTCTCTAAACTAAATTAAATTTGAGAGCTCTAAAATTGTTGGTATTCTTTTCTGATGTATTGAAATGAAAAGAAACGCTGATAACTTTAGTCCTGTCAAATTAGTTTAGTTTAGAGAATTGACCCTATTGTTTGAATGTCACGCGGCTTCCACCTTTTTGAAATAGTCATTGGCTGCTCTACATTTTGTAGTGTCGATGACCGTTTTCTATGGAATATCAGATTTTTTTTTCACGATTTCAAGGTTGGTCCTATAGTAAAAGATATTCATAATGATAAGTACAATATGATCTCCTTTCAGTATATGCGTAACCCTATACAAGAGGAAGCCTGCAGATGATTGGTCATAAAAATGTAGCCAAAGTTTTAGACAGCTCTTTAGAGCCCCATGAAAAAAAATATGTGCCGACTCTACCTATAAAGCCTGTAGGAATAGAGAAAGAAATAACCGGCCAAGTGCGAGTTGGACTCGCGCACGAAGGGTTCCGTACAATTATCTATAAAAACGGCAAAAAATCACGTTTGTTGTATTCCCATACATATATTTTAGCCCCCTTAAATATTTATTTTATTCTGTTTTTTAGTATTTGTTGTTATAGCGGCAACAGAAATACATCATCTGTGAAAATTTCAACTGTCTAACTATCACGGTTCATGAGATACAGCCTGGTGACAGACGGACGGACAGACGGACAGCGGAGCCTTAGTAATAGGGTCCCGTTTTACCCTTTGGGTACGGAACCCTAAAAACGAAAGATATAATGACTGCCCCGGTGGCTCAGTTGGTAGTGAACCTACTTCTTGCGCTTGGGGGTGTGGGTTCGATTCCCATCTAGGACAAACATTTGTGTGATGAACATTTGTGTTTGTTCTATGTCTGGGTGTTAATATATATTTAAGTATGTATTTAAAAATATATATGTATGTATATCAGTTTCTGGCTGCCATATTACAAGCTTTGCTTAGTTTGGGGTCAGATGACCATGTGTGCAATAATGTCCCAGATATTTATTTATTTATTTATTTATTATTATTATCTATACTTCACGGCTCTTTTTGAAGAAATTTACTAGAGTTTTATGATATACTCGTGAAATAAAACGAGTATATTTTATAAACATAACGACTTCGATCATAACGTATGTGGTCGAAAGTGGAAATGCAGTTATTTGTCTTATTTTTTTTATAAAAAAAAAACGTTTCGTGACCTCATTAGCGATATCATCTACATTCACTATAACATTTGTGCTCTCTAACTTTTTTGAAGTTTTGGCTACTTAGATTACAAACTTTTTTTCTCGACTTCAGGAGCGTTGAGGTATCAAGTTGAAAGTCTGAAATCCCTTGGAATTGTGAAAAAACTTCTAAGTCAAAGCAATCAAAAGATACGGCCGTTTATGCCGCATATTTTGACAGTCGCACACTATTACTAAATCGATGTTCGCAAGGGATTCAAAATCTATAAGGTACTTTTCTTTGACCTAGAATCATAAATATTTGGCAAGAACCAAGGTCCCACAGCACATAAATAAAGGAACAAAATCCAAAAGTTGTTAAATTGAAGTTACAACACGTTTAAAAAAATCAGACTTTATAAGTACTTACTCATATAAGTTGATATGTATACGAACCTGGACTTAACGAATACGATAATTTCTTGATAAAGTTAGTCAATTTCACACTCCCGATTATAAACGGGAAACCAACTAATTGCACTGGCAACTCAAACGGAGCCTCCTGGCCACTAGCTTCGTTACAAAAAGTAAATAAAAACACTAATAATACAGTAAAACTCAAAACCATACGGCACTTCATTGTCAAAGTTTGTCTTTGAATTGAGATGAGCACAACGGACAAATACGTTTCGCAATCTTCCGTAAATTCTATTGTTGGTGTCTGCGCAACGTTGCCTAAACTTTAATTCTTATACAAAACTAGTATTTAAAAAAAAATTATTGATGCCAACAACATTGAAACAGTGTTTTTCTTTTCTTTTTAATTTGGCGTCCCGGGTTTTTGCGTTTCGTTCGTGGTTTTTTCCGCGCAATCTTTAGGCTGTAAACGCACTGAGCGCACTCAACTCACTCACGGCTAAGATTGCACTGCAAAAAGTTGCTACGTGACAAGGAACGCAGCACCTTCTCCGCAGGTTGCCGCAATATCTGATTGTGGGTCAATCTACTTGGTTATTTGCACAATAATTTATGTTGCCATAGGAAAAGTAAATGTATTAATATACGATACATGATGCATTCGAACCTTGAACTATCTAGTGTGACCGAATTCTATGTTAAGGCGAGCTTTTCCGGACACTTTAGGCTAATAGCGCTCGAATGAAAATCACCTATTTTACCTTGAAATACAATTATTTTAGCTTAACTATATGAATTTATTAAATATTTTATTTTAGCAACCAAAAGTAACGTATTTTTACAAAAAATACTGTCCATGTCGTAAATGTCAAAGTCGTTAAAAACGTAGCTAACGTTTTAGAATGGATAAGTACATACGAGCCAAAATCATGAAAACTATATCGTCTCATTGTAATATTTTCCTAAACTTGTACATTTAATGGTGAATTATTAATTATTATGTTTTCGTGAACATACTTGGAAGTGAGCAAGTTATTTATTGAGGTGGAGTGTATTTTTTGTGTTATTTATTATAAAACCCCGTATTTAAATATTAAAAAACTTTAATATATTAAAATACTTGAAACTGGCACAAGACGTGCAACGCCAAAATCTTTGCGACGGAAAAAAAGGTACGTTTGTATCAAAAATTTAAAACATACTCACAAGGACTCAAAGCATACGACAGCTTCTTTACAAAATTAGTCAACCTCACAGCGAAAATGATAAACGGGAACCCAATCAGCTGCACAGGCAATTCGAATGAAGTTTCCTGGCCCGATCCTTCCATCAAGCATTGAAACAGCAAAAACGACAAAAGAGTCCACACATAGCACACTTTTACCAACTCCATTTCCAAACAAAACTTTTTTAATATTCGAACGTTATTTTCTTTTTCCTGTTTACTTTTTTCCCAGTGCAAACGCGGGTTGTATAATTTTTTTATTTCATTTTACGATTTATTTCAAACTATTTTTTGATCGATTTATTTTAGCAAATAGAACGAAGCAGTTCGTTTGAAAGGATTGTATAACTGTACGACCTTAGTTGAATATCCACATATAACTGACCGTGCCGAACAGGCAGCCCACTAGACTGGGTTAGTATTTCGTAATACGTAATTAATAAATGATCATAGTTAGGTCACGCCTGGCTATCGTTCAGTGTGGTGGAGGAATAGCGAGGACATCTTGCAAATAAAATAATGAAAAAGAATTGGGTCAACGGAAAACAGCAGACCGGCGATGTTGAAACAACTACCTACATTAGAAAAAAATAAAAATTCAAATATCACATCACTAAGCCTTTGTCATATTTTGTAATGTTACCGAACCTCTACTTCCCTTTGTTAAAAAAGATATACCTAACAGAAATAAAATAAAAATATATTTATTATTCTATGTCCTCATATTTTAATAGCCCAATTTTCACACACCAGCAAACACTTGAAAAGTATACCATTGTTTGTTTTTTTAATATACCTTAAATATACATAAGTTAATAATTATCGAAAAATTAGGACGTTTGTGTCGACTTAACTTCACTACATAAGTACATGCACTGATATAAATTGGTTTGTTTTGTTCTAGTAGTTCTTTCTAGTTTCACTTGTCTTAAAAAAACTTCCAGCTAAATTTGTAAATGAAAAAAAAAACAGTAAAAATTTAAAATATTAACAAAATCTCATATCTTCAAAACGGTGTCTAAGTGTGCTTACAATGATCGATGTCTGAATGCACACATGACTAAATAGTTACTTCTGTTTTTAATTTTTGGTTCGGACATTTTTGAGTACGGATCTGAAATCTATCGCTTTAAATAAATAAAATAAATTATACGTTTTTTTTTTGCTTATTATTGTTTCTAGTTTCTTTTAATTTGGTCAAACGCGGACTTATTCGCGACAAAAAATATCTTTGGGCCCGTCACATGATCCTAATGGCTATCGGTTTAATCGGTCATAGATACTTATCTGTTGCGTCACGAGTGCAACATTGCTCTACACGGCAATGTACGCACTAAGCGATGTTACTCCACCAGACATATTTAGGATTCAATCATTACTGATTACTTATTAACTTGTTTCTGATCAAAAATACCGGTTGAGTTACGCTTACACAAGTATGTGCAGCGAAATGTTTGGGTAAAAAGTTTCATCGTTTTCAGCCTATCATATTCCCGCAGCTGGGACAAAGGCCTTATCTCAGGGAAAGAGGAAAAAATCTTACCTACTGCAGTATTAATATACACGTACGTGGCACTACGTATTAATAGAACCAACCAATAGCATTTTTGAAATACACATGTATTTTACCTATATTTAGTATAACTGAATACTTAAATCACACATATCTATACAAATCTATATCAATCTATACTTATCTTTTTATTTCAGGTGTACACAATAAAGAGTTTCTATCTATCTATTAGATAAATTGGATAAAATTTATTTCAGTAACTTAAATAACTTTCCATCTATATAGTCGTAATAAAAAAAACATATATCTAACTACTAAACTAATCTATTAAACCGCTATCAGTGGGTATTATATACAGAATGCCTATACTTCAATCTGGTCATAGCTAAGCATATTTCTAAAACCGCATTTAAATCCGTCCAGTGGTTTAGGAGATGTGCGTGGACAAACAAAAAATAGACTAAAATTCTAAAAGTTGTATTAACGTTCAGCCTAAACGAAAAAATTCCCACTTCAGTGCGTTCAGCTGCTTATTTTAAGACGCCCTGTGTATTATTATATTTTTTTGATATCTCACAATCACAGTTTTTTTTTCTCTACGTTTTTATTATATGTAATGTTAATTTAAATTCTCACTAACTTTTTTACTTTATTTATTATACCTAATTATATGTCCGAATGTTGTGACTGAGTCCATGGTCCCTTGGTTAATAAACAATTTGAATAGTTCAGCAAATGTTAATGGTTATTTATATTTAACATGGTATAAACATTTTAAAATTTCTCATTTTTACGTGAAACATCTATTGGCGCGCCTTATGCCAAACCCTATGCCGCTCTTTTATGCTGTCATGTTCACATCTGTCAAGCCAACTTATTTCTTCCACATCGTGACTTGCAAACAGGGGCCTTAGTACGAGCACTTGCGAAAAAGTTATCGTTACGTACACGATAGCAAAATGTATGAAAAATTAAACAGCGCCTCTATCGGACGTAAAAGGAAACTGAATGTTGTTATTCATACATTTGCTACTTTTTCGCAAGTTCTCGTACTAACCCCACAGGTGCGGTGTTTGGTCAAACGAACATACGCGATAGAAATATGTAGACATTACTGGACAATATTATGTGATAATACCGCACAGGGAGACAACGACTAATGGCTTCAGTGATTATGTTTTATCGTAAAATACTTTGTGAAGATTATTGCGTAACATGTCTGGTTTATGGTTTGTCGGGTAGAAAGTAATGAGGATTGATGGCATAACTGTTTAATAAATCCGAATACCGGATAAAAGAATAACACCAATGACAGGGACTATATACGCTTCTAAAAGCAGTCAGCGAGCTCTTCTTTCCTGGCTTTGGGGGAGAGACTGTAGAGGTACCCGCCACGTGTGCCTCTTATTTTTGACCGCCTTGAACTTAGTGTCAATTTGTAAGACGCGAGCACTCATCGAATAGAGACCGTAAGCAAACTGATCTGCTGCCGTACTCTGAAACATACCAAAAAGTTTCGTTTCGAGATCTTCATTCTCCGTAAACCACTGAACAGATAAAAAAATGATTGTAAATTATTAGTAATCTTTCCGAGCGCCTGGTTAATGCGACGTGACCATAAAATACTGGAGTTTTTCTGGCTCGCAACACATAAGCATTGCCATTCAGCGTGGTAATGCCACCAGCATACTGGGTACGCTGCCAACTGGTATGAGCATTTGGATTATTTCTAGACCTTCATCGGCAATCAAACTGTTTTTGTATAATAGTTTAGGTATTTAGAATTCGCTAGTATTTTAACCGACTTCAAAAAAGGAATTCTCAATTCTTTTTTATCCTCCGAACCTCATTACTCCGTCATTTATAAACCGATTTGGTAAATTCTTTTATTATTTGAAAGGATAGATATACTTTCATATTGCTCCCATAGATATTTCATCGAAACCGGTTCAGTTGTTAGGTTTTTAAATCAAAATAACTGGAAGAAATGTAGAAGTAAACGAAATTGTCTATTTACTAATTTTATGGATAATTATGTGGGCACTGTATGGCCAGAAATTAAATTATCTAAACGAAAAATACAAGTGCCGATATATAATTAATTGGTTTGGCCCAAGAAGATAGCCGGTAAAACATTCACCTACCTACCTTATTGCTTCAAACATCCCCAAGTGTTGTTTCTGTTTTCGCGTATTTTCTATTTAAAGTCGAGGGTGCTTCCCAAATTCTCAAGTGACAAAAGGGTGCCGTAAGCACGCCATTACCTCTGCGCCTCTCTGCACATTGTCCCTTATTATTTTGGAATTACGAGCTAGTTTACATAAGGAAATGAGTACGTCGCTTTCTGGGGAAAATTACGTGCAAAAAGGTCCAAACATTTCAAGTTTTCATTTTGTTTAAAGGTGTTGCCATAATGTCCTTTCTTATAAAGTTTACCAGCAGGCAAAATAGTAGGTAGTCAATGGACAAAAGCCAACTATATCACTAGAGTAGTTTTGAGAGAAAATGTCTTTCGATTGTAAGAAAACTAACATTTAAAATATATTCCGTTTTAAAAACACTATTGCTCCATGAGCCTTATGCACTACAAGGTTAGAGAATGTGGTTATATCGTCAGTAAAAAGTATTTTATTTCTTCAGAGATAGTTTGCGTCATAAAAAAACAAGTTAAAAGCTTATGAGGGGCCAATAAAATGCCACCCCGGCACACTAACCTACTGCTACAATGTTGAATTTTAGTTATCTATTGCCAATACATATTTTTGTACGTTCTAAATAACCAAAATAAAATAAAGCACAAAATAAATGGGTACCCTATTAATAGGACCCTATTTATTTTGTGAATAAAATCGAGTGACTCAAAGTCGTTATTTATAGTCAGAATTATATATAATCAGATTTATGGTAAGAAAGTGTTCTTTGGTGACTATAAAATAATATCACACGGATAAATTTTATTCACACAAGTTATTACAATAATCAGAAAATATGATCGAAATTAAATCCTAAAACTACCTACTTATAAAAAATAAATATATATACAGAAAACGAAACTAAAAAACTACTCAAGACCTTGACTAATCTACTAAATCGCTGCCCGCTTACACACGGATACTAGGCATTCGTCTGTCACAGAAGTATTATGGCACGTATCATCAAGCATGCAGATAGAAAATCATAAGTACTCATGAATGAATGAAATGACAAATGCGTAACTGTGTTTGTTTGTTGGTTTATTTGTTCCTTTTTCACGCAGGAACCGATCGACGTGATTTGCATAGATATACTTTTTATTCCGGAAAATGTACGATTCCTGGGGGAACGTCCACGTGAGTAAACCCACGAGGCGCAGCTATGCCACTGCGTGTATGTAGTACCAAACATAGCAGCAGTTTATTCAGTATCTTTAACCTTATCGTGATACACACTGAAATTATACCAAAATAATCTTTCATTTTAGTCTTAATTATTTTATGTCAAGGACCACAAGCAGCGGTAAATAAATTGAAATAGTAATACATATCTAAACCGTCAAAAAACGGTAATGTAGCCGCGGTAAGCTACCGCGGCTACATTGACCTTAGAACACGAAACTTTCCCTTTTAATTAGAAATAATTAAAGTTATTACCTTGTTCTGTTATCCCGAACACGCAAATCACTACACAGAAGACGAAATATATTTTGGCGTTCATGTTTTAAAAGTTTAAACTTTAGTTAAGAAGAAAGTATTTTGTTTCACAACACTGGCTAAGATCTGAGTCACTTGGTGTCTAGATTGCGAATGGCAGAATCATTTCGTTCAATTTCATTTCTCGAAAGAGTTGAACTGAACTCTGTTATGGTGGTGTTGCAACTTTCGATTCGATCTGCCGCGAGATACATTCAGATTTAGTTTAATTATGTCTAAATTTGGAACTAATTAGGCGTGAAATTACTTTATTACTTCTGGTGGCATTGGTGGACATTTGCGTAGGTAGATAATTACTAAATTTACGTTTGTATTTATCATGGTCAAAGGCTGACAATATTTTGTCTATAAGTACATCATACATTGAATGAAAAACTGTTTAGCCTAGACTATCTATGCCTATAAATACAACTATAATAATAACATAGATATTTTAATATCAACATCCAACGGATTACTTTAGGGTGCCTGGAAAGCATTATTGACCTAACCCGTCAAATTATTTTTGTACTTCCCGCGGTTTCTCCTGCTAAGACATTTCTCTATGAACCTTACGCTTTACGAGATAAAAAAAATATCTCTCTATCCGACCCTCCAACTATCTCTATGCAAAAAATAAAACGTTTTTCTGTTACTGTGTGAATGAGGAACGAACAAACAAACAAATAAACTTTTGCATTTATAATATTAGTATAAAAGTAATCATAATTTTTAGATAACTAGTAGCAGTTCAATTAGTTTAGTGTAATCTGAAATCGTGTGACCAAACAAATAAATAAGTTATAAATAACTTTCGAACGAATTAAAGATCAGGATTTTATAACTTTGCATAAATGTGTGTGTGACTACTGTAAATCCTTGAAAACATCTATCTATTCTGTGATACGTACAATCGCACACAAAAAGTTTTTTCTATAAATTAATTACCGATCACGTTGTTTTTATTCATAAATTTGCGTTTGTCCACATCATTGCCAAATGATAATCAAAACGCGGCTAGGATCCCAGTTCTTTTTTTTTTAAATTAGGACGGCTGTCAAGGCATTTTTGTAGGAAATTTGTTATAGCCACTTGCACCCATATAAACCCATCGCAACTGTGTTAGCAACTGTGACGCAGAGTTCGACGCGTTGTCATAAATAAGAATGTTCAATCACATATCTGTCACAATACCTCGCGACAGAGTTTTCTTCTCATTTCCGTTCTATTAAATTATCTTTTCTGTGGCTAAGATAGAGCCCATACGGACTTTTCAAGAAGTAACCTATTTACTCTAGATTCAAAGACAGTATTTACCTAGATATGATTATTTACGGGATATTTACCGTGGTAAAGTTGTAGAAGGAACAACCGGAGATTGTCTTCGCATGAACATGGTGCATGTAACTGCGCCGAAATATCGAGAACTTCTTCCACAAACTTACCACGGTAAATATCCCGTAAATAATCATTAACTGTAAATAACAACCGTGGTAGTTTAAAACAGTGTTTTTCGAAGAATATATATTGTACTTTTTGCGAACTCAGACACCATCTCCTAGGATCTGACTCCCAACTAGATTTTCGTTTGTTAATAAATTATAGTGTAACTCTACACTCACACTAAGGTTGTTTGGATTAAAGAATAGTAAAAAAGGGACTGTCAAAGGTATAATAACAAAATTTTACTTAGACAAATACGACACATGAAATGTGTCGGTGAACAAAGGTGTTATTTAAATACAACACAGACTGATAAGGTGTCGATCAACAAAGGTCTAACTCAAAAACATGACACAGATAAGATATTGATTCAGGCTCATATTCGGCTCACACATTTTTCGATATAAAAAGCTCTAACTTTAACAAAAATAACTACTTATGTGGTTTTTGAAGATAAAAACTTAGTGATGGGGAGAAAAGTTACGTGCAAGATTCGGGGGGATTGCGGGGCAAACAAAGAATGATAGTATTTGGAGAGGCGGGAAAAACTTGTATATTAAGGAGCTTATTGCTGAGCCGAACATCATGGAAGAGACCAAAGTCTCCGCTGGACCGCCGACATGTCAGCTGGCTTAGATATTGCTGAAAAGATACCGCATAGTTTGACCTGTACGAGCCTGTCCAAGTCACCGACTGGTGAGAGTCCGGGGCTAATGGCGTCTTGTATCGAAGGCTCACTTCGGGTCGCTACGCTGGTGGAGTATTTGGTTTTTGCTAAGCATGAAAATATATATTTTATTGTAATTTGAGCGATGGTTTCTGAGCCGAAGCATGTGCGCTTTACAGTCTGATGGCCACCAGTTTCCTTGACAATGACTTATTTATAGCTATCTGCAGTTTCAATGTCAAAAACGGTGAAGGCAAACGCCGTGAGGAAACCGATATTTCTAAAAACCTCAAAAATTCAAAGACATGAAAAACATCAAAACATGCTGGACCAACATGGTGGATTAGGACCCATCCTCTATCTCTGAGAGAAGGCTTGTGTCCAAACAGTGGGAACATGATCCTAACAATAAGCCTGATTGTTATTGCTTTCCACTGCGAATGTTCATAATTACGTGGTTTAGCCCCACGTAACTACACACGTAATTATGCGCATAAAAATTGGGTCGCACGATATGGACAATGACTTTTCGGTACAGTTCAGTAACTTTATGTAACTAATGTTTATATCCAGTAATTTTGTGCCTGACTGTACATTGTGTAAACAGTAGAATAGCCTGAGGTGATTTGATATGTCAGCTTTCTATTCTTCCTCTCGCTGTTATTTTAATTTTGCTGTTTATGTAAAACATGAAACACTATAAAAAAACTTAGAACGAGTTCAAATTTTTTTACTCCGTCAGCTACAAAACTTTATAAAATGTATACTTGTGTGTGTATACTTTATGTTGTCTGTAGTACCTACCAGCTACAATGATACGTAAAAAAATCTAGCTATTATGTATTATATTTTTTATTATATTTTAGTATATTACGGGACTAATGCAAGACTAGCGCGGTAAGGACGGGACGGAAGCATAGGTATATTACGGGGTGAATGCAAAACTGGAGCGGAAAGGGAGGTACAGGAGTAGAGTGGATTACAGGACGGATCATCATCATCATCATCAGCCAAAAGACGTCCACTGCTGAACATAGGCCTCCCCCTTTAACCTCCACACTGAACGACATCCTGCCATCTGCATCCACTGGATGCCCGCGACTCTCACAATGTCGCCGGTCCATCAAGTGGGAGGCCTACCTACGCTGCGTCTTCCGGTTCGCGGTCTCTACTCAAGAACCTTTCTTCCCCATCGGTTATCAGTTCTTCGAGCGATGTGGCCTGCCCATTGCCACTTCAACTTGCAGATTTTAATAGTTATGTCGGTGACCCTGGTTCTTTGGCGAATATCTATGTTCCGAATTTTATCACGTAAAGAAACTCCGAGCATAGCTCTCTCCATTGCCCGTTGTGTGACTCTGAGTTTTTCCAAAAGACCATCAGTTAAGGACCACGCCTCAGTACCATATGTCATCACTGGCAACACACACTGGTCAAAGACCTTTGTCTTTAGGCACTGTGGTATTTTGGACGAGAAGATTTCATGCAATTTCCCGAACGCTGCCCATCCGAGTTGGATTCTTCGGGCGACCTCTTTGCCTAAGTTGGACTTACCTAACTGAACAATCTGTCCAAGATAGGTGTAATGATCAACAACTTCGAGAGTATCGTTCCCAACATTGACCGGCACGGGTACAACATGGACATTGTACATGATTTTTGTCTTATCCATGTTCATTTTAAGACTCACCTGTTGGGAAAGGCTACTGAGGTCGCTGAGCATTATATTGAGGTCCTCCAGCGACTCTGCCATGATAACTATATCATCGGCAAAACGAAGGTAGGACGGATGCTGGACTGAAACTGAAAAGGTGGGAAAGGATCACAGAAAAGAGAAGTAAATAGAACGGATATGAGAAGGAAACTCTGACTCCAGGTATTGTGACAGATATGTGATTGAACATTCTTATTTATGTCAACGCGTCAAACTCCGCATCATAGTTGCTAACACAGTTGCTATGGGGTTTATATGGATGGTAGTGGCTACAACAAATTTCTTACAAAAATGCCTTGACAGCCGTTCTAATTCAAACAAAAAGGAAAAGGATTAAAGTAGATTTCTATACTACGCGAGCGAAGCCGCTGTCAATAGCTTGTACTACAATAAATTACCAATGGGCAGCATCACAATGACTACATAAGCACTATCTTTAAGCTTCATGGAGAGTCATATTAAAAATCAATTTCGGATACAACACTCGTACAAATAGAAAACATTAAGATATAAATTATACAAATATATAATTCAGAATCATTTAAATGACATGCGAAGCGTCGGTAAGCTCATCAAATTTTTTTATGAAGCGTAGCAAAACTCTTGGATTTTGCTTTATTTTGAGAAGTAAAAACAACGCGCTAGCAGGTGATGCCATAAAAAATGGCCAAGACGTCGAAGTAATCTAAAACATTGTTGCAACGTTTCCATGACCTCTTACAAATGTGACATGCTTGTTAGGCTGTCACTTACATTATTTAGTTGCAAGTCTAGACAGTAAAACAAAGATTTAAAAACGAAGGATATCCTCATCAGAAAAAATGGTACCCATATAATCTAGTATTTGAAAAATTTGTGCCATCAATTGAAATCCAAACTAACTGGATCGCATCGTTTTCTACTCAGATCAAACGAACAAGGGAGATATGGTAGGTGGTAAGTAAGGTAAGTCGAATTCATCTTGTTGACCTTGCCGGCTTTTTTTGTAAATGGACTATTAGGTATATATCTTCGCATAAAGGTTACTCATATAATGTTGATCGAACTTCACTTGCAAGTTCGTTAAATCACATATTAGTGTCGTTACAACTTTCTTAGTTTGCGTGGAAAATTTGTAAGTGAGCCGAACTTACAGTTTTTGCGGTATAGTGAAAAAAAAGACATTTGAACGCAAACAATAATTAAAGTTATATGATTATTTACGGGATATTTACCGTAAATAATCATATAACTTTAGTGAACAACCGTGATAGTTTAAAACAAACGATAATTGTACTGTTTTATCTCTCTTGTTTGTCTGATCTAAGGTTTTCTACTACATCGTGTCGCTCTCAAGTGCAAATGGCTCACAGACGAAGTACAAAGTCCTAACTGTTGAGCAAGATACTTGTGCTTACCAAAGATTAGGTACCAATACCACAAATACATAATAAACTTACAGTACCAGAAAAATCCATTGGCCTGGTCCTAACGAAGTAATATTTATAAGTCAATGCAGTAGAGGCAATTTTGGACGGATGTCTTTGACATCTTGCTAAAGCGTGTACTTGGATGAGTACACATGTCATGCAATGAGAATGAATCGTCATCATCATCATCATTAGCCAGAAGACATCCACTGCTGAACATAGGCATCCCCCTAAGAATGAATATTTATGTTTAAAAAAAGCAATTTACTTTAAACATGCATTTTTATATGTTAAAGGATGATTATCGAAAAGACCAATTGAGTTGGTTTGGAGAAAGATTGGGTTACCATCCGCCGGATTTTTTCATAACATGTCCAGTCTATTGACCTTCTGTCCGTTTTTTCATTTTTTTCTGTTTTTTTTTTCTGTTGCCCTCGGTGTCCCAGTTTCTACACTTTACAAAAATAGTCCTTGTGTAGTCGTAGTCGCCAAATACTAGGAGGAAAGACACGAAGAAGAAAGCCATTTATCAGTAAAGCTGACAAATCAACCCTCAAGTTTGGCTCCCAGAAATCCAGGCTCAACTAGCTGCCAAAAAGCTGAAAATCTTCACAAAGGTGCGACGGTACATCTCGTCATATTGGTTGTTTTGTTTGTACCAAGCACAAGTTCGGTCATATATAAAGTACTGCTCGCACCATTGGGATGGCTCAGCAAAATACCAGCTTGAGGCGGAGTCCATTGAGAAACCTGACGAGAAGAATAACCTTCTTAGTCTTTAACTGCGCAGTCGACACCGTTTTATGGTTGATATTCCAGCAACCCAAACGTACAAACGCTTTATTTACTTTATTTTTTACGAAGCGTCTTTGATTCCATTTTAATTGTGCAATCAGCTAATTAGACTATAAACATGTGCTGCCTTAATGGGTGTTTCACGATATTTACAAAAAGTGTCTTCAAGCCGCAAGTGAAGCGGTTTCTTCTAGACAAGCGTGTTCTATCGTGGACTGTATCATCGTTTAACAAAAGGCCTGGTGAGATCAAACGCGCTTGCGTCTATTAATAAATTTAAAAAAAATTGCTCGACACAGTCATTCCAGCACTCCCCGGGTCTTCTTCGAGGAATTTGCTGAATTGTCACCAAAGATGTCGAAACTATCAACTATCATTTTAAAATCAAGCACTTTTAATATAGTAAAGTTTATTTTGCCCTTAGTTAGAAATACGAGCAAATATCTCAGCTGCGACATTTCGTCGGATACTCGCCGAATGCTTAGACTAGGCAACGACAGTTAAATACTTATGCATACTAGATACTTGGAACAAACTGAACTGAAAACATGTATTAAACTTCGTTTGCTGAATTGAAGTTAAATCGAAAACGCTCGCTTAAAGCAAGTTCTCCAAAGTAGTTTGCTTCGTCCAACTTCAGATTATTACTCTTATGAGCATTTATATATACTGCTCAGATGATATTAAACACGAACGATAATTTTATTGTACTAAGGCATATCTCCCTTATTTGTCAGATATAAATCGAAGCCTGAACATTTAAGGTTTTTTATTTTCAGGGAAGTCATTAGGGTTGGACATTGGCGATGGGAAAAACCAAAACAAAAACAATCAGACAAAGTTAAAAACAAGCAGGTATAGAGCTCTATATGGCCTGAGCTATTGTCCGCTTACAGCTTTGCATTACTGACATTCTGTATAAGTTAGGTGTTTAACTACGAAGGCAAATGTCATCGAAAAAAACTAAGTAATTTAAACGCAGTTTTGGTTACTAAATGAGTCAAGTACACAGACCTAAATGACATCCTAAATCTATGAGTCAAGTATCAGTTTGTCAGTGGTTTGTCATAGCAAATGTCAAAGCTCAAATCTCAAATTTATAGCTGATTTAAAGTTAAACAGTGTGTTGAATAGTGTTTTATAAAAGTTGAATTAACATTTGGTGTCAAAACTTCAAAAATAAGATAACAAAGCACGGTCAGCGAGACAATCTACCCGTTAGATTAAAAAAAACATAAGTGAGTGAATGAAGGGATCTTTGCTAGGGTGGCCAGACGAAATAATAAATCTCTTGTTAACGGCTGATTCGTTAATTTTACGGTAAATAGCTTTTACAAACCCACAGACGTTTAACATATTGTTAATTGTGACAGTATATTGACTAATTCAATATTTAACACCCGTATCAGAAACAGAGTGTTAATATAGTATTGCTATACTAATAATTGCACCTGAGTCTACGTCATTAATAATGCAGTGGACAAGCCGACGCGCTCCCATTATGTTTTACTAATGACTTTGTCCACCGCCACATTAATTGTCAGTCCTCAAGTTACCATATCACCGCTCGGATTATAATACCTCGCAAGCTTTTTATATTACCATCATTATCATGTTTAATTATCATTCGTGTTAAAATGTCTCTGTGTTTCATAAAAAAACACTTTACCGTAACAACGGCACGTAAGTACGGCACAATTACTGATTTTTCACACACACTAACAAAGCCACAGACAGCCCTCTGTGCCGAGGCTGTCTACAGGAAAACGAGACCGTGGAGCATGTACTGCTGCATTGCAAGGCCACAGAAGCCATACGATTAAGGTCGAGACTCCTTGAAGAAATTCAGCAACAAGTCTCCAATCTATCACCACCATCACCTGGCGAAATAGGAGTGGAACAGTTTAGGCAGATACCCAAAGCCGTGCTCCCATATCTTAAGGAACTCGACTGGTTTGTGTAGGCTGTCAGGGGCAAATGCACAATACACCCCAAGCGGAATGTCAGTGCAGGTCTTATCACCCCAACTTTAAATTAAAATTAGAATTATTAGACACTAACAAACTTGCAGCGACAACAGTGAACTAACAAATAGTCCACGTGCAAAAAACAGGAAAAGTGTGAGTAGGACTCGTACCCTGACAGCTCCATACAAACTTAATAAATATGTATATGTGTTGACTTAGAAGTTTGATTTTTTTACAGCTCCAAGGGAATACAGACCTGAATATAAATAGTATCTCTATTAGTGTAGGAATAAAATAGTATCTATTTATATGCAATAAATAAAAATAAGACTAAGGAAATAAATAGAATAAGGTTAGGTACGGAGATAAATAGAGTAAGGTACGGAGGTATCATTCTGGGTTCGTTTCGAGTATTTCTTCATTGATTTTAATGGCGTTAAAATACAGGGTATTTTGCTAGCTGATAAGTATCAGCTATCTAACACCCTGTACTTTAAGCTTCGCAAATACAATGTCGATAATTAAAAATGGTATTTGTGATAAAATATTATTCGTAACGCGTTTTATCTTTGCTTATGTAATTGTAGTTACCTAGAATATTTCCTTCTGCGTTTAAAGCTATAAAACTTTACTACCGTACAGTACTTACACCAATAAACAGTTACCATCATCACCATTACACAATAAAACAGGTAACCTACCTAGCATAAACTCCGTTTAGTGCTGCTCCGTTTCCAGGGCATTCCCTTGAAAATCTCAAAGAACTTGGAGATCCTCGGCGTTAACATTACTAGTATGAGGTCCAGTTTCGGGGTCACTTGGAGGTCAAAGCTAAACTCGCTTCCAAGAAACTCAGTCCACCTATCCTTTTTAATAGTTGACAAGCTAAGCTTTTGACTACAGCTCATCCGATGTTAAGTGATGGTATATGATCAAATATTGTAAACTATTATTGGCTCTCAAGTAAGTCTACTGAAATACACCGTTATGTGCTTGGCGACAGAATTGTGATAGATAGCCAGACATTATAAAGTGATGAGTTTTCCTCAATGTTTTCGTTCAACAGCAGCTCAAGGCTGGCAGCAGCCCAGCAATAAGGCTGGGATTTGAACTTTTAGCCTGCATCTGCGCGGTTTGGAATTAACCACTAAGTTGCTAAAATATCCTTATATTATCATCTTCAAGCTTTAAACCCCAAACAAATATATTTTTACAAGCTCTATTAATTCAACTTGCCCTGTTAGTATTTACCTACGTACCTACGTATGTATGGGACAAATCTTGCAACTAAATTTTAGACCAGTTATCGTCAACCGATTGAGCTGAAATTTGGCATACTTATTTTATTGACAATGCAATGTTATGTTACCATCAAGCTGGTTTGATGATGGAAACAGAAGGTGGCCATAGGAACTCCCCCGAAATGACGTAACCCCATCGAGTTTGGGTCGAGTCATAAATTCAATATGACGGACGCCCCAAGATTGTGGACAAAATGTTCTTATCTACCATCATGATGTGTATATCAGATGAAAGAGTTTGCTGAGAATATGAAAAAGGTTGTTTGAAAATATATATATATTTTAAATTGATAATATTTATTGTTTGTATAACACGGAAATTACTCGCGTACGGTACGACTCATTATAATTAATTAGAACTGGATTAGTCCGTCTTTCTAAAAGTACGTTTCACCTAGTTTACCTAGTCCCTTAAAACAACTGAAAACAGCAAAAGGAAGTCAAGCATGCTGTCGACCGGTTCCGGTGAAGAAGAGGGACCCTAATCTTGACGCATACATACAGTTAATTTAATTCAGATTAATATTAACAAACGATACACGGAAGCAGAGGCCGCTCTACCAAACTTAACTTGAATAACGGCGAGGACTGAGTCCGGCCCCTCGCCATGGCCGGTCTTCTCGACAGCATCGGACTCCCCACAACAAACAACTGAATCTCACCTGATATACCGAATTGACGAGAAAACTTCGTTTGCGCGATGCAGGCATAGACTTCTGATTGGTCGGCTCCAAAGCAATTTGATTTCGTGCCGTTACAGTCCGTGCACCTCAGCAAAAACTCTCGAGGCCATTCTGTTCCGGAGCGGCGAGCAATGACTTCTACGGCGCGCGGCGGCGCTAATAGATGTAGTACAGAACAAAACGACAGATTTTTTAGTTATTTTGTTACAAGCCAATCATTTTTATTGTCATTTATGGCATATTATGTTCTTAATCTTTTAAATATCAATTTCATAACTATAACAGTATAAATTCTCCAATTTTGTTGTGTACCTAATGTTCAACAAGTCTTGTGGCAGATGACGGCGTCATTTTATTAATCTAATTTAGTCTAGTTTTGAGGAATGGTGCGTCTAAGTTGTGCAGAGTTGTCTGAACTATGAAAAAATTACAAAGTACAGCTAAAACTGTATCTGTATTGTATGTCACATGTTAATCTTTTCTCTTTAGAACGCTTGGGGGAGTGGGGTTGCAATATGGTCGAGGTGGCTTCGCATACATACGGTTATAGACCGGATATGGAGATAGTCAACCCTTCTTGATTTATCGAAGGTTCAAAATGGTTCCGCCGCACGTGGCACGTCTCGACTCTCGACAGTAAAATCTCCACATGTGGAACAATTTTGAACTTAGCGTAAACTAAAGTAAGTAAGTAAAAGTAAGATTATTTAAATATTCAAGAAATTTTTGCACACACGGTCATCTGACCCCAAACTATGAGCAATGCTTGTACTATGGCTGCCAGAGATTGATATATATATACATATATATTAAAGTAGACAATTCCACGGCCACTTGTTATGCGACGCTACCACGTCTGGCCAATCGGCGCTGGGCCTTAGAACGCAGTAATTTTCGCACATTCGACAGCGCACCCGATGACTTCCAAACGGCGTTCAAAAGTTCACGTGTGATAGTACCCAAAAGCGTCAACAACGTTGTTGTTTTGTTTAATTTTAATGAGAAACAAACGCGAGCACTTGTTCTTGTTAATTTATGAAGAGAAATTCAACAGAAAATACAGCGATCAAGTCTATCAACAGCCGAACAGGCGTTGGCGGATGAGCAGCGGTGTCCGCAGCCAATCGGCGGTGTCGATAGCCGATCGGCTTAATGTAACAAGTGTGATACGTGATCGGCTCAAGCCAATTCGGCGTCGATAGTGTGGTCACCTTTCTAATTTCCTTAATCAAATTTGTGTTACTTCCCTATATGAATTTTTCAAAAGAGTTCTATCACTAAACAACCTACCCAGCATAAATAAATACCACTAACCAATATTTTAAAGACAAAAATAAATCCAGCCGATCTATTTCATAAAGCCCTACCTAATAAGGAAACTCTCGTGGGAAATTACATCATGTTCGAAACTTTTTGGCAACATTGTCTGCTCTATCTAGTCATAAATGTTTACGTCAGTGCAAAAATATAAATTGTACCTATACGTGTGAAGAAAACTTTATTAAATTTTACATTGTGCCATGTCCGGACTTTCAGGTATATACTATAAAGAGGTTGCAACTTACTACAACTTAACGAGTCTATTTGTAGCTCAGATCAGACTAACAACAGAGATAATATGCCTTAATATAATTATCGTTTGTGTACAAATATCCCCGGGCGGCTCGTCAGCCAAGTTGACGTGTCTGTTGGCTCTTAGAAAGCTGTAGCGACACCAATGCGATATATAATTATATATATTTATACCTTTTTTTAATCTAATTTTAATGTATTTTTTAATAGTTTCTACAAATGACATTAATATAAACAAGAATATTGTCTTTATGATCAAATTTTTAATGTACTCGTAATTTATAATTGTATTTTGTATTTGACGACGTGTAATTTTTTATAATTATGAATAAAAATATCAAATGAACTAACTAATATAACGCGCAAAAAAGGCGACAAGCTCGTCAGCTGGGTGAGTTCGACTAAAGGCATCAAGCCTGATAAAGGCCAGATAATATCTCTCTTATTTGTCTGATCTGAGATTTGCAGCTACCCACACCTTATGTACAAAGGTGTGCCTGACCAGGAATCGGAACACAGTAGTATTCAGTAGGCTCGTGTAGTAGGCGCGCTAGCACTGCGCCTAGGGTTCATTCCCGGGAATTCTCGAGCCGAGAATTCCTGGGAAATCGTTGAGCTTTGTTCCCGGGAAATCAAGCTCGAGAAAAGTCGAAAACTCGAGAAATCATGTACCTACATAGAAATTTAATTTATTTTATCTAATTTAATTTTTCTACCTGAATTTAAGATATTAACGTTTTCTTTCATGTTATTTTTTTTTGTTTTATAGAAGCAATTTTTTTTTACAAGTTATAAGTTGTTTTTTTTTTCTTCTAAATAACCAGCCAAAAATGGTACTGTCATTATAATTATGAGTCTGAATATTATTTCTGTAGAAAAAAAGTTAATTAGCTTATTCATAAGATTAATGTTTTTGAATATCCATACTTCCATACTAATATTATAAATGCGAAAGTAACTCTGTCTGTTTGCTACATATTCACGGCTAAACGGCTTAACCGATCTCGATAAAATTTTCCGAGGTAATTATGTATGAGGACGGACATAGGCTATTTTTTTCTGAAGAAATCGCGGACAAAGCCGTGTTTACAGCTAGTAATCAATAAAAGTTTTATAATTCATTTGATACTTTTATTTGAGAGGAAAACCACTGAATTTGTTGACGTTGTTGGAACCAAATAATATGAGAAAACGTACGTAAATGTAAATTTCTCGGCCACCTGACAAGCCTCGAGAAATTAACCTCGAGAATTCTCGAGACCCGAGAAATTGAAAAGCTCGAGAAATCATGAACCCTAACTGCGCCATATCGTCAACAAATGATTAATTTAATTACACAGTTATCAAGTAATTTTATTATTAAAGAAAATTACTGATCCGTGTAATTTTAATTACAGCCCAAAATATAGTAAAACAGCAACATAATTCGAGGTTTACTCCCCACCGGTAACAACAAGGGCACATTAGCAATTTTGTTATTAACCTCCTGAAAATACTTTTTTCAACAAAATTGTACGTTATCACGCAAAGTTAAGTGTTTTCCTTACTCTAAGAATGCCTCCTAAATACTCATATACTTACCTACCAGCTAAGGATTAAGTAGAGTTGACACTCTTCATTATCATCATCATCAGGAAGAGGACGTCTACTGCTGATCATATAATAGGCATCCCTCTTAGAACACCACACTGGACAAATAGCCTGCCAACTGTATCCACTGGGTGCCAGCGACAGCAGTGGGAGACCTACTTACGCTGCGTCTTCCAGTTCGTACTCAAGAATCTTTGTTCCCCATCGGTTATTGGAGAGATGTGGCCTCCCCTTTGCCACTCCAACTTGCCAATCTGAGCAGCTATGTAGGTGACTCTGGTTCTTCGGCGAATAACCTCGTTCCGGATTTTATCGCGCAAAGAAACTCCGAGCATAGCTCACACATTTGAGTTGATATTACCCAAAATTATATTGAACATAAATAATTATCAATTTAGAAAACCAATTTCATAATTAGTAAAATACGTATCCAAGTTTTTTATTTATTTAGGTATTCTTAACGCAGCCCTATTGGGTGGTCAAACGCAACCCTATTAAGCTGTGTTTGACCGCCAACTCATCTGATGTTAAGCAAGTAATCAAATTTTCCAGTAATTTAACTAAATAATTGGTATAACCAGACTAATGCACCGATTTTCATGAAATTTCTATGGGACCAATCTAAAAGTAAATCCTTTCAAATAAAATAAAAAAACAAATCGGTTTATTAATGGCGGATTTCTGAAGTTACAAACATAAAAAAATACAACCGAATTGAGAACCCCTCCTTTTTTGAAGTCGGTTAAATATGATTTATTTTTATCTTGAACACAGCTTGCCTGATTTTAAGTGACAATGTGGTCGAAAATGGTAAACACGCCTACCCTGGAGTGGGAACTAGCTCTCAAGTGAGGCTGCCAGAACACACCAATCGACAGATTTTCAACTTGAGGGTGGTGGCTAGCCAGCCGAGCCCTAGGAAGTTCCCTACCACCATGATATGGTTGTCTTACAATTTTTTCCCACCGGCAACTAAAGCTCACTATTGGGATTTGAATTCGCAAGGTGTGGGTTGGAACTTCGAGCAAAATAAAATGAATGGACGGGTACTAACCATTGAACTTGATCAGTAAAAATGAGTCGAAACCATCGGACATATAGGTACTTCAACACCTAATTATAAAAATGTACAGTATATTTGTTACAAAAAATTGATATCGGTTTTATTTGTGTATTTACACTTCGGTAAAACATACGAATTCATAATTTTGTCAGATGTTTCGTTATCGCGTAACAATAGACTCGTGTTTCACTTCCTACGGCTAAAGACCAACTGAACTGAAGTGAGCGCTGGCACTCATTTTGTAATCTTCAAAAATGCGCTTCCACTGGGCCCGTCCATTCATTTTATTTTGGTTGAAGGGTTGGAATTTGAATGCTCCAACCACTCACTTATCATCGCCACTAAAGTAAAATACTTACGCCATTAAAGCGCCTGGAAATAAAAGATAAAACAATGTATATCATTAGACACGTGTACACTACTGATAATTTTATGCTACAAAATAAATAGGCACAGAAGGCGCGCACTAAAGACGTACAACGATCTCGGATCAAGTCATGTCGGTCAAACGCCAGTCGCGAATGCCCGCGCTTTGCAATACACGTACCTATACGTTATCGTTTCGTGTGATAATTGTCATAATTTACAATGAGTAAATTCTATCATATCCGTTGTGTGTTTGGTTGTTTTTAAACAAAGCGGGCTTGACATTTTTAGGGTTTCGTACCCAAAGCGTAAACCAGGATCTTATTACTAAGACTCCGCTGTCCGTCCGTATGTCTGTCTGTTTGTCTGTATGTATGTCTGTCTGTCTATCTGTCACCAGGCTGTATCTCATGAACCGTGATAGTCAGACAGTTGAAATTTTCACAGATGATGTATTTCTGTTGCCGCTATAACAACAAACACAAAAAAAGCAGAATAAAATATTTAAAGGGGATCCCATACAACAAACGTGATTTTTTTGTTAGTTTTGTTTAATATTGATAACGGCAACAGGTAGACGCTTGAAATATATTCACAGAATATTTAGTTATATATTCACTTTAAAAATGAATAACTAAATTACAATAAAAAATATATTTAAGGGGGGCTCCCATACAACAAACGTGATTTTTTTGCCGTTTTTATATATCATCATCATCATCAAGTATTACCACAAAAAACTTAAAAGGTTCCAAATCCAAACTTTTCACAAAACATTATAGTGCTTTGCCAGCCCTACGGGTGCGCGTGTATGACTAAAATCAAGGGCAGCCGAAGACAACCCTCTGTACCTATTTATTTTGTGGTTATGCATTACACATTCTCCTACCTAGATAAAATTCTTCAAATTAATTTTAAACCACATAAAAAGTAAAAAGCTGAGGAAATGAATTCAGTTTCACCCATAATTCAAAATGGCAAACATCATATTGCTTCCAGTTTTGTTTCTTCTATCCATGGCACAATGTGGACTTGGACAAATACAATATTTGGTACACAACGGTGAAAATCTAAACCCAGAAAAAAATAAACATTTAGTTAAACTTGAAATTACAAAATCTGAATACGAAAAGAATACTTGCAGCGGCTCTATTATAAGCGATCGGTGGATTTTAACTGCAGCACATTGCGTTGTAGATTTCCAAGAAATCATAGTTCAATATCAAAAGGGTGGCACGTTTTACAAGCTAGCTCAAGCATCGAAAGTTTTCCTAAGAGACCCCAGCTATGATAAACATGACAGTTCAGATGAGAATTACGAAAAGGACTTAGCTTTGATCTTGACCCGGCAACGCATCAAATTTGATGATCACATTCAGTCTATAAAGCTAGCCCGACGTTTGGTACCAGAAAATGTATCAGCTCTTATCTCTGGGTACGGTGAAATAAGACCGGGCGTTGAAGGCTCAAGTCAAGGAGTTGTGGTTACAAGTACTTGCCCTTCTCAGAAAACACTAACTGCTATGATATGTTCTAGAGGCAACGTAAGTAGTGGTCAAGGTGATTCAGGAGGACCCTTGGTGTATAAAGGAAGACTGGCTGGGGTTACGTCATGGGGATTGCACGATAAGTTTTATGAATGGACAGGATATGTCAGCGTTGCTGCTAACTTCGACTGGATCCGTAATGTTATGAGAGAAAATTAAAATAAATAAATTAAAACATATCAAAATGAATTTTCATTCGGACTCTAGAATTATCTTCTGTCACTCTCAATTAACACTTTCTCCTTTAACTCTCGTCTTTGTAACCATCAGAAAAATTTAGGTAATTTCTTTTTGTATTATGTACTAGTATATATACTAGATGGCACTAATATAATGTCAATCTACGAATCCACGAGAATATTTATTTCTTGAAAAAATATGAAAACCCCAAACCGCAATAAAGATTTTCTATCCACCTGTAGACAGACGTCTGTCTGTCTATAGTCTTTGTATATTAGACTCTACAAAAAAAGAGTTCTAAAGAGTTTCTTTACTGCAAGTGGGCGAAACTCCACTGTAGCTGTAGGTAGAGGGCTAAGAGCAACGAGGCCACTGGATTGTGGGCAACCCGCAAGGGAAACGCCATACTTCCAAATTTTTCTGTCGTTTTTGGGGGAATCATGCACGTATTTACATTTTGATCCATTGCTATATACACAATACCCACACATAAAATTCAAAAAATTAATAATACAACACACTAACAATCTATACACCCATCGGTACTGTCTGTGTGCAGCATGGACTTTTACTTTGACAGAAAGAATACCAGTGCTTGGTGACTCCCTTCCACGTTCTACGTATGCAAAACCCGAGAACTGCAAGCTTTACGATTTGAGTAACTGGGACTTCGGACTACACAAAAAATCATGTACAAGAAAAACACAAGAAAAATTACAAAAAAAGTCATGTATAAGAAAATGCCCTTGTGGTTACAAGCGCGTTTTCTTATAACACTGAACATTTAATAGAATGATACCTTTAATCATAGAGCTACGTAACCGGCTCGCGCCTCCGGGTCGGCTGAAACAGAGACCGCAAACCAAGGTTCGAGGGCTTCACGGGGCGAACCGGTGCCCGTGTTCCCCTTAATTGGTAGGGGTCGGTACTTAAACTATATATGTAAGTATATATGTAGGCCTTTCAGAAAATTGAATATTTTTTCTTTTTACTGACAGGCCTATCTCAAACACAGCTGAGCCTTGACTCGGGAGTGATTGAACCCACGCTGAATCATAGTACACGCTACATATCAGTACTGGATCAATGATTGTAAACTCAAATCAGCTGATACTAGACCTAAGAAGAAAGCGTACAACAATAGCGCCAAAAACTGCAAAAATACAATCAAGTAGGCTTATTAGGAGCACGTTGATCGGATTGGGTCAAAATTAACTTCATACCCAGCTGGGAGTAAAGCATTTATGAATCTTGCAAATTGGTCGAAGGTAACTTCTGCCACCCGTTACTGCCACCGTTGCTTAAACCTGATGGTTCACTGTCTCATATTGCCAAAGACAAATAATATTTGTTTGCTTTTTGCAGAAAATTCAGGATGCTACCCTTCAAATGCCCTCCTATTTGTACTTACTAAGTGTTCATGCCCGAACTACGCATTGGGAGGTTCTTAAGAAGCTTAGTGCTCTAGACGTGAATAAAGCCAGTGGTCCTAATAGTACACCTGCTTGCTGAAAAATTGCGCACCCGAGTTGTTTTCGATACAGACACGTCTATTTCGCCTCTCTCTTTCAACTGGTTTATTTATTTCCTAAGATCTGGAAAATAGCAAATTCAATATGAACATCACACTAAATTTAATATGGCCACTGCTTCAAGATGGCGATTCACATTTTCTTTGCTAAGGCTTAAAGCTTGTAGTTCTTTTTAACTATTAACTTATTTAAGTAATAGTGGACAATACATCTGAAGATACGTGGTCACCGCCACCTATGGACACCTGCAATACCCAAAGCATTGGCTACAAGTAAACGCCTCAAGTTTGAGATCATTTTAATGGTTTTAACAAGTCCCAAACATTACATTTGGTGACAAGGGTCTGATGATGGAGCCGGGAGGTGAGTGGAACTTTTCTTTACCAGTACACCGCTCATTTCATCATCATCAGCCTATACTAGTCTACTGCTGGAGATAAGCCAAACCTAAGAGTGTTTTTATTTTTTTATCTGATGAAAAGTAGGAAAGGAAGGAAAAAGAAGGCGATTATATTTGACGCATATATTTTAATTTACTAGTATTATTATCTATGGCATGTATTAGGCACGTGTGCACTAACTGATAATACTTTATGTATTTCACATTCCCCTAACTAGATAAAATTCATCAAATTCTACTTTAAAGTTATAATAAAGTAGAATTTTTATGAAAGTATTTCAGTTTATTTTTTAAATGGCAACCAACATAGTGTTTCGAGTTTTGTTCCTTCTCTGTGTAACGAAATTGGGAAGCGGACACAGGAAAGTCTTTAATAGTGAAATCCAGAATCACAAACAAAATAAACATATAGTACGACTTCAAATCACCGAGTATGGGTACGAGACGCATCTTTGCAGTGGCTCCATCATAAGCGACAGGTGGATTTTAACAGCAGCACATTGCGTTCAAGATTTCTATACAATCATAATTCATCATCGAAAAGGTCAAAAGTCCTACAAATTAGCTGAAGCAAAAGATGTTTTCCCAAAAGACTCGAGCTATGATGAACACGTTAAGAACTCTCCTGAGAATACCAAAAAGGACTTGGCAATGATCTACACAAAGCAACGCATTAAGTTTAATGATAACGTTCAGCCTATAAAGCTAGGGACACGTCCTGTAAAAATTAGTGAGTCAGGTGTATTAATAAGATACGATGAAATCAAACCAAGTATTTATGTGCCAAGACAAGGAATTGTGCAGATAGCAACATGCCCCACTTCTTATGAGAAAACATCTTTAATATGTTCCAACAACGTCGAAAATGCCGGTAAAAGCAATCCGGGAGGATCCTTGGTCTATAAAGGAAAACTGATAGGAGTAATGTCGGAAGACGTCGCCGATCTCACAAGCGCAACACCTCCTTCCGAAATCCATGAATCATTATCACTAGATATTAGTCCAACGATTACTGTTTACGTCAACATTACTGATACTTCTAACTTGAACTGGATCAAGGAGTTAATGAGTATATTTTCATAAATAAAGACACAAATACCTGATGAAGTAATATCTATAATAAGAATTTTCTTCTGAGAAGGGAGATTTTTTTTAAGTTTCTCTCGGCTATTTTTAACCCTTACATAATAGCTACTCCACTGAAATAGCCTGTGTTGAGGATGCAATAGAACACATACATAGTGTGTGCAAAAATGACCCAGATACTATTTCTTATTTCTGGTGTACACAATAAAGAGTTTCTATCTATTTATCTAATTACATTCTCGGGTCTAGCCCGGATATTTGGTGGGCATTGGTGGGGCCGAAGCCAACACCAAGAGGCCCTTTTGAATATAAAAAAATACAATTATGGAATGTGTATAAAACGAAATATGAAACTATTGTACATGTACTGCAGTATAGGATAAAAAACTGGGCTATTTGCTCTTCCACTTCGCTCTATGATGCATAAAGCGATCAAAAAAGTTCAGGCCACATTGCAAATTCTCATTGAGTTTGAACTCACTACCCCAGGGAGATCTCATTTGGTCCTTTACTTCTCGTTCTCTATAAATTCTAGAAGAAAATTCATAAAATGTCTCCTCTTTGAATAACCTAAATAAAACATTTCGTGACTTACACAGTTGTATTCAAAAATGTTTTCGAATCATCATCATCATCATTTTTTTTGTTTTCAAAAATGTTTTCGAATCATCATCATCATCATTTTTTTTTTGTTTTCAAAAATGTTTTCGCGTAGGTAATTAAATTCTAAATATTTTTGTGGCTGTATGACTCAAGTGGCGCAAATATTCCAGCCTTGACAGAGGTCACTTATTGGTGCCGTTTGGGGTAGAAAGTAGAAACACCTTGGACCCGTGGCGCCCGCGAGCTTTCGATTTTTTTTAAGGATTTGTCGGGGAGATTGAAAGTTTCTTTGCGTGACCAAAATTCTGGACTGTAGTTTGGTCAAAAAATTATCCTCGCAAACCAGCGAGGCATTGCGGCCAGTATTTTGAGCACTCTGCCTGAAACTAGAGTTCGTATGGACTATATATAGGCCTTCGTTGCTTGTAAATAGTATAAACGATCTTCAATTAGTTAGGTTTTGTTATTCTCGAGGTTTTTTTTTTATATGACTTTTAGGTAAACTATATTATAATACCGCCAGCTGATTTACAAAATTAATCTACAGTTCTTTAATGTTTCCTGATTCGCATCTCGCTCGCCCTATTCAACAATTCTGAAGATATTAATATTAAATAATTGAAAGTATTTATGAAAAATCTAATATGTACAACAAAAGAAAAGAAAACTTATTTTTTAGAAATGTTTCTTTTCATTTCGATTCAAACCAAATTTTCAATGGCCCATAATAAAAGTGGCAAAATCGCAGCAGGCAGCTTAAAAATATAGACATTAATTTTTTCAACGGAGATTGTCGTCCACCCATTTCGGTAAAAACTCGCTGAAAGATTATTTCTACTAAGGAAGATTATTTTCAAATCTTTCCAACTCAATTTCCGGGCCAATCTAAGAGATTGAAATATCCTCAGTAAATCTGTGTGCCTATTTAATACCTTCGCATTCAGCAGTATGTTCACGACATACCTGAACAAACAGCACAACTGCAATGCGTGCCACTGAGTATACTACTTACACAACGAAAATACTTACCTATAACAGCAAAACCTTATTCAATTACGAATGACGAACACAATATGTAGTTAGTCCAACACTAACGAAAAATGTCATGAGTTTTTTGTAACTTTTACATTATGTTACATTTATAAGGGCTGATCCATATATCCATATATATCCATACTTTAAAATATATTTTTCTACGAATATTATTATTCAGCGTGACCTTACTTTATTTTCTCTCTGGTAACTTTACTCGTAATATGTGTTACAAATAACTTAAGGTCATGCTCACAAGCCAGAGCATCTAGCTAGATACTAGCTCTTTTGCATATTAGCAATATTGCATAAAATAAAAAAATCACAGAGTGGAAATCTCACAAGTTTTTAAAAAAAACTTGTTAAAAACTTAGAACTTGTGAAAGAGATAGCTCTAGCTGGTGAGCAAAGTCTTAATCAACAGAAAGGCTTAATTTTTTTCCCAATTGCTCGTAGTACAAAAGTTTCAGTAAATTTTACTCAAACCAAAAGAATATTGTTGGCTATGGTATCTCTCCCACAGCGGTAAAGCGTGTTCTCGTTTTGCAGTCCCTCTGGTGGCCGAGGTTTGTTTAAAGCCTAAAGAGGAAATAGCATTTTAAATGTTGGATTCAATTACGGAGTCTGTGTAAAAACTAAATTGAATATTGTGGTACGGGAATTTACGGGATTGACTGCGAAGCTCTATTTAATCATACTATAACGATATTATGTACGCACTGTCGAAGAAAATTTCGAAAGGTTTTGATATTTTTTCAGTAAATATTTTTAGGGACTGAAATCGTGAAAACTGATTAAATCATTTATCATTTCAATTCCTTTTTTGTTTCTATTTTTAAGTTTTATTTTTATATTAGTATTTATTCTTTAAAACGTTACATAAGTTAATCTACCTATGCTTATATAATTAAAACTTCTCGCTAACTAAAATAATTGTCATCCGTGAATATGAAATAGCAATTAAAGTAACTTTATGTTTAAGTAACTTTAACTACGTTTAAGTAAACTCTAAATAGATTCAGAAATTCTTGAACTTGTATATCTATTATTATTAGGACACAATTACATATTATTGAATATCGTATTTTTGTTTTTTGTATACACATAAACGCAGAAGAATTTTATACGTGAACCTTCAACTACATCGTTCTTGTAAATTTTGAGCCCTATTTTTTTATACCATATATTGTGGCAAACAAGCTAACGGGCTGTCTGATGGTAAGACATCACGACAGCCTATGAACATCAAGGGTATCACAAACACGTTGCCAATCTGTAAATACTTCTCGTATCGTATTAACAGCCCTTTTGAACAACCCCATATTATACATCTGCTACTCAGAAATTCCATGAGTGGGCTCATTCCACATATTGCAGGCCTGAAACTTGCCTATTCAGAAACTATCGAATGGTTGAAAAGCTCTTTGAACACTAAATATTGGATTACCTAAGTATGTTGAGTTGATAGACATGTATAATTGTATATATCGTGCGCGTATCCCCAGGCATAAGCGTTCTGTATTCATGAAATTTAAAAGGCCACAGATATCATCCTCTGTAGTTAATTACCATTTTAATTGAATCCACTTGGGGGAAATTAATTTTTCAGACAGTTTTTACTTCATATCTGCGTTTCATTTCAATTTTGGCTGCGGAGATAGCATCGTGATTGGCCGGGGGCAATCATTTTAGACTACTTTTTGGTGCAGGATTTTTTGTTCGTTGCTTTTGGGTTTGAAAAATCTGTGTGGCAATTTTTCCTACACCTACGGACCTGAAATTCAGATATCTGTTGAAACTATTGGCCTAAACTAATGTGTTATCGCTGACACTCTAATTGGTAGGTACATAACTTTACTGAAAACAAACAAGGGATTATCTAGAGTAAAGTTTGTACAAATTTCGATAACTGAGTTCTGGTCAAACGCCTAGCCTTAAAAAAAATATCTTATCACCCAAACGCAGCATTGCAGTCCCATATTTAACACAGAAAATTAATAGTTATCAAAAATTAGACGGGATTACATGTCAAAATAATAGCCTTACTAACGCCCGGTTTCTGAAACGCATTTCAAATATTGAATTGGTCAACAGCTTGTCACAATTAACAATCTGTCAAACATCTGTGGGTTTCCAAAAAGCTAGTTACCGTAAAATTATCCGTTGAAAAGAGATTTATTATTTCGTATGGCCACCCTTGCTAAAACCTAAAAGCACTTATGTTTTGTGTCTGTCTCTACCTGTGGTCTCTACCCACAGACCTACTACCTATAGATTTTCAATGAGCGTGGCTAGCTCAGTGCCTCTCGCTTCAACAAGGTGTGTTGCCACATTAAAATTATTTGCTTTAAGTTAGGATAATTTACCTACTATGACGGGTAGTGAATCTCTTCAATGAGTAATTTTGGAAACTTTGGAAAATCTTGTGAGATGGAAGGATATCTAAAAAATACTTATGAACAAAAGAAATTAATATTAAGATCCAAATCCATCCGTTTAAAGGTAAGACAGCTTTAAACGGCTGTATCTTTCGCGCCGTAATATCGTCAGTTGAAACTTACACAGAATATGTAATGTTACGACGGATTAACTAAGAAATATAATTAAGTCAAAACTAAAGAGGGTACACATCCGCACATACAACAAACGTTTTTGTTAAGGTATTTTTGTATTTGCTCTGGTGTAAAAACGGTAATCGGTACAAGCGCCAAACTTGGCGGATTATAGTGTACACCCTAAAGTAAAACAACAAATAATAAATACTGGCCGCTTGCGAGTCGGTCACACATTTCTGTTTCCCACAAGTTAAGCAACGTCGGGCGCGGTTGATACTTGGATGGATGACAGCCTGGGCGTGATGTTGTGTATTTGCACTACTTTTTGTATTTTGTGACGGTACAGAACCCTCAGTGCACGAGCCCGACTCGCACTTGGCCAGTTTATTTATTTTCATGGATGGAATTATGGATAACATCCCAATATGAGATACTTAGATAAAACTCTTTATTATTTACAGTACACATTTCACACACGATAAATCAGACTTCAAAAAAGATTATTTTGTTTTATTTGAACAAAATCACGCTGATGATGATTTATGATGATATATTTTCTTTGATTTAAGTACATTTAAGTGTGTTTATTAGACCCTGAGCAGCTGCAGTTGGTAAAAAAAAAAAATTCCCTTTCTGATATTGGATTCGGCTTTGAAATTACTGGAACAAATTCCACTATGTTTTCCTGGCACCCAATTTTCACAACCAGTAGCACTGATCCATTTTATTCGTAAACCAGGATCAGTTGGAAACCTGCAGAACGAATAATTTATGTTAATTGTGGTGGGTAATTTCATTTATAAACTGGCAGCATTGATTGTTATTCTTCTCAGTTAATATTTTGATAAAACTCATAGGAAATACCACAAATCGACCAAAAAACGGACTAATTATGAATAAAATATTTACGAATTGATATCCTGAATTTATTTAGGTGATCATTACAAGCTCTATATGTTTACTTACGTGTGAAATGATATTTCATCGTTTTTTCTCTCACTGCGGTACTTGCAGCCCAAAATGATACAACCAACCATTGTAAATGTTTGTTTTACAATTATTTCCCAGAGGAAACACGCATTTATCACATAAAATCACCAAAAAATTGCAATAAACAATATTCAGATCCGTTTTGTTTGGCACAGAACCGTCAGATTTTGACATTTCTGGTCCAAAAAACAGGCCACGCCGATAAGGACATAAAAGTCTAGTTATGTCCTTTTTGTACTTGTGCTGAGCTATATCAATTTGTCTCTTTCACTGAAATATATTGCCGATCTGGTTGTGTATATCTGTGTCTCTACCTTTTGAAGTTTTGAGATAGTATGACAAGAAATGTCAATTCAACTTTTTTAAGTTATTAAAAATATAAGATTGGCAGAATTGTCACTATAGTTGCAGAGACCATAAATCCAAGAAGTGAAGTTAAAATATAAGATTGTATTTACAAGTTTTTTTTTTCGAAGTTTTCTCTTAATTACCGAAAATAAATATGTCGCGTAAAAACTATACGGAGAAAGAAAAAGAGAGCTTATAAGTAAGTGTCAAATCGGCTTTCCAATACATAAAACGAAATATGAGTTTGCTTTCGGAGTTTAAAATTTGAGCGAAGACTGAAGTTAAGACCGCTTTCTTCCAGTCCTGTCCACTTTAAAGGGTGCGTACGAACTATAGGGGTAGAAATCTATGTGTGCCTCTACAGGTCTACCAACTCTGCGAAGGCCGGATGACACTTGGGCCTATAGTGTAAAGGAGAAACCCAACATTCTGGCTATTCAGCCTCAAACTCAACTCTCGACGATATCACCACACCACCCACCATTCCGCAGTGTACTAGTTCTATGCCTGAAGTACGTTTTTCCCAGAGGTCGGTACGGAGGAAACCCATGTTCCTTGATGTATGAAAGTTGAGTGAGTTGGATGGCATTCCGGCCAATCGTCCTTAAAACTTAATTAGGCTCCCGAGTTGACTCCAGTATAAACACGTCTTTCCAGCTTTTTTATTCAACTGGACGGCCCTAGGCCAACCGATCCCTAAAAATATACATGCCTATTGCAAGGTGATAGAGTGAAGTGGTAAACACCCACCAGCTCTTCGGGTACCTGGAGGAACACCAGCTCATCAGTGATCGCCAGTGCGGAAATAAGAAACTTGTTTGGAACAAGAAGAAACTTTTTTTAAGAAACTTTTTCTTTTAGTTATCAATATTTGCTTATAATTTCTTCTGACACTCTGTTAATTGGTAGATTTTCGCTAATTATCAAATTGATTAATAGCAAGACTTTAACATGCGAAAAACTTTTTCGGAAACCCAAAATTGTTTTAATTTGAGTTTTATTGTAGATTTGACATTTGCGTTAACAGACTGTCACATGAGATTTTCAGCAACCCAAAATACGTTTGACATTGGATTAACAAACTGTTGAGTATTTTTTCGCTAATTTGCGTTTCAGAAACCAGGTGTAAACTTAGGAAATGTTAGTTAAATCAAACAATTCTTAAAATTGATCCGTGTCGGTTTCGTGCGTTACCTGTTTTTTCCCTCAGCGAGAAGTTGACGAAGGAATTTTAAGCATTTTAAACCTTATTAATTTTTTTTAAGTAAGCCACTAAAACTTTAAGATATATGTATAAATTAAAAACGCTCTTAGTATATGAACTCACTTCCACTTAGCCTCTGAAGAGATGTGGGTTCCTTTTGCATTTTAACTTGTTTTTCAGGGAATGCTCTAAAGAGCTTTTGATCCGGATTTCCACTACCTCAACATGGAGCTTCAACATGGAGCGTTCTAAATAGGTATCAACAACCACCTCGCCCTGGATTGGCAAAGTTGATGCTTTACCAGCTATAGTATCTACCTAACACTAAAGGTGCAACTGCAACGCCGCAAGTGTTGCAAAGTTACCGCTTAACATCAGTATGTATTAAGAGCGGCAAAAAAGTATGCAGTCCGCCTGATGTTAAGGGGTAACTTTGTATTGCGGCGTTGCAGTTGCACCTTAGTGTTAGGTACTATGGCTGGTAAAAATATATACATATATTAAAAACTACCAATATTCTACGACTGGTGAAATCCTAGCTTATAACTAAAATACAAAATCCTTTCTCCGCACGCGTAAAATTAGCTTTGACATTTTAACTTTTTTTTATTTACTTAGGACGCAGACCCTCCGTTCAAACAGATAAAAATGTGACCACCCCGGTCTGTTGATTTGTGGACAGCCTTTTCAACATGTACACTGGGATTGTATTTTCAGAAAAATACTTCGGCTTCTTTCTTTTATGATTTGTTCATATGTATATACTTGTGTTTGTTGTTATATTGCTTTGATAGGTAAATATAATATATCTGCCAACTGAAGAATATGTATAAATAGCGTGGCGTTATGAAATAATTATCAATATGAAAAAACCGACTTCATAAAAATATCAGAACTGGACCAAATTTAAATGGAACGACACGGGATTCACCAGCTTTGAAATAAAAAAAGAATCATCTAAATCGGTTCACCCAGTCGAAAGTTCCGAGGTAAGAAACAAAAAAAACATTCGAATTGAGAACCTCCTTTTTGGAAGTCGGTTAAAAACCAACTCTTCGCGGTTTACCTTATTTTTTTATTCAATATTTTGTACGGTACAACCAATTACATTAGCTAGTCAAGCTTTTAATAGGCATATAAATGTGTTCTAAGTGAATTTTTTGACCTGAAAAGTTGATCATAAATCATAGTCCACTTGTAAAAAAGGGTGCAAGGTCGTTTGCAGGGTGAGATCGACTAAGGCACCCAGACTCATTTAGACTGGATATCCTTGTTTGTATGATCTGAAGGTTTAACATTGTTTCGCAGTGCGTAAGCCTCCGCCGCACCTCGACTTTTCAAAACTCTCATAAACAAACCATGATTTTGAACTTAGCGTAAATCGAAAAGAGTTTAATTTTCCGTAGAAGCCGACTATCTTTTTTCACGATTTTGGTTCGTAGCGACTTCGCCTCGGGTTGACATTGGGCATTAGGTAATAATTTGACGAACGAAATTTGACTTGGTAGCGCGTTTAAGTTCTAGCAGGTTAGGTTCGATTCCCGTTCGATTTGGATGCCGAATTTGGGTGTTGTGCGTGGCTGTGTGAGTAAGTCATCCATTCCATCCCCGCTACAAGGAAACCCAGAAGGGATGATGTATACAAAAACTGAGGGTGAGACGAAGCTACAAAAAAATATCTAATTAAGGCATTTTTATTTAATTGACCGAATGAAGCAAAGGATTCTACGGGAACAAATCAGCGTTTGCATGGTGTTCGTTCGACGTTATTTTTTAAGTTCAAAAAAGAGAGTTCATTAGAGCTATTTTTAAAGGTCTAATCGTTACGATATTAACTCATTCTGAACAGGTTGGCAAGAGTTGGTGGAGAACTGGGATTTATGGAAGTAAATAGGGAAGGCCTTTGCACAGCAGCATTTGCATATGAGCAAAATCGGTCAAGGCTTGTTAAGATATAGGCGTCGTGAGGTCACTGTTTGGACTGAACAACTAGTTTAACTGAAGTATGTACAAGTACCAATACCATGACAAACTGTTTAAACAACTGAAAACCGAAAAATACCTAAACGCTACCCATTACAATTACACACGCCGGCATCAACGAATTCACGTACCAAACAACACTTTTCTCCGCATCCTTAAGCCTGAAACCCTTAACACTAATAACCGCAAAGCCGCTTACGACGTTAAGCTGCGGTAACGTTAACGCGTAGGTTTCAGTAACAGTTTTCAGTGATGCCTTCAGTCAGTCCCGTGGTGAAAGCGCGGCGGTCGCACGCGTCCCGCCCGATCGAAAAACTTCGCGGCATTTGCGTAAAAATGATGTAAGTGAATCATGTGCCACTACAAACATAATCCGACTTTGCGTCAAAAGTTTTAACAATGAGAATTGAGTGCTGAAAGTTCCCGCCCCTGAGGATTTACGCCAATTTGAAGTTAGCAGGTAAGTTCGCAATTTTGTTTAAGTAGGCCGTATAAGTGGAATTTACGATGACATTCGAAGCGCATAGTACATTTTTAAATGCATAGTGAAAAGTTTTATTAGCTGCATAGATCATGAATTTAGATAAATTATTAATTTAATTGTGGTATCTATAGGTTAATTGTATTGAATATAATACAAAAATACGAAAATGAAAAATTATTTATTGTAGCAAACGTTCGGATGTTGGAAGTACGACATACCTACAATAATTATTATTACTAATCTACATTTTATACCTACATGCCCTTGATTATGTTAATGTTATTACAAAATAAAATGGTTACGTTTTGTACCGAGTTCTGTGAAAATTATGTGCTTGGTTAACCCCTTAAATTAACAAACTTTGCTTCAAGTGTTAATAAGATACATTATCCTACATTTTAAAAGAATAAGGACTCTGATTCACTAACTACAAACACGCTCGTAACGCGGCGCGTTAAGTTAACCTCAAAAAGTTCGCCTTTATATCCTAGAGAATAGAGGCTAAATTTTTGAGGTTAACTTGACGCGCCGCGTTTCGTGCGTGTTTTAGTTAGCGAATAAGAGCCAAGCCATTACATGACAAAAATACTTGTTCTAATTTGCTTATCGTACTTACTTGAAATTTTGTCTAACACTTCTTTGAGTGAGGTAAGCCTTTAGAAAACATGACAAAGCTTATATCAAACTTCAAAGAGTCAATGCAGCCTGAGGGATATTATAGTGTGTGTTAATTAAAACTTCAACCCCGGAGATTGAGGCCGCACTAAAAATAACTTAATTAACTTAACAATAACATAAAACGAGTAAATAAAGTTTTCTCGCCAGCCGCAGTTAAATAATGGGGTCGATTCTGTACCGCTATCTAAACGAAACTGAAACAAAGATTTAGGATCAGTCAGTTTTACAGACAATGTTGGTTATGGAAAGAGTTGTAAATAATTTAATGACGTCCGATTACTGTAGTTTGGAAAATGAAACAGCAGATAGACGTCTCTGTCAATGACAATTTAAAAGCTTGTATGATGACTATACAGGTTTATGCTTAAAGAATGTATAAATCCGAAAGGAGGCGGTTATACTCATCATTATGAAAAACTTGACCAACCCTGAAATAGTGAAAAAAAATCAGCTGTTCCATAGAAAACTGTCATTGACACTCGCCGACTAAATGTATTGAACAGCTGTTTTTTTTCGCGATTTCATTGTTGGCTCATAGTTTGTTGGTGGTTTGTTGTTCATAATAATGAGCACAATAATATTTTTTATATTCAACAGGGCCTCTTGGTGTTGGCTTCGGCTCCACCAATGCCTACCAAATGTCCGGGCTAGACCCGAGAATTTCATTAAATAAAGTACAATAATCTCTTCTTGGCTTAGTACAGTCTATATGTGTAACCATATATTATATTTTAGTAAAGAATATTAAAAAAAAAACATGAAGAAATATAAATAACATCATGAAAATTGCTACCAAACATTTGAAAATTTTCTGATAATATTCTTTTATATATTTACTGTTTTTTAATTTGCAAATTTGTATAAATACTAAGTCGAGAGCTTACTCACAATCAATTACAGAAAACAAAAATTTTACAATACAAGCGCTAGAATAGAGTACTCGAAAGGTGTTTGCGAACAGTTTTTTTTTTTGTAGGTACAAAATGAAATCGAAATAATTATTCAGAAAGTATAATTGCGGTTAAAGTCAATAAATAACTACTGCGGGTCTACAATCATCAATGAAATAAGTGTTTTGGTCCATAATCCAAACTTTTGGTCCAATTGGAACACAAGAAGTTTGTTAGGTAACATTGTTAAGGGCTGTTGTCCGCAATCAATCGATCCAATGCGCGAATGCCCTTTATTTCTGATACTGGTTCATTAGCAAGCTGCTGACGATCAACGCTCAAATTAAAATAAGGCATTGTTGCCAAGAACTAGGGTTTTTTTTTAAATAAAATAAGTGCCACAAAGAATTGCCTTCTGCCCGTCTCTAAGCTGTAATCGTCGCCTTATGATACCTGCAACACTAGCGATATTGTCAATGCTTTGCCATTCTGAAGACAAGATAGACACATTCTTTGAAACGTTCCTTGTTAAAAGCTTGGCAGGAAGACCTTTGGGCGATGGGGTTCTACTCCTTGCAAACCTGTATAAAAGAAAGGAGCGGAAAAACCATAAAAAAATATAGGATGAGCTTTTTGACGGTTTCGGGATGTGCGGTAGTGGAATTCCGACTCAGAAGGTTAAAAGCTCTACGGAGCATTCCCTGAAAAAGCAGTAATGTAATGAAATGAAATTTATTCACAGAAAATAAGGTCATACACTACTCTTAGGTAGAAAATTCAGAAGAAATTCCCGCCTCTTGGGAGGCTGAGTCGATTCAGCTTGTTGGTGAGCTTGTTAATAAATCACTACATTTGCAGATCTACGTTCAGTCACCAACTTGTCAGATGAACTCAGATGGTAAGCGAAAGTATTGCCGCAGATGGAGCACGTCGTTCTGGCAGAAAGCTTCAGCCTTGAAGATACATAGTATAGGTCTCAGTAAACAAGAAGAATAGTTCTATACAGTCTCTCCCGATCCCATACATGTTGCATGGGCTCTATAGATGAAACAATTTTTTATCGGTCTTTTGTAGATATGATAGCCTTGTGGTGTACGCGTCCGATTTACATACAGTAAGCGTGGATTCAAATTGCAATGATGAGCTTAAGTTGCCGGATAAAGCAAACATCGTGAGGAAACTAAAGCATGGTGGTAGATTAGTTTTGACTACTCAACTGGCTAGCTACCTTTAAAATTGGAAATTTTCCACCAAGTACCTGATAGTGAGTTCCGGCAGCCTCACTTGAGAGGCAGTTCTTATTTCTGGCTTCGGGTGTTTACAATCTTCAACCACATAATTATCTGGTGAGTTGTGATAAAAAGCTTAGCCTGTCAACAGTCAAAATTAACAAGACACTATTTCAACTCTAATCAGGGGAAGATAAATACTATGGGCCTCATTAGCAAGCTTAAAATCGCACAGCAAGCTATGGAGAGGGCTCTTCTTCTTCTTATGCTCGGGATTTTCTCTACGAAATCGAACCATATATGTAGTTCCTTAGACGAACAAAATTTACCGAAATAGCCCACCAGATTAGCAAGTTGAAGTGGCACTGGGCAGGACACATATTATTATGCTCGCGGTTTTCTCTACGAGATCGAACCGGAAATGAGGAGTTCCTTAGATGAACGAAATTTACTGACATAGTCCACCAAATTAGCAAGTTGAAGTGGCACTGGGAAGGGCACATAGCACGCGCGGAACAGATGGCCGATGAGGCCGAAAGGTTCTCGAATGGAAACCACGGACCGGTAAGCGCAGCGTAGGACGTCCACCCACAAGATGACAGACAACCCAAAAGAGACCACAGGAAAACGCTGGATGGCGGCTGCTTCCAACCGGCCCTTTTGGAAATCGATGGGAGAGGCTTCTGTCCAGCACTGGACGTCTTATGGCTGCAATGATGATGATGATGAAGTACTTCTGGGCTGGAGCTTTAGGAACATGAAAAAAAACACAATTTAAATAATTATCTTGTGAAATTGCTGCAATAATTTTACTTGTAGAAACAGCCCTTAAAGTTTACAAGACCTTACTCCGGCAATTCTCAACAAACTTCGTACAAATGTTGCAGATAAGCTCAGATTGAGAGTAATTTGTAACGCCGGAATCGACTGTTTTGTTTACTTTGAACCATTGATTTAAGTATTATTTCGTAGAGACCGGGCCAGTGAAACTTTTTCAAAGGTATCATCAACTCAGCGGTGAGCTCAAGTATATTGCTCACCAGTGGTGAACTAAGTCGCATGTTAACTTCTTTTGTAAGCGTTCGTTGTTTTTCAGAGCGATGCAACGTGGACAAATTTACCATCTAAGCAGTTACGACGTTGTCATCTAAACAATTTGTAATTTTTCGTTTTCTTGTGACGAATTAAGCTGGTTTTAAAACCTTTGAATATAATTTTTTTATGACACCATGAAGCGTAGTTGTTACTAAGCTTTAAAAATTAAATGATCCAAAGAAATTACGCGGACATACGATTTTTATAACGATAAGTAGGTACGATAACTTTTTAGGAAGAAAACCTCGCAATCAAATTTCGAAGGCGCTCCGCGTACTGAAGTCTCAATAGGCCTCCACAGGCCCTTGTAGAGGTACAAGTACAGGATGGCAAACTCTTCTTGAGTGAAATAGAAGGAGGCACGATCGTATTTTCTGAACAAAACCAATATTGCCCCGAGGAAAAATTTTGTTCAAGCATTTAGCCAGCTCTACACATAAGTTGGTCAGTGTAGTACCAGGCCTATACAACTTTGAGGGTAGTGAGTATGGGTGACTTCTCGAACACAAAAAAGATCTTGAACAAAGGCCGAGAAAATTATTCTAAAGACTCACGATGGCCATCAAAGTTTTGTAAAGAACGGTCTAGTGTGTGTTTTTATGTAAAAGTTGTCGTGGATTAATTTTATCACCAACTTGTCTGATGGTAAGTGACGAGGTCACCGGCGAGGATAGATTAAGAGGCTTATAAACCTTGCGCCTATTTTTCACCCTACATTGTAAATGTTTTTTTTTATATATCTGTTTTCGAAGAAAGTTTGATATCATCTTCGTCCGCCAGAAGAAGTCCAATATTGAACGCAGGCCTCCCTCTTATAGACCTCCACACTGAACAACAGCCTGCCATCTGCATCCACTGGATTCCCGCGACTCTCACGATGTCATCGGTCGTTTTAACGTGAGGCCTACCTAACCTACGTGGTTTCTACTCAAAAACCTTCCTTTCCCATCAGTTATCGGTTCTTCGAGTGATTTGGCCTGCCCATTACCACTACAATTTCAGTTAAGTAGGTCTGGTCCTTCGACGAATATTCTGGTTTCGGATTCTTTTTTCATAGCTCTCTCCATAACCCGCTATTTTTTTTTCAAAAGGTCAGCAATTATATTCCTTAATTATTAGAAACTAATGGTATAACTGTTGTTATAGCCTATACCATAATTAAAGAAAAAAATACTTTTCAACTCTTTACTGCATTATTTTGCGTGAAAATTAGGCGCGAAGTTAATTTTAGCATTGTATTTTTGGAACTTTTCGAAACAGTAGCCTAGTTTATCTTTTTGAAATTAAGATGCTCGAATTTAAACTGAATTGAACTTAAACCTTGTCTAGTCTTGTCTTATATTTAGTAAACCCAGCATTGTAAATAAAGGCACGTTCACAAATCCTGATATCGATCGGTATTACCAAGGACGATGTATTTACCAACACTTTGATTACCAGCTGTCAAAATTTGAAGTGAGTAGAGTAACCCACCTGTGTTCTAGCAGTAAAAACTAACATGATAGGTAATTACTTAAGCCCTGGTGACGCACCATCGTGATTTGGGTAACCATGAGTATAAATATCGAGCGGGGTACCACAGATTGAAATATAGTTACATGCGCCCGTTCGTACACAAGGCGACTCAAGTTACGCAAGTATCGGATACTCGGCTAAAAATAAGCTATTGCGACCAGCAGAATTATACAACGCGCTGCCGACTGATAAAACTGTCTATCTGTATGTCTGTCGATGTAGTCTCTTAAAATCGGAAACATTTATAGATGCTAGCACCACCACTATAGTCCGTTTCAAATAACATGGCACTTGACAACTACTATCTACTAACAGAGTAGTTATGACAACTAGTTTTTATAGTAGTGTAGTATCGTTAATCTTTAATTTAGTTTTGTGACCTCACATTCAATATTTACGAATCTCGTTACATTCTATCGTACTGTCAAACCACCTGTCAAGTGCCATGTTATGTGACAATAGCGACCAGCGACAGTAATCATAAACAAAAGTGGTCGCAAGTCACTGTCAATAAACGAATAGAGCTATTTTAATAGCAGCTTTTGTGTGGCAGTCCCTAGCTAGGTAATAAGCCTACAGATACTCAGTGAATCGAGTAAGTAATCTAATCTGGAATGCGCATGTGAAATCGAATTTCGATCCTACAATCAAGCCCTCTTTCCACGAAACAGAGAGTGTATTCGGTCATGCCTGCCGGAATGGGACAAAGTGTTCCTATAACATAATATTATCTGATTTGGACCGGATCTCTCTCTGATATTTCTGTTTACTATCTTGATCTTTAGCACCATTAAAATATGATATCCCACTAATATCATATATGTGAAAGTTTGGACGGATCGATGTTTGTTACGCAGAAACGGCTGGATGGATTTGGATGAAATTTGTAATATACATTGCTTATGTCCTGGATTAATATATAAACTACTTTTAATCATCATTATCACCGATTTTCACCACCACGCGGGTGAAACTGCGGGTCGCAGCTAGTGAATAATAAAAATATAGAAGTTGATTATTTAAATGAGCATTCTACTGGGTATAAGATCCTTGATGTAGTCAACATTTTATCGGTTTGTGTATGCGTGTGTTTATTCAAACGACTCGCCACAACTCGCCTTTGTTAATATATAGTTTGGATCTGCCTTTAAACGCGAGCTAGTACCGAAAAAAGTCTGCCAAAAACTGAAGGGGGCGAGGTAAACACGTATTGCACACACTGACATATTCTTACTAGTTCTACAAACGCACACTTCAATATTGAGCGCACACAACTGCAAATGATGTGATCAAATGGACTACCAAGGGGGGGGGGGGTGTAAATGCCAGAGGGGAAACAGTAGGTATAACGCTTCCATTTATTTATTTTTTCTGAACGCTACGCTATTCCAGCTAACAAGCTGCCTCTACGAGTGTCGCCTTGTGTACGCACGGTCCGCGGCACTACTCTACTCGGTCACTCGCCCTATTATCGATTTGCTACAACATTTAGACCATTGTCGTTGGGACTTTGTTTGTATTATGATCTTGGTATAAATAATAATTTGTATTTTAAATAAATTTACAATCAAGATATACATATCTATTTGTTCAATAGTTTGTCATAAAAAATATCGGAGTGGCTGTAGGAGGGCTGATGAGATACCTAAAGTAAAAAGATACAGAAAAAAAAAGCTTTCAGGGGCTTATTTATGCACTAGCAGCGCTTTATGGATTTACCCGCTTACTTACAGGAATTTTATATTTATAGGAAAAAAACATCATCCAAATCCGCGGGGAATTGCACATACGTAAAAATTAATTATTATATTTATTATTTATTCGCAATTATTTTCATTATTAGTTTTTTTTTTTACACAAACTTTCCCAGTTTTACATAATAAAAAAAATAAAAAATACTAATAATACTTTTGCTAATCGATCCATCGTTTTTTTACATGGCTACTGCTCTTTGTGTTTGGGAGAAATTTAGTCATCAATACATATTTTTAGTACTTATTCTTGGTAAATTTGTTCTGTTATAACATTGTTTATGTATAAGGTAAAATTAGAAATAATTAATAAAACTTAAAATTAAAACTTAATAAAATAATTATTAAAACTTTTTATTTCAATTATGGAACCTTCTTAGATGAATGAACGTGTAGATCAAGGATGTTACAAAAACATAGGCCTTACCACCTCTTTGGTGATTCAATCCAATGTATTTTATTATATGTTAGCATTAATAGTTGAAGATCAACATTTATGGACTCCCATTTAAAGGGTAATGACTACTTACCTGATCTCCAAGCGAACAACGAACGTTCGTAAAAATGTTGCAAGCTATGTCAGAATAAAAGTAATAGCCATGGGTCCTAATTATTTGTGATTACCTCATAAAAAGCTGATCATAAATGGAGCCCATCAACAAAAACAAAATTAAAATTAGTTCAAAAATAAATTAGTTATAAGTATTTTAATTTAAAACAAGACCGTAAGCGCAGTAGGTATAGCAAGATATGACATAAAGCCCCTCGCGGCCATACAAAAGTTATACTAACACACGTTTTGCAGGAAAGGTATAGAGCATCCCCTCTCAATCCCCATTAAAAACTTTAAACGCTTATATCTTAGAAATGTATCAGCCAATTTAAGTATTTAACCTTCGCTAAGCCTGTTATTTGTAGTAAAATGAAACACCGGACAACTAGCCTACTGTTATAGTTGAAAGACGAAAAAATTTATTCATAAAAAAAACTAAAAAACACATTGTCATCGGTTCTTGATAAGTGTGCAAAATTTCTATTTAATTAGAAGTTGAAAATCAAGTTCAAAGATTCCGATACATACATACATACCAAGCTAATAATAATGTGCTGTGTGCGTGTTAAAAAGCACGCACACAGCACAATTTTTAAATTTCGGGTCTTCAATTATATTCTAGTAAAGTTACATTGTTTTCTTTTATGACGTAGGTGGCAAACAAGCTCACGGGCCGCAGCGATGGTGGTAATCGATTACATATGTACCTATAACACCAGAGGCTATATTGAATGAATTATTAAAAATGTAAGGTTATATTGAATCCATTTGGTAGAGAGCAGTCTTCGGCAACCTAAATCCACAACCACAATCCCATTCGCCCATTTCACGTCCAAACAGAACATAAAACAGAAACGTAATTTTACAACCAATTAAAACTTCAAGCCAGGAATGAGCCCGGCGTGTGTCTAAAGTCTGTGAATGATGCGGGTATGGATGAGGTGAGTGTTCCTGAGTAGGGCAATAATTTGTACCAACCTACCCCAAGGCACTGAGCAGACAAATGTGTTAACTATTCGTAGGTAACCACTTCAACCTCCCAGGTATACTTATTACCTACATAACACTTGTTACTCTTCACTTAAGGTACTAGGTAAAGGTACTTTAAAAGAAATTAGTTCTAAAAAGTATCTCCTATATTGTTCGAAGGTAGTGTTTGCAAAACATTGGAATATTATTTGTTTTTCTAAACGGCAAGTGCCTTTAACCAAGGATGGATGGTACTTGTCGATGCTTTAACTAAACAGAGCACAAGCTAACACTATAAAAACAGTTAAAAGTTATATACCGTTGAAGGTCTGAAGATCCAACTATCAGTTAACAGCGTACTCAGCATGCTGGCGGCATTACCACGCTGAATGGCATGTACGTTGAGCCAGATACATGCACGCCAGCATTTTGGTAACGCGTTGCAAAGATTTTTGAAAATTAATTGAGCTGCCGGTCTCCATGCCCAAACGCCTCAAATATGTAACCACTGTCTATGTTAGCATATTTGCTCCGCTTGTGCTGCTCCACGAATTGGCAGCCGCACAAGCCCTACCTTGTGTCTCAGGAAGATATAACGGCGCCAAAGTATCAAATAGTTAATTGTTTTTATTTTTCACAAACATATATTTAAAATGTGAAAATCTCCCAACGTATAAAAAACTCCTTTAAACAATTCAAATCCAATTATTGCTCATTAAAATTTTGCTAATAATTTAATACATATTAGCCAAACAGGCCAATTTTAAAATATAGGCATCTGAGCAATAAATTTTTTAATTAGTCATAATTATTGTATATAAATCTTTCAAATATAAAAGTTATATTTCTACTGTACACAATAATAATTGTAATAATGGTTAATAAACAATTTTGAATTTGAATCTGCTTTAGCGATACATTATTACATCTATCCAATGTACAAAACCCCAGGATTAATTGTATTCAGAATAGGGATTATAACTCATAAACGGCTGATAAAATGTTGATGAAATATACATACATGCATACACAGACATACACACATAATATCTTGCCCCAAACGCATAACTTATACCTTTTTCGTTCCGTCGTGGGTTTGTCATGTTTCTTTGAGGAATATCGTGGGTAAAAATGGCAAAGAACGGGTGCCTTTCCTTTCCTGTCGCAGCATCATGTAAAGTGCAAAACACAATGGTAGAACCCCTACCTCTACCACGTACTTATTTCTATCTCAACATCACATTCCATATTCGTGATATGTCACTCTTACACGACGTTACTTAATGCTACACAACTGTCACTGTCAAAATGTAAAGTTTCTATTGTTAGCATAGATATAAAGCTAAGGCTAACCCATGGACGTAATATATCTGCCTTAAGGTATACTATACGTCCATTCTAACACCACTTACTTTTTTTAGATTTGTTAGTACCTATTACAAAGTTTTTAATAGAAAGTTTTGTACCCTGCAGTCTACTTAAAATAGCATCAAAAATTTGATTGCATATAACTTCTGCAATATGCCAGTGAAGGACTTTTACTTCGGCATAACAAAGTTGGAACGACTCTTATATTAAAACTGCTGTTAAGAGCACCTGCAAATGAAAACAAAAAGGTTACATTTAGCAGCTGTACTTTTTTCACAACTTGAATTCACCACCCTTACGCTGAGCCTTATAATAATTTAACTTTAGTCAATAAATGTTTTCTTATTTATTAATTTTTATCGCTAATAAGTCCGCCGCGTTGGTTTGACTACCACCAACACGCCTGTTGGTAAGAGACGATGTAGTAAAACTCCGGTTTTGACCATTCTTGTTCTGAAATGGTGGAAAATCACACTACACTATTTCCATTTTTATATTTGCTCTGACAGCTCCAATAATATTGTAAAAAGTAGAATGAAAACCCCGAATTCTGATCACTTTCGCTACGATTTTGAACGTAAGACTGTAGCAGGTATTCGTGCGATATAATAGTGAAATATTAAAAGTTTTTTTTCGCTTACAATATTATTGCAGCTGTCGGAAGATTGGTTTGCTCTGTAGCTGTGTTTACGTATCTTCTTTGTAGAAGGCTACCTCTACTTATTCCATATTCCACGTGGTGTAAGCTATTACACCCTGCATTAACACATAACGCTAGGCATTTTTTATCCTTGACAATTGACGATTCCTGAAGTATAGCGGATAAAACCGCCGGACGCTGCTAGTTTTAAAAAAATCGCCTGATGTCGATGATGCGGTCTACGATGGATCACGCTTGTCTAGATGAAACCAATTCACTCTTGACTTGAAGACACCCAGATTGTAACTATCAGGGACCACCCATTCAGGTAGCGTATTCCACAAATGTATCATATAACTAATTAATAAATCTTAATCTTATAACTAATTAAGTAATTAATTATAAATGTATCTTATAACTATAAAATTTAATACGTGCACATTTTTTTAACAAATCTTAAAGTAATGACTATAGGTAAGTACGAATTCGTTCGAGAAAATTCAGTTCCCCAGAGGAACGAATGGCAGAGAACGTTGCGAAAAGTTTTCCCTCAAAGGTTTGCTAGTAATAATGTAACAGTTAATTCTAATTTCAAATAAGGAATATTATAGTAAAGATATTTATTTTTTTATATAAATATTAAATATTATTAAAAAAAGTATTATATTTTTCCCATGATAAAAGACGTGATTTTCTTCAAACGGTTGATCAGATTTTCTAAAATCATAGCTTAAGAACACTCTTGACCAAGTCACTTTTTAAACAACAAAAACTAATTCAAAATTGGTTCAGCCATTTGGAAGCTACGATTCCAAAGACAGCGTGGGGATTATGGCAACACCACCCCTGTTTATGAGGGAGGCCTTGTCCAACAGTGGACGTTAATTGGCTGATGATGTGATGCCAAAGACAGATACGCACACACAGATACACACGTTAAACTTTTAGCACCCCTCTCTTTACGTCGGAGGTTAAATAATTATCAATAAAAAAATCGACTTCATCAGAACTGGACATTGAAATGGGACCAAACGGGAAGTACCAACTTTCAAATAAAAAATAATCATCAAAATCGGTTTACCCATTCAAAAGTTATGCGGTAACAAACATAAAAAAACAGTCGATTTAATAACCTCCCTTTTTGGGAGTTAGTTAAAAAACGACATCATTTCTTCTCCATCGTCCTTCATGTTGTTCCGAATCATTGAATCAAGAAACAAAACGGCGTCGCACCATCCATCATGCAGGAACAAAAGAAACCTTGATTTATTTAGCGGACTCCATATGGGATAGCAAGAAAAATCAACACAATTCCCAGTTATTGCTCAACGCTGCTTATTGTTTTGTACGTGACGCGTAATTCTTCTTGGGGCACTTTTATGACTGTTTATCGCTAAGTAAGCAAATGATGGCAATAGCTTTATTTAATTTTGTGATGTATAAATCTGCGATGTATTAAAAAAACTAAATTAGTTTTTTGAAGTGAAAACTTCTAGAGCACTTTTTGGGTGATCAAAAATCATGGAACTCGCGCCATCGTAAACGCTGTATTGTGTATTTTAAAATACCGCCATCTCTTGTAGAATTGGTGAATTACTACTTAAGTTTTCACTTCTGACTTTTTTTTTTTTTGTGACTAGTCACCTACCTACCTATGTAGACTTGGTCTAGACCGCGAATTACTTTGACTCTGACTGTCACTATGACTTGTTTGGCGTTATCAAATTGAATACCTTGTAACCTTTGTATTATTACGACATAAGGGCACTGTATTCATTGGACACGAAATGAATAAATAAGAAATACTAACCCGATATCCTATAGGAACCACAGAATTTACCGGGATAAAAATCTTTCTTTTATACACATCGTTAATCCAGGGCTCGGCAGGGCTAATATGCTATCTCCAAACCAAATTTCGTTAAAATCCGTCCAGATGTTATGGACTTGAGTAGGTATACGGACAGATATACCTACTCAAGTCACGATAGGTACACACACACAAACTTGCATTTATATTTTAGTGCGATATGGCTTTTTATTTAGAAATACACTCGAATTATTTTTAAGAGTTGCTAAACTTTTAATAATGTAACAGTAAAGTTACGATATTCATTTGTGATATAAATTGAACACCGTAACTTTACTGTCCATAACAGTTATATTCTTGGGGAGAAGAGGCCATTTCCGCATAAACATGGAGAGATAGTAAAATGTTATGGTATGACACACGTCGGTGATATATTGCATTTATTGACACATAACCACACAGTCAATAAGCGCAGTAAGTAACATTTACACAAACTTTGATTTTGTCATCTGTCATACGTCACGGAGCGAGTGCGCGCGCGCGCACTGGGAGGTGAGGAGCAACGTAAGGTCGACACCAGGTGCATGACGCATGATAGTTGGCGTCTTTCCCACTAGATGGCTCTGTCAGTATCATTCACTCAGTCAACAGTACTACTTTTCACCTCTTGATCCTCATCAGTTCAGTTTAGTTCGATAGTACCAAATTTTTGTATTGTCATCCGAATTACATATACAATACTTTCAGTTTCAAATCGATACGACAAATAGAAGTACGACAAGATTAAATTACATTGTTAGTGTAATGACCAAAAAAAAAATGACCGCTGTCAACATAAGTTCATTTTTTCATAGCTGTGATTTTTAAATCATTTTCTCCATAAATTACGAGCAAAATCAACAAAATATTCCTTTACATAAAGAAAATACAGATAATAGTTAATTGTACAATAAAAAAATCAAACAAAATAAACCAAAATGAAAAAACTACGAAAAAAATATTACGTTGCCATGACATCTGTCACAATCTACAATAATAGAAAATGGGAAAATGTTTAAATAATATAGAAAATGATCACACGGTCTCAAAGAAAAAAGAACACAGCGGATACTAGCGCACACCCTCCAGCACCGCCCGCCTCGTCGTCGTCTCCGAGCACCTCGTCGGGTGAGGATGATTTCCACACCACCCGCGAGACCAGCGGCTCGTCGAGCGACGCGAGCGGGCTCGGGAACCCGCCGCCACGTCCACCTGCGCGACGAGGACGTCCCCCGCTGCCGGCACGCTTGGGGCCTGTGGGGCATTCTGCCTCACGCCCGGCCCCCGCTACCGGTGGTGTAGTGCGTCGCATGCGATGGACCTCAAGTACAAATGAGAACTGCATGCGCGCATATTACAGGGCTACAGAGGGGGGAACTAACCTGTCAGCTTACCGTGTTAGGATGCTCCCTTTGTTTCAGGCCCTTGAACCAACTGTTGCCGTATCCGCCCAGCGACTATCGGATCAAGTGCGGGCTATCCACCGTTGCAAGATGTTGGATCAGTCTGTGCTTGATCGGCTCCGCCTGGAGGAACTACGCACTCGTCCGACTCCTGCCTCGGCGCGGAACCCGCCCATCGCGTCGTCTGCCCTGACATTGGCGTCAATGCCGGCGTCGGTGGCGACACTAGCGACACCGGCTGATCCCGTAGTCGACGTGGGAGATTTGGCGAGTGATAGTGTCTCCGACCAGGTGAGAGAGCAACTGAGGGGGGCTTTGGAAGACGCGATCTCCCAGTATCGGTTTGCACCCGACTCTAGGCCGCGACTACCACGTTTGCCCACCCATAGACGCAATTTGGCTTTAATGGGAGCCCTGAATGCTTTGCTAGCTCCATATTTGCGGGCTAGTGAAGATTTAGTTGATACCCACTCGATCATGTACTGCGGGGCCATCGCGGCGTGTCGCGTTGCACGTGTTAAGTTTCCGGACACTAACCGTGCATCGCGAACCGCCGGGGGGGTGCCCGCATGGCAAGTGCGGATCGAGCGGCGTATCACCTCGTTCAGGACTCTCATTGCAAAGCTAATCTGCTTCAGCCGGGGGAATAATCGCCCCCGAGTCATGCGTTTCGTGACACAGGCATTCGCTGGGACCGGTATTAGGCCCCACGACTACCTAGCCAAAGTCACGGAACGTATTGACTATCTGAAGCAGAAAGTCTATGCATGGGCAAACCGTATTCGCCGCTACAGAGAACGTGTAGATAGATATTGGCAAAATCGCCTCTTCCAAAGTGACCAGAGGAAGGTGTACCGAGGCTGGGAAGGAACTGAGCAACGTGTGAGCGACGGGCAGCTACCAGATGCAAGCGCTATGATTAATTTCTGGCGCAGCATCTGGTCGGTGCCCGTCGAGCACACGGAGGGTGATTGGATGCGTGTTGTCGAGCGCGAATGTGAGTCCATCGAACCCATGGGGTCTATTTTAATAGACTCCGTAGACATTAGTTGTGCGATCCGTACGGCACAGAACTGGAAAACTCCTGGGCCGGACGGGTTGCACAACTTCTGGATAAAGTGGATTCGATGCTCACATGACCGCTTGGCGACCCAATTTCAAGAAGCCCTTGAGCTCGGCACCCTTCCTAGCTTCCTTACCATCGGTGTCACCTTCCTGCTCCACAAGTCCGGTAGTACCACGGAACCCAAGAACTACAGACCCATCACGTGCTTGCCTACCATCTACAAGCTCCTTACATCCATTTTGAGAAATAAAATTAATGCGCACATTGTCGCGAACAACGTTTTGGCCCACGCTCAAAATGGATGTAGGGTTGGGTCCCGTGGTACTAAGGAGCTCCTCCTCATCGACACGGCCATTAGCCAACAAGTCCGGCGAAGCAGAGGAGCCCTCTCCGCTGCCTGGATTGACTATAAGAAGGCCTATGATTCGGTGCCTCATTCATGGCTAGAGAGGGTTTTAGATTTGTATAAAATTGATACAACTCTAAAATCATTCTTAGGCGCATGTATGGGGCAGTGGACCACAGTTCTTCGTCAACCAGGCGGGGGAGATGGCTCTTCTGTCCCGCAGGACTTAATAAGGATTGAGCGAGGCATCTTTCAGGGTGACAGTTTTAGTCCATTGTGGTTTTGCCTAGCTCTGAACCCTCTCAGCACTTTGCTGAGAGATTCTGGACTAGGCTATCGGCTTCGAAGAGATGGTCAAGTCATCTCCCACCTGTTGTACATGGACGATCTCAAGCTGTTTACACCGAAACGCCAAGACTTGGTGGAGCTGCTAAAAATCACCGAGGTTTTTAGCAGCGCCATCAGGATGGAATTCGGTGTAGATAAGTGTGCGGTCATGCATGTGCAACGGGGGAAAGTTGTAGATTCCCCGAATTTACAGCTTTCTGAGAGGATGACTCACAGGTCTCTCTCTGAGGCCGAGACCTACAAGTACCTCGGTATGTCAGAGTCGTTGGGTGTATCGGTAGAGGACATCAAGAAATCGGTGAAGGAGCGCTTCTTTTGTCGCCTGACCAAAGTACTTAATAGTCTTTTGTCTGGTGGCAACAAGGTGCGTGCCTTCAACGGTTGGGTGATGCCTTTACTGATATACTCCTTTGGCATATTGAGGTGGACTCAAACTGAGCTGGACGCCCTGGACAGAAGGGTCCGTCAACTGCTCACATCACATCGCATGCTACACCCACGCTCGTCTGTTATGAGACTGTACATTCCACGGAAGTGGGGGGGGTCGAGGCTTTTTAAATGCCAAGAACCTACACAACCGTGAGGTGTGCAGTCTCAGGGATTTTTTCCGTAACAGTGAGAGTGGGATGCATCGCGATGTTGTGGCTGTTGACAGGGGCCTCACGCCGCTCTCCTTGGCAAACGAGAACTGGCGCAAACCATCGGTGCTAAGCATCGAGGATCGCAAGGACGTATGGAAAGGCAAGGAGCTGCACGGGCGGTTCTATCGGGTCTTAACAGGGCCCGATGTGAACCTGCTTGCGTCGGTGAACTGGTTACGTTTCGGGGACCTCTTTGGGGAAACCGAGGGGTTTGCCTGTGCGATTGCGGATGAAGTTATCAAGACCAACAACTACCGGAAATATATCATGAAGGACGGTACGGTCGACATCTGTCGGGCATGCCACCGTCCTGGAGAGTCTCTCCGACATATCATCTCCGGTTGTTCGCATCTTGCTAACGGCGAGTACTTGCACAGGCACAACCAAGTAGCCAGGATCATCCACCAGCAACTTGCCCTTCGATACGGCCTTGTCGAGTCTGAAGTGCCGTACTATAAGTACGCACCAGCACCAGTTCTCGAGAATGGTCGTGCTTTGCTCTACTGGGACCGGTCTATCATCACGGACAGGACTATTGTCGCCAATAAGCCTGATATCGTGATGGTCGACCGGTCCCAGCGCCGGGCAGTGCTCGTCGACATCACCATCCCACATGACGAGAACCTCGTGAAGGCCGAGAAGGACAAACTCAGCAAGTACCTTGACTTGGCTCACGAGGTTACCGCCATGTGGGATGTTGACTCGACGATCATTGTCCCGATAGTTGTTTCGGTTAACGGCCTTGTAGCGAAGAGCCTCGACCACCACCTTAAGAGGCTCTCGCTAGACTGTTGGGTCAGGGGTCAGATTCAGAGGGCGGTAATCCTTGACACGGCGCGCATTGTCAGGAGGTTCCTCACTCTGCAGCCCTAACCACCGGTAGCTTGGGCCCTGCCCCGCTGCTGGCGGCACCCTAGGTTTAAGTTTTTTTATAATATTTTGTTTTTATAAAAATATTGTAAACAAACTTAGATTTAAGAAAACAAATAAATACGTGAAATAATAATAATAAATCTTTATTAGAGCAAAAAACAGTAAAACATTTAATACAATAGTGATTATTACAGCTATAGGTTCACATGGTGTTGGTGTTTATTTATAAGGTTACTACCAGCTATAACTATCCTTTACATTTTTTATTTTATTGTTATAGGCACACTATTGTATTGGTTTTCGTGAACCCTGTATCCCACACTAGGAGGTCTCCTGTGAATTACAAGTGAGACTAATATAAAACGTGTGAAAAAGTAAAGTACTAATTTAATAAAGACGCGATAAAATCCGCTATAAGAATTGTAAAAACGTTGAGAGCGCTAGGCAAAGTGGCAGCCCAAGTTGAAATGGCTTGACCAGACGCCATGGACTTCTTTTGCAGCATTTGAACCCAGCAAGCCCTATAAACCGTAAGGGACATGGAATTTGCCTAGCAGTTGGCAGTAATAATGAAGCCTGTTTTTGGAGAGTATAAATCTTGTAAGTCTGTGTGAAACCAGAATAGTCCCACTCTCTACCACAGGTCTCTACCGTAAATTTGCTGTGTTTACATCTACCCTATATTTTATAGGGGCTATCAGTCCGACCCAATCGGTACATTTAGGGACGTAACGTGTAAACGGTCGGGGTTTACGCAAATTACAAGCTTTTATTTTCATTCATAAAAATATACGGCCTTATGAAATGGGAATAATCTTCTTCATGTGAACAGATAAAGTCTGATGAAGTGTTTGAGCAGAACTATGTTTTCTTTTTATGTTTGCTTCATCGATAGTGAACAAGAAACTTATAGTTATATGATTATTTACGGGATATTTAACATGGTAAGGTTATAAATGGATATTGTGAAAGACTACGCTTAAATCTCAGAAATGAAATCAGGATTAGATATTTGAGGATTTATTATAATATTACAATAATGTCCTATTTGCTTTACATATCGATATCAAGTGCCAGTCTTAAATTGAACTGACAATTATCTATTGGTGATGAGCATCTGTCAAGGTCAATGTTACCGTTTGAAACGTCATTACTATTGTATCTGTCAACAGTCAACAGATGCTCGTCACCACAGAACATAAATACTTTTACATTGTGGTTCATATTAATATTGAATACAAATGATTATAAACTCGTAATTATGGTAATAGTCTTACAATTGGGAGCTCCATTCACAACGTTACCACGGTAAATATCCCGTAAATAATCATATAACTGTAGTTAACAACCGTGATAGTTTATAACAAAGAATCTTATTCCTAAGCGGGAACGTGCAATGAAATGCAATTTTAAGCTGATGATCGAAGAGCTGTCTTTTACTTTCATAAAATCGCGACGGTATCATCAAATTAGGACGTTGCTTTACAACGTATTAAGCCATTCCTGCCAGAAAGAGAAAAGTGCTCCCAGATTTGCTATCTTGTTTGGACCGGTTTTATCTCTGATATTCAAAATTAGATAACCTTAGCCGTTTAGGCGGTAGCCTCTAAACGGTTTAATGGATTTCGACATGTGAGGTGTCATTTGAATCGTTTAAGGTAGATAATATTGAATTGACATGAATGTATAATAGTTTATTTAAATTTAATTTTTATTTAGTTTTTTAATGTATGACTCGTTACACGCCTTGGCGTAGCTGTAAGTGTGACGAGTATTTGTCTATAAATAAATAAGGGACAAGAATTCAAGATCACGTCCGCGAAAAAAAAACATGGGAAAAATAGTAAGTAAACTTTGCTAAATAGGTCAATATTAGCTTCATTATGTAGGGCTCACTCAGCAGATTTTAACAATATATAACACTGAGATAAAGCGGTATGAAAGGGCTCTGTATCTACTACAGGTAAGTATGTATATGTATAGGTACACAACGCGTCGCTGTTACTTTTCATTTACACAGAAAAGAGAAAAAAAAAAGACGGTGGTTACTTCCTACCTACCTAGTATTTATACAATGCAGTCTGGTTATATATCTACACTTATATAATATAATCTACACTAATATTATAAAGAGGAAAGATTTGTACCTATTTTTGTATGTTTGTATGTTTGTAATGAATAGGCTCCGAAACTACTGAACCGATTTGAAAAATTCTTTCACTGTTGGGAAGCTACACTATCCCCGGGTGACATAGGCTATATTATATTTTGTAGCGAGGCCGAAGGCCGAGCTTACACTCGTGCGAAGCCGGGGCGGACGGCTAGTGTTTTAATAATTTAAGTTTTTATCTTTATAAGTGTACATGCACAGCAAGTCGCTTGCTGGTTGCTAGTTTTTGCTGTTGTTTGCCATGGTAAGGCTTTAACAGTTTAATGCTGCCCAGAAATTGTTATTTCAACATAATATCAACGTTCTGTGTGGCAATGTTCTTCGTAACCCGTGATGTATTCGATGGTAAATTATTTTTATGCATTGCAATATCAATTAAAACATTTCCTTTTAATACGGAACGTAGTAGCATAATGTTGACAATTTTAGTTTAATTATTTTAAATTTCAATTGTAATTATTATTATTAATGTAATGTGACTAGCTACTATTATTCTTTTCTATTATTATTTGGTGATTTGTATGAGTCTATGTTACTTGAAATAAATGATTATTATTATTATAGTCATATTTGCACACTACTGCTTACGGTTTAATAACTAGCAAAGAGATGGCTTTTATATATTTTTACCGACTTCCAAGAAGGACGAGGTTCTCGATTCGATTGTTTTTTTTTATGTTTGTTACCTCAGAACTTTCAACTGGGTGAACCGATTTTGATGATTATTTTTTTATTTGAAAGCTGGTGCTTCCCGTGTGGTTTCATTTTAATTTGGTCCAGTTCTGTCATTTTTATGAAGTCAGTTTTTTATATTGATATACAAACAGAAGTGTGTTTTTTTTAAACTACAAATTTTAATCAAGCGCAAGTACACGTTTTATTATAGTTGCAAATATTTAACATTTTGTTTCCATTAAAATATTGCCATCCTGTTAGGGCAATTTCTAACGAACAAAGTTTTATTTTAATTAATTTTCGAACAACCTTTACGACCCCGATTGAAAATTACACGTAAATTGTAAAAGTTTTCAGATTGACATTTTACTGTACGATTAGCATACGGATTCAATTTAGTTCAAAAACACGTTTATCTATATTTTGGACATTATTTCACACATGGACATCTGACCCCAAACTAAGCAAAGCTTGTAATATGGCTGCCAGAGACAGATATACCCACTTTTTTATACATACTTATATAGATATTAACACCCAGACATAGAACAACCACAAATGTTCATCACGTGAATGTTTGCCCTAGGTGGGAATCGAATCCACGCTCCCAAGCGCAGACGGCAGGTTCACTACCAACTGAGCCACCGGGGCAGACAACTTCAACCTGCTCATGTTTGCTCCGGTGTCACGCGCTTTGACGTTGCTCAATCTGGTCTCAGAAGGGACAGATATTTTTACTTGTGGGCTAGCAGAGTTCACAGAAACGGTTCACAAAATTTGTGAAAAATATTCTTTAAGGGAAATCTATGGTTGATGCAATTTTGTTATTTTTAAATTAGAATAGTTTATATTTGTTTAAGTTGTTATAGCACCGCTTTAGTGTATCTGTTATGGTGTTATAAGTGTTTTTTAATAATAAAGAAATAAATAAATAAAACGTTTAGTTAACGGCAATGTACAATTTTTTAAATGTACAGCTAGCCCTGTATAATATAAAAGAGAACTCCTAATATATAACCTATGCCTAAATAATAAAGAACTAAGCTCACCTGCACTGCACAATGTTACCACAGCTTTCCAGGTCAACTGCAGCTTAATAGAATTAAAGTTTCACTTGTTCGCAATAGCTTGTACAGGGTTAAAGTTATATGATTATTTACGGGATATTTACCGTGGTAAGGTTGTGGAAGGAGCTCCCGATATTTCGGCGCAGTTACATACACCATGTTCACGGGAAGACTGAAGAATGCGGTTGGTGAAAAAGTTCAAAGTTAGGTACAGACAAAACGATCTACCCTCTTTCTTAGTCTTTTGCTACGGTTATCACTGGAACTCGAACCTAAGTCTCTACAAAACACACTCACTGCGTATAGTATTTTGAACACATTTTGAACGCGGACTTTTATTTTTAAGGCAATCTAATACTGGATTCCACGCACTAGCGAGTTGAAAACCATCACCTCGATTGAAATTCTGGCATTTCGAGATTTCAATAGTTTCCTTTACCAGCCTTGGTATGTAGTGACGCTCGGTGGACAGGATTTCGGGATTATGAAATTCAATCCAGTGGTTAGGACCCGCGTCCAGCAGATGCTCAGATATAGATGCTATGGCAGATTTGTGTCTCTCATTATTTTTGACTGCCTTAATGTGTTCCTTGATGCGGCATGAGACAGTTCGCTTCGTTTGTCCTGTGTACGAAATTCCGCAGCTGCAGTTGATTTTGTACACCCCGGGATGCTGAAATGGAATCGTGTCCTTGGGGGAAAGCAGACATTGCGCAATTCTCTTATAAGGAGTAAATATGGTCTTGATAGCATATTTGTCAAGAATACGACCTATTTTATCAGTGACTCCTTTTAATTATGGCAAAAAGTCGGCTGTCGTTCCACCTTTGGTTTCATCTGTTTCTTCTTCGGCTTGGTCTTACCGATCTGAGCCTTGTAACCATTTCTGCGTAACACAAGTTGTACGTGGGATAGTTCCTCGTCAAGGTGTACAGCATCGCACAGATCATAGGCCCGATTCGTTTGTGAACTGACCACAGAATTAAGATGCCGGGGATGAAAACAGTGTTTGTACAAGGTTATTTTCATTATACTAAAATCCTTTCGAAAGCAGCTTCCCTACAATTATCCCCTCCCACAACTTCTTACAAAACTTAAAAGCCGTCACAAAAGTATTGACGAAAAAAAGCAACGAAACCTAAATTTTTTAAGTTCTACTTCTATCAATGAGAAAGATGTATAGGAAATTCAATTTATGTAAGAAATAGATCTGTATTTTTAATTGAAACTAACGGCTTCAAATTTTGGAAAACAATATTTTATCTTATTACATCCAATTTACAAAAGTAGTTTCTGTAAAACTCTCGGAGGGAAATTTTGTGAGTGGATTTTGTTAAATTACTGACAGAAATTAAACAATTTTAATGTTATGGTTGGTTGTCTTGATAAACTTATTATTTGGCATAACTTATATTTTTTGGTAACTTCTTATTCGTTTGGTTACTTATTCTTGCTTTATTATTTTGTTCAAGCCCGATAATCCAAATATATAATAATTAATATATTCACCTAAAAAATATATTTTGTCAGTACAAGCGTTGATTTAGTAAACCAAATTCGTTGGGTACAAGAGTCGACTCCTATGCTGTCAGGGTCCCATTCCTTACCAAATGTAACCACATAATGTAATTGTTATTTAGAGGCGCTACTTAAATATATATTATTTTGTTTTGATATGGAATAATAACTGGCTAAGAGCGTGTCGAGATACGCATATGGTAGGGTTCCGTAACCAAAGCCATATAATTGTAGTCATAGTTTAGAAATTGATAGTTATAGAAAAATTCGAACGAACAAAGCTCTGTGGACTTAGCCAAATTTCAGAGCTGTATCATCCCGACATAGCATATAATTTTTATAGTTCAAACATATAGAAAACTGATTGAGAAACATTATTTAAGATTATTTAGCAAAAAGGTCAATGACCTTTGAGCTAGAATGCCTTGAATTTATTACAGTTTTATCGCTGTTACTCAAAAGTCATAATCAGATAATGTTCAAAAAGGTTTTAAATATGACCTATCCATATTGCAAGTTACAAGTTTATATGTCTTATTAATTATAGTTTAGAATTGCAGAGGGGGAAGTGCAACTTTTCACATGTACCAGAGCCACCCCTAAAATGCAATATTATATATTTTTTATACTCTTATAATTGAGATCCATATTCAACTATCATTTTGCAAAGTTTCATGGACTTATCTATGATTAATTATAGAAGTTTGAAGGTTCTAAAAAAATCGGACGGACGGACAGAACGAATTTATAAGGGTTCCTTGTCGGGCAACGGAACCCTAAAAACGGCGATGTCAAGTTGTGTTCAAAGTCATGAAACTACAGTTTTATGTTTATATAGGAAGTACGGAGGTACTTTGTCTGAAAACAGGATATCGCAAGCTATGCTTTTAACTGCTCGTTAAAATGGTACTTATTCCATTTTATGGAGCTTGCAAAGTTGCAGCACATTGCATAGACACATATTTTTGGGAGGTGTTTCTCTACTCCTTTTCTGCTCGAACTGCATCATTATTAAGTAAGTCATTAGATACATTTATTTTATACCCTAATAGCTGCTGTTTTACTCGCGTGGGCATTCCCTCGTGAATCGTACATTTTTCCAGGACATAATATGTCACACTCCGGCCCTCCAACAATATCTATGCAAAAAATCACCTCGATCAGTTACTCTGTTACTACGTTTTGAAAGGGAAATTAAGAAACAAAAACAAATAATAATATTCGCATATGTATAATATTAAAGTATTAGACTAGATAAAGACATTAAAATTAATATATTTTTATATTAAAGTGGCTTTCTTTGTAAAAGCCTTGGTGAATAAAGAAGAAAAACGGTCCTTTTTCTCAGCGACAGCGTCGTCTAAAAGCAGTCTCTTGTAATGGCATCTTGTTGCAGTAAAAACTTTTTGTTTCACGGAAGAAAATGCTGGGAAAATTAGCCACGATTCTTTAACCTTTGAAAGTATGATAGTAAAATATTATCACATTTCTAATAAATACTATAGAAACGAAAGAAAACTAAGAAGTCCTTCAGAGTAATACTAACTAGAAATAGCCATTTATAATGACGCGGCGCAACAGAAAATTTGTAAGTTATTATTTTGGGCGTGTTTTTAACTGAATCTACACGGTCAGTTTTTTTGTATGTGTTTACGCAATGTCTTTTATTGGTGTATATATGTATTGCTCCGCCATTTGGAAACCGATTTTCGAGTCTTACGTGATGCTCTCGAGGTGGTCCCATAAAAATATCAGTGACTTCGGCTCAGTAGTAATAAATGTAACTAGCCAGGAGCGTGTCGAGACACGCATATGGTAGGGTTCCGTAACCAAAGCCATATAATTGTAGTCATAGTTCAGAAATTGATGGTTATAGAGAAACGCGAACGAACGAAGCTCAGTGGACAGCCAAATTTCAGAGATGTATCACCCCGATATAGCATAATTGTATACTTTTTATCTATAGTTTAACCATAGAGAACCCTGATTGAGAAACATTCTTTGTTTAGATCATTTTACAAAAAGGTCAATGACCTGTGAGCTAGAACGCCTTGAGTTTATTGCAGTTTTATCACTGTTACCTACTCGAAAAATTATAATCAGATAATGTTAGAAATAATTTTGAATTAAGGTTTTAAATATTAACGGGGCAAGTGCCTTTATTAACTAAACAAAATACTAGCTAAAACTAATACTAAATAAACAGTAAGACTGTCCATAGACCGTTGAAGGTCTATGGACAGTCTTCCAAATGCTCAAGACAGACAATCCAAATGGTCAAGCCCACTATCAGTTGGCAGCGCCAGCATGCTGGCGGCATTACCACGTTGAATGGCAATGCTTATACGTTTAATATTAACTATCCGTATTGTAAGCTACAAGTTTCTATGTTTTATAGTTTAGAAATTCAGCTACTTTTTGCTACTTTGGCGGGCCATATTTCGCAATGGATAAACTTTATAAAAAGTGATGTGTCAATTCTTACCCTCATTTTAAAAGACCTTTTCAACGATAAAACACACGAGGAGGAGGAGTGAAAACAAAAATCATCCCCATTTCACATGTACCAGATAGCTGCTCTGTTGTAGGAGGTAGCCCCCTAAAATGCAATATTATATATTTATACTTTTAAAATTGAGATCTATATTACATCTGTAATTGTGCAAAGTTTCATGCACTTATCTTAACAATTATAGAAGTGGAAGGACAGGCAGACAGACTGACAAAACGAATTTATAAGGGTTCCTTGTCGGGCTACGGAACCCGAAAAACGAATAGTTTTATTCGAGCGCCTGTTGATTTGGCAATGTCAATTATTTTGTTCAAGCGCTTGGTAATTTTGATGTCTATTTTATATTTTTATTTTACTAGATAGCTTGTATGAATCTCATAGCGATAAAAAAACATAATATTAAGAATCACACATCTGTCAATATTATATCAATATCTCGGGTAAATCCCAATGCCTCAGATTCTTTAGAAGGAACGTCGTGTTGCAGACGCGAGCAGTAAATATTTAACATCCGGACGTAAAACGGAAGCCTGCATAATGCCGGGCTCAGTTTACATCTTGTGTATCCCCCATAACATAACTTTTACATTCTATTACCTCGCTTGCACAGCGAGATACCTATCTAGCTATTGATACCTATCAAACAGTCTTTGTTCGGATGTCCTCAATTCAACACAATAAAAATATATAATAATAATATACCATTGTTCAGTCGTGAGACGAGGTTTTTGCCATTTTCGCAGCCGTTTAGCCAAACGAGAAATGGGGTGTATCATTGATTTGGTGATAAAAATTTGCGTCTGATTCGACATGCAGAACTACGGCTTTCTAAGGAGTAGAACGAATGTGTTGTTGTGCATATCGAGTGTTTTGAGAGACTTGGGAAGTGTGTAATAGTAAACGTTTTATTATTATGTTATACTAGCTGCGCTCCGCGGTTTCACACGCGTGGTGATGAAAATCAATGATGATGATGAAAAGTAGCATATGTGTTAATCCAGGACATAAGCAATGTATATTCCAAATTTTATCTAAATCCATCCAGCCGTTTCTGCGTGATTGAGTAACAAACATCCATCTATCCATACAAACTTTCACATACATATATGATATTAGTGTGATATGATTGTATTGTAAAAATATAGATTTATGTGCCTGCAAAATAAATCCATATTTATACAGTATAAAATTAAATTAAAACAAAAAAAAAAGATTTAGTTTATGAAAAGTCTAAGCTATCCATAAGATAAATTTTAAGTAGCACAATATAATTATACTCGTATCACATTATTTACGGTTTTCGCTCTTGTGGACAGATATCCAAAATCTATAAAAATATGCTAAAGGTTATAAGGGATTATAAATTTCGAGTGATAAAATAATTGTATCAAGTAGGTACTTATGGGAATGTGTTACCTTACATTTTAGGATTCTGTACCCAAAGATTAAAAACAGGACCCTATTACTGAGCACACGCTCTGTCCGTCCGTCCGTCTGTCCGTCCTACCTTTAAACGGCTGAATCTTTCGAACCGTAATAGATATGCAGTTGAAATTTTCAAAGACTATGTAATTTTATGACAGATTAATTAAAATATGAAATTAAAGTTAAAAATAAAAATGAAATGGGGTGTCCCCATACAACAAACGTATTTTAACGTATTTTTGTATTTGCTCTAGTGTAAAAACTGTAATACTTACAAGCGTCAAATTTGGCATGATTATAGTACATACTTTAAAGTATAAAATAATGGCCAAGTGCGAGTCGGTGACACATTTCTGTTCATAACCAAGTTAAGCAACGTAATTCGGTTACTTGGACGACCTCGTCATTTCCTCTACCGAATCAAAATTGCTCATTTTACATACCAATTTTAAAGTCGGGTTTTTAAATTGATAATTATTGTATTTTGTAGTGGTACGGAACCCTCAGTGCGCGAGCCCAACTTCCACTTGACCGGTTTTATTTTACTTGATATCTCGGTAACAATGATTGAATGAATGTCACGGTCCTTCGAATGTTAAGCAGTAATTCAAAATGGTTGCTTGAGCAATCCCAATAATCCATCTTCTTATCCCAAAGCTGTCGGAATTTTGGGCAAAGATTTCTATAACATTTGAATAATGGAACCTGTCCCAAACATTACAGGTCGACCCTTTTTTGTGTCCCTATTAATTTCAATGGTATCTGGAATCAATACAAACCACATCTTCTATTCTACAGGGTTACACAAAACAGTATTACTAAGTGGATTTGGTGATTGTGCAGATTGTGCAAATTGGAACATATCGTGAAATCGCGTATAATATCAGCTGTTTCACACATTTCTAAAAAAGAGCAAATTACTTTTTAACCGACTTCAATAAATGAGGAGGGCCCAATTCAACTGTATGTTTTTGTGTGTTACGCGATTAGTCCACCAATTATGAATATATTTTAATGATTACAACATGAGGTTCTTCAAATGGCGAGTTAATAGAGTCTTAGGGTCGGTAACGTATTTGTGATGCCTCTGGTGTTACAAGTATCCATAGGCGACGGTGAATGCTTACCATCACCCGGCCCGTCTGCTTGTTTGCCACCTATGGCCAAATTTTTTTTTCAGTTTGGTAGGTCATACTTCAGAAGTGGTTCCCATATAGAAATTGATAGATATTGATTCAAAGCTTTTTGAAAAATCAACAAACACAAAAAAAAACTTTTTATTTTAAGTTTGTAGGTACGTGTACAGTCTTAAAGTCGGCTTTTTTAAATTAACTTTTTTATTTTCTATATTATTTTTTGGTTTGAACTTTTTTTTCTGGTTTTATCATCTTCTTGGTCTTGGTTCTTTTTTCAGATTTCTGTGTGAATTCCGTAGTAAAAATTCTTTCTTAGTATTAACGACTGTCTTTCTTAGTATCACTATTGTTTCGTTTAACTGTACGTACATACAAACTGAGACAAAACTCTAATAAATGTTATTTATTATAGCGTCCTAATAGTACACGGTGAACGTACTGCGATCCCCAAGCCGCCTGCCAAGCGTGGGGATTATGGCAACACCCCTTTCTATTAGGGAGGCGTTGTCCAACAGTAGACATTAATTGGCTGATGATGTATGTATGTATGTAATAGGTCGGGGAAAAAGTCTTTTCGTATTTTGTATGTATAAAGTTGTAGTAAAAATCTTATCCGTTGTACTGTTTGTATCTGGCTGGTTTTGATACCATTAAAAAGATGACATTTTAAAAAAGGAATACAAAACGTAAAAAGCAATTTCCCGCCATTTTTCAATTGTTTTTTTGTTCGATAAAATGAGTGAATCTAACGAACAAATTCGATATATTGTGAAATTTTATAACAAAAAAGGCAAAAATGCGACACACGCCGCGAATAAAATTTGTGACGTTTATGGACCTAATGCAGTGTCATCAAGAGTAGCACAATCACTGAAGTGAGAATTTTTTTGTTTTAGATTAGAAGGGCTGTCAAGGCATTTTTGTAAGAATTCCGTTGTAGCCAGTTGAACACTTGCAAACGATACGTCAAAATATAACTACATAGGAAGGAATGCAGTAATTCGTCAAGATTAGTATTATTTCAAAAGGTTATGAACGCCATTTTGATAAAGTTTAAAATTGACCTTCTCTTGGTGCAATACGGTTCAGTTCCCCTTGAATTTTGTGCAATTATTTTGGTAAATGTTGCTAGTGCAAAAAAACTGCACGATTATTGTGCGATTTATAATAATAGTAGAGAAATATAGACCGTATCGTAAATTAACGTACGTCATTATTAAAACAGTTTTACCTTAAACTGCACGAAAAGTGGTCGGTAAAAAATGTGAGTTTCAACAATTTTGTTTATTTTAATTAACAAAAGTTGTGTATTAACGCATGTGATTATGTTATACTAGTGAATTATTATCCTTTAAATACTATTAAGGTAAGTTCGTAGGGATGCATGAGTGTGGGCAAACAATATGAAGTAAAAAAAAATATTTTCGGTTTTGCCCCAAAACTCCGCACAAACTTAGCTAGATAAGTTTCCATGACCTTAATAGGTCATGCTTTGACCATGATATCGATTTAGGCTATGTTTAGAGCTCGTTTTATGTGACTTTAAATGGGTAGAAAAATAAATATTATTTGATAAGGTTAAATGCAATTTCCATGCGAAGCCATTGAAAACAAAAAGATATTATAAAATTTAGAATGTGGTATCACAGCTAGTGATGGGACAGTTTTGTGTGCAGTTTTGATTTTATCGATAACCCGTTTATTGTATACCTTATAAAATATTTTATGGTAAAACTTGCCCTAGTCGTTTAAAAAAATTACAAACTCTTATTTAACTTGCATCGTTGGTATGTCTGTCAGCTTCCTGATTCAAAATTTGTAATCCATTTTTCTAAGCACGTTTCAGTTGCACTAAGTAAATTTGATGTTTGTAAAATAATATGGTGGTACTTAACTGGCCTGATGATGGAGCCAGAAAGGTAAGCCATAGTAACCTCTCTGCTACATAGTTTTACTTATTACTCCGTCTTGTTTGGACTCGTTGAATTCATTTTGATAAGGACTATTAGACCAAAAAGACAAAAACAATATTATTGTCTGTCTAATAATTCATAGATTTACTGACGACTTGCAGCGCCCCGTGGTTTCACCCGCTATCTTATAGGAACTGCTATTTTTTCAGGGTAAAAACTATGAGTCAATCCAGAATATAAGCTACCTCCATACCAAATTTTATTTTAATCCATTCACTTATTAGAGAATTCAGTGAAAACAAACATATTAATACGCAGACTTTCTTATTAATAATAATAGTGTGATAATCTTGTTGTCTACATCTACATAATAAGACAAATGAATAATAACACAATAAAGTTTAATCTTCAAAAAATACTCCTAAAGTAGGTATTGTAGGAAATGTAGTAAGAAAAATAAAAAAATATCGATATCGATAAAATTATGGTAACCACTATTATTGTCAACGGCTTGTCAAGGGCTTATATTTAAAACAAGGTGAAATCACAAAATTATCAACAATTTAGACTTTACCGGTGAAAGGAAATTCCTCTTTTTTTTTAAATTAAAATCCATTCTAGCTCTACCACACGTAATTACAGCGCAAGACGGCATTGTGGATAAATACGATGGAGCAGCATACGAACTCGAATTCAGTTAGCAACTGCGATGCGGAGTTTGACGCGTTGACGTGCATACTAATGTTCACTCGTATGCTTCGTAACAAATGTTCCATCTCTCTTCCGTTCTATACCCTTCTCTTTTCTGTGAGCACAATGTTGGTTCAAGCGTTTTCAGTCCGGGAATTTTGATGTCAAAGATGCAGCTCGCTCTGGTCGCCCTGTTACGGATAAAGTCGATGCCATTTCTGAAAAAGTGGACCAAGATCGGCATATTAGTAGTTACGACGTAGCTGAAGAACTGGGGATTGACCACAAAACAGTTTTGACCCATTTGAAAAAAACTGGGTATACAAAAAACTCGATATTTGGGTGCCACACGAGCTCACTGAAAGAAACCAAATGAATCGTGTACTCATTTGCGATTCTCTATTGAAACGTAACGAAACCGAACCGTTTTTGAAAAGATTGATCACTGGTGATGAAAAATGGATCACCTACGACAAGAATGTGCGCAAAAGATCATGGTCAAAGGGCAGTGAAGCACCACAGACTGTAGCGAAACCCGGATTAACACGTAATAAGGTGATGTTGTGTGTATGGTGGGATTGGCAGGGCATCGTTCATTATGAGCTTTTACCGCCGGGCAAAACCATCGATTCGGATCTCTACTGCCAACAGCAGATGAGACTCAAACAAGAAATTGAGAAAAAACGGCCGGAATTGATCAACAGAAAGAGTGTGGTCTTTCATCATGATAACGCCAGACCGCACACATCTTTGGCCACTCAGCAAAAATTTAGAGAGCTTGGTTGGGAAGTGTTAATGCATCCACCATATAGCCCAGACCTTGCACCCTCAGATTTCCACCTGTTTCGATCTCTTCAGAATTCTTTGGGTAGTGTTAGATTAACATCAAGAGAGGACTGTCAAAACTACTTGTTGCATTTTTTTGATCAGAAGTCCCAAAAATTCTACAGCAACGGGATCATGTCACTACCTACAAGATGGCAACAAGTTATCGAACAAAATGGCACATATATATTATAATTAAATGTAATTAAACTTGAAAAAAATATGTCTTGAATTTGTTTAAAAAATACGAAGAAACTTTTTCCCCGACCTTATATTATGATAAGGTAGAAAAACTCCCATCATTTGAAACTTGTGCAAAATCCAAAGCCAATGGAGAAATTATGGCTTACTAGATGGTATTAATACGAAAAAAAAAAAGATGGAATACATGTGTTGCGCGCAGGCGCGCAACACATGTATTCCATCTCATTCTTTTACACGTTCAATCCTACAGATATATATGTTTGTCTCTTTCTACGTAACGCCTCAACTTTTCGTGTTACACTTGATTTTACTCCTCATAAAATTTCCGTACCGGGCCTTATAACTCAAATCGTTTCTTAAGGAGTAAACTCCAAAAACTTAAAAATGTACTGGCACGCAATAGCCCATTTTAAGGTCTCTTTGACGGACCGAAGGAATGGCAAGGAAATAACCGACCAAATCTGGTGTCTTCAAATCACGAGTGAATCTGTTTATTTTAGGCATCGCTTAGCGTCTGGCTAGGTGGTGGTCAAGCGCAAGTCTATATTAAAAAACATAAAGGGATTTTGTGCGCAAGTGTAGGTACATGCACCTATTATTACCGCACTCTCCGCTATTTGGTCATGAATTCTAATGTTTGGCGGTCACTGGTACCTACATAGTGACCAGCAAGCGACAAAGAGAGAAAAAAAGATAAGAGATATAGATTAGGAAAAGAAAATACCTTAAAAAACGTAGCTTAGATATGGCACTCTGTGCATGACGACAAAATAATGTAAATGGTTACATTTACATTATTACATTATTTTGTCGTCATGTCGACACCTCACACATCAAAATCGGAAGCAAGTCGTCTAGGCTATAGCAGATAAATAGAAACCTTGTAAATACAAGAGAAACTGTATACAATAGATCCACTATCGAAACAAAATCTGTACATACCCCGATTTGTTGAAAGCATAAAAATAAACAACGAATACGTTAGAAGACTTCAAAGGTATCAGGCTGCACTCAAATTAGAAGGTGACCCGGTTTCCACCAACTAAAATAAAGTTAGGTATCAAAGAGTGGGTCACAAGTATGACCTTTTAAAATTGAGTTATCTCGGAACGGTACCGGCGCAAACATTTGACATGTCAACGTTAATGGACTCTAGAAGTTTCCAGTTGTAACCACAGACTCTGAGGCATGCGACCCGCCACGAAGCCTGTTTCATGAATCGCGTGAAAGAAGATTCATGAAACAAGGCTTTATTATATTTTCATTTAAATTTTAATGGAGCATAACTGTATCGTATTACTATGTATATGCTTTAGGAACTTATAGTTGTAACTAACTTTGACAAACATTGTAACACTGTACGACAATATTCTCCCAAATAAACAGATTTAGAAACCTATAGTTATTAAAATCATTAAGTCTTTTTACCCGATGACAAAAAGAAAAAAGACTTGTTTATCGTGCAAGGATGTTTGTGTGGTCTCACTTTAACAGTCTAGATCCCAAATAGCACAAGTTATCTTCCAGGCTCACTACTTGGTAGTGGCTGCAAGCGAAAAACCGAAGATAGTAAGAGGCCCATTTCCAGCTGTGGACTGATAGGCTGATTATGATAATGACAAACGCTGTCTCGTAAAATTAAAAACTTAAAATTGTTCAACACTAAACTTAGCTCTATTAATATTTGTAAGAAAAGTTGCAAGTCTCAAGAAAACCTGCCCAAATTACCTATGACAAATGGCTACAAAGATGCAAGAATGTTCAGAAGCACTATTAAGTACTTCATAATTTTGGTGCATTCTACCGTCTATTATCCACCTTAGCTATGATCTCCGAGCGTAAAGTGCTTGAATACGAAACCATGCTGGAGTACATTAGGCAAATGGCCTGCTACTGGCACTCCAAAATAAATTGCACTGCTGGAGCCATATCTCAGGAAGATAATGCTCTGAGAAAACGCATTTGTAAATGTATTTGAGAGTACTCAGCTGCCTGGATATTTGACTTCAGTGGAAATATTTATTTCGAAAATACCATCATAAAGTTTAGATGAGTAGTAAACATTCAGAAGTTCCTTGGTCGGTAGAAGCTAGCTAGCACATCGTTGTAATTGTTCTTAATCTTGTGTATTTTCGAGTGTTATCGTGCAATAATGCTGCATTATTTATTGAAAGTCCGTGAACGTGCTAGACAATCTGATTGTGGCAAAGAGGTTTCACTAGGTGAAACATGTCTTTTCGTGATGTTTCCAAAAATTAACAGAAGTAAAAAGCATTTTGGAGAACAACAAACAAATTCTAACAGAAAGGCTAACCAAAAGCAAGAACGATCATCATTCTTGCCAAGAACGAAGTACCATTATTCTTGCCAAAAGACAGGCAATTATTTATTTATTATTATTTATTTAATACTTTATTGCACACTTACAAACTAAGTACAATGCACAAATGGAGGACTTAATGCTAAACATTTACAATAAGAGATAGATTGTTTTTTTTTTTTAGATTTTAGAGATATTTATCGAGATTAGGTTGTGATTGGTGATATCTTGCCGCAGTTAGGTACGTACTGCAACGAACAAGTGATGTTTTAGATTTTGACAATAAGATTAATGAAAATACACCTTTTTTTTGACTGCCTCGGTGGCTCAGTTGGTAGTGATCCTACTTTCTGTGCTTGGGGGCGTGGGTTCGATTCCCATCTAGGACAAACATTTGTGTGATGAACATTTGTGTTTGTTCTATGTCTGGGTGTTAATATCTATTTAAGTATGTATTTAAAAATATATATGTATGTATATCAGTCTCTGGCAGCCATATTACAAGCTTTGCTTAGTTTGGGGTCAGATGACCATGTGTGCAATAATGTCCCAGATATTTATTTATTTATTTATTTTGTCTAAAAAAAATTACCCTACAACATTTTTGCAGATCATAGTTTACATACGATACACCTTAGCAAAAGATGTGTCATATCGAGGGGGTGCAATATGTCCCCCCCCCCCTGCACATGTCGTCATCTTGTATTTATGATGATGTACCAGTCCAGTGACCATCCCTGAACATTTGACTGCCCCGGTGGCTCAGTTGGTAGTGAAACTAACTTCTGTGCTTGGGGGCGTGGGTTCGATTCCCATCTAGGACAAACATTTGTGTGATGAACATTTGTGTTTGTTCTATGTCTGGGTGTTAATATTTATTTAAGTATGTATTTAAAAATATATATGTACGTATATCAGTCTCTGGCAGCCATATTACAAGCATTGCTTAGTTTGGGGTCAGATGACCGTGTGTGCAAAAATGTCCCAGATATTATTTGTTGACACTTCATTATCAAAATCGGTTTAGGTGTTTAGGCTGTAGGTGGAAAGATACCAACACACCTGTTAATTACAATACCTTCTTTAAGGCTTTGCATCGTTGGTTAAAATGAAGATTAAACACGAGGAAAAGGAAGCTTACAAATTTTACGAGAATTATACGTATACACATAAAAGATCTAACCTAAGATTATATATGTACGAAGTATATGTATGAAATCTTTGATCTTCACATTACTTGCATAGCTTGCATCAACATGAGCTTGCCCATTTCACATCCCTTGTCAAATTATACGGAAATAGAAATGTCAAATTATACCGACAGTGACAAATGGATTTGTCGGGAACTAGCTAGATTGCCAGGAATTTACTTACAGAAAGAGAGCTGAAGTGAAATGCTGAAAAATTTCTTACTCACTGAGTGCCTTCTGAGTACAATAAATTATGTGTTGGATACTTCCTAGAACTATTAAGTCACAATCAGAATCAGAATATATTTATTGCAACAACTGTGTACAAAAGATGTTCTTGATAAGTTTGTTTTAGTTAGTCTATTAGTCTTCTTAGTCTTTTCTTAACTTTTGATAAGTAAAGGTGGAAATCACACACTATGATGTTTAACGCGAACAACTACCAGAACATTCGATTTTATTCCTGAGATAAGAAACAAGACGTTAATACCCCAAACATAGACAATCTTGCTTATCCATTTACCTGATAAAATCAATTTAGAAACCATTGGATAGGAATATATTATTCATTTAACAGGGTTATACGAAATGACGGTACTGCGCCGAGAGGAAGTAATTGTAATCATCATTATGAACATCTTTTACTACAGGTATGGATACAGTATACAAGAAATCGCAAATTCAGCTGTTTCATTGGAAAAAAAAATATTTTCTTTTTCAAAATAACTGTCTTGTAATCTTATGCTTTACAAGATAGATATTTTTCCAATATACCAGGTGTATGTCTAGACGACTGATATGTTCAAGGATATCATTTACGAGTATACTCTTTTTAAAAAACTTTTACTTTGGGACCAACCCTGATATCACGAATAAAAATCCACAGAAAATTTGCATTATCTCTCAACGAACTTATTAACTCTTTCTCTCTCTCTCTCTCTTTATCTCTCTCGGTGTATGGAATACCTTTTTTGTGATTTCAGTGTTGGTCTCAAAAGTATAAGTTGATTATAATTACTAGTACATTAATATCGAAAATGTCCATCGTCTACAAGTAATATTTCGTATTCCCGTATTCTTGTAATATTTAAATAGCGACAACTTTAATAACCGGCCAAGTGCGAAGAGTTCCGTACCATTATCTATATAAACGGCAAAAAACACGTTTTTGTATGGGAGCCCCCCTTAAATATTTATTTTATTTTAATTAGTTATTTTAAAATTGAATATATAACTAAATATTCTGTGAATATTTCAAGCGTCTACCTCTTGCCGTTATCAATATCGAGCGAAAACGAGCAAAAAAATCACGTTGGTTGTATGGGAGCCCCCCTTAAATATTTATTTTATTCTATTCTATTTATTTTGTATTTGTTGTTATAGCAGCAACAGAAATACATCATCTGTGAAAATTTCAACTGTCTAACTATCACGGTTCTCGAGATACACCCTGGTGACAGACGGACAGCGGAGCCTTAGTAATAGGGTCCCGTTTTACCGTTTGGTACGGAACCCTAAAAAGGAGTTCGGTAACAGAAACCCACGTCATCCCCCTGATTATCTTCTATCTTTTTGTCTATCCTATCCACCCCATGAATTCGAACTAGTTAAGAAGCCATTGCGTATGCATTGTTCCCGTTTCAGGCGGTCTGTATCGGTTCGGCATTCAAGCATGAAATTGTTTCAGGTTATATTATACCCAGGGTATACGTATTGTATAATACATTCTCAAAGGGCTTCCAAGTTTGAGACACTCGAATCTGTTTTGTAGGCGAATTATACATGGAAATTGTTTCAGATACAATATAAATATACTACAAAATCAAAGTCGATTCGCATCCATGCAGGTACACTGCCTATTGTGTCATATTGATATATGCGATGAACATTTGTGTTTTTTCTATCATCATCAGCCATAAGACGTCCACTGCTGAACATACCCCCCCCCCCCCCCCTTTAACCTCCACACTGAACGACAACCTGCCATCTGCATCCACTCGTCGGTCCATCTAGTGGGAGGCCTATCTACGCTGCGTTTTCCGGTTCGTCGGTTTTTTCTATACCTGGGTGTTAATATATATTTAAGGCGGTCTTACAGTCAAAAAGGCTTCACAGAACATTTTTTTAAGATAATGTATTCATTTTGAAGCAGTAAAAAAATTATGTGTTAATCTTGATCATATATCTGAGTGGACCATTGGATTCAAAACACGATTCCGATAAATTTTCTCGATAGAAAAAAATCATGAAATAACCTCTAAGCTTGAAATTTGCCTAAACGCATACAATTTTATCTCGATAATTTATAAACAAATCTTGACAAAATTTACAAGACTGATGGTAAATATTGTGACAAATAGCATCATTGTTTTTGTTTATCGATAAAAATTCGATTTTTTTAACTATTATTTAATTTAATCATAACTTGGCTCGAACGCGTCGAACGTAACGTCGTGCCACCGCGGCGTCTTTTCACTTCTCTTTTATTTTTACGCGATGTGACAGAGACCGCTGAGGCGCGCTGCTAGACGGACGTGTGTCGCTTTGTTCCGCTGACCGCTCAAAAATATAATCTCAACTTTATGACACAAAAACACCTTGATGGAAGTTGTAAAGTAAGTAACTACCTTATCTGCAACGTTTTCTTGGATTATAAGTACTAAAAAGGCAGGTGAATGAAAATTACATTTTGTAACGATTTGTTTGTATATATTATTTTATGAAGCATAATTTCACCACAATCGTCATAGTCCAGTTGGCCGAACGGTTTGAAGTATTGGATAAGTTCTTTGCGACTGAGTAAGCGCCGGGTTCAAATCTCACGTTTACCATTTACTTTTTGTTATTATTCTAATGTTTTTGAAATAATTCGCCATGTGCGTGACTACGTACGAGCGTGCATGCGTGCGTGCGTGTGTGTGTGTGCGTGTGTTTGTATGCATGCGTGTAATGTTTTTTTTATAGACTCGATTGATTGACGGGATTTTCACTGTCTGATAACTGATGTTATGGGGAGAAAAAAAAAATCGGCAACTTTTCATCATCATCATCATCACCATTTTTTCATTACTACGCAGGTGAGCCTGCAGAGCACAGTTAGACTACTTTTTTAGGGTTCCGTACCTCAAAAGGAAAAAACGGAACCCTTATAGGATCACTTCGTTGTCCGTCTGTCAAGACCCTTTTTCTCAAGAACGCGTAAAGGTTTTAAGTTGAAATGTATATTAAATACTTGGGTCTACGGTTTCTTTCGGCTGTAAAAAAATAAAAGTTGTAAGTCAACGCAATCAAAAGATATGAACGTTTATGTCGCATATTTTGCGATTTCACAGGGAAATCAAAACCTATAGGGTACTTTCCATTGACCTAGAATCATGAAATTTGTCAAAAGGCAAGGTCTCATATCACATTAATGGGAATAAATCTGAAAGTTACAAATTTGAAGTTATATCATTTAAAAATAATTATTTTGCTATTACAAACTTACATTTTGTAGTTGGAATGTATAGAACAGAATGTATACCTTATAGTCAACTACAAAGTTAAGTTTGTCTTTAAATATTTCAACTTTAGGTTTTGGACTCGCGCTTTGAGGGTTCTGTCCAACGGAACCCTCAGAGCACGAGTCCTACTCGTACTTGTCCGGTTTTTTTATTTAATGTGCCATAGGTGGCAAACAAGCAGACGAGCTGCCTGATGGTAAGCAGTCATCGTCGCTTATGGATACTTGTAACACCAGAGGCATCACAAATACGTTGCCGACCCTTTTACGATCCTATTTTACGATATAAAGGTTAGAAAGTTCTAAACAACTTGAGATGGACAGACAGATATACGGATGGACAAAACGTACTTATATGGGTTTCTTATAGTTCTACGGAACCCTAAAAAGGTGTTACATTCTTCTTTGAACGTTCTGGATTCATTGCATAGTGATACGGTTTCTTTACGTGTAGTTACATTCCGGACCTACGGGTCCGGTCAGCTAACCAAGATTGGCTCTACTCAAATCTTGGTTAGCAGACAGGACCCGTAGTCTTTACGGTTTGCGCGGGGGAGGAGGGCGGAGTGCGTTTTAGAGGCATAATAATTATTTACTTCCAAGTATCGGTGGCCGATGTATCAGAGCAATATAAACAACCGAGTTTTATTGTTTTAGTTTTCTACATCTACACTTCGACCAAAATAAAATGAATGGACGGGCCCAGTAGAAGAGCATTTTTGAAGATTACAAAATGAGCGCCAGCTCTCATTTCGTTTCAGTCGGTCTCTAGCCGTAGGAAGTGAAACACGAGTCTATTGTTACGCGATAACGAAACATCTGACAAAATGATGAATTCGTATGCTTTACCGAAGTGTAAATACACAAATAAAACCGATATCTATTTTTTGTAACATATATACTGTACATTTTTATAATTAGGTGTTGAAGTATATGTCCGACGGTTTTGACTCGTTTTTACTGATCAAGTTCAATGGTTAGGGCCCGTCCATTCTTTTATTTTGGTCGAAGCATCTACACTAATATTATAAAGAGGAAAGATTTGTACCTATTTTTGTGTTTGTATGTTTGTAATGAATAGGCTCCGAAACTACTGAACTGATTTGAAAAATTCTTTCACTGTTGGGAAGCTACACTATCCCCGGGTGACATAGGCTATATTATATTTTGTAGCGAGGCCGAAGGCCGAGCTTACACTCGTGCGAAGCCGGGGCGGACGGCTAGTAGTTTTATACAAAGCGAGCGAGCGCTTTGCAGAGGTCACACCAATTCTACTGTTAGCGACGTTTCCATACAAAATAGCTTTCCGTCCAGTTTAAATAGACACCCACCTACCAGTAGAATTATATCCAGCTCATTTACGATGTACAAAATATAGCGCTCACCCTTGCTTTCTTTGGTCAGGCAGGCTTCAAGTAAGTTAGTACTAAACAGGCAGGCGAATGAAAATTACATTTTGTAACGATTTGTTTGTATATATTATTTTATGAAGCATAATTTCACCACAATCGTCATAGTCCAGTTGGCCGAACGGTTTGACGTATTGGATAAGTTCTTTGCGTCTTAGTAAGCGCCGGGTTCAAATCTCACGTTTACTATTTTCTTTTTGTTATTTTTCTAATGTTTTTGAAATAATTCGTCGTGTCCGTGTGTGCGTGCGTGCGTGTGTGTGTATTTTTGTAATGTTCTTTATAACTCGAAAACCGCAGGACTTATTTTGATGGGATTTTCACTTTCAGATAGCTGATGTTATGACGAGAATTTTTTTGGCAACTTTTCATCATCATCATCATCATCACATTTTTTTCATTACTACGCAGGTGAACGCGCGGGGCACAATTAATCTACTATAGAGGTTAGGAAGTTCTAAATAGCTTGGGATTAGGGCATGCAAAACTCGGGTAATTTAAAAACCCAGTTTTTTCGAGTTTTCAATTTCAAAAACCGGTTTTTTCGAGTTTTTCGGGTTTTTCGAGTTTTTCTTTATTTAAGCCTTAAAAATATTGTTTTAGTGTGTGCAGTGTAAAGAAAATGCTAAAATGTAATTATATATGTATTTAGACTTTCGTATTCTTATTGTTTAGCTCTAACAAGAGATTAATCAAGTAACGTTTGGTATAATGTTGAGACTTCCAGCCTCCCGAACAAGCCAGTTTCCTTAAAGGCTGGAGCACCATAAGCCCCATACACACTCTCTGCCAGATTATACAGAAGACTGAGGAGTGTAATCGGCCATTATGCCTAGCGTTCGCGGACTATGAAAAAGCCTTTGAGTAAATCGACACCTGGGTAGTATTGCAGTCCCTCCAGCGTTGTCATATCGACTATAGATATATCGAAGTGCTGAAGTGTTTGTAAAGATACGCCACCATGTCAATCCGATAAAAGGAGCACGGAACCAATCCAATTGCAGAAAGGCGTGAGACAGGGAGATGTTATCTCTCCAAAACTGTTCACGAACGCATTGGAGGTTGTTTTCAAGCTTAGACGTAGACTTAGACAGCTTAGGAACAGATTCGGCATCAACATCAATGGCGAATACATCACTCACCTTCGTTTTGCCGATGATATAGTTATCATGGCAGAGTCACTGGAGAATCTCAATACAATGCTCAGCGACCTCAGTAGCCTTTCCCAACAGGTGGGTCTTAAAATGAACATGGACAAGACAAAAATCATGTTCAATGTCCATGTTGTACCCGTGCCGGTAGTTATAGAGAACGATACTGTCGAAGTTGTTGACCATTACATTATATATATCTTGGTCAGATTGTTCAGTTAGGTAAGTCCTTAGGCAAAGAGGTCGCCTAAAAAATCAAACTCGGATGGGCAGCATTCGGGAAATTGCGTGAATTCTTCTCGTCCAAGATACCACAGTGCATAAAAACAAGGGTCTTTGATCAATGTGTGATGACATATGGTACTGAGACGTGGTCCTTAACTGCCTTTTATAGAAACTCAGAGTCACACAACGGGCAATGGAGAGAGCTATGCTCGGAGTTTCTTTGGGCGATAGAATCCTGAACGTGGATATTCGCCAAAGAACCAGAGTCATCGACATAGCTATTAAAATTTGCAAGTTGAAGTGGCTATGGGCAGGCCACATCACTTGAAGAACTGATAACCGATGGGGAAGAAAGGTTCTTGAGTGGAGATCGCGCACCGGAAGACGCAATGTCGGTAGGCCTCCCACTAGATGTACCGACGACATCGTGAGAGTTGTGGGCATCCAGTGGATGCAGATGGCAAGGTGTCGTACAGTGTGGAGGTCAAAGAGAGGCATATGTTAAGCAGTGAACGTCTTCTGGCTGATGACGATGACGATAGACAGCGGGAATCACTAATTAGTCTACGTTGGGGCATGTTAAACTTTTTATTGTAAAAAGCCGCGACGGATTATTCAATAGAACTGCCTGTCATCTCCAGCATTTTATTACATTCTTTACCCTTGGAGCTGCTTCCTTCCGTGGCATGCAATGATTAAAACCATGCTGATGATTTATCACAAGCAGATTTTTTATACTCTATATATTTTAATGTTGCTGAATCGGCACTGGCAGTCCTCTTATTTTTTTTATCTCTGTTGATACGAAGAACTAGTATAACGTACGCTTAGCAAAATATTGAAAATAATAATAGGGATGATGATGGTTATTGATTTAGCTATGTTAACACAAAAACATGAAAATTGAGAAAGAAAAAGACTATACATTAAAATACGTAGTATTAGAAATTTTTTCAAAAAATCATAGAAATACCATACAATAACACTTAGTAGCACTTAGTAGCGCTCACAGCGCCTCACTCAGGCAACGTCAAACCAAAGCTTAACCATATATTACTCCCTAATCCCTAATTATTATTATAGATTGTGGTCAAACTGTTAAATTTATTCGATCAGTAGAAAAGAAATAGAGAAACAGTAAGTTTTTATGAAGTTTCATTGTTTATTAATGTTCTACTGGTAGTATTTAACATAAACAATCGTGAATAAAAGAAACTCGAAAAACCCGAAAAACCCGGTTTTTTAATCCTAAAAACCCGGTTTTCAAATCAGTCGGTTAATCGGGTTTTTCGGGTACTCGGGTACCCGGTTTGCATGCCCTACTTGGGATGGACAGACAGACAGACGGATGGACGAACGAACTTATATGGGTCCCGGTTTAACCCTTTGGGTACGGAACCCTAAAATATAGGTACTTTTCATCATTATCTTCGTCTTCACCATTTTTCATCACTACGTGGGTGAAAGTTCAAATAAATCAATAAATTGGGACGGACAGACAGACAGACGGATATACAGAACGAATTTATATGGGTTCTTTTTATTTCTACGGAACCATAAAAAAGTGTTACAGTCTCTAAAAGGAGATTCGTGTGTGTATGTGTGTGTGTGTGTGTGTGTGTGTGTAAAAGGTGATGATTGTGTGTATGTTTGTACGAATGAAACCTACATATACGATACCCCACACGCCCCCTCGTTTGCAGCGGGTTAAATACTTTTTGAGGCTTCCGTATCTCATAAGCAAAAAAAAACAGAATCCTTATAGGATCACTTTATTATCTGTCTGCTATAAAAATTAGAATCCAAAAATATCTACACCCGAACAGATTTGAACCGTAGGCCCACGGCTCGCTAGCGCAGTGTTGAACCGCTGGGCCAACAGAGCTTTGCACTAAGGTGACGAAATTACATGTGTATAAGTAAAAAACGTCGCGCATCTGCCAGATTCACGCGGTGCGTCCCGCAGTAGGTGGGACTAGTCGGCCGCCACTTCATCTGCTTCACCCCCTCAAAAGCATAAAAGTCAGCCAGTCACAGCGCCTTAAATATATATAGTATGTTTATCAGTCTCTGTAAAAGCCCAGTTTGCTTAGATTAGAGACAGATGACCGATTGTACAAAAAAAAGGTAGCAGGTGAAATCTTGATCATGAATGAGCGATGATGGCAGGGCGGTAGCATGTATAAGGCACAATCTGATGGCACCCTCTTCGATCCTCAATGTCATCGCTCAACAACGGTGAAGGAAAACATTATGAAACCGGTATATCTAAGAACCTCAAAAGTTCAAAGACAAACGACATTCACCAACATTCCACCACTGGGCTAGCATGGTGTATTATGGCCCATCCTCTCGTGCAATGGTAAGTTCAAAAAACCTAGCGAAATGGATAAGAATGTGAGATTTTTATTTTGGTTTTTACAATCTGCTCCAGTCAGTAGTTCAGTACCCATACAAAACATAAATACGCACAAAAATATTCAATCAAATATTCATCTCGAATGTAGGAATCGCCATATATCGGAATATGTAATACTGGAGAGTGCCTGCAACCGCTAAATGGGATGGATCGCTTTCAACGAACCGCCAAACCGGAATTAACCAGACCCATCGAAGCACTGAAATTCTCCTTGTGGTTCCGAGAGCAAATGAGAAGTTTGATTTAAAATCTGCAAACATTTTTATCGATAACACGACCAATTTACAAGCTTAAGTAATAATTTTATTTTGGGCTGTTTCTCTTTTTATAATCGAAATTTAAGAAGAGGAATTTGATTGTATTGTCCCAAGCCAATATTCAATCAAAAATATTAATTGGAGCCCTTCCTGAAACAGCTAAACTGCTTTTTTCGTAGGCACTTTACAGAATGGTGATCAATGGAATGGAATATTTTGAGCTAAATTGTATAACTATTTTAATGATTTACATGTTGTTTAAAAAGTTTTTAGAGTAGTTCCTTAAACAGGCTTTTGACTACAAAGATTTACGATGCAATGCCACCGTTCAGTCAAACCTTGAATATACAATACAATGCAATACACTTTTAATATATGATTGCAAATATGCATCGTTTTCTTATATAATAAAATTATATGTATTCAATGCCATCACTTTATTGACACATCTCATATATTGTTTATCGATAAATACCATAATCTTAGCAGTGAAAAGATCCCGCTAATCAATAGTCAAACTAAGCCACCTAACAAAGCCGAACTTGTTGATGGTTTTAATCTGAAAACTTCTGGCCGGGCTTTGTTCTAGCGCAGTTCAGCTGTGTTTTATGATGTTACAGGCATTAATAATGCAGCGCTGAAGTGTTGGCGCAACACCAGACGGAATAAATTTCAGAATTCAGGTTCTGATTCAATAGCAACCGGATAGGCTATCCACTGAGGACAGATCGGGCTCCATGATTCACGACCTGCAATTCGTGGGCAATACAAGTGGGCACTATCCTAATCCTAACAAATATTATAAAAGCGAAAGTAGCTCTGTCTCTCTGTTTGCTGCCTTTCAAGACTGTAGGCTGATCTTAACGAAATTTAAACTCAACTTCGACGAAAATAAAACCTATCAACATGAAAATTGCTTTGAAGCGGTAGCAATGGTAGCTTAGGTTTTTTTTTTTTAACTTATATAGTGTTTTTTTTTTTCATCAATGTTGTAATGTTGTCAATGTCAAACCCAACATTCTCGCTTTTGACATTGACAACACTGAGAGTGGGTTGTTAAATTGAGATCTAAACAGTTTTATTAGAGTAGAAGTTTGTTTACACACGGAGCTCAGCTTGCTGAATGACTCGCTATAGAAACCTTTGATTTTACCAGCGTTCGATTACATAAAATGTCATAAGACAACATAAAAAACGTAAATGAAGCGATATCAAAATCTGTCGTGTACTAATTGAAAAAAAAACAATCAGAATCAAATAAATTCGTTTCAAGATTTCAGAACTCAAATGAAAAAGGCGCATATAATATTTCATTCAACTTTACTTCTCGCCGTGAGCACCCGTCATAAAAGAGGAAACCCATTCATTCATATAAAATCATGTTGGTACGGGGTTATCTAATATTTAGTTAGGTTCGTGCTATGAGGTTACTCTTTCAATATTGAATCTAATTAAGTTAATGAGATAACAAGACGTAAAGGTCTTATAAAATTCCATTATGAACAGTTTTATTATGAAGCGGATATTTACCTAGGTAAATTTATTATAGTTGATTGAATCAGGCGTTACTTTGCCTTATTTCTCGGCCAAGCGCTCGACGAGTCAACACGTCCTGAGGATGCCTCGTGAAGAGGCGAAACACGTGTCGACAAAGTGCACTAAGGAAACGGGTACAATTTATTACTTATTAAATTCAATTAAAATACATGTAATTTCAATTAATATATATTTTATGTTTCAGAATTAATACATTTTTGTTTTCAGATTTAGTATTATCATATTTCATGTGTCAGAATTAATTAATTTTTGTTTCAGATTACTTTAATAATTTTATAATTAAAAATAATTCAGAATTAATTAATTTTTTGTTTCAGGTTACGTTAATTTTCAATTTATGTAATTAATATTTTATATCAGGTTAGGCAAAATTAAACTCAATAAAATTAACATTATCAACAAATATTTATCACAAATTCCTTATTGTACTTGAAGCGACGTAGAAGCGGAATTACACTAGAAATTCATCAATAAAACAGTTTTTAAATTTATTATATTTATACTCTGTCCAACCTGTGTGCGATGGTAGACGAGCGGTTTACGATACAGTGGAGTTAGTACGAGAAATTGCGAAAAAGTTTCCTTTTACGTCCGATAGAGGCGCTGTCCAATTTTTCATACATTTTGCTATCGTTTACGGAACGAATACTTTTACGCAAGTGCTCGTACTAGGGCCACAGAGGCCAAGTCAGAGGCTTTCCCCCAGGGTTTCCCTGCTTTCATAAAAACTCTGCATAAAGCAGCGAAAGAGATCAGAGAAGCTAGCGGTCAAACGTAATCCTTTAGATTACGCTGCTTAAGCTAACTTCTCTGATATTTTTTTTATATGCCGTAGGTGGCAAACAAGCTAGCGGGCTACCTGATGGTAAGCTATCGCAGTCGCCTATGGATACCTGTATCTAACACCAAGGGCTCGAAAATGTCGCAGGAGGGAATGAAATGCCGCACATTCCACTTTTTGCTGATGTTAGGTACAAAAGATCGCGTAAAATCCGCAGTGTGCTATTTTCACAGATCTATATGTGGATGAACTAACTAACTTAACTATAGAACATCTCTATACTTACTATAACTTAACTATAGAACATAAAGTTTTCACTAACCACGAACAAGGCTACTAAGTAAGGCACTCGCCTGGTGACTAACTAAGAAACTCCTAATCTAAGCAGAGTCTTAAGCGTAATTTTCTGTTTCACCAATCCATATTTAATTGGTGACTCCTAAACTAAGAGTTGGCAAAACATTTGAGTTATTGTAAGTAAGCGAGCACGGTGATATGAGTGAGCTAGCGCGGCGCGAGCTGTCAGTTTAAGAGTTGCCTACACGGACGTATGATTGTTATGTCCATGGTTGCCTAAGATTAGGCACCCCCAATTCGGGGACGTAACTAGCTATCACCTTAATTTTGGTGAAACATTTTTTGCCCTAAGCAACTCCTTAATATTTAGGCATCTGATCTAGGCGACTTCTAGGGTAAATGAAAATGGGCAAATAGAACAAATCCGTTTAGATTAAAATGTCAAGTTCAATAACACTATAGAGGTTGGTAGCGCGATTTTTCACCTCCCATATTGCCGTGAACCGTCAATATCTGAAAGTTTCAGCATGGAAACGGCGTAATTTCCTCCGCGGGTCCAAACGACCACCCTGCGATATCGCGACAAAATACGATACCTAGGCAGTACTTAAGATTGTGAGATATCAGGGAATAGGACATTACTATATAACGTTCTATCGCTGCGTCATTACCCAGACTACCCAGAGTCCCATATTAGGGCAGACAACTATTTTTAGTTCAATAGTCATATTTGTACCGTCACAGCTGTAGAAGGTGCTATTATATAAAGTTTTGCAATTTTTTTTTTGCACATTTTACAAACAATTCATAATAGTTGTTATTTAAACCTTTAATATGTCACTTGTTATGTTATTATTGTGACCATGGTAAGTTATATGCTAAAAGTATTTATTGGGAGAAGAAAAGCTACAAAAAATGTGATGGAATTTAGATTATTTTTAACGAATTTTCGCCAACTTGATAACACGTAGCCATTAGCCACACTAGACTTTTTGAATAATTGTTTGAGATTTTTTAGTTTTCTTCATTCGATAACGAAAATATATTCATGAGAAAACAAACAAAATCTTCATCGTTGGCATCCACCTGCAAGAGATATTTTATATATTATGTCGTCCAAAATACATCCTAGCTCAAGGTCAATTAAGTTACTTTTTGGGACTTTTTTGTCCCGAATCGGCGGCCATATTTATCCCACAGACGCTTCATCGCCTGGGATGTGAATTAGGGCTACCTAGGACCTACGCCACTCTTTTGACTTAACCAGCCGAAGCCACAAGAGTGACGAGTCACATGTGCTGGGTCAATTGCTTGTTTACGGAGGTACCATTCCAGGATTGTTCCAAGTTTTCCTTCTCTGGTCGTGATGTCATTGCAGGTTGAGATCAACAACACCATCAAGCACCTCAGTCGGCTCCTATTATACTTAGTAATAGAGGAAAGGACTAGCCTACTCTGTCAATACCCCACGGCAAAACTTACAAGTGCGTAAAGTCATAGCCCAACTTTTTCTGCTCTGCAGCTCAGTCACTGTTTATCTTCCTTCCATTGGTAGAGTACCGTTGATAAAGACCCTCGCCACGCGCTCGAGGGTTGAAGTGCCTGTTATAGGGCAATTCTCCTCTAATTATCCTTAACAGGAGAAACGAGCACATGTTAACGCTTCTCGCATACATTTGTGAATTAAGCATGTGTATTAAAGATGGCGCTGTCTTGAAATTCGTTCTTGTAGAACATTGTTACAAAATTATAAGAAGTACACACACAACACACATTACACACACACACTATTACATGTCCAAAAATATCACAAATCAGTAGGTGGTGAGTATATTCATTCTACTACGAGTACTTAAAATGAAGTCAGGAGCTTTAAGTTTAACTTATGACGCTTATACTTTTCACATAACTTCCATTCGCCATAACTTTAAAAAAGCATGCGGTTTTTTTTCTACTAGTTTTACATATTTTTTACTAAGTTTCAAATAACAATATGTCGTGGATTATAAATAATGAATCTATAGGACAACAAAATGAAACTATCATGCATCATTGTTTTTTATTAGTGAGATTGTGGACAAATTATGTAAGCCAAAATATACTAGTCCGATGTAAAAATTACGGGCGCATACTCTAAATTGATGCGCATACTTCAACGTATGGGAGGTCAAAGTTTAAATTTAGATCTGAGTGATCTATACTCTATACCTACCTACTATAGAAGTAGCTCTACTATATCCTTAATTTATTTTACCCACCTCTACACATAAACTTTGTTGCCGGGTCGTAAGTAATAAGTCGTATACCCCTATCAGATATTTCGATTACCTCGTAAAAGTTATTAAGGGAAAGTAATATACATTACACTAGTAGGCATCACTAAGGATATTAAAATTCAGAGCCCGAGTTCCGAGCACATTGTTAGGTCAAGCGCTTTGAGAACCATTTAATTTTACTATCATTTTAGGTTCAACAAAGACGAGGGTACAAAGGCAAGCTAGCTATCTTTTCATTTGTATTCTTCACATGAAGCGTCTATTTTTGTTTACAAACCAAAATCAATAACCCTATTTTTGGTATAGTCTGATGGATAGTGTCCCAATTTAGGAAACTCATCCCGATTTTTGAAACCCTTTGTTAACTCAACAAGGATCAGGATCGTGACCACAACATTAGACCCTTCCAAAGGATCACATTCCACTAAAATGATAAAGTATCTAAATGAATACCGATTCTCATCCCTACTGACCCAAACTTCGCTATCGTACCTGCAATACCCTATACGCCCTACAGCATACACGCGCCCTGTTTTTTAACCGACTTCCAAAAAGGAGGAGGTTTATGAAATCGACTGGTTTTTTTAAATTTATTCTTTTATGTCTGTTACCTCAGAACTTTCGACTGGGTGAACAAAATTTGATGGTTCTTTATTTGATTGATTATTTTTATTTGAAAGCTGGAGCTTTCCGTGTGGTCCCGTTTCAATTTGGTCCAATTCTGTAATTTTTATGATGTCGGTTTTTAAAATTGACAAGTTTGATCATCTGCTTCCTCCATAGTAGAAAAGTAAGCCAAAAAAGTTTTTATTAGGGTCTTTGTCAGAACAAGGAGGATATTAATTATGTCTAGATCACCAAATCTAGACATAATTATTATCCTCCTTGAAAACCCCGCTTACACTATTTTGTAGCCTGATTTTTGCTAGAGTTAGTATTATAGGGAAAACTGCGTAACTTGCACCCACGCAGCTGTTTATTTTAATTAGTAGCCATACACAGGGATACGGTAAGTATTATTAATAATCAGGTCACAAATACAAAAGAAAAAAATAAAATGGAATATGTCAACAACAAAAAAACATTTTGACATATAAATAAAATTAAGTCAACAAATTAAGTACAAACAAAAAGTCAATTCAATATTATATAGTCTAGTCAGTTCAATGGTAAAATAATGTGTGCGCGCAATTAATAGTATTCATAGGAAAATGCGCGTGCACTTTAGTGTTAAAGGTTTTGTATCCCGTCCATATATTATTATATCTCCCATTAGTCAGTAGGCCCACGTGAGCCCACACCTTCCCTGGGGCACGATTATTATTCGGGTCAAGCGTGGAATGACCCGGTATTTTATAGGAATAAGGTAAGGAAAGTGGGTACAGGGTCAGGCTGACTGTAAGTGGCTACTTTTCATTTTGATATTACACATTCTATACACAATTGCAATAGAACCATTCTATATATGGTAGTAAGTTTTCCATTTTAGTAGATAATAAATTTGTCCATAAGGTCAAACATATTGATCGTGTAACAAGCTACCTAACAAGCTGGACCCACTTAGCCTCCGGAGAGATGTGGGTTCCCTCTGTATTTTCCTTTGCTTGTTTTTTCGGGAAATGCTCTGAAGAGCTATTTGATCTCATTCCTGCGTCGGACTTCTACTACCTCACATCAAAAAGCTCACCTCCACATCTTGCAAATCTGGAAATCCCACACCGTTAAATTTTTCTGCTCCTTTCTTCCGCGGACCTGCAAGGTGTGGAATGTCCTTCCCCTAAAGGTCTTCCCGCCGAGCTGTAACATGAAGCGTAAAAGGGTGTCTATAATTACCTCCCGGGCTGGCATAGCACCATCAACACCTTTAGTGTTGCAGGTAATAGGCGGATTCCGTTTACCATCAGGCAGACGGCATGCTTTTTTTCTGCAATTTTTATATTTAAAAAAACTGGTGCAAACGCTTCGACAAACCGCGTTGGGCGCCACTTTTTACCGATCAAAGACAGAACGAGTGTATATGAAAAACTCTTACAATTTTTTCTTCAAAAAATTTATTGATAACCGGTTTCAATGCGGTGATTCTTTTATTCCTATGTCTACGTTTGATAAAAATCTTTTTAGCTGTTTAAATTATAATAAAAATAAACATTTTTTTTTGGTCAATTTTAATTTGTACTTGGACTATATTTGCAGCCACCTTCGGAAGGCAATTTCTGTTTTGAATGTTGACAAATTTCGTTTGATGTGGGTAGGTTACCTTTTTCAAGTTTTAAATTAGTAGCGACTACCCCTAAATTAAATTTTGGGGGTAGTCACTAATTTACGTTGTTTGATCTCAAAAAGGGTTGTTAACTTAAAAAAGGCCTAAAAGATTTATTTGAAAGTTAGATATTCATTCGGAAGTTCAATTTGTGACTTATTTATTATTTAAATTATACCAAAAATAATGAAAGCCCTTCGTAACTAAGAAGAGTATACATTCTATTTGAAGAAATTGTTACTCTAATATTATGTCTGTTATCTATGTGGATGAGTAGATAAGTTATTTTATCAGGGCTCCCACCATGTTGAATTATGTGTGATATCACTTTATTATTTACTTGTTTTCTCAGCAAACCTTTTGATATAATACCTACATCATGACAAAAATAACTAGTCCGTAAAAAATAACTAGTCCGCCATCTTCGAGAGTCCGCCATTATTAGATTTAGAATGACTTCATTTAGCTAACCATGCATTGTCATCGAAACTAAACGTGTATGTAAATTTTCAGCTCAATCGGTTGGGGATAGCTGTTTTAATCACAGAAAAGAGAAGTAAATAGAACGAAAATGAGAAGGAAAATCTGTCGCCAGCTCGCCAGGTATTGTGACAGAACCTTGATTGAACAATCTTATTTATGTCAACGCGTCAAATCCCGCGTCACAGTTGCTAATACAGTTGCTATGGGTTTATATGGGTGCGAGTGGCTACAACACATTTCTTACAAAAATACCTTGTAAGCCGTTCTAATTTAAACAAAAAAAAATCTTTTCTGTGGTTACAAAATTTGACCCAAACTAATAAGAATAAAAAGCTTGTAAAAACGTAGACAGAAATCAAACCAACATACGTTTGTTGTTTGTTCAAGTTTTCCCGACTATTTAACTTTAACTTTATTCTACACTACACATGAAAAACTGGTCCGTATTTAGCTCAACTATAAATTAGTAGCCCAAATGTGAACGCAAACCGTTGGCACATTTTCAAAAACAATTAGGATGGGAGCTCGTTTTATCAGGCTTAGCAGCCTTTCTTTCTCGCACAGCTGCTGAAAGTTGAGCTATAATTAGACAAAAAGATAACCGTACATTATAAATCACAGTTTTTTTTTTGTTTAGGTTAATTAGAACAGTTTTCAAGGCATTTTTGTAAGAAATTTGTTGTAGCCACTTACACCTATATAACCTTGCACTTAAATTAAACCCATAGCAACTGTGAGGCAGAGTTCGACGCGTTGACATAAATAAGAATGTTCAATCATATATCTGTCACAATACCAGGCAACAGAGTTTCCTTCTTATTTCCGTTCTATTTACTTCTCTATTCCGTGTTATAAATTATACATTTAATCATAAATGTGTGTTTATTTGTTCCTCTTTCACACAGTAACAGTCGTCGCAGTGCCGTAATTGTTTGCTTAGACATAGTAAGTGGTCAGTAGAGTAGCATAGGGTACATTTTATCCCGGAAAAAGGTTTGTCAACGTAGGTGTAACCATCAGGCGCAGCTGAGAATTATCAATTTAAAAAACCGACTTCAAAATTAGTAAATACGCAACTTCGTTTACTTAGATGACATATTTTCAGTTATTTTGATTTATTAAATACTTTATTACACACTTAATAATTTTGAACTATTCACAAATGGAGTACTTAATGCTAAACATTTTCTACCAGTCATCCACCAGGTTGGAACAAATGGTATGTAGGCGTGCATGAAAAAAAAACTTATCATTTAAAGAACAAAAAGCTGGGCAACCAAAGAAAATAAACTGAAGAACAAAACTTTTACAAGAAATAGATAACCAGATACATCATAAATAAATCCAAATTAAACCTAAATTTATAAACCAAACTATGTAATTAACGTATTTATATGGGACCGCCTCTGAAGTATAGTCTACCAAATAAAAAAGGAATCATGAAATCAATTCATAATTGGCGGAGAAATCGGCGAAATATCGGGAGCTCTACTACAACCTTATTATGCTATCTAGTTTAGTTTATTTAAACCACATATCCTACAACTTCGTAATTAACAAAATGCTCAAGCTCACCGCCGATTGGCAGCGTACCCGCTGACGGCATTACCACGCTAAATGGTAATAAAAACTTGTAGGCAATATCGATTTTGAATAAGCTATTGAGATTATGATTAGTCACGCCAAGCTTATTTTCTAAGTTGAGTAAAAACTAAAAAGGTACTTAAATACAATACAATATCGCTTTATTAAACACCATATTTAAAAAAACATACTAAGTTAAAATTAATACAAAACCCGCAGTATAATAGGCGGCCTTATCGCCTTAAGCGATTTCTTCCAGCGATTTCTTTTAAATATGTAAAGCAAGAATAATTATCTAAAACTTATGTAGAGATTTTATAAGTAAAGAGGTATTCTCGAATGTTCACCCATAGTGTCTGCAACGACGACAGGCACTGACATTAAATTAGCATATTAAGGCGCGCTCATACGATATAATATTTATTTTTAGGTAAATACAAGACAAAACAAAAATATAACACATAAGTATCTGACCAACCAGTTGATTTGATTAGAAAAATGCTTTAACAAGTTCCAGCCTGCAAACTAGTTTTTAAATGTTTAGTGTACCTTTGCCAGTTATTCAACTGCCAAGAAGTAGTGTGTAAACACTACTGTGTTCCGGATTGAAGGGCAATGTTTCCAGCGAAATCACAGAGCTTTGATTTGATTGAGCTTTGATTGAAGCACAGAGATTTGACATCTTATATCTCAGAGTGATGAGCGCAGTGCAGTGCCATACAGGGTTTTGAACTGTTGAAGTTAAAAATTCTGAGTGGCGTTGAGCTGGGCTGGAAGGAAGGATGGGAAAGCGTGAAGAGCCATCAGGCGAGCGACTTCGCACGTCTCGTCACCCAGTATCATTAAAAAAAACAACCAAAACTTTTTATTGGCTCAAAACTGGCATATATATTTATAAAACTTACCTACAAAATAGTTATTGAAATATTTATGTGTTTAAGATATTTTGGAATTACATGTGGAAAGTAATAATGTATCAAATGTGAATTTTATCATATAGCGTTTTAGGGTAAAACACGCAAGTAACGCGGCGCGTTAAGTTAACCTCCAAAAATTTTGCCTCTATTCCCTAGGAAATAAAGAACAACTATCGTCGCGTTACGAGCGTGATTGTAGTTAGTGAATCAGGGCCCAGTAAATAATTATCAATCTAAAAACAAACTTCAAAATAAGTGAGCGTTCGAACAAAATTATTCATATTATATTATTGGAGCTGGGTAAAAACCACGTCTTATCTAATCAAGTAATCATAAAGTACGTTAGTAATATCTATCTACTAGCTACTTGGCTTGGCTGGAACCGATTTCAAATAGATGCGCCAAGGTAGCGTCAAGGTAGCGCTTATAATAATTATATTAATTTAGTTTTCGCTATTGAGTGCCTATTTGTGGTTCTGAAGTTTTTTTTTTTTTCTTCTTTCATTTTTTATTATTTTTTATTGTAAAATAGACTTGCGCTTGGCCAACTCGCCTGATGTTAAGCGATGATGCGGCCTACGATGGATCACGCTTGCCCAGAAGAAACCGATATAATTTTATTTTATTTTATGCTAGATACTCCGATCCGTAACAGAAGGACACTTTTGTTACGGAGCGGTCTAACCGAGATAGATCAGACTCGTATAACAGCAGCCTTAGTACATTATGTAAGCTTTGGCGGCGCAATATCACTAATGTGTAATGGGGCGGGTGAAACTGTAGCAAAACCTACCCGTTAATCTTTATGAAGTGACGAAATACATACAAATGTGACATTATGTAGATTGTAAGTCGTTTGGGATGGTTCAGATAACCCGACGGCGGATTAGATAGATAGATAACTTATCGTTGAAGCTTTTATTTTATAAAACTAAATGGGTTATCATAATTGAATCCGCATATAACATTTCAGTCACACAACGGGCAATGGAGAGAGTTATGCTAGGAGTTTATTTGCGCGATAGAATCTGAAACGTGGATATTCGAGAAAGAACCAAAGTCATCGAGTCTAACATAGCTATTAAAATTTGCAAGTTGAAGTGGCAATGGGCAGGCCACATCGCTCGAAGAACCGATGACCGATGGGGAAAAAAGGTTCTTGAGTGGAGACCACGAACCGGAAGACGCAGCGTAGGTAGGCCTCCCACTAGATGGACCGACGACATCGTGAGAGTCGCAGGCATCCAGTGGATGCAGATGGCAGGTTGTCATTCAGTGTAGAGGTTAAAAGGGGAGGCCTCTGTTCAGCAGTGGAAGTCTTATAGCTGATGATGATGATAACATTTCATGACTGTGCTGCTAAACATTGAAGAGTTCCCTAGTCAGCACCCAGCCCTGAGTGCAGCAACTATGTCATGGTAAATCTTAAAACCAGCTATCATAATAAAATACGTACACAAAATTTCGTGTCTGTGCTGTTGACAGGAGAAGAGTTCTTTTATCAGGAGCTAATCCTGGATGTAGATTGCTTACTTGCCATAAAAATGCATTGTCATCGGAACCAACCAACATGTAAAGGTTCAGTTCCTTAGGGTAAGAGGAACTAATTCTAATTCAGCTTTCAAATTTTGACCTTAACAAACAAACATAAAAACATTGCAAATTAAATAAAAGCTTTTAACGAGCGGAGCAGGGAAGAGACGAGCTCGAATCGGCTAATCACATTGATTGAAATCCACATCCGTGTCCGATGACGTCTATACGCTCTCTGAGAGATACCGGTTCACTAACTAAACATGTCATTTTAATTAGTTTCGTTTTAGTATAACGACGTCTCATCTAGTCTTGTCTTTATTACACAGCTCCGCTTGTCTTCGTTTCAATGGAAACTCCACCTCTTTTCACAGTTCCGCTCCGCCTCGCACTGGAAACGCACTGGAAACAAAAGGTATTGCTAAAACTCTCAACACAAGTAATAATTTTGCCTATAATAGGCCTGTGTCCTAATGTTTCATTTATTACAAATAACAACCGAAAGATTAATTAAATACAATACACATCCTGAAAAAGTAATTTAAATTGGCAGATACATTTCTGTGATATAAGCGTTTAGAGTTGTTGGTGGGGATAGAGAGCAGATGCTATGTCTCCCTCTCTCGCAAAGTATGTGTTGGTATAGCATTTGTATTGCCACGGCTTGACGTCATAACGTGCTGTGGTGCGCTCTCTGTCAAGCATGAAATGAAAATACCTATAAGTTATTTATTTTTAAACAAATTTTATTGTTGATGGTATAAGTTTATGGGCTCTATTTATGAAACAGCTTTTTAACGAGTTCATTAAAAATAAGACCCAGTCCTATAATTTTAGTATTGATTTTAGGAACATTGTTAAAGGGATTAAACCTGATACGAACAGTGAAACAATATTTATGATTCTGATAATAAGTATACTGTCTCCGTTCCATCTTGCGAGTAGAAATAGAAGTAATATTCAATTCATGCAAAAAGTTTGTAATCAAAAACATGAAAACGCTCTTCCCGAACCAAGGCTTTATTCGACGAGGAAATTCTATTTGCAGTTTCATTAAACGGAGCGCACTACGAATGTTACGTTTTCATACTTCCTACTCGTATTTCGAATATTCAATCAATCCATTCGACTGATAACGACGGATAACTGAGGCACTATTGAGTATTCTTCGTTCATTTATTAGCCTTTTGCGAAGATTCAATTACTTTACACAAGCTTTTATTTAACTTGATCTGTTAGTTAGTATGTATGTGTTACTTGTTTTATTTTTGCTTTGACAATTACTGCTATATTTTTTTCGTTTTACGAGTATGTATGCCCGAAAATCTAGATACCTAAACAGAACGATTGCATTTTGTAATAAGGCTCTTTGGTATAAAATATTATTTAACCCTTAGAAAGAAAGAAAATCAATTTATTCGACATTAAATAAAACACCTGATATCTAAAGAACACAAATTAATGTCGAATGGGTCCATCTCAGCATTAGGATTCGGATTAGGATAGACATGTTCTAAAGTGGAGACCACAAATCGGCAAATATAGCGTACGATGCGCTGAGACTCGATGGAGTGACGATAATCGTACAACAGCTGGTAGTGACTGGAAGCGAAAACCCGAAGATCGGGCTGAATTAATGGTGTGCCTTGAGAAAAGGCACATGGGGACATGATAGGTCTTTCCCAAGCATTGGACTAAGAATTTGTGACGATCATAATCTCTACATAGTATAAAATAAAATCGCTTTCCGCGTCTGTCTGTACATCCGCTAACTCCTCCTAAACCACGTGACGGATTTTGAGTCGGTTTTCACCATCAGTTAGATAATTTTTCACGGACGTGATATATGTAAATATAATAAAACTTACACCCGTGCAAAGCCGGAGCGGGTTGCTAGTAACGGAAATAAAAGAAACTTACGAACTACCTTAGTACATGTCGATCATAGCTAGGGTAGGACGATGAGCTGTTATAGGCAAGCGTGAAGAGCCATCAGGCGAGCGACTTCGCTCGTCTCGTCTACCAGTATACAAAAATAAAAATAAGTTAAGATATTATCGTTTTCTTTCATGTTGATTTTTTGTTTAGTTTAATAGAAGCTAATTTTGTTTATAAGTTCTAAATAACCAGCCAAAAATGGTGCTATAATTATGAGTCTGAATAATATTATTTCTGTAATAAAAAAAAAGTTAACGAGCTTATTCATAAGATTAATGTTTTTGAATATAATCCATAAAAGTTTTATAATTAATTTGATACTTTTATTTGAGAGGAAAACCACTGAATTTGTTGACGTTATTGGAACCAAATAATATGAGAAAACATACGTAAATATAAATTTCTAGGCAACCCGAGAAGCCTCGAGAATTCTCGAGACCCGAAAAATTGAAAAGCTCGAGAAATCATGAACCCTAATCATAGCAAAACAATTAAAACAAACCTACCTACTCGTACAGTAAAATACAGAGCTTTTGTGGAGGCAGTGTTCGAAATAGCACCACTATTTTCATTTCCAGTCTTTTTTTACTCTATCACCGTATGCTGGCTTCGATATCGTTTCTCACCGCTCTAAATATATTTTCGTTCCAGCAGTGGATGTGGGTTTCGAAAACCGGTTTACTAAACTGCATCCGTAATTCTGCATTTGTGTAACTCTCCCGTATTGTATCATTGTCAAGTTAAATACACTGCCAACTGGTAGTGGGTTTGAGCATATAGATTGACTTTAGACCTTCAGCCAATGGCAATTTGGTCTATGTTTTCGTAGTGTTAGTTAGCTTGTATTTTTGTTTGGTTAATAATTAGGCAATTGCCAGTTTTAAAAAACACATCAGTCATAGGACTGCACCTCAGAAGTGAAAACTTTAGTAGTAATCCTATTCTAAAAGAGATGGCGCTATTTTAAAATACACGGTACAAAGTGACGATGCTGCGAGTTCCGAAATTTTCAAACCCAAAAAGTGGTCAATGCGCCTAAAGAAGTGTTCACTACAAAAATCTGTTAATTTAACAAAGAAAAGTAGATTTCAAGGCTGCGCTCACAAGCCACAGCTCTCTTTAGCACGTTTTCAACATTTCTGGATATAAAAACTAAAGAATCAGAATTTTATAACAGATCGGGCATTCTCTTTAAAATTACATTACAAATTAAGGCAACTTTCGTGTTGATATTTCATAGGATATCTCCTGAGATGAGATAAAAACTCGTTTTTTTTTCCATACAGATCTCTTTGTTGTCCAAATATATGAATCCGTATCCTCGCCATGCTACCTAAGATAATATCTTAGGTAGTATGTTTAAGGTATATTCATAACTAGCTGTACCCGCGACGTCGTCCGCGATTTCTTTAGAAAAAAATAGCCTATGTCCGTCCTCATGATACATACCATTGCCTCGGAAAATTTTATCGAGATCGGATAGGCCGTTTAGCCGTGATTAGGTAGCAAACAGACAGAGTTACTTTCACATTTATAATAATAGTGTGATTTCGGCTTAGTACTTCTTTGTTACCCTGTATGGGTATTTATCTAAGGAATTATTGTTATTAATTATTATTAGTTGTCCTCAGCGAGCACAGTGATAGCATTAGTGATGAATAAGCCCATTTCCTCTAATGGCCTCTTGATGTATTCTCATCCATGTCTGCGGAAATTACCACAATTATTTTGGTTATTAGGTAAGTTTTTTCCTAGCTACTACATAACTTCCATGGCCAGCAATTTATGGACAAACGTGGAAAAGTGAGCAATGGCGTAGCCGAGGCCATAAATTCCCAGTTGCCGCCAAGGCTTGTAATCTACTTTTCTCGAACATTGCGAGAATATTCACGTAAAATACAAATACAGGGTTACGCATATACCTTCCCTGTACTCAGCCGAAAGGAAATAATTATACTCATCATTATCAAAAAAATACTATGATTTATAAAAAAAAATATGTTTTCAATATACCTAATGCAAATAAAATTATATCAGCTGACGTTAGAGGTCAACGAACGACCTGCGCCGCGCGCACGTTAATACGCGTTACATTTGCAATACTTATTCTAAACCACAAATTAACATTAAAACAAGAAATATAAGGCAAAACCTTATTGGTATTCGGTTGTGTTTAGATAGTAAAATAGTCACACGGAATAATAAATTTTTGCACAAGAATAACCGACTTCAAAAAAAGTTCAATGACCGGGATTAATTCCCTAATTATCCATTCTATTCAGTAAAAAAAAACCCTAAAATCGGTTGTAAATCGGCGAAGATAATCGCGTACATTACACACAAAAATCTACCATGTGTTCTGCATAAGAAGGAAAAAGAATCCATAAGATAGTTCAAAAGAGTCCATATAGGTATCCATTTAATTAATTAGTTTTCTCGTTTGACATTTCGTCTGTGGCGCTGGTACCCGTGATGGATTAATCCATTTGCTCTCCCGGGCTAGATATAACTGCAATAAAATTATGTAGGTATCTATTGCATTTCATTGATGATAGCAACGGAAGATTTTATTTGTATAAAAAACTACAGAAAAAAATATTTAGGATTTAGTAGTTTCCATTTTTGACTAAAACATAAAAAGTATATATGTGAGAAATCTATAAAATTTGATTAAATCCACCGAGCTTCGTTCGTTAAAAAAATTCTACAACCTACAATTTCAGAAACATGAATGTGACCACAATTATATGACATTGGCTACGGAACCCTACCACATGCATGTCTCGACATGCTCTTGGCCAGTTTTTTTAGTTACGTAGCTCCGTGTAAAACACTAGTTTATCAAGAATTATTTCAAGTTGATCTTGGTAGATCTCCTGCATTTTATGTAAAATCATTGATATTAATGAACTTGTAATGATTTTACTTTTTCTATTTACTCTAAAGCAAAGTTATGTTAGATCCGATATTTTAATTAACAAGTTGCATAATTAAATAACCGGCCAAGTGCGAGTCGGACTCGCGCACGAAGGGTTCCGACCCAATCTTTACAAAAACGGCAAAAAGAAAACACGTTTGTTGCATGGGATCCTTAAATATTAATTTTATTTTAATTTAATAATACATTTTTAAAGCGAATAATATAACTCAATATTCTGTGAATATTTCAGGCGTCTACCTGTTGCCGTTATCAATATCGAGCAAAAACGAGCAAAAAAATCACGTTTGTTGTATGGGAGCCCCCTTAAATATTTATTTTATTTTGTTTTTAGTATTTTTTATTATAGCGGCAACAGAAATACATCATCTGTGAAAATTTCAACTGTCTGACTATCACGGTTAATGAGATACAGCCTGGTGACAGACGGATGGATTGACGGACAGACGGACAGCGGAGCCATAGTAATAGGGTCCGTTTTACCCTTTTGGGTACGGAACCCTAAAAACATGAATGTCCATATTTAGGTAGGGTACTATTTTAAGTAGGTTTTAGGTAGTATTTTTTTAATCTACCCAACAAGTTTTAGACGAAGTATTACAATTTAAACAGACTCTTTGAAATAATTTATGAGTTTTTCATTTGTGTCCTATGGTCTACTATGCATTGTTTTTTAATTACTAGCTAGCATACTAGTCTACGACACCTACGATAGGTACTCGAGATAATGTAAATAATAGGTCGGGGAAAAAGTCTTTTCGTATTTTGTATGTATAAAGTTGTAGTAAAAATCTTATCGGTTGTACTGTTTGTATCTGGCTGGTTTTGATACTATTAAAAATATGACATTTTAAAAAAGGAATTCAAAAAGTAAAAAGCAATTTCCCGCCATTTTTCAATTGTTTTTTGTTCGATAAAATGAGTGAATCTAACGAAGAAATTCGATATATTTTGAAATTTTATTACAAAAAAGGGAAAAATGCGACACAAGCCGCGAATAAAATTTGTGACGTTTATGGACCTAATGCAGTGTCATCGAGAGTAGCACAATGTTGGTTCAAGCGTTTTCAGTCCAGGAATTTTGATGTCAAAGATGCAGCTCGCTCTGGTCGCCCTGTTACGGATAAAGTCGATGCCATTTCTGAAAAAGTGGAGCAAGATCGGCATATTAGTAGTTACAACGTAGCTGAAGATCTGGAGATCGGCCACAAAACAGTTTTGACCCATTTGAGAAAGACTGGGCATACAAAAATACTCGATATTTGGGTGCCACACGAGCTCACTGAAAGAAACCAAATGAATCTTGTAATCATTTGCGATTCTCTATTGAAACGTAACGAAACCGAACCGTTTTTGAAAAGATTGATCACTGGTGATGAAAAATGGATCACCTAGGACAAGAATGTGCGCAAACGATTATGGTCAAAGGGCAGTGAAGCACCACAGACTGTAGCGAAACCAGGATTAACACGTAATAAGGTGATCCTGTGTGTATGGTGAGATTGGAAGGGCATCGTTCATTATGAGCTTTTGCCGCCGGGCAAAACCATCGATTCGGATCTCTACTGCCAACAGCTGATGAGGCTCAAACAAGAAATTGAGTAAAAACGGCCGGAATTGATCAACAGAAAGGGTTTGGTCTTTCATCATGATAACGCCAGACTGCACACATCTTTGGTCACTCAGAAAAAATTGAGAGAGCTTGGTTGGAAAGTGTTAATGCATCCACCATATAGCCCTGACCTTGCACCCTCAGATTTCCACCTGTTTCGGTCTCTTCAGAATTCTTTGGGTAGTGTTAGATTAACATCCAGAGAAGACTGTCTAAACTACTTGTTGCATTTTTTTTTGATCAGAAGTCCCAAAATTTCTACATCAACGAGATCATATCACTACCTATAAGATGGCAACAAGTTATCGAACAAAATGGCACATATATATTATCATTAAATGAAATTAAACTTGAAAAAAAAATGTCTTGAATTTGTTTATAAAATACGAAGAAACTTTTTCCCCGACCTTATATTATATTTATACCACTCGCATCAAAATCGGCGGCATTCAGTTGTTATTGTGACAAATTACTACAATATATTATGACATTTTTTTACTGTCACACATTACTATTTATCTGAGATATATCAGCTGTATGTTTGCGACCACAAAACTCGAAAAATATTCGATGGATTGACTTGAAATTTTCACTTCGGCAGAGCAGCACAAGCGATGCAAATATGCTAACCTCGGCAGTGGTTACATATTTGAGGCGTTTGGGGTCGAGATATTGGGCCCTTGGGGACCGGGAGCTCACCTCATTTTCAAAAACCTTTCAGAGCGTCTGGTTAATACCACGCGTGACCAAAATGCTGGCGTGTATCTGGCTCAACGCATAAGCATTGCTATTCAGCGTGGTAATGCCGCCAGCATGCTGGGTACACTGCCAACTGATTGTGGACATTGAACATTTGGATTGTCTTTAGACCTTCAACGGTATATGGGCAGTCTAACTGTTTTTGTAGTGTTAGCTTGTGTTTTGTTTAGTAAATAAAATACCAAATGTATTTTTTTTTCAACGTTGCATTTTAATAAGGGACTATTTTAATATACTAGACCTTGACAAAGGATACTCCTTTTTTGGGTAATCATGTAATATGTTTATTACGTACCTACTAAATGCCTTGAGCTGTGATCAAACGCCTAACTAATTGCATTGTACAACACTTTGCCAGTCCGAAGAACAACAAATGCTACAAACAATGGTACTAAGGCAAATGTAAATGCCTTTGCTGAAATGTCACAGCAAACACTAACTATGCAATGAGGACGGCTAAGCGGTTCCCATGAACGCTGACTGCATGCATGCTGTATGCAAATTGCGCTCTAATGGATATTGCAGTTATACAGGTTGACGCGGAAAGGGTATATACTATGCCGAAAGGGGTCCATAACTCCATAGTAATCGTCAGTATGGACAACTTTTACTATGGGACCAACCAAGAAATTTGGAAAAAATATCAGCTGGTCCATACATTTTGTCGAGTGCAAAATATGACCGTTTTCTATGGAACAGCTGATATTTTCTTCGTGATTTCAGAGTTGTTCCCATAATAATCTGTTCGTAATAATGGGTACTATGGACCTCTTTCGACTTAGTACATCCTTTCCGCGTAACCCAGTACATGAGAAAGTCCTTTGATATTAGATCGACGCCCACACACATGAAGTAATAGAACAAAAGCAATATTATATACGACAATATATTCATTGAAAACTATAACATTTCTTACAGAGCTTTTTGAGTTTTGTTCACTTCAAAAATGTCATCAAAAAATATTACATACATTTATTGGGGACTTTCGGTCCGGGCCCGGTGCGCAGGAGTTTTAGATTAATTGTTAATTGACTTACTATGAAAAAACCCACTTAATTGTCACTACGTTCTTATCATGGAATACTTTGAAGACTTATCTGTTGACTATTATATTAATAAAGTAGTAAGTAATAAAGAGCTGATTTTTCAATCCGTAGCTAACAAATCAATAAATTTATCTGTCCTTTATAATTGCAGATTTTATTTCACAGATAACTTTTAAGTTACTATTGAAAAATTCGAAATCATGCTATCAATGGAATAAATCCAGATTCTTTAACAGAAGATTGAAAAATCGGCCCACAAGAAAAAAAAAAAAGAAACCATTGAATTGTCACTTCGTTCTTATCATGAAATACTTTGAAGACCTGTCTGCAGATTATTATTATTGCATATCAGGTTATTTACTGTATCAAAAAAAAAAACTCTGTCTTGATAAGTTCAACCTTAGTATTTAGAAGTGGTTTCATTCATTCATCAACCAGAAGACGTCCACTGCTGAACATAGGCCTCTTACCCTTTAACCTCCACACTGAACGACATTCTGTCATCTGCATCCACTGGATGCCCGCGAATCTCACAATGTCGTCGGTCCATCTAGAGGGAGGCCTATCTACGTCTAAAACTGGACGCTAAAGTGGTTTAAAACGATGAAACTTTGGAGTGTCCTGAATCCGATACGTCGAACGAACTCTGTTATGAAGCACCAGAAAACTTGCTATGACACCTACCTAACATTATTAATCGTCACCTCATCCCTTATCGATCTACTGCTGGACAGGAAATCTCTTTAACACGGCATTCTTTTCAGTCTATATCCGAGCCAAGCGCAAGATATGCACGGCGCTTTTTTTAATGTAAAGCCGGATCCGCTGCGGCATGTTTTCGTGTTAGCTAACACACTAACATGTTACTGACACGAAAAGTTGATGTGACTTTGGTGTTAGCTAACAGTTATTGTATTAGCTAACACAAACATGCTGCAGCGGACCCGGCTGAAGCATGTTCGTATACCAAAAAAACCTTTAATTTTTCTCCTCTCATAAATCAGCAACATAATTGAAATCAGACCACAACACTGTATCTAATATCCCGGCTTCATTAGCCCAGGGACATCTCTCGCCAGCTGGCATATAATCACCTACGCGACGCTATTTAATTAACTATACCATATACTATATCTACTTGCTGTGACGTCATATAACATAGATTACCAATTAGACTAGTTCTTGTTCGACGAGTTAAGAGGCCAATCTAAGTTGATACCTATGTGTAGTAAATTACTTTGAAATAAAGATTTATTCAATTATGAGTACTTAGTACTATCTACTAAATCATCGTATGCAAGGTTACCTTTAATTTACCAGCCACCTCTCAAAGGCAGCTTCTGTACCTCATGATCAACTACTTTTGTTCCACAGAAAATGTTATGGAAATGCTCTCAGATCAGACAAACGTAGATCACTATTATACACTTATATGATTATTTACGGGATATTTACCGTGATAAGGTTGTGGAAGGAGCTCCCGATATTTCGGCGCAGTTACATGCACCATGTTCACGAGAAGACTGTCTGGTTGACCAGTAATATATAACTGTAGTGAAAAACCGTGATAGTTATTACAGTCAATTCTATGTTTAAAAAAAAAGGAAGATATGCCTCCTTGTTGAAATGTCTCAATCTTTCATACTTTTTAAAACAAAAGTTTATTCTAAATATTTTGGAATATACACGGTCATTTTATATCTTTAGCGAGTTCGCTGCACCCAGTATTCAGGTCCATTCAATGCTTGATTGACTCTTGTTATTGTAGCGTAGTGACTCGTTCGTTTAGTAAACTCACCACACAATTAAGAAATCACGCAAGCGCTTATGCAAATCCTGGAACAAAAGCTAATTACACCATGTGACGCCTCCCCAAGTTAATTAAACTATTCCCACACGTGTTACAGATTAGCAATCAGTTGCTATCGTATTCGGACCACCTTCTAAAGCTGCGAACACTTGGGAACGTGAAAATTTGAACGTGAATATGAATTTAGACACTCGTGCGTTGAAACTGGAATTTCGATAAGTTTCCGATATTTACAATCAGGGTGTCTTGGTCGCGACTGAATAGTTTTCTTATAACTCTAAGCGAGCGTGCTCGATCGTAGACCGCATCATCAGGTGAGGTGAACAGTGTTAGTGTGAGGTGAGGTGGCTAGTGTTCAACATGTTTGTAACCAAGCATGTAACAAGCGGTTTGAATCTACTTACATAATATTACAGAACAAATAATGTAAGGGCCAATCCATGCCGAGTGATGCCGAGGCAGCAGCGCCAGAAATTGCGGTATAGTACTACTATGTATGTAATGGTATATACGTACCTGAGCATCTGAACGTTTTTTTTTTCTTTTCTGTGGTTTTAGCATATCAGGGAAAACGTTCTTGGTGGAAGTGGCCTAAAGACGTAGACAGAGAAAACCTCCGTCTACGCCTAAAGACAAAAGATGATAATGACAGTGATATTAAAACCTATCACATGGCATCCTTGTTTGTTTTTTCTTTTTTTTTTCGGTAAATGAATTAGGCGTCGGAAGTCTTGTGCATTTTCCAGTGTGTAGTATTGAAATACATATTTTCAAGTTAAACGAGTCATAGACATGTCTAGACTAAGTCATAAACCCAACTGTCCGGTAACAGATAACTTTAACAGATGGAGATTTTACAAGCGGCTTCTATGCGCGAGTAATAGTGTTCCGTGCTTCTATGGAGCTTTGGAAGCCAAAGACATATTTCACTTTGTTATTTCCTTGATAGCAGTAAATAAGATAGTATCTAATTTACTAAACCAAAAAATAAGCTAGAAGGTATGACAGTTTTAACCAAAAGTATAGATATACACTATGCCCAATAGGTATCTTTACCGCGCTCATGAATTTACTTTTGACTTGCGTCTTCGTCCACAGTACCTTTAAAGTAAATTTCACACCTTATTGATATAATAAAAGTATTTTTTTTTTTTTTTTACTTGTTCTCAGCTAAATGAATAAGGTATTTAAATTTATATCATAGGATATGTCCGGAACGATTATAAACGATGAAATTCCTAGAAAAGTAGAAAAGCAATCGCAAAAATATCTAAGTATTTAAAATAATGTCCCAATTTCAAACCAAGTTTCATAGATAAGAAACCCTCGAACTGATGAACTCTCAAGGGTCACCCACCGTGCTCATTTACAGTAAAAAGTTTCTCAGTTACCAAGTTACTATGGCAGATAAAATTTCTCATTACTAAATATTACGAAGTAAAACTTTACAAACGATAAAGTTTTTATGAAGCCTTAATTTAAGAGCAAGATATTTCGAAGAGCGTTGCTCATAGCTAAACCAGCTTATTGTCGTAAAATAAACATGACACCAGAATAAAGTTACAAAGGTAACCTGGCATGTGAAGGATCACTTTAAAAACATCGATAAAATATGTCGTAGTCTTTTTTCGATCAATCTAAAATAATTACCTATATATGTAGCGTTTGAAATACATCTATACTCGTTGCTAAATAACCCGATTCAGAAGCCAGAGATGCGGTCACTTTTTCGCCATAGATGCTACATCGGCTGAGACGCGATAGTGACGCAGACCTTTCCGGAACCTGGCAATGAGTAGGCTACATCGCTCGAAGAACCGATAATAGATAGGTAAGAAAGGTTCTTGAGTGGAGACCACGAATCAGAAGATGCAGCTTAGGTAGGCCTCCTACTAAATGGACAGACGACATCGTGAGAGTCGCGGGGCATCCAGTGGATGCAGATGGCAGGCTGTCGTTTAGACTGGCGTTCTAAGCGGCAGGCCTATGTTCAACAGTGGACGTCTTATGGCTGATGATGATAATTATGGTGATATTGCTGGTTAAGATCAGCACCATCAAACACCTCAATTGGCTACTATGACACCTGCTACTAGGGGAAAGTACCTACTATTCTACTCTGCCTGTACCCCACGGCAGACGATGACCATCAACTACCTACTTAATACACAAAGATGGGATAATATCTGCCTAACAACCCAATAAACCACCTCAAATATTATCATAAATACTATGTGTGTTGCTTTCAGTTTGCGACAAGAAGTACATTTAGTAAAAAGGACCACTTTCATGTCCGAGTAAGGGAAAGTAAATATTTAATAAGGGTCCGCTAGACACGTCCGAAGGCCCTTGAAGGACGACCGGACTTCAAATAAGAATATACTAAAGTTGCGGTGCGGATGTTGGAACACACTGGAGTGGTTTGAGTTAGCCACGATTGAAAAGTCATAAGTAATTGAGTTTCACGGAACATGTAGAAATACAACTTTCAGGAGAATGATCAATTTCAGGAGGCAAAGCCGAACTAACTTTATTCTGTCTATTAAAACTAATGAATTACATACTACGTGATACCGTCTCAAACTAAGTGATGCATTTTAAAAGTTGACCAGGTAACTTTGCCCAGAATTTAGTTTCATCACCAGCGCCAGGTATCGCCTTCAGAACGCTATAAGTCATTACTTAAAGTAAAGTAAGTCCTTGATTAAGAACTTACTTTGCAAGCAATATTGAAATGGCACAGCTAGAACTAAGAACAACCTGGTCGCAATTAAAGTAATTTATATAATAGCCAATTTGCGACGAGCCACATAGCCCTATTCTCCGTACTTAGAGCCTGCGAGACAATAAGCGGAGTCAAGTATCCGACCTACATAAAGGTTAAATGTGCCCACAGCCTACAACATAGCAGTGTCCACTTCAAACTAAGTGTAGCTACTTCTTACTCTTTGGAGGCAGTACAAGAGCAGACTATAAGAATTAATGGCGAATAAGAAGTCAAGCGCACCGACGACACCAACACACACTGTCCTACACAGGGGAAATGAGCATGCTCTAGTTTACACAACCCCTATGCCTGTAGTTAGATTAATAATCTATCTTACACTTACAGTGAAAGACGCGTTTATGCTCACAGTAAGGTTATCGCTCTTAATGTGAAAAATATCATAATTATCTATTTAAAAACCCGACTTCAAAAATATATGAAAAACGTAATAAGTGCCTTGAAAATTTGAGGGTTGCCCTCAATTTCCCTGGGATCCCATCATCAGATCCTGACTTGGTGACAATGGGACCAAATTGGAAGTAAACCCTACTGAACAAAAGATTTTTTTTAAATCGGTCAACAGTTGGCGGAGAAATGAGTGATTAAAATTAACCTTTTTTTTTTAAATAAAAAACAAGGGACACAGAAGCTTCCTTCTTTTTCGTCGGTTAAAAACTAAATAAGTAGTTGAGTAATATATGAGATTCGTCAAAGAAACCATTATGAAGATGATCGTATGATCATCTTCTAAGTGATATTTTTTTAAACCATTCAGGTATTATCCTTACAGTAATAAGCAATGTTATGAAGGTATTTATGTTTTGGCGAAGGAGATCGAAAAAATCTATTTTTAACCTACTACCAAAAAGGATGACGTTATCAATTCGACTGTATTTTTTTCAAAGACAAATCATTTATTGCACATTATGTTATGCTAAGTATATACTTAACACTTATATTATCACAATGACCCAATTAGAGTATGGCAATTTAGGTTTCTTTATGTTTATTACCGCAGAACTTTTGACTGGGTGAACCGATTTTTATGATTATTTTTTTATTTGAAAGCTGGTGCTTCCCGTTTAGTTTCATATTAATTTGGTCCAGTTCTGATGAAGTCGGTTTTTTATATTAAGAATTATTTCGAGTGTTTTTATCTTCAAAATATGAAATATAAAAGAAATGGCTTAAGGTGAAACGTTTCACTTTGGCGGGAAATTCAAATTTCAAACAGTTATTTTTGTTCTTGTAGCTAGGCCGAGTAATTATTGTAAACGATCATGATGTTTGCGCTAATTGATTTATTATTCTTTACAAACTCGCGTAAAGTTATTTATCTCCAATGCACATTATTACATACATTTGTTAATAAACAAATGTTTGCTGTTTCAAACGGTTTATTGCCAAATGTAAGTAATAATGTGCATTGGAGATAAATAACTTTACGTGAGTTTGTAAAGAATAATAATCAATTTGCGCAAACATCATGATCGTTTACAATAATTACTCGGCCTAGCTACAAGAACAAAAAAACTGTTTGAAATTTGAATTTCCCGCCAAAGTGAAACGTTTCACCTTAAGAGTATTAGCAATTTTAATAATAAGGATACCAATCCTTTTTTATTCCAACAGTAGTTTTTTTACCTTCAAATATATTCAAGTAAAACCTACGAAAGAAGTAGCACTATCTATTCTGGGGATTAAGTTCTTAACAGAAGTTCGTTCACAAAACTTTTACAACTTCTTATCGTGGTTATTTTAGTCATAAAAAAGTTACCCGAATGAAAAAGGTTTCTATTGAAAGAAATGTAATAATAATTCTAACCAGGTTAATATTTCTTTGGGATTAGTGTTTTTTTCTGATTAGGAGTACATTAAACTTCATCGGAAGCCAACTTAAGCGGAAAAGAGTTCATTGTACAACATTATGACCAACTTTTACTGTAGGACCAACCCTGAAATCGCGAAAAAAATATCTGCTGTTCCATACATTTTGTCGTGTCAATAACCGTTTTCTATGGAACAGCTGATTTTTTCCGCGTTTTCTGGGTTGGTCCCTTTGTATAAATTGTTCATAATGATGAGTACAACGTACTCTTTTCCGCTTAGTACAGTCTAAATGCTAATATGCTTTCCTACAGAATTCAGACATTGTTCACCTGTAAATGTTTAATTTTTATTAGAACGGCTTTCAATGCGTTTTTGTAAGAAATTTATGTAGCCAGTTGCACCCATATAAACAAAACGTCAGTCATTCGAAATCAGTTAGCAACTGTGACGTGGAGTTCGACGCGTTGATCTAAATAAGAACGTTCAATCACGGTTCTGTCAAAATGCCTGGCGACAGATTTTCCTTCTCATTTCCGTTCTATTTACTTCTCTTTTCTGTGCTTGTAAAGCAATTTCATAATGTACACGGCTGACGTAGCTATTGCAACTTACATAGAACGGAGTGGGCACTTCACCCACGTACTATTATTTCACGCGGGTACGTGCGCGGAATTCTTGGCGTAATTAGAAATTCACTCTGGCAGCGTTGCAATAAGCTTAATGGAGGGTTTGTACCTAAGATCAGGCGAACAAGGGAGTATTGTTTCCCTCGATTTCCCTGGGATCCCATCTTCAAATCCTGACTTGATGACAATGGGACCAAATTGTAAGTATATACTTACCCTACCCAACAAAAATTATTTGAATGAATTAGGTCGCGCGTGTGCTAATTTACTGTAGGTCCTACAGAATCTACCCTGCGTAGAAAATTCGCGTTTTTCGTGGTTGAGGCGTTCAGACGCACCAACCACAATTATCACCTCAACGAATAACAATAAACGACAGACATTGCACTGAATTAAAATTACCTGAGAAGCATCTATCTTAATGTTGGTACATTCAGTGCAGAACCATCTTGGTCGCGCCGTTAGATCTCTATTATCTGAAAATTGTAGGACATTACAGCCCAGACGTAATATAGCGGTAGGTATTTCATTACGTCATCGTTTTACATTAGAAGCGACAGCGCTTGGAAGAAAGCAAGCTCAAGGTAGATATTTCCAAAGTAAAATTTCCTGCAAGTGCTGTATGGGTTTTAGAATTTTACCTTTATAGGTAGGTAGGTAGGTACTTAGGTAGCTACTATGGTATTTGCACACATTTTTTTGGTAAAAAAACTCTTCATTGTGCACACCAGAAACTACCTAATAAATCAATTATAATCTATAAAAAATGCAAATGTTTCAATTTTTGTTTTTTATTTCTTAGGCTATGCTAGGGCATTCCGTAGTTTTGTGTATGTATGTATTTATTGCGTTTATATTATATAAATATATACCTATTTTTAATTGTGATGTTACTATTTATTTAATGGTATTATAAATTATAAGTTTTATACCATCCCCGTCTAACCTATACGCACCTAAATTATATCCATGCAATGGTTGCCTGTAATAAATGTCGTTTATAGCGATAAGGCTGCCACTTATGGAAATAGCTTTGGCTAAATTTCTTTATCTATAACTTTTTTTTCTGGTGAGCATAATAATGTATCTATCTACCAGTAATAAAAGTTATACACAGATAGACAAACTTAGTGCCAGAAATGGTGAAAAAGCTAAAAAAGTCTCTAAAAGCAACACTAATAGTATTTAACGCCAGTTAGTTTATAAAAAAATTGTAACTTTACATTCTAAAACATAAAACTTAAACGAATTGTACTTACATGGCAACTGCGCGTAGCCAAAATCACAGAAAAAAAATTCGGCATAAATAGCAGTTTGTAACAATGGTCATCGACTATTAGCGCCGCACCACGGATTTAGAGATGAACTACCTAAAGTTAGCTTGGCGGGACTTCTTGTTGATTATAGAAAAAAAAACTAAGTTTTCGATTTGTAATCGATGCAATTCGATTTGTATTGTAGCGAAAAATAAATATTTATAACCTACTAGCGACCCGCCCCGGCTTCGCACGGGTGTAATGTAAGCTCGGCTTTCGGTCTCGCAACTATGACCCGCTCCAGGAACACAAAATTTCATCCAAATCGGTCCAGCCGTTTTGATGAATGAAATCGGCAAAGCCGTTCGCTTTGCCGATTTCATTCGATGGACTTTTTTTAAGTCAAGTTATAGGGTGACCAGGAGAAATAGGGGTTCATTTTTAGATATGTATATAGGTTTATATAATATAGATTTATAATTCTTCTAATCAGGATTATATACCTAATTGAATCTACAAAAACAAACTGTTTTGAAAGTTAGTGAGATTATTTTTAGAGCATGAGAATCAAGATGTATTTATGGTTAATAATACAAATAATTATCAATTTAAAAAAACCGACTTCAAATTAGTATATACGCAATTTCGTTTACTTGGATGACATATTTTTTTTAAGTTATTTTGTTTTTTTAAAACCAAACTACTAAATGACATTTATACGGGACCACCTCTGATGTATGGCCTACCAAACAAAAAAAGAATCATCAAAATCAATTCATAATTGGTGGAGAAATCGGTGAACGTACATTAAAAAGCCATATTTTTTTTTAAAAGCGATCAAGTGTAACAATTTCGATTTTTATTTTGGCCTCCTTGACCAATAACATTAATTAATCTGTCGCCAAACGATGTACGAGTAGGTACATAAGTAATTAAGTACCTACTAGCTGGTGATCTTGCACTAAATTTTTCTAGACAATTTCAGTTTATGCCATCTGGGCAATATAAAACGCAAATAACACTTGAAAACTTGGATAAATTCGAAACATTTCGCTCCTATCTCTCGACGCCACTATTACAGCTTTTATCACCCGAATTTCGTGAAGTTTTCTCTCTTGAATGATATTATTATTACTGCATTGTGCTTCGTTTTATTGTAAATTTTGGTATCTTGGTCGTAACAACGGCTACATTATGTACGAGTAATGAAAATCTAATCTTAAGTACCTATGTTCTTGTTATGCCTACCTAGTATCTATACATATTATCACACCACAAAACAATTTATTAACAGCTGGTAGTATTTTCAGCTCTGTAAAGGTATTGAGAGGCCTCTATTCGTCTGCAGCTTTCTCGCTCGCACATTTGTACATTACTGACGATATAAAATTACTGAGTGTGAATCTACAAGAAGTGACACACTCAAGTTTTGCTGACTATCATAAAATTATAAACAAAAAATGTTTCGTTTCGATATCTTTTAATTTGACGGAGTAACATGGTAACAAGAAAAAAAATCACTTGTTACCATGTTACTCCGTCAAATTAAAAGATATCGAAACGAAACATTTTTTGTTTATAATGTTATGATAGTCCGTAAAACTTGAGTGTCTCTTTTTGTAAATTCATACTCAGTAATTTTATATCGTCAATTATGTAAAAATTTGCGAGCGAGAAAGCTGCAGACGAATAGAGGCCTCTTAAGTTTTATAACTGAACAGAATCAGTATCAAAAGTATAATCATTATAAAGCATATATCGTGATCAAGCGGTAGCAATTGCCAATCGCTAAAAAATGGTGAAAGAAAACATCGTGAGGAAACCGGTATGACCAAAGACCTCAAAAGTTCAAAGACATATGACATTCACTTACATGCACTGGACCAGCATGGTGGATTACCATCCTCTCTCTCTCTCTCTGAGAGAAGGCCTGTGCCGCAGCAGTGGGAACATGACAGGCTGAAATTATAATGTAACTAAAACCTTTAAAATTATTATCATATATATATAATCATTATCATTATTTCTTTATTCTTTATTAATCATTTATTTCAAGCAACATAGACTCATACGAAACACCAAATAATAATAGAAAAGAATAAAAGTACCTAGTCACATTACATTACATTAATAATAATAATTACAATTGAAATTTAAAATAATCAAACTAAAAATGTCAACATTATACAATAAATTAAATCATGTCAAAGTAATAGTCATGCATATTAGTACCTACCCTTACATTAATAAATTAGGTCCTACTGTGTGCAGTGTGCAATGTGTAGGCTGCAACAATGATTTATATAAGGCCAGCTGCTATCGCGGCCAGCATGCTATTGTGGCTCCCCCGCACGCGCCGCACCAGTGACGTCGCTCGCTCATAGCTAAGTATAATTAAAGCATTCAGTCCCAGTCCCAGTCTTGCTTTGTCAAATCAATGAGTAGGTATCTTCAAATCTCGAGTGAATCGGCAAGCGTGCGCCATCGTAGACCGCATGATAGCTTAACATCAGGTGAGTTGGCGGTCAAACGCAAGCCTTTTACTGAAAATAAATATAAGGAAAGTGTTGTCAATCAATCAACAGCAAGAATATCCAACGGACTGTCGATACAGTCAATAGCAAAAATGTGATTATACAATTTTATTGATGACTTGCAATGCAATAGTATCGATAAAATTTAACGGTAATAACGCTGCTGCTGATACAGATGATACCATTTTCGTCCCTAAAGAGTTTACCATTGATATTATCGACTCTTCGGTACTGTACTATCGATACGACAAAAAAATTACAATTATCGTATCGATACTATTGATAGTGTGATCATCAGCAACAAAAATAAATATTCCCGATAGTATCGATGACATAAACAGCGGAGCAACTATCGAGGTTATATTCTATTGATAGTATAGATAGAATTGGGCCTTGATTGCAAGTTTTCAATAATTGCACTACCACATTTTGTGCTATCGATGCTACCACAGAAAAGTTTTTTTGTTGTTATTGAAAATAGAACGGCTTTCAAGGCGTTTTTATAAGAAATTTATTGTAGCCACTTGCACCCATATAAACCCATTGCAACTGTATAAGCAACTGTGACGCGGAGTTCGACGCGTTGACATAAATAAGAATGTTCAATCACATATCTGTCACAATACCTGGCGACAGAGTTTCCTTCTTATTTTATTCTATTTACTTCTCTTTTCTGTGATCGATACTATTGATAAGTTCGATATTATCGAAAGCTAAACTAAGTCAACTATCGATAGCTAAACTAAGTCAACTATCGATAGCTGGACTATCTTTCAGAAAAAAATATTTAAAATAGAAGCGTTATACCTACTGTTTCCCCTTTAGCACTTAAACCCTCTTGGTGGTCCATTCGATTACATTTTAATTACATCGTTTGCAGTTGTGTGTCGCTCAATATTGAAGTGTGCGTTTGTAGAACTAGTAAGGCTGCGTCCCCAGTAGGCAAACTGTTAGCCGCCGACTGAGTTAGCGGCGTATCGGTTTAGTACGCCCTTCCATATATTTCAAATGGAGTGTTCACAGTTTGCTAGTTTTGCGCTCACTGTACGCAGTTTGCAGCGTTACGCGCGCAAAACTAGCAAACTGTGAACACTCCATTTGAAATATATGGAAGGGCGTACTAAACCGATACGCCGCTAACTCAGTCGGCGGCTAACAGTTTGCCTACTGGGGACGCAGCCTAAGAATAGGTATCAATGTGTGCAAAACGAGTTTACCGCGCCCCGTTCAGTTTTTAACTTTTTTCGGTACTAGCTCGAATTTAACTATAATTATGATCAATGATCTAGCTAGACTATCGATAGTTTGGCAACACTAAAATGCCTTGGAGCCTTGGAGGCCACTTTAGCGCTACTTTAGCTATTGACACCAAAAGTTAGACAAAGTTTCTCGATCTTGTAATAATTGTGATGGTAGATATTGGGGGAAAATTTAATTGGATTTCCGTTATCACAGTTGGATTCCAGAAACGATAGTTCTGTTTTAGTTTGTTTGAAAATTGATGAGGCATTCTGTGATCAATGTGTAACTACTGAACTTTTCAATTCAATTAATGTTTAGAAATCGTTATGCTTTTTCGATACGTGTGTAACCACCTACCAAGGACTATAAGAATCATCGGCAAAATAGACCATCACATCATCAGCCAGAAGACGTCCACTGCTGAACATAGGCCTCCCCTTTTAACCTCCACACTGAACGACAGCCTGCCATCTGCATCCATTGGATGCCCGCGACTCGCACAATATCGTCGGTCCATCCAGTGGGAGGCCTACCTACGCTGCGTCTTCCAGTTCGTGGTCTCCACTCAAGAACCTTTCTACCCCATCGGTCATCAGTTCTACGAGCGATGTGGCCTGCCCATTGCCACTTCAACTTGCAAATTTAAATATCTATGTAGGTGACTCTGATTCTTTGGCGGATATCTACGTTCCGTATTTTATCGCTCAAAGAAACCCAAAAATATTCAAATCGAACCCATTTATCCAAAAATATATTTAAATCGCTAAGATTTAAAACCGTAATAAATAAAAACACATCGGATAGATTATACAGGGTTACGTAGAAAGGGTATATACTACGACAAAAGAGGTACATTGTACTCATCATTACGCACAACTTTAACAATGGGATTAACCCTGAAATCGCATAAAAATATCAGATGTTCCAGAGAAAACTGTAATTTACACAGTACACCCTTTTCGCGTAACCCTATATTACATTTAGGGTAAGATAAGAAGTTAGAAGGTCTTTTAGTTTAAGTTTTTACATAGGTAGTTATTTTAAGTTATAGTTTTTAGTTAGTATTTGAAATTTTCGTGAATTTTCTGATTTTTAAGTTGTGCATAATAATTTATATTGTCATCTTAGAAGTTATGTGGGTTAGTGTGTATATTTATTATAATTTTTCTACATAATGGCCAGACCAATTTGATTGCGTTTTTTCTTTATTGCGGTAGTTCTTTGCTTTGTTTGATTAATCTTTCTTTTTCTTTTTTGAATAAAAATGTGCTAATTCTTTATAGGATTTGTTTGTAGATTGTAACACAAACTGGATGGTTGGTTGGAAGGTATCATTATTAGCGATAAGGCCGCTGATTGCTGCGATGTTTTTTCGCGTGTATGTTATCTACTCGTATGGTGTGAACAATAAAGTGTTGATCTATCTAAACGCCTTTATCTTTGTGTCAAAGATATGGAAATCCGTGAATTTAATACAAATACACGTCTCCTGTACAGCCGTTTGTAATCCCATGCCGTTAGAACAGCGTTATTTTTTTAGGTCGTCCCTATTTATTCTGTCTCCTTTCAGCACGTTTTACGAAACTGACAAGCAACCGTGCTCTTTCCACCTGCTGCTTCTTGACACAACAAACTAACCATCAATTATTCAGGGCACAATCTTCCGCCTGGATATTATATTAATAAAACAGAGTAAACGTAGCCGAACCAAGAATATTGGTGTTTTTGGAGGTAGGCCGGTGAAGCAAGTGTTTGTGTTGACTCGTAGTGGTTCCTTAGAAAATCATAAATAAGATGGGACGAACAATGGGTAGGTAAATTGTGGGTGTCATTGGCATAATTAAACAAGACTCAAAATTATAATTAAAAAATATATCCCGCTATATTTTGCCTTTCCCGGTGACCTATTTTACTGTATATAACATCAGCCAGTGAAAGTCCCTTCAAAATCGGTCCAGCCGACTTGGAGTCCATAAGGAACATACACAGAGACATACACACATCACATCATCAGCCAATTAACGTCCACTGTTGGACAAGGCCTCCCTCATAGAGGGGGTGTTGCCATAATCCCCACGCTTGGCAGGCGGCATACACACATTGCCTTTAATATATATTATGTATAGATAGAGTATAAGTAATTATTAGGAATATTGGGAAGTTCAAATAGATTTTAATATTTGTACCGTATTTGTACCTTTATAAATTTTGTGTGTCCGTCTTTGTTCCAGCATCGTTTCGACGATGAGTCGCCCACTAATATGGAGGTGAAGAAGACCGACAAGCCCGGCAGCCTGTCGCCAGTGAAGCTAACCTTGAAGCGTGACACTGGCGACGAGGACCGGCGCTCCAGGTCCAGTAGCAAGTCGGAGAAAGAGCTCAGGCTCCCACCGGAGAAGTCACCCAGTGACGACGGGTCGGTAAGGAGGGAACGCAAGCTTTCCAAGGCCAGTGACAGTTCGAAAGACACTTTTGAAAGGTGAGTAATAGTCAAAGTCATTCAATGATAAACATAATGTTGACAGGTCAGGGATTGTAATCTATACTAATATTATATAAAGGACAGATTTGTATTTTTGTATTTTTGTTGTCTGTAACGAAATAACTCAAAAACTACTGAACCGATTTTAAAAATTCTTTCACTGTTGGGAAGCTACACTATCCCCGGGTGACATAGACTATATTATATTTTGTAGCGAGGCTGAAGGCCGAGCTTACGCTTGTGCGAAGCCGGGGCGGGCGGCTAGTACAATTATATAGGAAATGTATATGGATAACAACATTAGAAGTAAAAATAAATAAAAATAAAATAAAATATCAGAAAGCATCATCAAAAATATTGGCAAAAACACCGTACAGTATATCAAGCTTCTGTATAGGTCCAGTAGTTAAAGAAGCTCATTAACTTCCTTGTTAACTACTAAAGTACAAAAATTAGTGCAAAAAGACATCATGCCCAGGCGGTCACCCATCCAAATACCGGCCGCGCCCGACGTTGCTTAACTTGGAGAACCAGTGGTGATTAGAAATGTATCACCGACTCGCACTTTGCCAGTAATGTTTTTTTGTTGCCTTACTTCAGAGTGTGACGAATACTATAATCATACCAAGTTTGACGCTTGTACTTATTACCGTTATTACACTGGAGTACATACAAAAGTACATTAAAAATACGTTTGTTGTATGGGGATATTGGACTTTATTATTATTTCTTAGTTCCGCCGTAACATTACATATTCAGTTAAATTTTCAACTGGGTATCTATTACGGTTTGAAAAATATAGCCGGTAAAAATTAGGACAGACGGACATACAGCGTAGGCTTAATAATAGGGTCCCGTGTACACTCTTCGGGTACGGAACTCTAAAAAGTGCAAGCTATGCAAATTCACCGGTCAACTGTAACGAATTGATCGTCAATTCGTCAGTATCCGTACAAAATAAATAAATAAATATTCGGGACAATATTGCACTCACTGTCTTCTGACCCCATACTAAGCAAAGCTTATACATACATATATATGTATCTGTTTACAACTATATATGTACGAATATCAGTCTCTGGCAGACATATTACAAGCTTTGCTTAGTTTGGGGTCAGATGACTATGTGTGAAATAATGTCCCAGATATTTATTTATATATATATGAGAAAGGTTCTGAGTGGGGACCACGAACAGCAAGACGCAGCATAGGTAGGCCTCCCACTAGATGGACCGACGACATTGTGAGAGTCACGGGCATCCAGTGGATGCTGATGGCAGGATGTCGTGGAGGCCTATGTTCAGCAGTGGACGTCTTATAGCTGATGAAAATGAAATATATATATATATATATGTCATGTGTTTGTTTCACTCAAGTACCTTATATAAATACATGCTTAAATAGATAATAACAGCAAGATGTTCAGAACAAACACAAATGTTCATCACATAAAAGTTTGTCCTAGGTGGGAATCGAACACAAGCGCAGAAGGCAAGTTCACTACCATTTCGTACATAGTTTATTATAGGCAACTCAAAGGACGAATTAACGTTTTTAACGAGATATAATGGACGTGGATGGAGCTCCCTAAATTTCGGCACAGTTACATGCACTAGAGGGCAAAAAAGATCAAAGAAAATTTCTAGTCTTTTGCTACGGTTATTACATTTTTGTTAGTATTTTTTTATTGAATAAATTATTATTTAATTTGATGTACCTAGACCTACATAATAATATTATTTTATGTACATTGTTGTAGAAGAGTGTACTGGTGAAGTTTGACTTGTAACTATGGAGTTTATAAAGTATTGTTTTGTATTACTGAAAAACGTGGTAGTCATTTAATAATCATATTATAACTGTAGGTAACAACCGTGACAGGTTTAAACAGTGTTTAACTGAAATTAAGTATTTCTTACACTGGTAGATTGGCATAATATGAGTACCTAAGTAAATGATAATGCAAAATCAAATATTTTATTTATAAACCCAAAGATTTAGAAAAAAAACACTCGATCTCTTACTCTGTTGCTACGTGAAATAGAAACAAAAAAAAAACAATAAACTCAGTTTTTCATTTGTAATATTAGATGTTGAATCACCTACTTGCCAATCTAATAATTTCCAACTAAGAAAAAAAAGTAGATAAGTTCAAGTCAGATCTAGGAGAAAATGAAACTTCAATTCTTACTCTGAATTCAGAAAAAGTTTATTAAAAATATATATACAAAAAGAAATTTAATAAATACTTTCTCAGAACTTTAACATAGAAAAAAAAACACTAATTGAATCATTGTTGAGCTGATTTAATCTTTGTTAGGGCTTGTTCTTGATCTTTTCTAACCGAATCTATAGCCGGGAGGAGGCTTCATAAGACAACTGTCAAGACAGGACTCTTTTGTCTTAGTTTTCCCATTCTCTCTATTCTTTTATTGATCTTGATCCAGTTTCTCATCATCTATAGACTCAAAGTAATGGGCTCGCTCCAACAACCAATCAAAAGTTGTTATATCAGACCGCATGATTTTCTCTCTGAGATTTAAATTCAATAAACCGTAAATGAGGTCTATTTGTTGATTTTCATCGTATAAATTATAGGGCAATTGAGCAATAAGCGCACGATTACGACCGAGAAATTCACTAATGGGCTCGTCTTCTTTCTGGGACTTAGAAAAAAGCTTCATATAAATCTCGTGTGGTTTTAGTTCTGGAGCGTAAACACTTCGAAAAGTCTTAATTGCGCTTGCCCAGGTTTTGACACCAGCACTTACCCCTTGCCACCAGAGACTTGCATCGTTGGTTAGCAGCAATGGGAATGTCAGCACTGCGTTATTGTCCGTCATTTTCCTCATCTCCTTGTAAATATCGATGGATTTGATGAACGCTTCGGTTTTGTTCCGAGTTTCTTCACCGCTAAATCTCAAATTACAGCCGATAAAACTATTATTTTCCATGTTTTCGTATTTCACGCCGTTACACAATTCTTTATATTGAGAACGTGTCAGATGTACCATTGTTGGTGTAGTCATGACATCTTTTTCTTCTCCAGTTCCCTCAGGACATATAGCATTTTTTATATTATATTCTTCCATGTTAATGAAAAATTGCGATTTTAAATGTTTAATTGGGGACGGGTGTATGTCGAGCACAATGAATACGCGAGACTGTAGTGAGTTCTGAATGAAGTTTTTTTTTTTAATCGGGCGGTAGGTGAGAAAAACATAGACAAGCACGAAATTCTCTAAAATTTTCTGCTAATGGGGAACTTAACAACAATTTTGAAATTGAAATTAGAACATCTCTAATTTTTATCAAAACAAAAAAATAACTCTGCATGGCATTGGAATTTGACATAACAAAGAAAATCGCTTATTTCATTGTGTAGTTACTAAAAAAAGTAAGGTAGAAGTAGTTTTTATGACGAAATGGGCGTGTGACCACAACTCGCCTGAGTAGGTATTGGTGTCAATTCTGTTGTACTATTATCTAAATTTGAATAAATTTGACTGCTTTAAAATTATAATCATCCTTCTCTTACACACACACACATCACATCATCAGCCAATTAACGTCCACTGTTGGACAAGGCCTCCCTCATAGAGAGGGGTATTGCCATAATCCCCACGCTTGGCAGGCGGCTTGGGGATCGCAGTACGTTCACCGTGTACTATTAGGACGCTGCTGCCCATCCTCCGGTGGTTCTGGTCGCAGTTTTAGGACATACCCGGGTCCTTCTCTTACACATTGAAATGAAACGACATGCAGATAATTTTAGTCCTGTCATATTTTTTGTTGTTTAGTGTGGTATGACAGAACCGACCAAAGAGTATAGTAATATATAGGGAATCGACGTCACTATGTTGGATTATTTTTATCTCCGCACATCAAGTTAAGTACAATTTTAAAGCTCGAGATAATTTCCAACACAAAAACACACGTATTATTCGCCAAGCTGTGAAAACAGGGCGTCGAACTATAGTAATCCAGTCTAAATATGCGAACCGGTCTATTCCCACACTATTCCCGTGAGATTGCATGAATTGTTAACTCTTGATCCGAACCCACGGATGGTACGCGGGATGGAGTTAGCGAGAGTTGTATACTATTATAATCCTACAACTATGACGTACGTAATAAATAATGGATAGGCGTGTGTATCAATTACCAACCTGCTTAGTTTACACATTTAAAAACGATGGCAGTGATTTTTAATTCCTAGTACGAGTTTTACCAGTTTAGTTTTGTGTTTACCCTCAGAAAAATTAAATAAATGGAAGCGTTATACCTACAGTTTACTCTTTTCTTACTCTGACACTGGTAGAAAATTGTATAATTTTAAGGTGATACGTTTCATTTTTGGCGGGAAATTCAAATTTCAAACAGTTTTTTTGTCCTTGTACCTAGTCCAGGTAATTATTGTGAAATAACACAGTGTTTGCGAAAATTGTTGGTTGTTTTTACATTATCTCACCATATTACTTACATTTGGCAATAAACTGTTTGAAATAGCAAAAGTTTGTTTATTGACAAATGTATCTAATAATGTGCATTAGAGATAAATAGCTTTACGTGAGTTTGTGAAGAATAATAATCAATTATCGCAAACATCATGATCGTTTACAATAATTACCCGGCCTAGCTACAAGAACAAAAAAACTGTTTGAAATTTGAATTTCCCGCCATACGTGAAACGTTCCACCTTAAATAAAAACCGAACATTCTGATCACTTTTGCCAAGTTTTTGTATAGCTGATAGTCGATTATAATTATCATAACTGTTTTACTGATGAATTTCTAGTGTAATTCCGCTTCTACGTCGCTTCAAGTACAATAAGGAATTTGTGATAAATTTACCTGGTAAATATTTGTTGATAATTCATCAGTAAAACAGTTTTGAAAATGGACTTCCGCAAAGTAACGCCTGATTCAATCAACTATAATTATCATAATAAAGAAAATGTCTTCATGCAGGCTTTTGAACCCAGAGTCAAAACAAAGTTTGAAGCCTATGCGTGTGACGCGTGTGTCTGTGACGCTATTGCTCTCAAATTAGACTACAGACCTCGCATGTTTTAGGGTTCCGTCCGGTCTGTCCGTCCATCCGTCTGAATTTTACGTATTCTTACTTCTTGGATCAGGCACTGAGACTCTGCAATACAGAATATCATTATTGAAAAATCAATAGTAATAATCCTTTGTCGTTTACAGACAAGACTCAAAATCGACATCACTGGGCTCGCCCAAGGTCTCTCGGAAATACTTCACGAACTGGAAGCAGGCATGTGACAAGACGAAAGACCGGACTAAAGAGCTACTAAAGCGGTGGCGGACGCTGCCGGAGTCCGAGGCTGTTGAAGGTCAGATGCAGACCGTGGAGCCCGCTGAGGAGGAGAAACACCATGGCTGGAGTGTGCACGTTTGGAGTAAGTTTTATTCTTGCAACTGTACTAGATGAGCTCTCGACTTCTACCCAGAAAAAAAACACATAAGTCGACTAGACTGCACGTTAGAAGTGAAAACTTAAGTAGTAATTCACCTATTCTACAAGAGATGGCGCTGTTTGAAAATACACGTTACTGTGTATTATGTATTCTGTGACAACGTGACGATGACGCGAGTTTCATGATTTTTGTTTACCCAAAAAGTGGTCAACGCGCCTAAAGAAGTTTTCACTTCAAAAACTATAATTGGATTACCTAGTTCAGGCACACGTGCTGTATAGCTGATTCCGACTTTTTTGTCACTGTTTTTATTTGGCGTTTAGACCGTTGAGCCTTTTAGGTGCAGCGCCCATTTATAATGCGTGACTCTGACGATGATCTGACGTGACACAGCCTGCACCAATCTATGTAACATGGCATCACACAAAATTCAGCCTGACACAAAACGTCGTCCGATGAGGATGAAAATGCTCTTTCTTGGCTACAAATTATAAACATTCGAAGTGCCCAAATAAGAATTTTGATTCATCTTTTGAGAAAAAAAAGTATTGAAAAATAGAGGTTTTCTTTCAATGTGTCAGAAATGTTGTAGAATGAAAAAAGAAACGAAACAGTGAATAAGATGTACGTAATGATTTAAGCCATTAGCGTACTACACAACTTCATCCGCATGTTTTATGCGGATGAAGTTGTGTAGAAGCATTTTAGTCACAAGAAACGTTCCTGAATCTACATGGCTAAATACAGCACAAAAGACGTTCGGACCTAAGATGAACGGGAACAATAAATTCAGCCTGACGTCACAATTGCTAAACGATGTATTTGTTCCCCAGAAATAATAGCAATTAATGTTCCGGAAGCGGCATTCCCCGCAGGTCAATATTTCTTTAACGCTTGGCCGGAAGCTTTTACTGAAGCAGTTCAGTTTTGGGGCAAGCCACAAAGTTGTTTATGTGTAGGTGATAAAACACAAAATATGTACCCTGGTATGTGTAGGCAAGTACTATTACTAGTATTAGTGTACCTACTATTTTCTATTTTGCCAGTGTCGAGTAATATAACCATGCAGTTGTTCGCCCCGCACTGAAACCTCACGATCCCTATATTTTCGCAACCCTTCGACTAATTTAGTCTAAATTCAAAAATTTAAATTGAGTATCTACTTTCCTACAAAATTTCGTGAAGATCGGATCTAAGTCACGCGAGGTATCGTCGAATAAAATACAAATATACCTACATGGAAACGCCGACCTTCGCTCGGTCATATTTTTTTAGTTTCATCACATTTATAAAATGAAAAGCAGATTATTCAACTCGGGTGAAACAGTTTAGGTATTTCACACTGGAAATATTGGAATTCGTTTGAAATAGATTGCTTTCATTTCATCCCTTGTTAAACAATCTACTATTTCTACCCAGGGGGTTGAAATACAAACCCCAGTCGACAAAATAAAAGCACGATGGTTTGAGCCCAATAATGTACCTATTCGTATTCATATCGTGTCCCACGCAACATTTCTATACATCAATACAACCATAAATACGTCTCGTAGCTTGAAGGTTTACTTTTGTACACTTTCTACGTTTATTTGGTTCACTTCACTCAATTTCCACCGCATTGTTGACGAAAATATGAAAGTAATTTTCATGTTACGTGAAGAAAAATTGTGGAGGAAAGGTGAAAATATTTGAAAAATCAGTTTGATTGCGGGTGTTTATTTTTATATACAGGATTACGCGGAAAGGGTCTACTAAGCCGAAGGGGTACGTTATGATTATCATAATGAATAACTTTTAGTATGGTGTGGTATGGTACCAATTCTGAAATCGCGATTAAAAATATCAGCTGTTTCATACATTTTGTAGTGTCAAAAAATATCAGCTGATTTCTGAGTTGCTTCCATAGTAAAATTTGTTCATAATTATGGATTCTATTGACCCCTTTCCATCTTTAGCTTATATTATAACCTTTCCGTGAAACCCATGCAGTATATATATATATATATATATATATATTTTAACAAAGAGTAAGTTTTTGTTTAGCCACCAAGTCACATGATGGAAAGCGATGTTGGGGCCGAGATGAAGCATGTACTTAGATCTAGAAGGTACTTGTTCACTCTGGCCTTGAAGAAGACACGGGTTATAGTTTTCAGGAAACAAACTATTCTAGCATTTTCCATTTTCCATTGCGTATTATAAGCAAATTTATGGTGTAATTTATGTTCTGTCCAGTTTTATTGTTTTTTAGGTTAGGTTTTTTTAGGGTTCAAATAAGGTAATTTTCGGGTCTTCATTAAGAATCACATTTCAACAGCATTTCAATTGTTTTCTTAACATATCCAAACGGTAATCAACTTTGATGTCAATTTACATATTCTATTTATATTTTTGTACAAAACGCTTTTGGTAATACAAAACGTAAAAATAATGAGAAAGCTCCTTGCAATGAAATGTAGTAGAGAAGAGAAAAGAGTGGACAATCAGAAATCATTTTGATCCCAAAAAAATATGAACGATAATTTCAGAAACTATAAAACAAAACCACATTCTGTTTGGTAATGATTAATCCCGTTAATTCAAGTTCGTCAGTAAAACCTGTTAGGTTTATGAGTTTATTGAACTTTAAGACAAAATAAATAAGACCACCTTGGCTATCTTTGGAACCTTGTTCAGAATAAGAATAACAAATATTTTATTGTAAAAATTGTTTACCAAGAGATGGTAAAACATCTGCCCTCATCATCAGCTAGAAGACGTCCACTGCTGAACATAGGCCTCCCCCTTTAAAACTAAAACATTGTTTTCACCGATTCAGGCAAAAAGTTGCGCAATACCTAACACGAACATGCAAATACCTATCGTAGACATGTTATCCAGTGTTTGTTGAACCAAGCGATTAGACCATCGCGCCCCCACGCGTCACAAACTCACGACCGATCGATTTTTATTAACACTGACTGGATTTAGATATGTGAGTGGATACGATAACACAGGTACCGAAAAATAAATAGGTATAGAAGGCCGGTTCCATACGACGAGCTTTAACATGCGCACGCACACAAAAACGCGTACGTACACGGATCTCGGATAGGGTTGCCATTCGTCCCCGGATTTATCCTAGTTTGGGCATCTGAAGAGCGTCCTGGCGGGGCTTCATTTGTAGTCCGGCTTTAAAAAAAAAAATGTCTTGGGCCGCCCGCGACACATGCACTGTGCCCGCACGCTGCGATTTTTACACTATGTTTAAAAAAACCTGTTGACATGTCCGGGTTTTGGGCTCTAAAATCCGGGGTTTTCACACGTCTTGTCCTGGTTTCCAAATTTTAGAGATAGCAACCCTAATCTCAGATTAATACAACCTTTCCAAGTCATAATCTTTCCGTATGGAAAATGCATTGAATACCTAGAAAATTATTCAAAGGCCTAACGCGACCTAAAACTTTAAACGCCTTTATCTCGGAACTATAATTGTTCATATAAAAAGTTTCTCAGTATGGGTACCTAATCATTTGTCTAGAAAAATTGGTTATTGCAGCATACTTAAGATATATGATTGGACAGAGTTTTATAATTACACTAAACGTTTGTAACTTAGAAACAACGTCAATATACGTACTTAGCTGATAACGCCATCTATCGAGTCAGTCGGAGTCGTCTAGAGTTTTTTTAATTCCTTATTGTGTACAACCTTCGATCTGTGCAACACGTGCATGCCTTATCCTACTGATAACACAACAAAAATGTGATGTGACGTCAAAGATTGGTGTCGTCGATCTTAATAATCGTAATCCTAGTAATAACTCACTTAATCCTAATTTACACAAACAACTCCTAGAGCATTATTTTATTTTTTACCACACGCGTAGCGATCGGTCTATTTAACAGACTTCCAAAAATTGTTTTTTTATGTTTGTTTCTTCAGAACTTTCGATTGGGTGAACCGATTTTGATTTTTTTTATTTATTTGAAAGCTGGTGCTTTCCGCGTGGACTTATTTTCCTTAATTTGGTCCAGTTCTGACATATTTATGAAGTCTATTTTTTTATATTTATAATTATTTTGGATAAATTCGAAATCGATATTCTATTTGTAATTTATACTATCTATAAGCAACATAAAGGCCTATAGATAGTTCAAACGATCTCTTATTTCAGGCAGAGTGCCCGAAATGCCGGCCGTGTAATACAATTCAGCATTTTGGTCACACAAAGAAAAACTCCCCGACAAATTCTAAAAAATTTCTAAAGCACTTGGCTTCTACGGTCCAAGTGCTTGTATCCCAAACGGCACAAATAAGTAACTTCTGTCAAGGCTGGCATATTTGCGCCGCTCGAGGCATTCAGCCACGATACTTTAGTTTTTTTAAGTTTCCTAAATGTAATATGTAGAACATCTGGTACATAATTAAAATTAAAACGAAATAAATAAAATAATTGGAATTCTATGAAGATAATATAGGAATAAAATAAAATGTTTTGTTCAACGTTTTTCAAAACCTTGGACCCAGTATCGAATCAAACTGACGCAACTGATCTCGTTCATCACAATCTCGAAGGTCCAAACTAATCAAAAAGAAATTACTCAGCACAAATTATTATTGTAGCCGAGCCATACTATGCCTATAATACCTATATCCGTTAATTCAACATACAAGCACTTGGGAGTAGGTAAGTTGTGTGCCTTGTGCATTATTGAAGAGGTCAATTAGACCATCTGGCCCATGTCACGTCGGACATCGATCCGCCTATTTCAGCTATACACCGGACTGTATTGTTTGTATACGTCTGTGATATTCGTATCAAGCTTTATGCTTTTTAACCCCCGACGCAAAAAGAACTAACATGACGCATAAAGAGGTAACATGGCGCTAAAAGAGTTGATAAGTTTAAGTTTTTGTTTTGTTTTAAAAAAGACCTTAAATCTTAACAAAGAATGTTACAAAAGCAGTTTTCTTTTTGAATAAATCATAATTAAATGTAATCATATATAATGTCCGTAATAATCAGGGAGGCCTCTGTCCAACAGTGGACGTTAATTGGCTGATGATGTGTGTGTGATATATAATGTCGGGATTGAGAGCCCCGTTAGCTTAGTTGGTAGATGAAAAAATTCTCACTTCAGTGGTTGGTAGTAAACCTGCCTTTTGCGCTTGGGGGGCGTGGGTTCTATTCCCACCTAGCACAAACATTTGTGTTTGTTCTATGTCTGGGGTGTTAATATATATATATTATATATATATATATATATATATATATATATATATATATATATATATATATATGTATATATGTATGTATATCAGTCTCTGGCAGCCATATTACAAGCTCTGCTTAGTTTGGGGTCAGATGACCATGTGTGCAATAATGTCCCAGATATGTATATTTATAGCTTCGTTCGCTCGAATTTTCGTCAAATTTTCTGGGTTATGAATGTGACGGCCAAGGTTTGAAACAACCTACCGGCTTCCTTGTTTCCTGTAATGTATTCTATAATTGATTATATAAAGAAACACGTTGTTAAACACGTTGAAATTATTAGGATATCAGATGGTGACAGGGATCGATCTCTATATTTCGGTCGCGGGCAAACGCGCCCGGCCGCCCGATTGTTTGCCTTGACTCACCTCTATTTGTACGATAGCATCAGTCTTTTTGTCTGACGTAATATGCAATTTTGTATTTAACTCTACTACTACTACTACTCTCCTACTACTACTTACTTATGCTGAAGCAGCGACCCAAAATTTGTCTTGGCCTCCGATACTAAATGACGCCATTCTTCCCTATCTTGCGCAAGTTCACGCCAATCATGAACGTCCAGTTTCTGCAGATCTTTTCCTACTACATTTTTCCAGCTATACCTGGGACGGCCGACAGCTCTACAGCCCTCTGGCAGCCCCATGTAAGCCCTTTTTACGGCGCGATCCTCTCCCATTCTCTCCAGATATCCAAGCCGGCGGAATCTATTTGACTTTATTTCACTAATGATGTTGGGTTCCAGCTCTTCGATCTCTTGATGTTTTCGGATTCTCCAACAACCATCATGGTGACTGTCATGTCTTTGAACTTTTGAGGTTTTGAGACATACCGGTTTCCTCACGATGTTTTTTCTTCACAATTGTTGAGCGATGGCATCATCGCAACTGCATATTATTTATTTAGGTACTAAATAAGTCATTGGTTAAAGGCCGAGGATCGAACCGAGTGGTGTCAGATTGTAAAGCACACATGCTACCACTCAGCCAGCATTGCTCTTGCGACTGCCTTCATGTCTTAGTAATAAAATTCCCTTGCCCGTCTTCAATGGCATTCTAATTTTAACTGCCACGTTTCTGATCGATGCTGACTATTTCAGTCGCAGCCTGGCACCGGTCGAGCCTCCGCTTGTTTATTCAAATTACAATGCGAAAACAATTTGCTTTTTCAGTGCGACAATCTTATTTTTAGATTTAGAGTGGAGCCAAAATCGTAATGTCTAAATAAAGCTTATAGCCACATAGTATGAAATATTTGCTGATAGCCTTGTCCAGTCATCAAAGTTAAACTGTAGGTAAGTTATTTACTTAGAAGCAGAAGAAAAGTGCTTTTTTTAGTGATGAAAATGGAACAAACAGGAGATGTCATGCGAGGTAATCATCATCATCAATCTATACTATACTGTCCAGAAATGATTATTCAGTTCGTTTTATACTGTGATTATGGTTACGTATTGAATTCGTATTTCTGTATATGTACGGTAGGTTTGGGCACCAACGCGGCGTGCTATCTTTCATTAGCACGTCAATCTTGGAATTATGGAGGAAACTTCCTTTTTACATACTTTTGCGTTTTCTGTACATTTTATATCGTGTTTTAGAAATACAATGATAAGAGTTCATGTGGTTTTGGACTAGAGTCATTAGTAGTGTTGCAAATTGCAAAAAAATATCACAAAAAAAAACATTAAATAAAACATGGCGCAATTGTAGTTTTAACAGAAAAACAATAAGTATGTATTGTTAAAATACTGTTTTAGTTTCTGTTTATATTGCCAATATTTTCATGAACTTTTATTTTTATTTAAAGCACATGGTACGTTACATTTTGAGTTAGTAAGTTGTCATAAAACCTATGTTAGATTTATCCAGACAATTTTTTTTTGTTCTGCTAAACCAGAAATATATACCTAGTAGTTTTATAATTTAAGATTAGTATCTTCTTAGATGTTCTTATAAACGATTAAATGAAACTGCCTTACAAATTTGAGATTCAGTAGGTACTTATGTGAAAAAACATGTTCCAGAAAAAAACGTTTTTCCATGTTTTTTTAAGGCAGAAAAGAAACCCGTTTTTTTTACAACCCAACTAGGGTTGTAAAAAAACGGGTTTATTTTATTAGGTAAATAAAGCGTACTTGAATCAAACTTTCACTTTTAGGGGGGTAAGTATTACTACTGTAAATTTTCTGTCATCGAAGCCGACATAATTATCGTGATGTTAATTCACCCTCTGATTAGGAATTTATTCTTATATAATACCGTAATTAACATAATAAATGTAACAATAAAAGTAAAAATATATAAAAAAAACTCATGTGATAATTTGTGACATAGCACCAGTTGACAGGAGTTTAATAAAACGCTAACATCGAAATGTACGGAGTGAATGCATTGCAGTTTAAAATTTATCGGAACAATAAAGTCGTCCCTTTGTATGAAACCCAACAAGTTTTCAAATTACGCAGAGTTGCGCTATTGCGTACCTACCACCGGAACGAAACTGACAACTTTTCGAATTAAAATAATGTTACAACTTTGATTCTGCTTGCATTATGAAATTTTTTGTTTGTTTTGGTAACAAAAGCGTATTTACATAAGACACCATCATCATCCACCTACAAGAGATGATTTTAATAACCTATTTCCACCTACAAGAGATGATTTTAATTTAAATCATCGCTTCAAAAATATATTCATTCATTCGTTGCTTAACCAGACAAATAAACCTGCCCATGACGGTTCCTGAGCAGTGCCGTAACTATCCTTTTATGCGCCCGGTGTGAGCTTCTATAATTGCGCCCTTGAAAACAAAACTTGGTCCTGGTGTGGTCATTTCTACGCCCCTCCAGAGTCTGCGCCCTGTGCCTGCGCACCGCTGGCACAGCCCTATTTACGGCACTGTTCCTGAGTAAGTAATATTCCTGAGGAAGGCTTCAGAGAAATCCTCCGCCTATTTGCTGTAAAAACATATTCAGTCGACTCAAATGCACGCTTTTTATAACCAGAGTAAAATAACTTAAGGAATAAAATATTAAGTGGCATGGCAACCGCAATTTTCCCGTAGACTACATCCACTGTTTTTCTTTTAAATATGGAATAGATTTACATTTGTCACCAACTCACCAGCAGGACTAGCATGCGCACCGCGACAAAATCTTGTCGTCACTGTATCGAGTGAGAACGCATCAAGGTGCCTACGGTTTCATATACGTCTGTCTCGCTTTGGTACGATAAAAAGAGTCGACAAAATTTTGTCCGTGGTGCGTATGCTAACACTGCTGATTGTGCGACGGTGTGGCCGAGGATGGAACACGTTGATCTAGAAGTAATCTATCTACTTTAGCCTTGAAGATGTCTAGATTGTAGTTCTCAGGAAACAAGGAAGACGGCAGGGAATTCCATTATAAGAACCAGCCCAATCGAGCTTTTTCATTCGGACCGACTCAATGGTGCGCCCAAGCATAGCGCACCAGTACAAACTCAGTTGCACACCAACTTCGTTGGTGAATGGTTGTCGTACTTGAGAGCGATGTGACGTAGTTAGTCGAGAATTCGACAGATGGCGTTTTATTTTTTAAATAGTTAAATACTCAACTGAATATTTTTATCGCAAATGTAGGTACATCGGCATATCTTGACATGGCTTCATTCTGTCTGCTCTATCAGGGACATGTTAAGACATTCATTCAGTGGTTTCAGGATTGGCCCCATCGTAAATTTTATCCATAATAATGAGTACAATGACCTCCTTTATGCTTATTACTGCCGTTTGGTGTGATCCTGTAGGTACACCATTCACATATAGCTTTTGGTATACCCTATTCTTGAATCGATTATTTCCTTCGTTTACTGGCCCGAATACCATTACTCCTGTGAGAGTTCCCGGCCACCAACGTGTAACGAATTTTAAACAGAAATATCAGATCGCTTTTTACGGCTCTTCTTACGTTTTTTCCAGCGTCGTTATATAGGTTTATTTTATTTGTATTTTCTTGTAGAAACATTCATTGAAATTCCATTTCAGTATCAGTTGACGCTCGTAAAAGCCCTTGTCATTTTAAAAATGGTCATTTTGTGTTTTATAGGGTTACACGGAAAAGTGGTACTAAGCCGAAAGGATGTCATTATAAACCATTTTTACTAATGGATCAACCCTGAAATTACGAAAGAATCACCTTTCCCATAAAATATGCCATTCACACTCAAGGAAATGTATGGAACAGCTGATATTTTGTTCTCGATTACAGAGTTGGTTTGATAGTAAAAGTTGTTCATAATGGTGGTAGTGGTCCTCCTTTCAGCTAAGTATCGTTCCGTGTAACCTTATATAGATACGAGTAAGTACATTAGGACGTTTACATCGAAAAACACAAAACTCACAACATGCCTTCAAAAGGTGGTATTAGATTGAATATCCTATCGTAATAGGTACCAAAATAATTCAGATTTGTCTGAATTATTCGGTTCAAGTAACATATTATATATATTCAGAACGTGTGAAAAGCATAGTACGATGTAATACAATGATATAGTACGATATCCCAAATGTAATATCCATCTATCAAGAAAAAAGGACACGGCATCTGAAAATGGTTCCTTAGAGATCCCTCTCAGTGAATCCTAATCAGAGACCTGGGAGCCTTATTGTGAAAGTCTGGTAGTAATGGTGATTGCAAGCTATCCTCCTTGAGCCAAATCGCACCATCCTGCTATCTTTCTTGCGCCATCAAACTGGCACCACCGCCCAAGCAGGACGAAAGACAAACACCATGCCACCAGAGTTACGCGATAAGGCTCCTGACTATAAGGCTAAGAACAAACTTGTATATATAACAGTCACTGGTTGTTCTGTAAATTGGTATTGTTTAGGGTTCAGTTTTACAACATGGAACCCTTGTATGTTCCGTCTGTCTGTCCCAGTCTGTCACTAAAATTATAACAACAGTACCAATAATTTGATAGCAAGATTTTGTAGTAGATCTTAATTTTAAAGGAAAATTACATACACATTACACTAATATACATTAAAATAATTATCAATATAAAAAACCGACTTCATAAAAAATTCAAAACTGGACCAAATTGACCACACGGAAAGCACCAGTAATTTTCCAATAAAAATGTGTCATCAAAATCGGTTCACCCAGTCAAAAGTTCTGCGGTAACAAACATAAAAAAACAGTCGTATTGAGAACCTCCTCCTTTTTGGAAGTCGGTTAATAATAATTTTCGCAGTTTAAAAAGACTAAAATAAACACGCTTTATTGCGTTGTCATCGGTCTTTGATAAGTGTGCAAAGTTTCAAATAGATCCGACATTTTAAAAGGGGTGAAAATCACGTTCAAAGATTACGTTACATAGATAAATACCAAGCTAATAAAAGCGTGTTAAAAAACCCGACAAAAGAGCCGATGATCTACAAAAGCCGAACGCATTTTTTTTAATCATAGCTAGAAACACTCTCGATCTAGTCATCTTTCAAACAAAAGTAAACTAAATAAAATTCGGTTTATGTGTTTGGAAGCTACAATTCCACAGATAGATACAAGCCACACACCTTAAACATATTAGATGGGTCGTAAAGTTCAGTTTGCGTTGGAGGTTAAAAAAACTACTTTTGCATTTTAAGGCTAACTCTCATACAAATTTGCAGTGCAGTGGGGATGTTTTTCTATATGTGGTATATCGTTTTAACATGACTTTTTAAATAAAGTTCAAGGTTCAGAAACACTTTTTTCAGGCCGCTTTGTGAGTTATGTCCCGTCAAAGTGAATTTTAATGTGTCCCTTTATCTAACCGTTTATCTAATAGTTCAGAGTTCAAAAAAAAATTGCTTGTATATATTTATGTCACTAATAATTTTCTCCTTTTTCTATGGAATCACAATTTTAATTTAGTTTGTTATCATTCTAGATATGTTATTTTATGTATATATTTGCCTAATTTGTGTGATTACATAAAAAAAAATTGCAAAGTCCATAAAGCATCATTCGAACATTTTGGTCATATACACGGAACCCCATAAACAGCTGTTCTCGGCACGCTTTTGATAAGTGATTTGTATTCAAATTTTCATATCACACTTTATTAGATACATATATCTTTAGTAACTAAGCCCCTGCTGTTAATAGAATCTTTAAGGGTTGTTAACGTATCTGTGATGCCCCTGGTGTTGCAGGTCTATATCCATAGGCGACGGTGATCGATTACCATCAAGCGCCCCTCTGCTTGTTTGCCACGAAAAAAACTGCGTTGCTTGGTTAGCTGCGGCTAAAACCGTTTGTGTCATACTTATGTAAAAATCGTTTCCATTTTCTGCCAAAACAAGATAGGTAAAAGCCAAAGCACATGAGCATGATTTAAAGCCGCTTTGCTTAAAATATTACTGAAATCCGACAACAGGCCTGAGGCGGCATTCGTATTTTATTCTTTTTGTTACCATTCTGGGAATAAAGGAATACCTACCAGCTATCGCAGTTCGATTCGTTTGCGCTTCATTCATGAAATGTTAAACGAGGCAATGTTTACAAACGGAATCTATGCAAATATTCATATTGAACTCTAGCAAAGTGAAACTCTTAATCTACAGTTTGCCTGAAGCCACTGATGGATACATTTTGATTCGTGCCAATGGCAATTATGCTGTCTATGCTTTGTCAAATCGGTAAAAGCTTAGGCGCAGACACGCTATAAGACGGGGCGTGGACGCGAGAGCTTTCCTTCTAAGCAATTTCCATCTAAGTGTTATTTTAATACGATCCGACAAAAACGCGTTTATCATTTGTCTAGTGTCCAAAAAATCATAGAAACTGATTATGATTATCTTGTTTTGTGACTATAACCACAAAAAAAAAATACTTCTCTTTTCTGTGGGTGAGACCGTATATGTTTTTGTTTCAAATACACGAGAAAATGCAATGTATGCGAAACACTCGCATAGTTTAGGTACATCTATAATACCTATTATGCCAAACCAACCAAACAACGCATGTGCCATCCTAAAATCCATAATTATTTCGAGTTTTGTGCTAAGGCATCATTTCCTTCCACTAAACTTACCGTCGCGAAATTTTTTATATTATCAAAGAGAATACAAACGCTACGCTAGATTTATTATTTTCCTGAAAAATGTCACGTCTAACGTCAATTGCTCTTTCTTTCGAAAATTTGGCACTTACTTCCGACCTCCTTGGTATCAACTAACTATTGACAAAATAGCTTTATAAATAAAGAAAAATAAATAAATAAATATCTGGGACATTTTGCACACACGGTCATCTGACCCCAAACTAAGCAAAGCTTGTAATATGGCTGCCAGAGACTGATATACGTACATATATATTTTTAAATACATACTTAGATATTAACATCCAGACATAGAACAAACATAAATGTTCATCACACAAATGTTTGTCCTAAATTGGAATCGAACCCACGCCCCCAAGCACAGAAGTTAGGTTCACTACCAACTGAACCACCAGGGCAGTCAATTTATCGTCAGCGAATTTAGTTTTAAGTAACGTTTGGAAAATTGAACGAGCTTCGTATATTTTTTTTTTTTGAAATATATACATTTTCTCGTCTCCGTATGAAAGTAAGTAGTTAAAGGACAACATATTCAACAAATATTTACGAAAACTTTAATTTATATTGGTATACTTTCGTTAAAAACATTTTATTTTATTTAACTGCAAAATCTTATCTTTCGAGTTATTTTTATTCTCGGTTCAAACCCAGACATTTGATAGGCTTGGTGGGGCCGAAGCCATGACCAAGAGGCCCTGTTGGATATAAAATACAATTATGGAACGTGTATAAAATGGAATATGAAACTATTGTAGAGTATAGGATTAAAAAATCTGGGCTATTGAGGTGAACAACTTGTGGATAGGAGAACAGATCTATAGGATGATATCTATATAATTATTATTATTTTCTGCTATAAATATGCTGTTAAAAATCTTCTACCCATATTTAATTAATCGCCTTATCAATATACTTTATTTCTACAACGAAGTTATAATTGGCAGAATCAGAATGAGAAATAATTTATGAGTGAGTCAAAACTGTGTACAAAGAGATGGTAAAACATAGTGGTTTCAACAGCCTGCCTTTTAAAAGCGTACAATATTAAATTTTAGTTTTATTACTGTAACTTGAGGCCGTTAGTTTCTGTAAAAATAAATATATAATTTCAGCCATTATGCTGCAGATTAAAAAGAAAAGAAAACCTTGGCGCACATTCTCTTCTGAAGTAAGTAGAGACTGCGACAGAGCTATTATTATTTTGTTTACATAATAAGTGAATTATTTATGTAATTATTATCGCAGGTATTATTTTTGACATTTAATGAGTAAGATACCACGTACTGATAACCTTATCAATCGGTATGAACTTAGACAAGGATGTACCACGTTTTATTTTCTTAAAGCTTCATAATGCGTCTGCATTTTGTTCTTACATCCTGAAAGGGATTTTTTGGCGTCGCACGTATTATGCATTTCTGACTTTACATTAAAAATTGTGTACAAATGTGACGATCTGTTCGCTGACGTCTACGTCATAGCCACACAGACAGTTTTTTATGAGCCAGGTATATATGCGGATTATTTTGGTTCACGCCGAGTCGAGCCCCTGTGTTGACATCTCTCGCGTACACGTCACTTGTTATTCTCGACTGGTGTGACTTGTTCATTAAAAAAATGTTGAACAAACTGTGTGGTCTTTAAATATCTGGGCGAGCGCGAATTTAACACAATTCGTAGCTGAACGCCGGCGAAAATGCTCAGCATGGTGGTCGATTATTGTGAGTAATTAAAATATTTACGATGTTTCGTGTGGTGTTTTTAGTTTATTTGCGGGATTATCTTGTGTCAAAAGGTGGTGTATAAGTAGGTAGTGCGATTACTGATTAAATTCTTACCTGTAAGTATAACTATCTACTTAATGCAAACTTATATACCGGCTTTTTGTACTAGGTAATTCTTTTGATAAGATATACGTTACAAATAAGTTAATGTCGAAAAAAAAAATAACAATAATTTTAAAGAGAGAAAAAACTTAACATTTTTGCAAGTATTTAATTAGTTTTACTAAATTAAACAGCATTTCACTTTGATCATGAAAATCTAGTAGGATTAAAAAAAAACATAAACCTTATATTTCCAATTAACACAGTAACATTTTTTTTTTTTTTTAAACCCGATCACTGTCTTGACAATTAGATACATTTTTATTATTATCTGGAATTCGGTTTCCAAGATACAGGGTTGCCTAGTGAGGATAGTGTTGTAAAGTAATTGTTTTATGCAAAATACTTTTAACTCTAATAGCCTACTTGTTTTAATGTGTTAAGGTTTTTTCATTTCATTTTCATTTTCAATTCTTTTTTTATACAATTTTTGGTAGGGGCTATGCGATTATGCTAGTCCAGTTTTACAAAGCTACTTCAACAATCAAAAGGGACTAGAGTGTTTACTTATATAATAAACAAAATACTAGCTAAAACTAACACTAAATAAACAGTTAGACTGTCCATAGACCGTTGAAGATCTAAAGACAATCCAAATGCTCAAACCCACTATCAGTAATATATCTAATATGTCCGAGACCGTATGTATCTATGGACTCTAGTTACCTAAACGTCGGTTTCCTTTCGAATTTGACTGCTAAATCATGCTTTCAAGCGACAGAACCGCCTGAATAATGTTCAAAGATTTCCGAAGCTCGAACTCTGTCAAGGCACAGCGATGCAAAGTTAAGTCGAAGAATGGGAGTATTCAGAATTTTGCCAATTTCTGGGAGTAGGGATGTTACATGTTATAGACAAACGAATTTATTGGATAGATTAACATAATAGATTTTAATTAAATTTTTACTGGTTTGGCTTCTCTCAACGCCTATATTTTCATACAATTATATGACCCTGCAAAACTCGAAAAGTTTTTTTTTTTAACATTTAAGGGATACATTCGCTTCATGGTTGATATTCCGAAAACCCACTTTAATTCCACTTTTATTGTGCGAACTGCTAGTCTGTGGAATGCGCTGCCGGAATGGGTGTTCCCCGATGGTTACAATCTGGGTGTCTTCAAATCTCGAGTGAATCGGTTTCTTCTGGGCAAGCGTGCTCCATTGTAGACCGCATCGCGCTTAACATAAGGCGAGCTGGCGGTCAAACGCAAGCCTATTACCGAATAAAAAATAATAATTAAAAAAATAAAATTGTGTGAACTTTTATATTCTTTGCAATTTACGAGTTCTTGTCATCATCATCAGCCAGAAGATGTCCACTGCTGAACATAGGCATCCCTCTTTAACCTCCACACTGAACGACATCCTGCCATCTGCATCCACAACGTCGTCTCTCACAATGTCGTCGGACCATCTAGTGGGAGGCCTACCTGCGCTGCGTCTTCCAGTTCTTGGTCTCCACTCAAGATCGAGATTTTCTCGTATCTTCAAAAAAAATAGGAGTATAAAAGTACGAGTTGGTACATCACTACCGAGCACATATCGCTTGACTTCGTCCTTCGTAACCGAAGCACATATCGTTTCACTTTGTTCCTCATTCCTACATCTGACGTAAGGGCGCGTTCCAATTTGGAATTTGTCAAAGCACAATGGGTAGACTCCGCAATGCGTCGCAGTTACTCGAGCAGTCCCTTAACTAACCCAGCGCCCAAATCTAGGTCGATCGCTAATTTATCTTCATGCGAAAACAGACTTAGAATTTAAATGGGGTATGAAACTACCTGGTTGTTATTGCGACGTAAAAATTGCTAACGTCCTTTAATTGATCTCGTTTTATTTTGATCGTCCTTTCAACGGACTTTAAATTCTATGAATTAAGTACCAAATTAAAAATAAACGAATCCCAGATGTTAGATATGACGATAATTTGTATTGTGTATCGTTATTGTCAAAGTCAACTCGTTTTTTTTTTTATTTCCCGCCTAAAGTCGGGGTCAATTTATCAAAACGCATTACGTTTACGCTGTACCTGGACGGACAGCTACAAATCTTGCCTGTCGTAAAAAAAAATAATGTCTATAATATTTGAATATTTTCTAGTTTTTGTATAAAATATTATCGTAGTTAGCTAGTATAAGTATATAGTCTCTCTCAAATATTATTCATATCGTTCTACATTGAAATTAACTGATGATATCGCGTGTATTTTACATTATATTAATTTCTGACGTTTTGAACACTTGTCATCTTTTTCTTACATTTCTTATTGGTTCTACTTTACTTATAGTTCTAAAAAAACTAGTTTCCATTAGTGGTACAATAAACTGTGGTAATGCCTAACCCATTTCGTGTTTTCCAGCTAGGGTTTAAAAATACCAACGGCATGACATACAATCATCAACACCCCTTTAATTGTCTAGTCGCCTAACGACCCCCAAGGTGCCCATTATTTGTGTCTAGCCTATGTGTTTCTATTTAGGTGTTGTTTTGACCACGGTTCAGTTGCCCACCGATGTTTTATTGCGCTAACATTAGTAAGTACCTACTTACAAACTCATTTGTACGCAATTTCCAAGAATACCTAAGTTTTGATGTATTATACTCGTACTAACTTGTGGTCAGTTCTTGTGTAACTAATGTTTTTGTACTCTCCTACTCGGATTATCTCTCTCTCTCTCTCTCTGATATTATGGAACTGAGATATAATTGTCTTAATTTGCTATTTCTTCTTCTTTCGTGAAGTTTATTCTGAAGGATGCGCAGTGATGAAAAAAAATATTTTTAGCGTAAAAGCTAAGAATATGCTTATGTGAGGACAGACCAGATATTATTAGTTCGATCTGTCCCCTCGCCGGTAACAGGGAGACAATTTTTTTCCCTATTTATCCCCTCGAAAAGACAGGGTAGGGGGACAGACCGGAATAATCCATATTTTGCGTCCAAGTTTGTCTAGTACTTATTTGAAAAATTACTAACTCGACGACTAAAGAAATCGACATCCACACTACAGGTGTAAATACTTGTGCTCACCTCTGAGTTGGTCCCATTTTTGTCCCACCTTTGAAGTCCCATTGGCCCGGCCTTTAAACGAATTTAAGTCAATGCGTAAGTCTCGCGTGTCTACTGTCGTTTGTAAAGCAGAAACACCTGTCCGGGATATTGTTGGACAGAAGTTCCGAACTTTTGTACACTTAAGAAACTTTGTTCGTGTCTCTACCAAGCATAATTTTCAGATAAAATACGGTACAATAACTTCCAAGGAATTTCTCATAATAGCTCATCCCTTTAATGATGGGGTATCAGTAAAATTTCAGTAGGTACCTTTCCGAATTTATCTCAGGGTTGCTTAAAATTCATGTCGTAAACACGAGCCCTAAGCACCCTCTTATGGAAATCTTGACGTAAATATTTTGAAATTGCTTTAGCGGGATTATATTATTGAATTTCACATGTTATGATAAGAGATTTTAGTGTGTTTATTGACAGTGGTTAAACTTGTCAGTTGTGGACCCGGGTATGTCCTAAAACTGCGACCAGAACCACCGGAGGATGGGCAGCAGCGTCTTATTAGTACACGGTGTACGTACAATCCCCAAGCCACCTGCCAAGCGTGGATATTATGGCAACACCCCTCTCTGAGAGGCCTTTGTTCAGCAGTGGATGTTTACTGGCTGATGAGAAACTTGTCGTCCATTTTTTTTTTTTTATATCTTCAATGTACAGAATTGGACCTGTTACAGTTTTATTATAAGTATAGATAGATAGAGAGCATACATCGTGGGCTTAGTATAAAATAATAAAAAAAATCTATAAGTATTTTCAACAAACAACTCATTTTAACTTGACATCTTGACAGTAAATAGTGTCTGAGACCAAGGATGATTTTCTATATGATCGTCCTTGCTGAGACTAAAACTTTTTATCCCAACTGCTTCGAAGTTTTTTAATCTTCTTCACCCTTCCAAATCTTCACATTTGGATATACAGTCGACAAGTTGGGCAACTTTTCTCATGAAACTTTTTTTTTTTCATAAAGTTATCGATTCACGCTTTGGTTCTTGAAAAGATATCAATAGGTATATTTTTGTTATCTGCATTGTTTGCTCCTTTTTGGGAAAAGACCGAAACATTAATTGTGCAACTTACTTCTTTTGTATCTTTAGTTATCGACTCTAAATTCCGTCAACAATACGGGAAAACTTGGCACCTGCACCTATGCTATTTATTTCTATTTTTACTCCCAAGAAATGCACTAATAGAAGCGGAAAAAAATGACAATATGTTTTTAGATTTGAAAACGTCGTGTATGGCGGAAATATTGCGCGGAGCGGAATGGAATGTCTTTCAGAGGTCTTTCATTCTTGCACGAAAATGTTAACTTTCAACAGTAGAGCTTTTCTTACCCGGTGACGTAAACCAACTTTTTCTCATATACTCGGTAGCATGCCAACTGGAGTAATGACGCATGCAAGAGTACACTTTGGTCCACAAATTGATGTTTACCGAGACGGGAAGAATGCGGTATTTTCTTAAGACCCTCTTTTCCCAGTTTTAGCAATTTTGCCCCCAAGCGCAGAAGGCAGGTACACTTTCAAATGAGCTAACGGGGCTGCCAATTCTCAATAATGTCTATGATATCTTAATATACAGATTTCATGATTATATATACAAATTTTGTAATTATGGTGGGAACCGTAAAGGTAAATTTTACTTTACGAAAAAATCTGATAATTAACCTCAAAAATATAATAGGGAAACGCACGATTGTGTGCAAGTGTCATAATTTTGCTCCACCAAATGCGACTTTAATACGATAAATTAAGTCTTATGGTCATCTGTAGTAACAAGCGTTGCTTAAAAGTGGGATAACTTCGACTTAACAAAATTTTGTTTCATCATTGCTTTCTTAAGGAATACGATGCATCTATGTTACGTATCTACAATTTAGGTACGTATATGCTTCATATAGTAGGTAGGTACATAAAATAACATAGTATAATGTGTTGGATTTTCTTTATAAATAATCGTTTTTATCCCACGACGGAAGAAGTTATTTGAAGGTTGGTGCTTAGAGGTTGTATGTGTGTAAAAACGTATGGTTTTAGGTTTTAGGTCTGTTTTTTTTCCCAAACACAGAACCGAATGAAAAGTTTTCCTAAGGCAATAAAAAAATTGTTCATTGAAATACGATAGATGGCGTTGACGAGACATGGATATGAAGATTTTGAAAAACCACAGACAAAAAAAGGTTTAAAAAAAATGTTTATTCTCATTGACAGAAAATATCTGTCTGTCTGACACTGTCTGATATGCTTGTTTTTGTCTTATTTTATTTCGTAGTAAGCACAGACCTACTACCTATAGATTTTCAATGAGCGTGGCTAGCTCAGTGCCTCTCGCTTCAACAAGGTGTGTTGCCACATTAAAATTATTTGCTTTAAGTTAGGGTAATTTACCTACTAGACGGGTAGTGAATCTCTTCAATGAGTAATTTTGGAAACTTTGGAAAATCTTGTGAGATGGAAGGATATCTGAAAAATACTTATGAACAAAAGAAATTAATATTAAGATCCAAATCCATCCGTTTAAAGGTAAGACAGCTTTAAACGGCTGTATCTTTCGCGCCGTAATATCGTCAGTTGAAACTTACACAGAATATGTAATGTTACGACGGATTAACTAAGAAATATAATTAAGTCAAAACTAAAGAGGGTACACATCCACACATACAACAAACGTTTTTGTAAGGTATTTTTGTATTTGCTCTGGTGTAATAACCAAACGGTACGTAACGGTAATCGGTACAAGCGTCAAACTTGGCGGATTATAGTGCACACCCTAAAGTAAAACAACAAATAATAAATACTGGCCGCTTGCGAGTCGGTCACACATTTCTGTTTCCCACAAGTTAAGCAACGTCGGGCGCGGTTGATACTTGGATGGATGACAGCCTGGGTGTGATGTTGTGTATTTGCACTACTTTTTGTATTTTGTGACGGTACATAACCCTCAGTGCACGAGCTCGACTCGCACTTGGCCAGTTTATTTATTTTCATGGATGGAATTATGGATAACATCCCAATTAATGAGATACTTAGATAAAACTCTTTATAAGTACATTTAAGTGTGTTTATTAGACCCTGAGCAGCTGCAGTTGCTCAAAAATATAATTTTTCCCTTTCTGATATTGGATTCGGCATTGAAATGACTGGAACAAATTCTACTATGTTTTCCTGGCACCCAATTTTCACAACCAGTAGCACTGATCCATTTTATTCGTAAGCCAGGATCAGTTGGAAACCTGCAGAACGAATAATTTATGTTAATTGTGGTGGGTAATTTCATTTATAAACTGGCAACATTGATTGTTATTCTTCTCAGTTAATATTTTGATAAAACTCATAGGAAATACCACAAATCGACCAAAAAACGGACTAATTATGAATAAAATATTTACGCATTGATATCCTGAATTTATTTAGGTGATCATTACAAGCTCTATATGTTTACTTACGTGTGAAATGATATTTCATCGTTTTTTCTCTCACTGCGGTACTTGCAGCCCAAAATGATACAACCAACCATTGTAAATGTTTGTTTTACAATTATTTCTCAGACGTAACACGCATTTATCACATAAAATCACCAAAAAAATGCAATAAACAATATTCAGACCCGTTTTGTTTGGCACAGAACCGTCAGATTTTGACATTTCTGGTCCAAAAAACAGGCCACGCCGATAAGGACAAAAAAGTCTAGTTATGTCCTTTTTGTACTTGTGCTGAGCCATATCAATTTGTCTCTTTCACTGAAATATATTGCCGATCTGGTTGTGTATATCTGTGGTAGTAAGTATAGTATTTTGTGGTTATTGTTTGATGACAAAGTACTTATTTCCCACAACACAACACAAATTCAAAACTGTTTTAATGATGAATTTCTAGTGTAATTCCGCTTCTACGTCGCTTCAACTACAATAAGGAATTTGTGATAAATATTTGTTGATAATGTTAATTTTATTGAGTTTAATTTTGCCTAACCTGATATAAAATATTAATTACATAAATTGAAAATTAACGTAACCTGAAACAAAAATAAAAATAATTCTGAATTATTTTTAATTATAAAATTATTAAAGTAATCTGAAACAAAAATTAATTAATTCTGACACTAATGTGTCAAACAGTGCTTTCAAATAAATAATTTTATTTGAAAGCACTGTTTGAAAGGATAAGCAGTTGTCATGCGGTTCAAAAGTTCTTTCCCGAATTTTTCGTGAATTTTTTTTCCGGCTTCAGGAGAAAGAATCTAATTCGGTCCGTATTTTTTTAAGTTATTTTCATATAAGTATGTACACCTTTTACTTCGATATGTATCGACCAATTTATATGATAATTTCGTTATTATGTAGAGCTTCTTGAGGTCTCGAAGTTGTCCTACAATTTTTTTTTAACTTTAGCTTAGTTTTTTATTAACCAGCTTCAATAGAAATACTAAAACCACAGACCAAAAGTTTTTTTTGTTATGGTAGGTACTGAAATTGTCCATGACTATCTACCTACTTAGAAAGTTAATCTACAAGCCAATCTACGAAACGTTAATAGCTAATATTGAATTCAGCTGCCCTGTTTGAACACAAACTCCATACTTTAATGGATTAATCGTTACATAATTGGAATTTCTCGAATAGCATAGTCTATTTGCGAGATTGCGAAATCAAGTTTGATCAAGGGGCAATGGACATAACAGAATTAATTGTAAATAATAAATGAGCTGATGAGAAATGAGATGGTCTATAAATATTCGGGATTTTTTTGCATACACGGTCATCTGACCCCAAACTAAGCAAAGCTTGTAATATGGCTGCCAGAGACTGATATACGTACTTATATATTTTTAAATACATACTGAAATAGATATTAACACCCAGACATAGAACAAACACAAATGTTCATCACATAAATGTTTTGTCCTAGGTGGGAATCGAACCCACGCCCCCAAGCACAGAAGTTAGGTTCACTACCAAATGAGCCACTGGGGCTATCTCTACAGGGTTACGCATATAAACTGTACTAAGCCGAAAGGAGGTCATAATACTGATCATTATGAACAAAATTTACTATGGAACAAACCCTTAAATCGCGGTGAAAAAATCAGCTGTTCCATACATTTTGTTACAATGATAGTTTTCTATGAAACAGCCGATATTTTTTTCGTCACTAACGCTTATAGATTGGTTTAAAGACAGCTCATGAATTTGGAAGCCGACAAGCAACCATAACTTAGCGGTTAGACCGCTCGGAACGTAACTCCGAATGGTGCAGGTTCGAATCTGCCGCTTGTCAAATTTTTGAAGTGTCTGTAACATTTTTATTATTAAATCCTTAAGTACGAAACAACATTTCAGTATAAAAATTACTTATTAATTATGGTCTATCTATTTCATGGTGAAATGTGCAAAGCACAGAAAACCTAAAACAAGTGGTAAATTGATATGGAAGTAGTTTTGATATGTGAATTATGGAATTATGTGAAAGCTTAGTTCGTATAGCCTTTATTATGAATTCAGTAGCTGCGCCCCGCGGATTCACCCGCTTGGTGATGTAAATTGGTGATGATGAAAAGTAATCTATTTATTCCAAATTTCATCCGAATCCATCCAGCCGTTTCTGCGTGATTGAGTAACAAACATCCTTCCATTCATCCATCCATCCAAACTTTAACATTAACATTTATAATATTAGTGAGATGAGATTAGTGTGATTGTGATTAGTGTGATTTAGGTTTTCAAGATAACAAAAATCCTTTATAAAGTAGGTATCCTACGCCAAAAAAAAAGTTGTTTTAAATGCGTTAAAAGTAAGTATTTAACTTCAATGTAAGTAACCTGTTTTGTTCTTTCTCCAGCAACATGGGTGAACCGGTGCAGCGAGGACCTGGAGTGCCTCGAGCTGGAGGATGAACATCCTCTAGCGACCCTCAGCTCTGTCCAGAACGATAAGATGACGCTTTTCTTCACGGAACTACTGGACCATGACAGGGATGATGTCATCTGCGACCAGGACTTTGACTCGTTCTTCGAGGTATGAAGGTATAACAAGAGGTGGAAGAAGCTTTTGTATTTTTATGATTTTGATTATTTAAGGGGGTTTATTCCCGTTTGATCCATTCTCAGATTTATAATGGATTTAACGAGACTTTTAAATGCAAACGCTTGTCGTCATCGCATAAAATGCAACGTAGGTATAGTATGTAGTAGGTAGGTATACTGTATGTCTGTTACCATTTTACTCCAAAACAGCCGGACTGATATGCAGGTGTTTTATTTTTTACTAGCGACCCGCCCCGGCTTCGTACGGGTGTAAGCTCGGCCTTCGGCCTCGCTATTGTGACCCACTCCTTGGACACAAAATGTCATCAAAATCGTCCCAGCTGTTTTTAAATGTAAGAACCTTCCAGGAAGTATTAGAAAATATTTAAAATAAAATATGAATGAAATTGGTAACGCGGTTCTCAATTTATAGCGTGACAAAGAGAAATGGGCGTTCATTTTATACATATCTATTGACAAGCAGGTTTTTTTGTGATGGTTCTAAACTATATTAATTATGTTTGATCAAAATCTGTCTAGCAGTTTACATTTTAAGAGCTCTTTTCCGAATTGGCAGTTTTTTTTATACTTGTTGCACTTTTCATTATTATTTTCTGCCTTCTGCTGGGCATATTAGTAGCTTAGTGGTTGGCGCGATTCCAATCCGAGGGGTGTGGGTTCATATCCTAAAAATAAGCTTGAGATGCCGGTGAAGGAAAACATCCTGAGGAAAACATAGCATGGTGATGAGGCACATATATAGTATTCTCTATGTATCTGTCGCCAAGCACCTGACGCTGTGGTAAGTTCCCATTCAGCTAGGCGTATTTACCTTCTTCCACCACATCGTAACTGAACATCAGATGAGGTCAAACGCCTAGGGTATCAACCATAACAAGCGTTATTTCTCATACGCTAAGTCTCGTCTTCATCATCATCAGCCAGAAGACGTCCACTGCTGAACATAGGCCTCCCCTTTAACCTCCACACTGAACGACATCCAGCCATCTGCATCCACTGGATGCCCGCGACTCTCACAATGTCGCCGGTCCATCTAGTGGGAGGCCTACCTACGCTGCGTCTTCCAGTTCGTGGTCTCCACTCAAGAACGTTTCTTCCCCATCGGTCATCAGTTCTTCGAGCGATGTGGCCTGCCCATTAAGTCTCGTGTTAACCCAGGTCTTTTCCAAGAGTGTTCCATGTCATTATCCATCTTTGATAACATTTATATGACCTACCCATTAAGAGCTTTCTAGGAGTGCACAAAGGTGACATTATTAAACAGCTAGCTCCCGCCATTACGCCATTAACCTCTGTGTATAGCAGCATCATTAAAAGGAATAATTAAATCCATCCTATGGGCATGACGTCAGTTAAAACGAAGCACACAAAGACACCCTATTAGGTAGCTTCATTGTCTCGTAATGATTCATTAATATTAATAAATAGTCTGGCTCTTCCAGACTCTGGACGGTCGACTGATCAAAACAAATGTCACTTAAAATATATCCTAAATAAGATCCATTGCGTATAATATCTTCCTACACCCTATACCTCTCTCCGAAAGAAGACAGTTGATGTTCAGTTCAGTTGTTGATTGTTCAGTGTGATCATAATTATCAATATAAAAAACCGACTTAATAAAAATTTCAGAACTTGAGCAAATTGAAATGGGACCACATGGGAAGCAACAGCTTTCAAATAAAAAAAGAATCATCAAAATCGGTTCACTCAGTCGAAAGTTCTGAGGTAACAAAAAAAAGAGTTAAATAAAAAATATATTACTTTTCTTGGTCACTAACGACACCATCAACTGAATGAATATTTTTTTATAGCTAATAAGTCCTTGTTTGACCACCAACTCGCCTGTTGATAAGCGACGATGTGGTCGAAGATGAAGCACGCAGACTTAGAAGATACCTATTCACTCAGGCGTTGAAAGGGCCCAGATTATATATCTCAGGAAACACGGAAACCGGCAGGTTGTTCGAATCCTTGGCCTTTCCTTGCTCTCCGAGCCGAGAGAGCGAGACAAAATTCAATGTATAGTTATTTTAAGAATGTTTTTGAGATTATGGTAACCCAACTTTACTGACATCCCGCTTGGTGTGTATTATGCATTTGCCACTGCCAGCCAAGCCAGTCAAGCTCCTAAAAATAAAAGAGCACGGCTATAATTCGCTGGCAAAACTGTTACACCCTCAAATCATTCAAAGAAAGGAGATATGCCTTAGTACAATTATCGTTTGTGATCAACTGTCTCCATATTTCATGAAAAAAAAACACTATACCTTTAAACCACTTGACACAAAACACACGGTAAGTGCGGCTCACTTACTCGTTTTTCACACTTAAGAAACTTGCAGCAACACTAATGAACTAACTAATAGTTCATATGCAAAAAAGAGCGGCAAGGTCGTCTGCATGACTGACTAGTCGTGACTCATTTAGACTGGATGTGTTCGCACCCGCCACGCCACCATATCATATTTCCCTTGTTGGAATGATCTGAGGTTCCACTCCTATTTCGCCAGGTGTTGTATTGGAGACTTGTTGCCGAGTTTCTTTAAGGAGCCCCGACCTCAATCGTATGCTTTCTGTGGCCTTGCCAGAGCCAGTCAGTCTTGGCCAAGCCCTTTTCCAAAGGTTTTAAATGTTATCGATCCATCTTTAAACCGTTCATTAACGTTCGAGCTTTTTTATACGTGGTTACCATTTACTTAGACCTTCTTCAAATGAAGAAGGCCTATGAGATGGTCATCACTTCAATGGTCACGTAGCGTTATTCATTTGTTTATTCGCCCATTTTCAGAAGCTGGCGCATTTTGCGGACTGGTCGCCCAACTCATCAGAATTCCACATACTGCTAGAGGTGAAGAGAGAGTTCATAGAGCACTTCATCAACCCACTACCGTCCAAGTAAGTCCTTTTGTTTCGGTTTTATATCTAAGTAACTAACATAGGTCGTTTTTAATCGGTCATTATCACAGCAAATAGATGCTTGGCCGAGCATAATTGCTTGCAAAAAATTATATTCTCTTAACTTCAAACTACCTACCTATAACATACTATTCCGTCTGAGCAGACGACCTTCATCCAAATACTCAGTAGTCTATGTGATCCTACTTAGACTTAGAAGCTACTATAACAAGCCTTTTCATAAAAATAAACGCCCATCTGGCGTCCCCTCGAGTCTGCCCAAAATACGGCCATCCTGTAATGTAATATGCAATATAGAGGCGCTATATTTTCACCACTGACGGTTCGCTTTAATATAATATCAGTAGGGCTAATCTTATCTTCAAACGAAAGAACTAAGCTAGGATTAAGATGCTCTTACCTCGATCCATCAAACGAACGAAATTAAATATTAGACTAGGCTGTTATCCTACTTCAAAAGGCTTTCGTGTCCAAAAAACATAGTAAGTATTATCTATTATTAATAATTAATTATCAAAAAGGTTTTTGGTACTAGATTTTCCTCGATGCTCGTGTAATATAAGAACAGGATATATATAGGAAATAAAGAATATGCAGAACTGGTTTTCAATGACTTTGCGACAGACACTACCTATAGCACAGTAAACATATGAGTACAAGCATGGATGTAACGTACTTGTACAAGTACTTGAAGTGCTAAATTTACAAACACTGTTACTGTGACCTGCCGAAACTTGAAAAGTGTCCTGTTTGTTATTTTACTAGTTTCACATAATCAAAAACATGACGTTAAAACAAAAAAAAAAAAATTCATAATAAAACACAATTTTGACGTAAATACATCTTTAAATTTACTTCCATGGTGGAATACAATTCAAAAAACGGATGTGTAAAAAATCGGGGGATGCAGTTTAATGCTGCAGTATCATCTACACCCAAAATTTAATAACAAATACGATAGAAACGATAGCTAAAGTATCAAAAAATACGTAACGTTGAGTGAGATATACCTACTAGCTGATGCACGCGATTTCGTACGCGTAGCGCAAAGTAAAACGTACACGCATTGACGTAAAACACTCAGCCACGTCCACGACACGGCCACACCCCAGTTTTTTCGTTTTCAGTTAACAGCAGCAAAATAGAACAAAAAAAGTTTTTTCCTATTTTGGCGGGTGCTAAAACTTGGAAAAGTAAACTTTTTTGTTGTTTCGCTTATTGTGTTGTTCGAAGTTGTGTGAAAACATGGCTCCAAAAACGGTGCTAAATGTAACGCACATTACACATTAGTTGGTAGTTATAGCTTTGGTCTCTAAAGTTTCTTACCCCTTACTGTTAGCAGGGTGATTTTTATGAAATGTCAGTTCTTTACGGGCCTACTGCGCCGTAGAACTTAGCGCTCTCCTTTGTAATAAACAACAGCTCGGAACGAAAAGAATACCCCAGCAATGGTTACTATTGAAAACGTAATTGAAATATTACACCGCTGAGAAATTATGCTGAAAGAAAGCGGAAACAGAAAAAATACAATTTTGAATGAAAAAATAGCAGCAAAAATGGGACTGCAAATTGCTTGGATTTCTTTGCTGGACGAATGGTAGTAATTTCTCTATATAAGCTCCATAATTTATTTTTTGTTTTATTTACCAGCATCGCAAGTAGATGTGGTGTTTTATCGATTGTCAAACTTGATATCTGTTATCTACTAACAGCCGATATGTGTAAGTACAAAGTATTTGAATGAGAGAAAACACATTTTTGGATGCGAAACCCTCGGTGCGCGTACCCGACGCGAACTTGGCTTGGCACACAATTCCGGGACACTTCAATTTTAATTTTTTAGACCTCTGATTGTCTTTGTCCTTCCTTCCTAGTTTACACCTACTTCAATGACTACTTCTCTCCAGATGGGCTGAACTCCCGTACTACAACCGAGTCTGCGGCCCCGAAGCCAGCGGAATCAACATTCCAGGTCGGACCACGCTGGATGGGTGGCTGGCGCGCTGGGCGCTGCACCTCAGCGAGATGAAGAGATTCACGGACTTGCCGCTGTATCTGCAGTACCTCTGCAAGATATTGTTCCATGTAGTTGATAGAACAAGTAAGTATATTTGGCTTAACATGCAAGTTTACGCAAGTGCCAAAAGACGCTAGGGAGCTGGGAGCGCACGGACGACGAAGTAGGTGGTGCGCGCACAAAATGCTCTTTCTTTGGTCGTAAGACATAAGATGGGGCGCTCTCCTTCCAAGAAATCTCAACCTGCGACGGCAGTAGAGGTGGCCACAAGTGCGATCTTGTATACTATATCATATCACGAGCTCACTAAAGTGGAACCTAAAACCTTTGTGTGCTGCAATAAGCTATAATTTTATAGACAATAGACAATATTTTATATGTAACAAAAATAAAAAATAACCATATTTAAAAAAATCTTCCATTCAATTATAAATAATCAAGTATTTTCTTTCTACATAATATATAGGTACGCACTTATGTAGATATTTCCGGCAAACGGGAAACCGGGAAACCCCAGTCGTTTTTCACGTGAGGTTCCGTAATAAACACTGACCTAATCTATGTGTGTACCTATGTTAGGTGATACTTGATTGTTTGTTTGGAATAGGCTATAGGACAGGTGTTGGATTTGTTCAAAATAACAGGCTTCATCAACAGCTAGAAAACGTCCACTGCTGAACATAGGCCTCTCCCTTTAATCTCCACACTGACGATATCCTGCCATCTGCATCCACTGGATACCCGCGACATCTAGTAAGAGGCCTAACTACGCTGTGAAAAATAACAGGCTTAGTAAATATATTATAAAATGTTATACGTATACTGAAGAAATTATTTAAATCGGGTTATAAAGATAAGCTTTAAACTTTTTGGTAAGATTAGGAAAGGATGCTTTGTCCCAAAAATAATATAATCATTGTTCTATCCATGGGCGAAGGCACGTTGGGGCAGGGTGTGGCGCTTGCCACACACTGGCTGGCCTGGCTGACCCTGGCAAGACATCTGGGGTGACCTATTTTTTTTAATTTACGACACTTCATACTCATAGGACGGTTCTCCTTTCTTCCTTTCATATTCTTTGTATTCATAGAGCCTAAAGCATGAATGTGTTGTAGAAAGAAGCCTAATTTTTGGAAATTCCCAAAAAGCAGGCTTCAATGATTACAATAGGCATGATGACTAATATTTTTTTATTACCTCATAAAAAAGCTGATTATCAATAGAGCTTATCAACGAAAACAAAATTTTAATTAGTTCAAAAATAAATAAGTTATAAGCATTTTAATTTCATGCTAGACAGAGAGCGCACTATACTGAGCTATGACGTCAAGCCTCAGTCGCGGCATACAAATGCTATACTAACACACGCTTTGCGAGAAAGAGATGTAGCATCCGCTCTCTATCCCCACCTAAAACTTTAAACGCTCATATCTCAGAGATTAATCAGCCAATTCTAATTATTTTTTCAGTATGTGTAATGTATTTAGTTATATTCATCGCTAAGCCTGTTATTTGTAATAAATTAAACATTAGGCCACATGATGCCTCCAGTAAATAGAGAATAGTTATTTTTCCACAACTATTTCTACACCGCCGGCGCCCCCTTGACTTTGCAGTCAGAGTTGGGTCTAAGGCGCAGAATAACAGCTCGTTGTCATAAATATTCTCTCGCAGTTTCGAGAACACATTGCAAACAAAATATCACGCACCCACGATCGTTAGATCCATGTTTATTAGGGGATCTTAGGTGAAAAATGACTGCGCCATCCCGTTTCCCACATTAACATTGTAGTACTTTGCCAAAATAAACGTATTTTGATGCTGTTTTTTACTGCTGAATGGTACCATCAACGATTATTGTGACATGGGTGTACAGTTACAATGTTGTATACGCTGACGGTAAAGTATGTTCAGTTGGTTTATAAAAGTGCTCTCCGATTCCCTGATGGCTTGATGTAGGGGCTTAATTTGAAGGCAGAGAGCGAGGCTTGACAGGCGAGATTGACAGCAGCGAGGGGAAGTAATAAAGTGTTCTCAACTCTTCACTTCACATGTTCAGGGTTACGCTGAAAGAGTGCACTAAGCCCAAAGCGGTCCATAGTACCTATCATAATGGAACAACTTTTACTATTATAATAATTATCTATCAATATAAAAAACCGACTTCATTCAAGTGTCAGAACTGGACCAAATTAAAATGGGACCACACAAAAAGCACTAGTTTTCAAATAAAAAAAGAATCATCCAAATCGGTTCACCCAGTCGAAAGTTCTGAGGTAACATTTAAAAAAAGCAGTCGAATTGGTAACCTCCTCCTTTTTGGAAGTCGGTTAAAAATGGGACCAATCAATCTATGAAACAGGACGATAATATGGGACCAGCAAAAAAAATTGCCGTTCCCATCGAGGCTGTTCCATACATTTTGTCCATTTTAAATGCCCGTTTTCCATGGAACGGCTGATATTATTCGCGATTTCAGAGTGCTCCCATAGTAAAAGTTGTTTATAATTATGGGTACTATGAACCCCTTTCGGCTTATTACACCCTTTCCGCGTAACCCAGTAGATAGATGTAACATACGGTTTAACGCGAGCTAATTTATAATTGGAGCGATGGTCGCCGAGCGGTAGCATGTGCACTTTACAATCTGACGTCTGACGATCTAAGGAAGCATTTCCCTAACACTCGGTATATACCAAGATTTATTTAGTACCTAAATAAATTATGTGCAGTTTTGATTCCATCGCTGAAAACGGTGCAGGAAAACATCGTGAGGAAACCGATATGCCAAAAACCTCAAAAATTCAAAGACACGACATTCACCAACATACACTGGGCCAGCATGGTGATAGAGCATAACTTTAGTGGGACTAGTGAGAATACTCTATCAGAAATAGGTATATTTTTTAAGATTATAAAGCATAAAACAAGGCCATATATACGAATAATATATTTTATTATTATTAATTGTGTCCACGCACTCCAAAGTTTGTATAAATTTCAGTTTTTGGTGATATTCCAACAGCTTTAAGATTTGGCACTTGTTTCCGTGTTTTCAGCCAAAAGCGAGCGGGGTGCACACACATTCACAAATTGGGAATGGTCCTTTGCCTATATCTTTTATTTTTCAAAGCCTTTTTTGCTACTTTCACGCGATATGTAATTTCATATCTCGTGTACACGCGGCCTGAATGACTTGTTACTATGATAAAGTTACTTACCTACCCCGTTATTAATAAGCGTGGAGTAGTCTTGGAATAGTTACGCCATGTTTTGTCTTTTTCTCTCTTTCAAATTCAGAACTCGATCGAAAAAGACAAAAGACGGATTAACTATTCCAAGCCTACTCTACGATTATTAATAGAGGTACCCAAGAGAATGTAATACTGGGGGTACTAGAGTCTAATAACACTTTAGTTTGATAGTTTTGATGGCAACAATAGATGTGCTAATCGCGAATTCTCCAAAACACTTAATTATAAATAAATAAATAAATATCAAGGACATTATTGCACACACGGTCATATGACCCCAAACTAAGCAAAGCTGATATATGGTTTAGGATTAGTTTCTTATTGTTTGGTTATTTATTATCAAAATTTAAAATCTTATAATGCTGGCAGTTTCATAAACTAAAAAACACGCTTGAAAATCGTTACTCCTGAAGATCCTATTGAGGTTAATGTGACAAACTATTTAAATTATTGCATTGTCATCGGTCCTTGATAAGTGTGCAAAGTTTCAAATCAATACATCGTTTTGAAAGGGGTGAAAATCATGTTGTTAAAAGCGTGTTAAAATAGTACTTAACCTAAGATCTGTGGTCGAAGTACGAATGCATTCAGAAAATTTCAATTTTAAAATTCAAAATTTGTTCACACTAATTCAATTTTGAATTCCATGATTCAATACCTATTTTACGCATCGAGTAAGAGTAGGTACCTCGCGCACTGGATGTCTCCGAATCGCGAGTAAATCGGTTTCTTCTAGGCACGCAAGCATCATAGACCGCATCATCGCTTAACATCAGTTGAGAAGGCAGTCAAAAGCAAGCCTGTTTTCGAATAAAAAAAACGGTTTTTTTGCAGGTATCTTGAAGGAACGGCTTATCTTTAAAATGTTATCTTCTCAAAATTTAAACTCCAGCCTTGCCTGTATTTCCTGTTCTGGTTGCCGTGCTATCTCTTTATTTACAGTTAACACGTTAAATCTTATTCGAACGAAACAAAAGCATTAGCATGTTGGTATATCGCCAAACTGACGATGCGCACCGAATGTATGACTTCGAATTCTAACTTTCGCAATATGTAGAGCAATTTTTTCCACTGTTTGTTAGTTTCACAGTAGTGCAATACTTTTAACTCAGCGTACATCTGAAAGTCAACAATGGATCCAATCATAAGGCGTATATTCCCACAGAAAAGAAATAAAATGTTTAAATTAGAACGGCGGCTGTCAAGGCATTTTTATAAGTTGCAGCCAGTAAAGTTGCACCCATATAAACGAAACGTCAGTCATTCCAAATCAGCAACTGTGATGCGAAGTTCGACGTGTTGACATAAATAAGAATTTTCAATCAAGGTTCACTCGTAATGCCTGGTACTTAACAGATTTCCTTCTCATTTCCATTCTATTCACTTCTCTTTTCTGTGTATATTCCGTTATTACTAATTTAAGGGCTTATCTCATTCCCTAGCCACTTAGCCACTCTAGAAACTACATAATATGTACGGTTTGCAATACTTGTTAATATAGGTAATAATAGGGTACTACGGGTCTGAACTTTTTATCATTTAATAACCAAAGATGGTTGATTACTCAAACATTTTAAACGTATGAGGCTTTCTTTGACATATTTTTTCAATAATTGCGTAATTTTTTAATATTTGCATTGTTCACAGATTCTGGTGAAATCACAAAGCCAGCATTAGCAGCGTTCTACAGATCTGTTATAGGAATCTCGGCGCACCGACTCGACGAAATAATCGACACAGCTTACGATAGGATGACCAGTGTAAGTATTTCATTTCAAACTACTAATTATTGTAGGTAATTAGTGCGCAGAGGAAAACTGTTTGATACATAAATAAATAAGTACTTCTTTGATTACTAAACTAGGAAGGTACTTGGAACTACTGAGAGCGATGTTTGTTGAAGAAAAAAAAATTATTACCGGGTCGTAGATTAGATAGGCACCCGCTGCAAATATTTATTTATTTAAGAGAATGTAGCTAATTATTAACAATCATGAAAACCGTATACGTATCTGCCTATTGTTTTTTTATTATATTATAAATCTCTATAAAACATAGAGATAGGGACAACCCTACGTATTCAGGCTAGAATAGGCGTTTAAATCTCGTACATGCCTCGAGTTGACATACTTACTTTTTTGTTTTTACTATGACTGATATACTGATTACTATGACCGACGTTGTAATAGGCGGATGAGCTAAGAAAACACGCAGTTGTCTCGGGAAAAGCCGTAGCGCAGTGCTTAGGGCTCCGGTGCGTTCCTCTGGAGATCATGAAGCCCTCTTGTCAAGCCCTAAAGCTGGTCACCGGGGGGGTTTTAGTGGGATTTAATATAACATAACCCCACATAAACCGGCTGCACCCCAATTCAACCGAGTATCTTTGGAAGAATATTAATCAACAATAATTATCAATTTACTAAAGCGACTTCAAAATTAGAAAATACGCAATTTGACAACCCCGTTTTCTCAGTTGGTAGTGAACCTGCCTTCTGTGCTTGGGGCGTGGGTTCGATTCCCACCTAGGACAAACATTTGTGTGATGAACATTTGTGTTTGTTCTATGTCTGGGTGTTAATATCTATTTAAGTATGTATTTAAAAATATATATGTACGTATATAAGTCTCTGGCAGCCATATTACAAGCTTTGCTTAGTATGGGGTCAGATGACCATGTGTGCAATAATGTCCCAGATATATTTATTTATTTATTAGTTTACTTCGATGACATATTTTTTTCAGTTATTTTGATGAAAAAACCAAACTACTAAACCAATTTTAATTAAAAAATACGGGATCACCTCTGAAGTATGATCTAACTAACAAAAAAGGAATCATCAAAATCAATTCATAAATGGCAGAGAAATCGGTGAACATACATTTAAAAAAACTGGAACATAGAACCTCCTTTTTGAAGTCGGTTATGCTAAATGTCAAATTTATCGATCGATAAAATTGGTTAATTACACCAGTGTCTGACTACAATAATTTCCATGTTACGGAAGAAAACTTGTCACATCGGATTAATTATTATTGTTCCGATGTGAAAAGTTTCGGTGAATTTATTATAAATCTTACTAAAATATGTTTAAAGTTTCTTTCGTTTCAATTAAGTGCTTAGTACCGTGAATATCGATGCGATGGTAACAATGATACGATCGCATGGCTAGGGTGGGGCAACAGGATAAAAATTATTTCATCGATAAAACCTTTCTACCGCGCCGTTATAATGATCCCTTCGGGAACAACTGGAACATAGAACCTCCTTTTTGAAGTCGGTTATGCTAAATGTCAAATTTATCGATCGATAAAATTGGTTAATTACACCAGTGTCTGACTACAATAATTTCCATGTTACGGAAGAAAACTTGTCACATCGGATTAATTATTATTGTTCCGATGTGAAAAGTTTCGGTGAATTTATTATAAATCTTACTAAAATATGTTTAAAGTTTCTTTCGTTTCAATTAAGTGCTTAGTACCGTGAATATCGATGCGATGGTAACAATGATACGATCGCATGGCTAGGGTGGGGCAACAGGATAAAAATTATTTCATCGATAAAACCTTTCTACCGCGCCGTTATAATGATCCCTTCGGGAACAACTGGAACATAGAACCTCCTTTTTGAAGTCGGTTATGCTAAATGTCAAATTTATCGATCGATAAAATTGGTTAATTACACCAGTGTCTGACTACAATAATTTCCATGTTACGGAAGAAAACTTGTCACATCGGATTAATTATTATTGTTCCGATGTGAAAAGTTTCGGTGAATTTATTATAAATCTTACTAAAATATGTTTAAAGTTTCTTTCGTTTCAATTAAGTGCTTAGTACCGTGAATATCGATGCGATGGTAACAATGATACGATCGCATGGCTAGGGTGGGGCAACAGGATAAAAATTATTTCATCGATAAAACCTTTCTACCGCGCCGTTATAATGATCCCTTCGGGGTTTCCCGTTCGCTTTACATTTGCATCGCCTCCAAACAAGTGTAAATCGAAATAGAATGGTTTTCCGTAATTAATTTGTTGTTTAACATATTGTATTTTTTTAATAATAGCTTCATTTGTTAGCTACATTCTTTCAAATAGTCTCATCTTTTTTGATACTTGGGTAGGTAATTTATTTTTGTTTTTCCATGTTGTTATTTTAATTAGGTAGGTACCTAAGTAGACTTTCTCATGCTTGATAGATAGATAGGTAGGTATTAAAGATGTAACGAATATCAATGTTTAAATATTCTGCCGACGATAATAAAATCAACTTAGCTTTCAAGTTGGCGTAACCTTTTAAAGTGGTAATGCTAGATCAAACGTATTTCTTTGTATGCAATATAATATGCTTTACAAAGTAATGTCGTCAACTTTGTATGAGCTGTCAAAAAACGATTAACATAATCTTTTTCTGAGAACATTATGGATATGGATTTTTCCAAATGACTACACGTAATTTGACAATGTGCTAGGGAGCCGGTGTATCCCTAATTCCCTAAAGGTACGAGTAAGTATATGGATAAGCACTTCGTCAGGTATAGAGGCAGGCCACTGAGAAGGTTTTAGTGGATACTTTCCTACATTACAGTTCTGCATCTCATTGCAGAATCTTTGGATATTCCGCCTTCACTAAAAGTTTGAATAACTTAAATATATATATATATATATAGGTATATTGAATTGTGGTTCTGCACTTTAGTGAGTACCTAATTACTTGCATGTTTGTAATAAGAATTGTAGATGGCGTCACCAACGCTCAGTAAATAGAGCAACAAATTGGAGACAGACAGGCAAGCGGCCGTAGCTTAGCGGTTAGAGCGTTTACCCGGATTGCGCAGGTTCAGATAATGCCAGCCATTTTTTTTTTCTATAACATTTAAAGTAACATGTTACTTGTATTACTTAAGCCCTTAAGGGTCCCCAGCACCCAAAGTCTAGCAAAATAAATTAACAAAACATGTTTAGCTAACATCTGGCTTATTGTGGAGTCCGTCCGTGATTTAGATTGTAATCACGATCGCATGCCATCCCGTACGAACGGACATCCATAATAAGCCAGATGTTAGCTAAACATGTTCTGTTAATTTGTTTTGTTAGAATTTGGGCGTAGGAGACTCTGCTTTAGTGATGTGAAACTAAACTAATATTTTCCTTTACAGAACGGCTATCTAATCCTGGACTACGGAACCTACGTACATTGCTTCACTAACTGGCTGATGGGCAAGAACCCCAACGGCCCCGGCCAATGGGTCCTTGTCCCACCTAAAGACACCTTACCCCAGCCCCCCTTTCCCGTGGACTACAGCGCACTAAACACGGAACCAGCAAAGCTGGAGCCCTATGCGCCTGACAAGAAGACTAACAGGCATTCAGTGATTGTCTAGCAGTTTTAAGATGGCTCTGACAAAGGGCGATCGTTTTCTAACGACATTGAATGTGATTTTCTTTGACCTGGGTATCAGGTCTGAATGTATGATGAATGTAACCAAGCTAATGTCTGTAAAGACTAATCAGTTTGACAATTGGCATTTATCAGCCAATTTAAAAACTGTTTGGAGTTCACAGGATCTGAAACGCTGTAGGTATCAAATCAATGGCCTCGTGGACACTGTGCCTTCTAAACGTTCTTCTTTAAGATCTTTAACAGAACTCTTGGAGTAGAATCCGAGGTGTCTTGAGATTTGTTTTCTAAATCAAATCGCGGACCTCGAGTCTTTTGTTTTTCGTCGACGAAACAGTGAGAAAGCCTAAAAGGTGGTGAGACGCCGTTCAATTTCATAGGTTAGGTAACTAAGCTTTAAAATAATATGCACCTACCCTCAAAAACTTTAAACCTTTGTATTTGTAATATAATTGTTGATTTATAAAAAAAATATCTATAGGTAATAGATTTAAGTTCTATTTTGTATTTATCATTGTAAGTTTTTTTTTTTATAATCTACCCCTTACCCGCTTTTACCGTAAGGCTCCAAAAGAAACGCTTTAGGTACATATTAAATATTTGTAAGTTTCAAATTTGACCAAAATCTTATCAATTTATACCTTACATACCTTTAGACTAATAGGTACTAAATCGATACTAAATCGTTGTAAATATTAGAGTAATGCACCACACGGTTTGCAAAACTGCCTTATCCTAAGTGTGAAAATTATGTTGTAACACCTAAGTAAACTTAGATTAAACTTAGTATTATATGTACTGTAATTCACATCTCACGGTAAAGCCTTATTTTATAATTGGACTGTAGGGAGTTAGGATGTAAGCTCACTATAATTCACTGAAATAAATTCTGAATGAAAATATGATATATTTTTTAATCCTTTTAAGTGCTTTTTCACCCAGTGAAAACTGTAAAAAAAATGCCATAGGTTGCAAAAAATCAGACGGGCCGCCTATAGTAAGCGATCACCGTCGCCTAAGGATACCTGCAACACCAGGGGCATCACAGATTCGTTGCCGACCCTAAAATACTCTATTAACAGCCCTTTTGAAGAACCCCATATTATAGTTACTCGGAAATGTCGCAGGAGGTCAGAGCTCATTCCGCAAACTGCAGGTGTGAGGCAAAAAAGGACGCGTAAAACGCACAGTGTGCAATTTCAATCGATCTATGATATATTGTGTCGCATGAATATGAACCTTACTGTTTCTGATGAAAGGGTATTAGGGTAATGTTTCCAGTGAAGTTACGGCGCATAAAAGATTTGACAGCATGTAATATCTCAGGATGACGCCTGCATTGCCGCGCAAATTCTAAATTCTGTGTGCACTACAGGTATATGATTATTAACAGGATATTTACCGTGGTAAGGTTGTAAACCACCACCACCACGGTCACGCACGACCTTACCACGGTAAATACCGCGTTAATAATCATATATAACTGTAGTGAACAACCGTGATAGTTATAAACAGTGTTCTGTGTGCACTGTTACTGTAAACTGTGAGGGACAAGCATGACACTTACCATCAGGCAAGCCGCAAGCGAATAGCGCGTTTCGTCACTCAGTTGCATAAAAAAGGTATATGCGACCTTAAAACACGAGTATATAAATCATACACATAATATATAAAAACGGATGCACAACCAATTTACTTCATTTGCACCTTACTTATAAAAGTTACATAAGTTAATTAATGCTTTAATTATTTGTCTACCAATTTCACGCAGACGGAAATTAATTCACACGGGCAAAATCGAACCAAAGCATTTTATAAGTATTCGTAGGCTAAATTAACGTTTCGAAGTATGGGCTGATAATTAATAAAACTCTGTAAATAATAATATTATCAAAAGACAATTTCAATCTAATCCAGAGGAAATTTGGTTAATTTAAAAACAACTTTAAATAAACAGTTTGTGTTTACCCCGCTTGAATAAAACGGGGCAAGTTCGACTCGCGTAATTAATTTAGGGGTCAAAAACACAAAGTAACTTTGGGTGTGTAGGTACTAATAATACAGACTTATTCTATGATATAATAATTATTAACTCTGTTTTAAATTTAGTAAGAGCTCGAACTTAAATTATTGATATTGCCAAATCAAAAGGTGCTCGAATAAAATTATTGATATTGCCCTTCGATCAAAAAATATTTTTCGTAGATATTGCCAAATCAATAGACGCTCGAACAAAATTATTTGTATTATTGGAGTTGGTTAAAAGCTACTGAACCAAAGCCTATGAAATTTTTGTGGGACTAGCTCGTGAGTTATATGTAATAGATTATTCGTAGAAGAAAAAAATGCGATGTCTGTGGTGTACACATATCTACTTAAAAATATATATAAACACGGACTGAACTGAGAACCTCGCTCTTTAAGTCAATATCCTTCATAAACGAAAAATTTACACTGCTGTTTTAACTTTCCGTTTTCCGTTTTAATTTCAGTCTAAACTCCAAATAAAAAAAGATTTTCCTAGCGTTGACGTGTAGGTAAGTACCCCGATATATACCTACTCTGATCTATGGGTAAGTTATCTATGTAATATCTGGAATTATGGTCCTATTGTCAGTGTCATGTGGTGTTTTTTTAAGAAGTCATACATCAAAGAGTACTTTATTGTATACTTCATACATTACAGTCGGAGTCAAGCAAAGTAAATCACGGTTAAGTAAGTAGTCTCCGTAGGAGTATTACATTCTCTTGAGTAAGTAGCATACACTAGGAAATTGGTGAAGACTTTGCTAAAGGCTTCTGTTTCTGTGGAGTTTTGGAAACAAGCCGAAAATATGTTTCAACTCATTATACCACTTGCTAAACTCGAGCACGTTTAATAATAATCCAACATTAGCACACATTAAGGCTCGAAATTATTTTTTCATCAAAAAATGTCAGAGAGCTTTTTATAATGACACTTGCAAGGCTGTAGTCTGTACCTATGGGAATATCGTAAGTACCATCGTCATGATGATACGAAGATGAATTATCAGAAACCTTTGAAAGTACGCAGAAACCTTTGAATGCGGAACCCGACCAGGCTCCGGGAATCACTCTCGATGTTTATAAAGGCCATTAAATCCCGAGTTCATTTGTAAACCATCAGACAATACGTCAGTCCCAACAACCCGCGGGTGCTTTAGATGAATGATTGATGCTTGGATAAAAATATTTTTTTAAACTTTGCTCTCAGGCCAAAGTTACGGTCTGGGACGAGTTTGCATAACCATTATGTTATCATGTATGCATATATGTTTCTACTTCAGGTTTCTACTTCGTGCTTCTACAAAGCAGATAATAAAATATGCCTGTATTCAATTATCGTTCATGTTCAAGTGTCTCCTTTTGTTCGAACCGAACATGTGTTACGCCCAGTTCTGCACGGTCAGCGATGACCCACTTGCTAGCAGTGGCAACAACCTCGTAGATCATCGGTCGGAGCGATGGAATTCAACCAAGCGCTGATTCAGCAGTCTACATCAACGGCAGACATCTAGATAATTATAAATGTAGGTAGGTTAACTTAGTATACTTATAAGATGAATTATTTCAAAAATAAATCAGTCATTACGAGTCTGAGTTTGACTCAACCACCACCAAGGAGCGCCGCCGAGATGACATGCTCCAAGAAAATGGGTACGACCGACGTGACTACGGCGCATCTACTATACGCCTCTGGACCGGAACACTCCCGCCCGCGGAGGTTCACCCGCACCACATCAGGTACCGGCCACCACCAGGTCGGTCGCCGGTCGCCCCGCCCGAAGGCGTTCATAGCGGACGGAACATTGGCTACTACCTCAGGTGTTCCGATACTCCTGTCAGGCGTCTGCTGACCCACACAGAGGTCGGCTGGGTGCACCTGTACACCTTGATTCATCCACTTTTTTCACAACGCTTAAAGCGGTTAAGAAGTATTTACGTTATTACGTTAATAGGTAACGTAAAAACTGTAAGTACGGCAGGCACACTTACTCATTTTTATGCACACTAAGAAACTAGCTGCGACACCAATGAAATAACTAATAGTCCACATGCAAAAAGGGGCATCAAGATCGTCTGCAGGGTAAGTTCAACTAAAGGCATAAATGTTGATTTAAGGCCTGATGCGTTCGCACCCGCCGTGACAACTAACCATATCTCCCTTGTTTGTCTGATCAGGGGCCTTACCCCTAGCTCGAAAAGTTGACCCGCATAGGTGTTATTTGTCTAAACGGTACCATCAACTACGATAAGCGGTAGTTGTTTGATAGCTTTGCTATTTTCACGCACACACGCATAGTAAAACGGATTTTTGTTCATTCAAGTTAGACGCTTTTAAACGATGCAGCTTAAATGAGTTGGTTAATTTTAGGTACCTATCAGGTACCTACTAAAAGTTGGCTCGCAAAAGTGAAGCTAGGGGTAAGGCCCCTGAGGTTACTACCCTTTTTTGTTGTTTTGTTTACATTCAATAAAAACGTATTAGTCATTGTCATCATCTTAGTCATTGCATGAATTTATTTGTCTATAGTAGGTAGATCTTTCTATTTAATATATTATCACAGAATACATAAAGTACAAGTACAGAAGGTTCACTCCGCAAAAGCATTTAAATAAGTAGCGACTCTTACTACCACACAATAAAGTCCAATTCAGGACGTGCGAGCGCTAACTACCTACTGCTATATTAACCTAGAAGTTGCTTCTCTGTCTTTCGCATTACTCTTGTCGCGTTATCTCTGTCTATCGCGCGGCAGCGGGCACGGCAAGTCCGACCAGTCGACTACTTGTAGAGTTGTAGCTTCATACCTAAAGTGCGGAGTGCGCCAGGCTTGATATTATGTAGAATCAGAACGCCAATCCAGTTCAGTTCCGCTTCAGTTTTTGTTGCTTGTTTCGTCCAAAATTCTGAGAGAGCAAGATCAGAAAACAAGTATTTAGTTCCAAAACTCCGAAACTCGCCAGAAAGGACATAATATTATGAGAGGTTGTTTTGACACCATGATGGATGGCGGGTTAAATAAAAAGATTGCGATGATGCGGGCCGTTACTAAGGACCTTCTTTTCGAATTCAGGCAATTTATCACGCGGCGGCAGACAAATTCTTTTATGACCCTGCTTAGATTATGCGGATGAATTTAAATGAGGCCACAATAGCCACAAATCGTCTCTGTTCGCTCTTTTGCCTCCAAGGATTAAGGATTACTAAGGTTTAGTGTTAAAATCATTCAAGAAAAAATTTCTTTCACAAAATTTATAAGCCCGATATTGATATTATGGCGGATCATAATATATACTTAGGCAGTCTATAAATCCATACAGCTTATTTCTTTAACTTCGAAAAACTATACAAAGAAACAACAATGCGTAGAAAATGATAGTCAAACAACGTCCGCAGTTCCGCATGTAAACATAGCTATATTTATTTATTGAAGTTCTCAAAATGTATAAGCCCGACATTGATATTTTGGCGGGTCATAATATAGGCACCACAGACCTAAAAAAAATTGACATCCTAAATCTATGATAGGCACAGTCTATAAATCCATACAGCTGTTTTTTTTCACGTTTTCAGGTTTAGTCTCATAGTAAAAGATGCTCATAATGATGAGTACAATTACCTCCATTCGGCTTAGTAGGTACAGGGTATATGCGTAAAATAACCCTGTATAATTTGCGAAATATTATTATAATATTTTCGGTTCGAGTTTCAGGTCCCCTGCAAAGACAATGAACGTATACCTACGCATTATAGTTCACTAACGATTATTAACTTTATGTACCTATATCCATCGTGTATACTGTATATAGAGACCTCTTTAGAAATTAAATATTTACTGTAATTTTACTTTAGTAATATATTCGAGAACGAATTTATAAGGGTACCTTGTCAGACTACGGAACCCTAAAAAAACTTAAGCTGTTGGAGAGCTACAATGCCCCACAGATACACAGTTAAAATCACACCTCTTTTTGCGTCGGAGGAAAAAAATTGGTTTTTGCGTTATGGCTGTAATTGTTTTAGCAACGAAATGTGAACGAATCATCATTATTCTTAAATCAAAAATGTGTTAAGCCCCCCGGAAATAGCAACACCGTAAGTATTTACCACGAAACATTTACAAAATGTACCATAATGACGGTTAAATGTGATTAAAATCATGCACTCGCTGTAACCGCAACTGTTAAAGAATGGTTGTGGCAGATTCCTGAAAACATCAATAAATACTGGACCGTAGATCGTTTATCAGAGGTTTTACGAGAAACCGCCGGCCGCGGTTAATGACGCCATTATGGTGTCACGAGATGCAATATCAGAACGATGGACGGTGGAAGACTAGTATTATGGGAATAAATACATGTAAAACACTGTTATAACCACAGAAAATACATTTTTTTTTTGTTTAAATTAGAACGGCTGTCAAGGCATTTTTGTAAGAAATTTGTTGTAGCCACTTGCACTCATTTAAACCCATAGCAACTGTCTTAGTAACTGACGCGGAGTTCGACGCGTTGATATAAATAAAAATGTTCAATCACATATGTCACAATACCTGGCGACAGAGTTTCCTTCTTATTTCCGTTCTATTTATTTCTCTTTTCTGTGGTTATAACTATCATGGTTGTTCACTACAATGTTATATGGATATTAACGGGATATTTACCGTGATAAGGTTGTGGATGGAGCTCCCGATATTATTCCGGTAAACCCCGTTAATAATCATATTTTTTTTATTATCATTGAATATTTTGGAAACTAACGTGATTTTCACAAATATTTATTTATGTTATACGGTAACTATTCACGTAAGTTTTGACAATCGTTTTAACTGCATTCGGCGGTCTTATATCATCTTGTGTTTTCCAAGGCAAGCGCGCGCGCTCGACGCTATTTCACTTTGAACTCACCTTGCATAATTATTATCAATATAAAAAACCGACTTCATAAAAGTGTCAGAACTGGACGAAATCGAAATGAGACCACACGGGAAGCACCAGCTTTCAAATAAAAAAAGAATCATCAAAATCGGTTCACCCAGTCGAAAGTTCTGAGGTAAAAAAGTTTTTTTTTAAATATAGTCGAATTGATACCCTCCTCCTTTTTGGAAGTTGGTTAAAAATAAATTGCTTATTCTCATAAACAGACAATATCTATCTGTCTGTCTGACACTGTCTGTCATGTTTGTTTTTGTGTTATTATAATTCGTAGTAGGTAAGTATATTATTTCGTGGTTATTAATTTTTGGAATAAAAGAAGAATCAAGTCCCTATTGTGCAATTTGTGGAATGAGCATTCCACATTCCTGCGGCATTTCTGAGTAGCTTTCTTCAAAAAGGCTGCTAATAGTCTTTAAGTGTCGTCAACGTATCTGTGATGCTCCTGGTGTTGCAGGTATCCATAGGCGACGGTGATTGCTTACCATCAGGCGGCCCGTCCGCTTGTTTGCCACCTATGGCATAAAAAAAACTCCAGCGCCATCTATCGATAGTTCCAGAACTATGTTCTTTCAGCTGTCAGAAAACCTCCCATTGCGGGTGCGGTTGTTCCTGAAAACATCAATTAATACGCAGGCCGTTTATCACAGAGGGATTCACGAGAAAAACGCTGTCTCGCTTAATGACGCCGTTACGGAGTCAAGACACAACGACTATAATATTGCGCTCTTTACTGTTTCTAGCCGGGTACATATTTTATTTGGATGTCCGTGATAGCAGCAGGCCCCTAGGTCGTAGCGATTTCAGACAGGGATTAGAAAGCTGTTATAATACCGAATTTAATGCGATTATGATTAGCACCCATCTGGTTTTTGAACGAGAAGCAAAAAGGCAAGATCTCCCCAGCACTGCCCTTTGCTGATTTGAGATCCTGACTGACTTTTTTACTTTTTCGAATAGTGCTAAATAAATAAATATCTGGGACATTTTTGCACACATGGTCACCTGACCCCGACCTAAGCAAAGCTTGTAATATGGCTGCCAGAGACCGATATACGTACATATGTATTTTTAAATGCATACTTAAATAGATATTAACACCGAGAACATACACCATAGAACAAACACAAATGTTCGTCACATAAATGTTTGCCCTAGGTGGGAATCGAATCCGCGCCCCTTAGCGCAGAAGGTAGGTTCACTACGAACTGAGCCACCGGGGCAATCTAATGGCACTGTATGGACAACAAGGTAAACCTACATAAATCAAGTAATTTCGCCATTTTAGGGACTTTGTCGGTAAATCAAGTGGCGCTATATAGAGTATACACTATTACTAAAACAAGGCATCATTATAAAACTCACTATAATTACTATAAATATTAGTAACAATCAGTTTAGTTCGTACTAGAGTCAGCCTCTCTTTTTATACTTTCACTTGAATTAACACCTTTCAAAGTTTCCTTCATACTCTTCACAATATCAGCATCTGTGATAAATAATCTAAAGTCGCACGAGCCCATTGTCAATTTCCTTTCTACTTTAGCTAACTCTCTCTCAATTTTACAAGAACTATGCACTATTTTGCACCCTATATCTATGAAACTTCTTGCATTTTTCAGATTCACGCCAGCACCGGGCATTATATCTATTTGTCTTCCAAAGGAGTCTAATAAAGATCTTATAAGATGTACGGCGTCTATGTCATCTGCCGTCGGTCTTTGGCCGCTGGTTAGTAATCTATCGAAGCCAAGTTTTATAATAGTTTCTATGGCTGTTTTTGGATTTGAACATAGGTCGAATGATCTGTGGAATGTGACGGGTTTTGGACTGGCTTTAGTGAGGATTCTCAAGCATTTGGGCTCGTCGATCTGTTGGGTCGCTGTTAGGGCGCCAAAGACGAATCTATCTGCGCCTATTTCTTTGAATATTTCTATATCTGAGAGCATGGTGGTGAGTTCTTGTTCTGAGTAGATGAAGTCGTCTCCGCCTCGACATCGCACCATCACGTTTACTTTCGTTCTCCGTTTAGCGGGCTGTGTCCTCACCTGTAATATAGAGAAGTATTTTTGGAACGAAGTTCCTTATCGCGCGTTGCGTAAGGGGGCTAGACGGAAAAAATTAAGACCAAAGTTGTAACGACACTTTTTGCTATAGTTGTAAGCCATGCGGCGTGCGCGTGATTCTCTGTCTGAATCTCTCTTTCTCTCTCTCTCTCTTTGTCATAGAAAGCAAGCCAGTTTTAATCGAAAGGAACTTCGTTCCATCCGGGTGTCCCTTGACACCTCAAGTTTATTTTTTCTATAACTTTCTGAGCCCAGCAGTTGTTCCTATATAGTTTTAAGCAATTTTTTAGGACAAGTTTCCTCACTATTTCATGTAAAATTTAATCAAAATCGTAAAAATTTTACTCACAGACAGACGGAACGACTTAGTTAGGCTGCACACTAATGTGATAAATGAGAAAGTGTGTTCGTTTTTGGGTCCCTCTTTCACGCAACAACATAGCAATTATTAAATGTCAGAATTAAAGATTAATACACATTACAATTCAAATTAAATTAAATTAAAATGGCTTGAGTGGGATGGCTTAAATGGCAGAGCAATGCCTTGACGTGATTTTTTTAGACTGTCTAGCATAAAATTAAAATGCCTTTTACATTATTTTTTTTCGTTTAGGGGTTCTATTTATGATCAGCTTTTTTATGAGGTTTAATTAATTAGAACACAGGGGCTTTACGCCCAACTCTAATCGCGGGCCCGAATACGCGAAGTTTACAAAATCACGCGACCGCAAACCTTATTTACCGGTTCGCGTGATATTGCAAACATAGAATTAATAATTCTATGATTGCAAACTGTGCGTATTCGGACCCGCAGTTAAAGTTAGGCGTAAGGCCCCAGATCTATTGTGATAATGAATGCCTTGTTTGTTGGCCATGGCACATGGAATAGTCTACCAGACTGTTTTTTTTTGTCTTATAAAAAAGTGACCATAGAGCCGATCCCGAAAACAAAATTAAAATGTTTAAAATTAAGTAAGATTATCGTCGTGAGACAGACAGATAGACAGAGACCGCATTATACTTAAAAAAATCTAAGTTAATTCTATGCAAACTCCATACTAACACTCACTTTGCGATAAAGGGACAGAGTATGCCTTCATAATCAGATTAAAAACTTTAAGCGCGTATATCTCAAAACTTTATAAGCCAATTAAAGTCATGTCTTCTAGGTATTATCGATCAATTCACCTTTCAAACATAAAAATTATTGGTTCAGTTGAGTGGGAGCTACCATGTTACAGACAGACAGACACACAGATACACACATTAAATTTACAACACCCCTCTTTTTTCGTTGGTGGTTAAAAATAGATGACAACTAACCATTCTTAACACTTCCTTCACCAGTCCGGGGGAAGGAGTGAGCCCTCCGTCATAAAGTGCACTGCATAGCTCCAGCTCGTCGGCACCGCCGCGAATGGCATTTACCGCTGACTCCAAGCTGTCCACGCACACTTCTAGCATCTGAAATAACAAAGTTAAAAATAACAATTAATAATCAACATTTTAAATACCCACAAGATGGACAGACGACCTAAAAGAGACCACAGGATCACGCTCGATGCAGGCCGCTTCCAACCGGTCCTTTTGAGGCTGCTTCCAACCGGTCCTTTTGATGATCGATGGAATTAACATCTTAAAAAGCTATTTAAAAAATTTCGATTTTTAACATACTTCAAAAAAAGGAATAAAGAAAGTCGGCCCTTACTTCATTTGTATATTTTTTTATATTTGTAACAAACATTTAAAAAATACAACAGTTTTTTTTTTACTGTTTTGAACAGTTATTTTAATTTCAAAACCGATCACTGAACAGATTTTGATAAAATTTCTATGAAAGAATTTTCCAAATCTGCATAAGTTCAGTTTATAAATGACGTAGTTCTGAGGTAGCAAATAATAAAAAACAACAGCCGAACCAGCTCGAAGCTCTTGAATTGGCGCTCTTGTGTGCTGCTCGACTTATAGGCGATGAGAAGTTAGTGGCTAGGAAACTTCTCAGTCTCAGGTCACATAAGAAGACCGCCATAAAGTAGAGAGTCTGTAAATTTTCTATAGGACTCATTTTGGAGAATGTGCATCGGAGCTACACGACCTTATCCTACCATCCCCTTTCTACTACAGGACAAGTAGGAAATCGGCTCATTACCACCCATACATTGTAGACTTTTCTTGGATACTTACCAAACGTTTCGATTCTACGTTTCTAATCCGTACGGCCAAGGATTGGAACAACCTGCCGCTTGCTTCTTTCCTGGGAGATATAATCTGGGACTTTTCAAGGCAAGAGTGAATAGGTATCTTGTAAGTCTGCGTCCTTCATCTTCGACCACATTGTCGCTTCCCAACAGGTGAGTTGGTGGTCAAAAGCGGACATAGTCGCGATAAAATAAAATAAACTTCTTCCTTTTATTAAGTCGGTTAAAAAGCATTTTGGATTCGTCAACATTGATAGATAGAACCTTATCCAGTGGTAACAAAGGCACTTTTTTAATACACCAGAACTCATGTTAACTCATATGTTCGTTTTTAACTTTTATGGCTGGAGAATGGAAAGAAAACATGCTTGATGTTCATTCCTAATGCATAATTATGGAGTTCTCAGTCTTGTGAACACTGTTACGTAGGTTCTTTCCTATCCAGAGAAGACAAAGTGGAAAGGGCGGAGGAAGCTAGCAATACAAACTTGTGCAACGCTGTGACTACTTTATAAAGCTAGTATAAAGAAACTTATGGTAGGTATTAGAACTTTGATTACGAAAATACTCACGTTAAACGGAATTCGAAACTAGGAACCAGCTGATTGCTAAAACACGAAGCAATAATTATATATTGCATTGGAAATCGCGTGGCGACCACGGAACACTATTAAACATTTATTTTATTACTCCCCAACTCTTGTTTTGCAAGAAAGTAAACACTAGAGATGCCTACATCGTAAACTTACGAAATTGTTGATGAAAATCGAATAAAAATCTATTTTCTTTTCTCTCTAGCAACATCGCTTCGTTCAAAAACAGAAAGAAGTTTGTATCTCTTGCGAACTTCAGTATACAGTCCTTTTTGGTGTCGATTCCGAAATATAATATTTTCAAATCAATTATATTATTTTTACGCTCTTATCCTATACCACCTTGACCATCATGACCCTTAGCACCATAAAGCAATACACATAAAATCATATATTAGATTTTCGAAATAGAGTGAGAAAAAATATTATTTTTGAACGGAAAATGATGTTTGGAATTTATAGCTAACTTCACGCTGATTTATTCCTTTTGACATTTCTAGGTAAAAGGACACGCGAACGTCGGCAAAAGTTGGCCACGTTCGATAACTTTTATCAGGTATAAAACCATTTAACGTGCTTTAATTTGTTACGTAGAATCTAAATTAGCGAATGAAATAAACCTTCCTCACAACTTTTGTCTTAAACTTAAAACATATGCATTGAGGTTAGGATCTGGATCTGTGCCACATATCGAATGAAAGTTTTTCTTATTTTTGTCGTAATTCCGCGAAAATGTTGTGTTAATCAAGTGCCTTATTTTTCTGCAGTTATGTCTCGAAATAAACAACATGAGGAGACTGATAAACTTACGCGTATTGCGATCGTTAACGCGGATCGCTGCAAGCCGAAAAGATGTAGACAGGAGTGCAAGAAAAGCTGCCCAGTAGTGCGAATGGGCAAGCTTTGCATCGAAGTAACGCCAAACGATAAGATCGCCACGATCTCCGAAGAACTATGCATTGGGTGTGGTATTTGTGTCAAGGTGAGCTATTTAGTAATAAATTATTTATTTATGATATTTATCAGCGTTTCCTCCTGGCAACCAGTTTAGTAGCAAGGCACCTACCAGGCACCAAATAGCTTCATAAAAAAATTCTAATTAGTTCTCTTATATTAACCGTACATTAATATAAATAAATATATCTTATATCTGGGAAATGTAGATAAACGTCATGTTTATACATCATAATAAACAAGTTATATTAATACAAAACGAAAACTCGATATGATTTGATATACATTTATCGTTATCTTGTTTCCAATAAAATTAGGTTTAAGATGGGTTAAATAAATATTCAAAGAATCTGTATCTACTTCTATGAAGGTTGTCTGGAAGAAATAGCTCTTAGCGGTAAGACCGCTCATTGTATCTATGTTTAGTGTATTCTTCTTGTGGCCTCCTGTCAATAAAGAGTTGTATTATAATACCCAGACTGTATTGGCTTGCTTTTACCACTTTGTGACTGACATTAGGTTGACTAATGCTAGCCTACTGACCTAGTTATTTTTAAATAATAGGCTTATGTTTACCTCCTCTGTACCTGATGTTGAGAGATGATGCGCTCTACAATGGAGCATGCTTGCCTGGAATAAACTGATTCACCCAGATTGTCATCATCATCCATAAGAAGTCCTGCTCTTGATAACTGTTGCACATAGGCTTCCCCCTTAGCACACCTCACTGAACAATACCCTGCCAGATGGCAGGCTCCTCATCCAGCATCTGGCATGGATGGATGCCTGCGAAGGCTACTCCTACTAGGATGTGAGAGTCACCTGTCACATCCTAGTAGGAGACCCAGATTGTAACTATCAGGAAACACTCATTCAGGTAGCACATTCTACAGTCTAGCGGTTTGCAGTATAAAAGTGGAATCAAAGCTCTGATTTTGAGATTTTCATTCAACTATGAAATGGTGTTGCCTTTTCGTGCCTGGTCTGGCTGTCTGATAGAAAACTGGACACGAGGGAATTAGATCATGCAGATCCAATGCATACTCTCCAAAATGTATCTGATAAAAACTGATAGACCAGCAACATTGCACCTATGTTCAAGACTGAAACAGTCTGTACTAGGGATTCATTGCAGAGCTTCTTAGCATGTTTCTCAATAGACCAGATTTTCTAGATAGCCAGACAAACTAAGCTTTCATGCCAGCAGCCAGAAAGAAAAATGTTTATTTTTTTCAGAAATGCCCCTTTGAGGCAATCACTATCATCAATATCCCATCGAACTTGGAGAAGCACACAACTCATCGTTACTCCAAGAACTCGTTCAAGCTCCATCGGCTCCCGATCCCGCGCCCCGGTGAAGTCCTGGGGCTGGTCGGTCAGAACGGTATCGGCAAGTCCACTGCGCTGAAGATTCTTGCCGGCAAACAGAAGCCCAACTTGGGACGATTTTCTGTAAGATGTAATATTTAAAGCTTTTCTATAGTGTGTGTTAAGTATTCTTTAAAGACTTGTTGACCCTGCGGGTGAATGTAACCTAACTGAAAACTCAATTTCCATCTTCTGTCCAAAGTTTACCTCTTTGTTAAATTAAACACAAAATTCTAAAACAATTTCACTATACAATTAAATATAATTATTTATGGGACAACCGGACATACAACTAGTGAATAATAAATTAAAACAGTGTGTCCCATTTCACAATTTTGCATAATGCATTACTATCCAAAGTAAATGTCATTGAAATGTCGCCAGCAACAACTATATAAATGGAATTAAAATCAAAAGAGGAACATAAAATTATGCCATAGATATATTTATGGTCAACATTCACGAATTTGTTGGTCATCATAAATGTCAAGTAAATTATCATAAATCTATAATATACAGGGTTACGCATAATTATACTGTACTAAGCCGAAACGAGGCCATTGTACTTCATCATTATGAACAACTTATACTATGGGACCCGGGTATGTCCTAAAACTGCGACCAGAACCACCGGAGGATGGGCAGCAGCGTCCTAAGTCCTAGTATACGGTGAACATACTGCGATCCCCAAGCCGCCTGCCAAGCGTGGGGATTATGGCAACACCCCTCTCTATGAGGGAGGCCTTGTCCAACAGTGGACGTAAATTGTCTGATGATGTGTGATACTATGGGAGCAACCCTGAAATCGCGAAAAAAATTCAATATGTTCTCAGAACTCCGTGATTTATTAACCGATTTGAAAAATCATTTTATTATTTGAAAGGATATACTTTCAGATTGGTCCTATGCATTTCATCAAAATCGATTCAGTAGTTTGATTATTAAATCAAAATTAATAAATTAGTAAAAATTACATCAATAATATGTAATTCAAGTAAACTAAATTGTTTATTTACTATTTTTGAAGTTATTGTTTTACAAGATTATTATGTTTTTATCAGAGAATTGATCAGTGCTACAAACATTCACTCACTATTACTTTTTATACCAAACCTAGATTTACAAACTAAGGCATGGAAGCTTACCTTCTTAGATTTTTCTCATTGTACAGTCCAGCTTACAAAAGTATGTCTACAAAGTGAATTGCATATTGTCTGTTGACATATTCAAAAAAAAAGTTGCGTTAGTCAGTAACTAACAAATAAACTTCTTTGATGTAGGATCCACCAGACTGGCAGGAGATCCTGTCCCACTTCCGTGGCTCCGAGCTCCAGAACTACTTCACCAAGATCCTTGAGGATGACCTGAAGGCCCTCATCAAGCCCCAGTATGTGGATCAAATCCCTAAGGCTGTGAAGGGAACCGTCGGTCAACTGCTAGATAAGAAAGATGAGATGAAGAATCAAACAGTAATATGTAAAATGTTGGGTGGGTATTGAGAGAAATGACTAAATCCCATACTAATAAACAAGTGTGAAAATAGCATCTTTTCCAGCCACTGGCTTATCATTATTGATTATAGGCGAGCAGCATAAGTTGATGTGCCTACATCACACAGTGTAAAAATTTAGTTTTTATCTGTTAACACTATCTTCTTCATTCTTATCCATCTGTCCAGTTTGTTTTTAAACGCATTTATGGATTTCAATGCGACCACATCACACAACGACTCTGTTGTTGAGGATTTGGTGTGCAGTGTTGGTACGTATGTGACTGCACAGGCCACAGTACGGACATGTGACGTTTGCTTTCTCTTGTGTAATCTTTTAGTGAGTAGATGCCGTGTATGTCAGGAAGGTTGTAGAACCAATTAAGAATTTTAAAGGTTTCAATCAGGTCACCGTGCAACCGTCTTTCTTCTAGAGTAGTAAACTGCAGGGCTTTTAATCTTTCTTCATAGGGCTTGCGACGAAGAACATATGGTATTTTGGTGGCTCTTCTTTGAACACTTTCGAGCAGGTCAATATAAAAAAATAAAAAGACTATCTCTTGCCATCCCATTTGAACCTTTTTAACTACACCAAGCGCTAAAGTGAGATGGCATGCGATCGCGATTACAATCTGAATCATGTACAGACATCCATAATATGCCCCCAGTTTTTAATATAGAAGCCTATAATTAATTATGATAAGAAAATATGAATATTATTTCTCTTTTATTTATTTATATTCTTAGGTCTAGCCTGGACATTTGAGAGGCCACCACCAAGATGTCCTATTTAATACAAAATGCAATTATGAAATGTGTACTATGGGTATGAGGTACGGCACCGCCAATTATGCCCTTGACAAAATTAATATTATTGCTCTCTCTGTTCAGATCTCTCGCACATCCGCGACCGCGAGATCTCGGCGCTGTCCGGTGGGGAACTCCAACGGTTCGCTTGCGCGATGGTGTGCATCCAGAACGGAGACATCTTCATGTTCGATGAACCTTCCTCCTACTTGGATGTAAAGCAACGGTTGAATGCTGCCCGTACTATTAGGTCGCTTATACATCCTGACAAGTAAGTGGAGTTTGATGATTCAATATCATTAACTATTTCATGAGCTGCAGTGGTGTAGTCACCTGATATGCAGGAACTTAGCACTACAACTTTCTATCCCTGGTTGAAGATTCAGAGACTAACCCAAGACAAGGAAATAGGTTGTGTTAAAGGACATGAGAGATTATAGGTTTCCAAAGACTACGTTGAGAATGGAGTGTAGCGAAGAAGTATGGAAGGCTGACCCTATCACCATGTAGGATTCATAGAAGAGAGTGTCTCATCAGCCATTTCAGAGGGCATATTAGTCATTGAAATGTCAATACCTTATGGATTTTATTGCGTGTATATACATTGTTTTAATTCCTGATATTTTGGACAATTTGTAGTGTCCGTGGTCACAGGACGTGACCGTGGTCGTAGAAATGTTATGAATATGTAATAAGCACGAAAACTAATAGAAATAGTAACAACTGTTTCAAACTCGAAACAATTTTTTAATAGTCTAGCTTCAAATGTACCTAAAGCCGGTTCCAGATGTATGTAATGTATTATCAAATATAACGCTTTTGCGTTAAACATGTGGAGTGGGCCCTAGAGCACACCGGCCCAATCAAGGTGTCGAGGCCAACAGTGTAGTCCCTAGGACTATGTGTTCTAACTAATTCTAGACTTGGACAATCTGCCCCCTGACCCTACCCTTCTTCCCCAGGTTCATCATAGTGGTGGAGCACGATTTATCAGTGTTGGATTACCTGTCAGACTTCATCTGCTGTTTGTACGGAGTGCCCGGTGCTTATGGTGTTGTGACTATGCCTTTCTCTGTGAGAGAAGGTAGGTGATGTCTTCTTATAGTTAAAATTAGCTAAAGCACACGACTTGGTACATGTAGTTTTTTCATATTAACTTTCAACCTCCATTTGGTACCCCTTAAGTCAGCCCTTCGGCAAAATCTTTTCTTAGGGGACCGTTACATACCAAAATCTACTTGCCAAATTTTAGGTTAATAGGCCTAATAGGTTACGCATAAGTTTTTACGCAAGGTAAAAAATATATTTTTTAGTCTACACAAATTAAATACTGGTTTCCAAATCCGGAACCAAAATCTGTTGCTCTTGATATTTATTCTCTAAATCAAGATAAAGTGGTGTGTGTGAAATATTATATTTGTACTCATTTATTGTTTCAGGTATAAATATTTTCCTTGATGGGTTTGTGCCCACTGAGAACATGAGATTCAGAACTGAATCTTTAGTATTTAAAGTTGCTGAATCAGCAACTGAAGAAGAGGTAAGAAATTAAATAGCATCATTGGCTTCTACAAATAGCTTAACAAGTATAAATTTAACATTTTTAAAAACCCCAATGAACTGAAAATTTACTTGAACACTGAAAACACTTTTGATCAAAGCACCTTTCAAACTAAATCTAAATCGGTTCAGCCGTTTAGGAGCTACAATGCCGCATATAATACACAATATTAAACACCTCGGGGGTTAAAAATTAGCTTGACTGCACAATAGTAATTCTTTTTACCTATTTGGCGAACCGAAGGGAGGTACGAGGGTATTTATACCGCGTGATTGGTTAAAGTGTATGCATGTATACATGTAATGCGCCACCTTTTCCCACCTTTCACGGCTTTTTGCCCGAGATATAAATAGTAACAGGACATGGTCTCGGTTTTAAACTATCATATATGTACTATGGAGTTGCAAAAACAAGATTATATATATGAATTATGAAATATTAAGGAAAACACAAGTTTCGCAAAATAATAAAAAGCGGCGACATGATATTTTCTCCCTCCAAAACCGTGGTGATAACAGCCAAGAGTATAAATGTATATAAAATTGTATTTATATAATTCGTTTATTATCATGACAGATAAAAAGGATGAACCACTATGAATACCCTGAGATGACAAAGAAGATGGGTGATTTTGGATTGCATGTGATGCCTGGAGAGTTCTCGGATTCTGAGATCCTAGTACTGCTTGGTGAAAACGGTACTGGCAAAACAACATTCATCAGAATGTTGGCTGGAAACTTGCAACCTGAAGATGGTAAGAGTACTAATATTCATTTATAAACAATAAGAATGTCGCTCAGTTGTGCCAAAATAATAAGGCACCATGGGGGCTCATCTCATAGGTGGGGAGATAAGGCGAGTGGCAACCCACCCGCCTAAATATATTGAATAATTGATAGGTGATTCATCCCATATTTTAATTATAAGCCAGCAATAACAATTATTTGTAGCACCTACATCAACAATTCATCATCCCACACTAAACTACCAGTAAAAATCAAACAACCATGAAGAAAGGCACGATAGAAAAAAAATGGAGGATTTTGACGACAAAAAATTTGTCACGACAATCGATTTTGATCAATCGAATTTAATCGAGTCGTCATTCCCAAGCGGTGCCCGACTCTATTTCAATAATTATATCAGAATGGCAACATTGTTTTTCAAATGTCATATTCCGTTTTCATTTCATATGTCAAGTCAAATGAGTGAAAGTTGTCAAATGGCTGCGAATTTATTTGTCTTGTCGCAAAAAAAGCGTTTTTCGCAAAAGTATTTCGCAATAATCCACTCTATTGTATTATTTCCGTAGACTGAACGCTTTGTGATAAAATAAACAAGTTATTTTGTATGTAAATCATGTAGACGTATACTGAATATTGAGGTTATAGGTGTTGTATTGTAGGTGCATAGTTAAGTGTAATAAACGTGTAAAAAGCCGATGGAATGGCTCGAAGTGAACTATTCGATCTGTTTTTCCACCCAGTATTCCAAAAATGTCTAAAGCATGCAGAGGCTTCTATAACACCCGAAGGTAAAGGTTATATTGCCAATTTTGCTTCTAAAATTGAAATGCAACATCTGTTCACCATATTTCTAGTGAGCCCTTTGTTTTCCTCTAGCCTAATTATATTTGGTATTTACATAGTACTCATAAAATATCAAAATATCAAGCTATTTTGTAATACAGCAAACTACATCAATAGTTTTATACAAAACTTCCCCCTGTTTAAAAAAAAAATGGTTAACTCAACTAACCTGGAATAGGAAGTAACTCTCAAGCCAGGCTGCACCGTTTAGTGCTTTGCGATAGATTTAAAAAAAAAACTAAATACCACACCTCCATGTTATTGTTTCCTCACAATGTTTCCCTTCATCGGCAGCGAAAATTTTATGCCTGTATAGTGAAAGTCCGACTCTCCATCCGATTCAAAGTGGGTTTGATAAAAAAGATGTTACACAGGTGGTTTGAATTTTTGATATGTTAAGGGCAAGTTAGTGAAAGAGTAAATGACCGAAAGCACATGGGAGGGAGGCACATGGGAATCCCCACAAGTCAAGTATGAACTTGTTTCGATCAAGTTTATATTTGTTTGTACATTATGACCATGGCCTCCACCATTTTGCACCTCCGATTATAACCTTCGATTTTAAAATGTCAAGAGTCGGACGTGTAATATCAATCAGAAGGTTCAATTTCTATTATTGTAGCGCCCTAGTGTGTAGGGTAGGGTGTAATAGCCTAGTTGATAAGACCTGCATTAATGTCCCGCTTGAGATATACTATATATCTCGATGACTTCATGGTTGGTTTTCTTTTTATCTGTGTGTGTTTCATTTTCTTCAAAGCAGATTCTTTATAGACTATTAAATACCTTTTTAGAATTTTTTTCTTAAAAGAGTTATAAATTGTTTGTGTATTACTTGCCAGGTTCGGGGCACCTGCCACAGCTACACATTAGTTATAAGCCACAGAAGATATCGCCAAAGTCTCATGGACAAGTGAGAAACTTGTTGCACGACAAGATTAGAGATGCGTACATACATCCACAGGTAAAGTACCCACAGCCAAATATCTGGGTTGAAATCCAGTAATCATATCTGCTGTATCATAGAAAAATTTAATTTACTTACATAGTCTTTCATTATAAATCTCTTTACAAGGTTATGTCAACTTAAATTGCTTACAAGTCGACATAACCTTGTAAAGAGGTAATGCTGGATTAAACATATTTATTTGTACGGGATATAATTTGCTAGATATTTAACAAAGTTATGTTCTCTACTTTGTATGAGATGATCTTGGCATTATGCATGATATGAACAAATTCAAGCCTATCAAAATAGTCTTTTCAAATGTTGGATTACTGGAGGTCTAATTGTAAATGAAGTCACCGATCTGATATAACAAGTTTTTTAGTTACAAAATGTGTATATACATGAACAAACCTGTTATTACTGAGCTGTTATAATTAAAATTGTTGCTCAATTATATTACTTGGAATTTTTTTTTGCCATATAACAAACCAAATTTAATTCAAATCTGTTCAAGGAGTTGATACTTCAGCTTTTATAATATTTGTGTGATTTATCTACATCTTCATCAGCCATAAGACTTCCACTGCTGCACATAAGCCTCCTCCCTTAGAACTCCACACTGAACGCCTGCCATCTGCATCCACTGGATGCCCGCGACTCCCACGATGGCGTCAGTCCATCTAGTGGGAGCCTTACCTATGCTGTCTTTCAGTTCGTGGTCTCCACTCAAAAACCTTCTCCATCGGTTATCAGTTGTTCGAGCGATGTAGCCTGCCCATTGCCACTTCAAATTTTAATAGCTATGTTGGTGACTATGGTCTTCGGCAAATACCCTTTAGTCATTCTTATTATGCTCTGTATGTATAAGAACCATGTTACCTTCCCAGTTTATCACAGACGTGATGAAGCCCATGAAGATAGAAGAGATCATGGATCAAGAGGTGCAGAACCTGTCCGGTGGAGAGTTGCAGCGGGTGGCCCTCGTGCTGTGCCTCGGCAAGCCAGCAGACGTGTACCTCATAGACGAGCCCTCCGCTTACCTTGACTCCGAGCAACGTCTAGTCGCTGCTAAAGTTATAAAACGGTGAGAAACATCACATCAGACAGCACCCTTAATATGGAGTGAATAGTATTAACTTTAACTATTTAATTGTTATTTTCTACTCGCTTTTCTTTTTTCTTATTACATTCCTTGCCAAAGGAAGAGCCTGCAGCCCACAACACAGGACACCTTGGTGTGGGATTCAGTGCATACCAATGAAACACTGTTTATTAGAGTTTCTTTTGTTACAGACTTTATCATCCTTTGTTTCAGACACAAAGTTATCTTGACCGAATAAACTTTATTACTATAGTAGAATTGCCTATCCTGACTTATCATGCATTATTATAATAAAATAATTAAAGCGAATAATAAATCATCATCAACCTATCATGTTCCCACTGCAGGGATACAGGACTTGAGGCTAGTTAACTAACTAGCCTATTGAAAACGATTTGTATTACTAATCATCTCTTATTAAACCTTCCTCTTTATTCCAGATTTATCCTGCACGCCAAGCGTACCGGCTTCGTAGTAGAGCACGACTTTATAATGGCGACCTATCTCGCCGACCGAGTAATAGTGTTTGAAGGCACGCCATCGTCCAACGCGACTGCGCACGCGCCGCAGTCGCTTCTCAACGGAATGAACAAGTTCCTTGAACTGCTCGGGATCACCTTCAGAAGGGATCCTAATAACTTCCGGCCAAGGATAAACAAAAACTCTTCGGTCAAGGTGGGCTTTATGTTTCAAATAAAACGTCTTTAATTAAATATAAATCATAATGGTGCCACGTAGCATGTCCATCTGAAAATGGCGGCAAAACTTAGGCAACAGATTAAATAACAAAAGAGGTAACATCTATTTTCGTGGAACATACAGACTCCAGTGGTTTTCTTATTTCAAACTAGGACGATGAGTCCTGCACTGACGTCCTCATCATCATTATCATCAGCCTGTCATGCTCCCACTGCTGGGACAGGCCCCTTAGAGACGAGATGGGCCCTCTTATCCACCATGCTGCCATGTTGGCGAATGTCACTAGGTTCTTGGACGTACCGATTTCCTCACAATGTTTTCCTTCACCGTTTTTTGTGAAGGCATCGAAACTACATATAATTTAAGTAACAAATTAGTAATTGGTGAAAGGCCGGAGATCGAACCCGGTGCTGCCGGGTAAAGCATACATGCTACAGCTCGGCTGCTATCGCTTTGATGTCCTGCTTCTCATATCAGCATCTACCCGAGCCAACACAGCACCCTGACATACCGGAGTGAGGCTCTGCTAACACAGGTGTTCCAGTAGCGTAGATGGCAGTGTAGACAATGATGATAAGCAGGCTAGCTGAAACACGTAAAAAGGGTCACTAAATATATGTGTACATGAAAGCTGTACCCCAATAGGTAGTTTTGCTTTAGATGTATGTCATTAAAGTTTAAAAACTGCAATATATTTTTATTTTGTTACAGGACATAGAACAAAAAAGGGCTGGCCAATACTTCTTCCTCGAAGACTAGACAAGAAATGTACCAATAAATTGTATTTATATAATATGTATCCGTCACAATGGCAGTCACTGCCCCGGCTGCCTGTGTTTTCCAATTTAATGTAATAAATCATGTTTTACACAAACACCACTTGTTATTTTAGCTTTATTCTGTTAATTGCTGTAGATATGATATTATTAATAATTGGTTTAAATAATTCTTTGTCAGTTAATTTCTGTATAAAGTTCTATAAATTAAGTACAGCTTTTTGAAGTAATAAATGCAAGTAAATATATATTTTTTATCAGAATTTAGTTAAAACTGCGCCGCAAGCATGCTATTTTATTGACCGAAAAGTTTGATATACAAACAACAATTTTATATTTAGACAGGACTGCTTGGGAGGAATTGCTTTTATTGGTAATAGTTGATGCATAGAGTATCGAAATTGAATACAGAGCGCTGTCTAGTCCTCTAGAAGATGGCTAGGAGATTTTAGTGGAAAGCGTGAAATTTTGGATTTGGGTTACTTTGTTATGGACCATCGGAAACGTTTGGCAACCATCTAGCAAAGAATTTTTCCATAAAATACGTCGCTTCATAACAAGTTACTTATGTTTGTGCCACTATTTAAATACAACTTCATTAATATTATATTTGCATTAGACGTAAATAACTAAGTTATGAAACAACAAATAATTAAAACCAGCCGAGCTTGCGCTAAGGGTACTGAACTGAATCAAAGAAAACGTTATTTTTCTGGTAAATACCTACATAGTATGGTTACTTTTTTTTAAATATAAAAAGTAGGTTTTCGTTCGACCGCCAGCGCGATGATGCGGTCTACGATGGAGCACGCTTGCCTAGAAGAAACCGATTCACTCGTGATTTGAAGACACCTAGATCGTAACTATCGGACAACACCCATTCAGGTAAATCATTCCACAGACAAGCAGTTCGCAAAATTCGCAAAAAAAAAGCGCTTCCTACAGGTTTTCGGAATATCAACCATGAAGCGGTGTCGATTTTTCCGACACGTCAACATGGCTGACGAACCGCCGTCTGATCAACAGGAGGGAAAGAGAAAATTTTCTCTTTTCCTCCTGTTGGTCAGACGGCCGTTCGTGGTTCGTGCGTCTGTTACGGCTTTTACTATAGGTACTCTTTGCGCAGCAGAGCCGCAGACCGCAGCAGTATTTCCACTTTTAAGGATTTCTCCTTTTTAGGGAAAAATTACTAATATTGTGTAAGGTTAGGGATATTTTATTTAGGACAGGGATTTAGGGAGTTTTGGGGGTGTTTTCCCTTTTGTTTAAGGTAGGGGATCCCCTCAAACTCGTAATGAATGTAACCCGTCTAGTTTTAGTTGATCTATTAATTACTATTGGTTTGTTTTTCATTCTGTACCTATTGCAGAACAATAGTGACAAAATATTCTACTATTCGTTTCGTGTTTCGTGCTGAAAATGAAAAAAGTAAAAAAAAGACTATGAAACCCTTAACGGCTTACTTGACATATAGTAGGTATGTGGAAATGCTAGCAAACATTTTTTCAATGTTGGAACCCACCAGTGCCATGTTAAGTGCAACAAAAAAACTGTAAAAGTAATGCTTCGACTTCAAATTAGGTATTTTATATTAATAAATATGTAAAAAAAGAATTTTTTTTCTTTAGTATGGTCATTGTCCCTAAACCAAGGAATTTAGTATTCAGGGATAATTCTTAAACAAACTAGGCAAAAACCAAAATTTTTAGTGGAAACACTGGACTGCAGTCGTTGAGGAGTTTTGGCGCCAACGCGGAAAAGCATGTCGTCTCATTGTATTATTTTCAAATAATGGTGGATTATTAGCTCGTGAACGTGCTCTAGTATGGAGAAGTGATATAACGAAGTGAAACGTGTTTTTTGTGTTGTTTCCAGCCTATTGTAAAGTCTTCACCACTTTTCTTGGGCATGAGTTTGACTTGACTGTGACTTTCTTTGCTTGACTCTGACTGTGACTCGTTTGACGCTATTTAAGACTAGGTAAACTTGATTAATATTACGACCGAAAGACTTTGTATCCAATATCCATGGTCATGAATAACTTATAACAACAACGTCAGGGATGCGTTTACGGCACTTATCCAGACTAAAACTTATACTAGATGAACGATAAAACACCCGTTTTGGGACTCCACGAGGTGAAAAATTATACCGGCGAAAATTTAAACTGCCCGTTTACGGGCGTCCGCTGGTATAAGTTTTCGCCTGACTAGATTAAATTTTATCTACCTTTTGAGGTCGCTAAATTTTCGCCTGCTGTCAGATTGACAGCTGTTGAGGAGGTTAAGCTGTTTTTGATATTATTTTGTTCGAATCTTTTTGTTGTAGATGTTTAAATTTAAAATAAAATTTTATATCTATATAATGATAGATTGATATTTGATATTTTACTATTATATACCATTTTGTTTTACTATATTTTACTTGACATTTATTTATTATTGAATTTGACAGCTAGTATTGACATATATGACATAAAGCTATGACGCCGTTCAGCGAACCTCCGTTAGTTTAATTTTTCACCGGTGAAAAATTCGCCGAGTCCGTAAACGCTCCCCTGTCGTTGAGTCGTGTGCGGCAAAGCGGAATTACGGATTGACAAGATGACAATGCCTAAGTGTTGCGTAAATAAATGTAAAAATAATACTCTAAGTGTATCAAAAAGACAAGGAGTTTCTTATTTCCGGTAAGAAAACGTCTGATACTCATTTATGATATGATTTAAAATCGAAATAATCATAAAAACTCGTATTTTTTCAATGTTTTGCTAAGAATAAGAATCCTCAACCGCATGTCCACAGACTATCACAACACAAACAAAACAAACGGAACCGCGATATCTTCAGTGTTGTCAGCGCATATATTTCTATTGCCGTATGAGGACTCGTCACCGAGCGAGTTTTGGCGCCAACGTGAAAACATGTCGCCTTATTGTATTATTTTCCTAAACTTGTGTGTGTTCGAGTGTAAATGTATAATAATGGTGGATTATTATTTATTAAGTGTTCGTAAATGTACTCGAGTGTGTTAAAGTCTTGCAAGTGATATAATGGCGTGTATTTTTATGTCGACTTGATAGCTTTAGTCTGCTCAGTAATGGGCAAAAAATCATTAGCTAGCCATGCTACATCATTATGTTATGAAATGATTTGATTTACATAACTATATTTTAGAAAAATAGACTGGAAAGGGTGAATGGCCGAAAGCAGTTTTAAAGGCACCCAATCTGTGGAGATGCTGCTGTATCCCATGTTTTTTTTTTAAATATTTGTCGTAGTAACACTGCCTGCCGTGATAGTGGCACAGAGTCGTGCGCAAAAGATATGGAGCCGATTAGATTTTTTTGTCTTGTTTAGTCACACTGACCATTAAACTCAACTAGAATAGTCAATGATAGTAAAAACTCATGATTTTAGGTTTCCCGTGAACGAAATCATCAAAGAAAAGTGGCGAAAAATCATAGCTCAAGAAAGAAAAGATGAATTTTTTCAACCAAATATTTCCAATGTCGTTTGTTCTGACCACTTTTTGGATTCCGAAATGTACTACACTAAGGCAGGGAAGAGAAAGATTACAAAAAATGCTGTTCCAATAAAAGTGATGCAGGTAAAGTTGTTTACTTTGACACCATAACTATTTATTTGATTAAAATAATGATTTTTAATGAATCTGAGATGATAAATGTTATTATATTTATGTATGTTACGTCCAGTTACGATATGATTGTACAAACATGTGCGATGTGGATACAATTATTGTATCTATTTATAATAGGAATGTTTTTACTGTTTTCTCGTGATTTGTTAATGAGCAGAATAATTTTATTTTACTAATCATTTTAGCAAGAAACGATTACAATCGAAATCGAAACGACGAGACAACAATCTACTTCCAATTTTACGTTTCAACCGATAAATACTAGCCAATCTAGACCTGAACCACAAGTTATAAAAGAAGAACCAAAAACCAACGTAAGAAATGTGATTATTATTTATTAATTAGCAGTGCTCTGCGGGTTTACCCGTGATTCTATAGGAACCTTACAATCCAATTTGTCTGTGTCAGGATTCAAGATAAAAAGTTAGGTATATTTTGTGTTATACGGATTCGTGTTCAGCTTGTACTTGCTAGGCTACGTTATCAATTCCAGACAACACTGTTAATAATCAACTCAATCACTGCGACAGTTTCTTTAACTACCTATTTATAATCAATATCTACCTAATCTAGCTATACTAAGAATAAACTTTACAGTACCTATCTAAATAGATTTGTTTAAAAACATAATTATAAATTCTTTCAGGATGTCGTGATATTAAATGAGGATGAAATGATTCAACAATCAATTATCAGTACAGGCCAATCTGAATCACATGAAGTTATGGGAACAGAACTAATAAGCGACGACGACGTAAGAATAATTATTTTTTATCATTTAATACTCGTGAGCTTCTACTACTGTGCGTTAGCAAAATAGAATACAGTCAACCATAAAGTAAAGTAATAACTTACTTTAATATTTTGGCATTATGGCAGCGAACTTTTACTGCATTACGGTTATTAAAAATTTAAACTTAATTGCAGATATCATCTACGTCATCTGATAACAAAATAACATCAAATTTCAAAATCGGTACACCAGAAACAGAGTATTACAAAAGAAAATTACTTGATTGTCAGAGGAAGTTGGATTCAAAAACAAAAGAAGTAAATAATCTTAAAAAAAGAAACAAACGCCTGGTACAGAAAAATGCCTCACTGAAATTTGTACTTCAGACTTTGAAAAAGAAGATACCAAGATGTTAGTGCGAAATCAGGTTTGACAGAGGTTATTTTCACGGTTAACTAGCAAGGCGCAATTCTACATCAGGCACATAATACAATGAAGGAACTAGACTATTGGATCAGTGTCTAAGAGGGCATGGTGAGGTAGTCTCCGATTGGGGCGTCGACAATCTCTGTTCTCCGCCAAAAGGACGACATTCCAACTGGGTCTTTCTTTCCGGGATGTATCCATTTCGATAAGTGACCGGCTTGAGCCCTTGGGCGTAACTTTATCTGCAACCCACAACTTGTGCTCTTAGATTGGAAACAAGGATAAGTTCTCATTGGCTGCCAAAAAGCTGGGAATCCTATCAAAAGTATGATGGTACTTCACGCCGAAACAGTTGCTTTCATTGTACTCAGCACAACTTTGGTCGCAGCTTTGGGATGGATCAGCCAAGTACCATAGCTTGGGGTGCTGGAACCTATTTAGAAACGTGCTAAGTGGCTCATGAGCAACGGATCCCTAGGTCAGACTTAGCTTCTTAACCTTGAGCAGTAGCGCAAAGTTGCTAGTCAATCGGTTTAACTGGATTCGTTTCGGATAATTTGCGAATGTGTATCGGATCAGCATGATCTAATTATCTCCTGCCCAATTTTCTATTGGACAGCCAGAGCTGGCACGAAAAGACGTCACCGTTTTATTGTCGATGTTCTGAAGCGCATCGCGCTCTCCTACGAAGTGCTTTTATCCCATTTTTATTGTGCGAACCGTTAGACAGTGGAATGCGCTGCCTGAATGGATATTAGCCGGTGGTGTGGCTACAATATAGATTTCTTTAAGTCGCATCGCAAGTGCATCGGTTTCTTCTTGGCAAGTGCTCTATCGCAGATAGCATCATCGCTTAACATCAGGCGAGGTGACGGTCAAACGCAATCCTATTACTCAATAGTAAACAAGAAGTCAGTACACTCAAGCCTTTTTTATGTGCATTAGTGGCGGCAGGTGAAATGTCAATACGTCAGTAAAAGCCATGGCCTGGTGAAAAATTTATGTAGGCTTCGCAGTCCTGGATTTGTCAATAGGCCATAAAGGCCGCAGCCTAGGAGCGGCAGCGTCCTAGGGGCGGCAGATTTTAGAGGACGCTCAAAAATTATTATTTTAGAAAGGTACATGGGGCGGCGGAAATAAAGTGGTCTACACACGTAAAAAAAATATAAATCCAGCACTGAGGCTTCGTTGATGGACTTTGGTACAGATGAGTTTTGATACAGTGACTTCAAAGGTACTCAAATTTGTGTTTTCGTAATAGTTCCGTTTCACCAATCCTCGACTTTGCCTATCGCATACTCTTTTATTCAGACGCTTATATTCAGAGATGAAGGCAAATCTTATTAAACTAGCACTACAGATATGTAATGACGTGGGAGTCAAAATAGTCTGAGTAATCTTCGATGGATGCAAATTAAACATACGCTTCATGAACACACTTGGCTTGGCAAAAATATCTTGTTTTAAATTTGGTAAGTAAGTTAAAGGACAAAAATACCATTATTTGCAATGACGGACGTTTTGAAACCTCTTATATTACTAAGCTGAAGGATTATGTATGATACGTAAAAAGAAATAAAAATTTATAAGCACGACTCCATACTTCTTTTTGTTCTCGTAGTGTTTTGCAACATTACCACAGACATTACTAACAGACTTGACAATTTGGCTGACGAACCGCCGTCTGACAAACGGGAGTGAAAGAGAAGATTTTCTCTTTCAAGAGCCGTGACAGACAGATGTACATCTAGTACAAGACGATGGATACATTGTCATTGTATTATGCATCTTTGACCATATAGAACTCACACATACGTTTTCTTCTAACCGTAGATTAGAAATATAACTAACCCACTAGGTTATGCGGAAAGGGTGTACTAAGCCTAAATGGATCCATTGTACCTTGTACCTATCATTATGAACAACTTGTACTATGGGATAAAAAAATATCAGCTGTGCCATTCCATACATTTTTTCGAGTATACCGTGTGATCGTTTTCTATGGAACAGCTGATATTTTTTTCCACGATTTGGTTGGTCCCGTAGTAAAAGTGGATCATAACGATAAGTAAGTAAAAGGTACTTATAATAATAAATATTCGAGACATTTTTGCACATACGTTCATCTATTTTAAACTATCACTGTTCACTACAGTTATGATTATGATTTTGTCTTCCCGTGAACATGGTGCATGTAACTGCGCCGAAATGTCGCGGGAGTTCCTTCCACGACCTTACCACGGTAAATATCCCGTTAATAATCATATACGTTCATCTGACCCCAAACTAATAAGCAAAGCTTGTATTACGCCTGCCAGATACTGATATATATGTACCTACATAGGTAGGTAGATACATATTATATATTTTTAAATACATACTTAAATAGATATTAACTTAACACCCAGACATAGAACAAACACACAAATGTTCATCACATGAATGTTTGCCCTATGTGGGAATCGAACCCACGCTTCCAAGCACAGAAGGTAGAGTGACTACCAACTGGACCACCAAAGCATCCGAAGCAATCATACCATAACGGACCCCTTTCGGCTTATACCCTTTCCGCGTAACCCTGTAGAAATCACGTACGATGACTTCTAGCCGTAGATTAGAAATATACATATTATCATCTCTTTGTTTACAAAACTTCATCATAAAGCCGTTGCACTTCGCGAAGTCCGAGATGAGTCACCGGTGTACAACTGGTGATCTCAATGATCATGAATAAGATTGTGACGACAAATTCTACTGAATATATACGTAATCCATACGCACGATATTTTTAGAAGTGACGCTTTTCATCTGAATAAGGTATGTACCTTATTTCATCGCGAAGTTTTCCTGTCAACGAAAATTTAATTTGCGTAGCTGAAATTTTTAAATCAGTACCTATGATGTTAGGTTGGTACCTACTGGTATTAAGTAAGTAACAAGAACGACACAGGAAAAAAATAAGTAATAGGTAGGTACCCCATGCAGTCACTCGTTGTTATTTTACCTATTCGTAATTATCAATTATATTCAATTCTAATTATTTATTGACATAAAAACGAACATGCATTTACATTTATGTCACAAGATTTAGTTAAGTTATTATAGCGCTATTTACATAATGTCAAATATTCAAGTCGCAGTAACATAAATTATTTAAAATATTTATTGAAATAAAATTAAGAAATAAAAATAAAATAAAAACTAACATGCATAATCTTGTGATATATACCTACATATATGTCACAAGATTTAGTTAAGTTAAAATTAATATAGCGCTATTTATACAATGTCAAATATTCAAGTCACAGTAACATAAATTATTTAAAATATTTATTGAAATAAAATTAAGAAATAAAAATAAAATAAAAACTAACATGCATAATCTTGTGATATATACCTACATATATGTCACAAGATTTAGTTAAGTTAAAATTAATATAGCGCTATTTATACAATGTCAAATATTCAAGTCACAGTAACATAAATTATTTAAAATATTTATTGAAATAAAATAAAAAGTAACATGCATTTACATATATATCACAAGATTAAATACAATTAAAAATTATTACAGCACTATTTATACATACATACATTATATAGTCAGGAGTTCCTCAACTCCATCCCTATTCGTTCAATTGGACTTTTGAGGGGTCAAACAACGGGGTACCTAATTTGGGATTCCCTCACTTACCTACTAGGTACCTACAATATATTGCCGGGCTAGATAGGGCGATACCTAATTATCTTTTCTACCTACTTTAGGTTTGATTTGCATGACATAATATACCACAGAATACATAGGTAATTCACACCTCTATACCTAATTGAACATTGGTGTTGTGAAAAAGTAGAATTGATAAGAACCGTTATCATCAAAATATTTCGAAAACCAACGTTTTTATAAAAAAAATCAACGCCCTCATCCAATCACTTGAGTTATTCCTACCTACACCTGTATAGACTACCTACATTCCCTAGATGTGTAGTTACATACTCTAAGCCTCATTGATTCTCTTTATACCTACCTAAATAACTATGTACCTAGTTATAAAAAACGATTTGTAAAATAGAGATTTAATAGTAACTGAATAACAACAGAAGAAAACAAGCAAGTGGAGTGGAGGGTGCGTAGAAACCCGCAGGCCGCAGACCTCGCGTTCACAGAATACTATTTAGTAGTATTTACTTTGCTCAAAGAGGGCGCGTTGCCGAGCCGGCGTCTCTCGGTCTCGATGATGTCATCGACAGTGTCGATCAGGGCTGCTCAACATTTTACAGAGGTGAGTAATGCCCGTTGCGGACGATGCTCAGTAGCTTGCGCAAGTACTTGCGCGAGTACCTATTACCTACGCATCGTCTGCAACGAGCTATCTGCAATGTACAATGCCATACGACAATACTGTACAATACTGTAGTAGGTACATTATTTTGATCTATCTCGTAGGTTTCAGCCAGCATTTGCAATGTAAGAGCAAAAAAATGTGTTTATTTACGACATCACATTAGTGTTTCTCTACTATATTATGCATACCTACATACATACACATACACATAAATATGCATACATATAAACCTTCCTCTATAATCACTCTATCTATTTTAAAAAAAACGCATCAAAATCCGTTGCGTAGTTTTAAAGATCTAATATATAGGGACAGACAGCGGGAAGCCACTTTTTTTTATACTATGTAGTGATAGTGATGATAGTGAAGTGATGAAGTGATTTACTGTTGATAGTTTTGTTGGAAAAGAGCAAAGTTAACATACTCATATTTATAAAAAAATAGAAAAGAAAACACAAATATATATTACCTTAAACCTATCAAATATTTACACACTATCACTAATGTAAATATGTACAACTAAATAAAATACTACTTTATAATACCAAATCTATTATACGCATCTATGAAATTACTTATGTACTTTATTTTTAAAATAGAATGTGTTGTGTAAGCAAGTATAGACATGATGCGAAAATGTTATTCGGCAATCATCAATTTCGTCTCGTCGAAAATAATTTTTACTAAATATTTCCAAAGGTTGACGATCAATGATGGAGGGCATTAGAGGGAGAGGGAAAACAAAACGCGTCTACTTCGACCGGTCGAACCCAGTCGCGATATTTCGGAATTCAACCCGTAGTGGTTCGGTTGGGTGTGTCAAATAATTTAAAAAAGTACGTATACACCTTTTCCTCAAGCCCTTTTCCTTTACATTTGCTCGTATTTTCTTGTTAAAACATAGTTTAACGTCTTTAAAAGTAGTTAACCAGTGAGTATTAAAGTCTATAAATCCGTGTACAAAATGTGTAAATCTTAAAAATGCCGGCCCTGGTGTTTGTTAGTCGTCAAAAGCCGGTCTGCGCTGATATGAGATTTATTTTTAGAATTAACGTGAAATGTTTTTCTAATATAATTTTCGTTCTATAGGAATCTCTCAACATGAGCGGCCAGCAGTATTACCCTTACAAGGTGAGTTTCCACCTACATTTATTGCTTCCTTTTAGTAAATGTCTATAGTTCATTCTATAGGATCTCACGAGATGATGTCATCTTTTGGGCAAGGTTGACTATAGCTATAAGTATACGTATTAGTTTGTAGGTGTTTGCATCCACGTATGCTTTTTTGCTAATTGTTCAAGCATTTAGAATGTTCTACATCGTATGTTCATTGTTAAAAAAATGTAGGCGTATGAGGATATTGCTCGCTGTTGAACTCATTTTGTGCCTACCTAAGTAGGAAAATAATGATACAATTTTACTCGTATCGCCGCCTTTCATAATTCTTTTGAACCATATGCTGGTTTACTAAGATATATTATACTGTATGCCTGTAATGCAAGTGAACAATTTTGGGTTTACGTTTTTACTTTTATTTATTTTTTCTCGAGTTTTAAACGTAGACTTGAGTAAGTCTTCATGCCGTGTCCAAGCATGGTTTAACAATTCGCCTAAGTAGGCTGCACTGCAAATCACGCTCAGCCCGGTCAATGCACTCGTAAAAGATGCCAAGGACGCGCCAACCAGTCAGCTACGAACGGCAACTAAGGGTGGGGACTCCATTAGCTTTTACACGACCGACGACCCTATAAATTATTTTATTTTATAAATTAAAAATGAGGGTAGGGCTGGAAAAACGGGTCTTTACAGCTGCGGTCGAAGAACTTGATTATTTCGCATACTTTTCTCAATTTATCTATTAAATGCATCAAATCTATTTATTACCTACAGATTACTTCATTTAATACGTAGTACATTTACCTCAATGATCAAATCATAAAAATTATACTGACGGGCCAGTTTCATTTCAACCCAAACCAAGGTTTGAAAGTAAACTAATTTTACTTAACAATGTTTTATTTTCAAAATTAAAAGTGAGGGCTGTAAAAACGTATCTAAAACAACTTAACAATGTTTTAATTTCAAAATTAAAATGAGGGTAGGACAAAAAAGGATCTCCAGTACGCTGAGTCGGAATCTGAGCGTACGCAGCGTACGGATTTGTTGCTTTGTATTGATTTCTATGGTAGCAGCTGCGTGAACTGGATCAGCATATCTGCGCCATTAGAAATCAATATAAAGCAACTAATCCGTACGCTGCGTACGCTTCGATTTCGACCCAGTGGACGCGTGCCTTTAAGCTGCGATTAAAGAACTTGATTATTTCGCATATATACTAAACTCTATTTGTCTATAAAATGCATCAAATCGTAATGAGGGGTAGATCAGTTTTAACCACAGAAAAGAGAAGTAAATAGAACGGAAATGAGAAGGAAACTGTGTCGCCAGGTATTGTGACAGATATATGATTGAACTTTATTATTTACTAGCCGCCCGCCCCGGCTTTGCACGGGTGTAAGCTCGGCCTTCGGCCTCGCTACAAAATATATTATAGCCTATGTCACCCGGGGATAGTGTAGCTTCCCAACAGTGAAAGAATTTTTATAATCGGTTCAGTAGTTTTTGAGTTATTTCGTTACAAACATACAAACATACAAAAATAGGTACAAATCTTTCCTCTTTATAATATTAGTGTAGATGTAGATGTCAACGCGTCGAACTCCGCGTCACTGTTGCTAACATTTGCTATGGGTGCAAGTGGCTACAACAAATTTCTTACAAAAATGCCTTGACAGCCGTTCTAGTGTAAACAAAAAGATTTTTTTCTTTTCTGTGGTTTCAACCCAAACCAAGTTTGAAAGTGAACTAATTTTCTGATGTCACACAATTCCAAATTTTTTCGTGTAACCTGTCAATATTGTTTCAGTGTACCCCCACGGTGTACCCCGCGGAGCCGTTCGATGCGGCCGCGGATGCGGAGACTCTCCGCAAGGCTATGAAAGGCTTCGGCACCGACGAGAAGGCCATCATCGACGTCCTCTGCCGCCGCGGCATCGTCCAGAGGCTGGAGATCGCTGAGACTTTTAAGACCAACTATGGCAAGGTAAGATAGAGACTAACCCCGAACGTTAGGGTCATTTGAGAACTAATCAAGTGGATCCCGATTGACCCCGTATATGATAAAATAACATTATTTTTATATCAGTTAAATTTTGGTATATCTGGGACATTCTGGGATATTTTTGCACACGGTCATCTGACCCCAAACTAAGCAAAGCTTGAATATATGAACCTAGTTTTAAGCAATAGGCTACCAAACCAAAAGTTTACTAGCATCAATATACCAGACTGATTATTTTTGTCTTGAAGCTGACCATAAACAGAGCCGAATCACAGAATACAAAACTAAAAATGCATTTTAATATCTTGCTAGGCAGAGAACACTAGGCATACTTACAAATGACTTTTAAATATACCATAATAACTCCATACTGACAATCATTTTGCGGGAAATGGACCAAAAACTTTGAACGCTTAAAATCTCTTTATTTGCTGGTTAAAATAATGACTTTAGTGTGTAATACGTATTGCATTTAAGTATATTTTTCACTACGCCTTTTTTTTTTACAAGAATAATACAAGATAATTGATTACAAGACATTCTTGTTGTCTTGTTGTTTTTGCGTTGCAATTAATTATAATGTGATACACATTTGTATAAATTGCAGACGCTAAGTATAAAATTTCTTCGTTGTGTGTTGTGTTCGCACACCTTATCATCCATCCAATATCAGAAAGTTCCAACGAGACAGTTCTTCATAAACAACCCAGATATAGTGTAAACAAGTTATGCCTAATCAACGGTTTTTATCCGTGATGTAATAACCAATTATGATTATTACGAAAATGTTGAGTTATAAACCTTGTGCCTTAGTGAACGCCTAAAAATTAACCGAGAAACCTTGGCGGTAACCGTGTGACTGGGTTAAATTGAACTGTTGGTCGGCCTCGCTGACTTCAATCTATCTTACGTTGTTAGTCATCGTTGATTCACTTGGTTCAATTTGACAAGGAAGCCTATTTTTCCTTGTTGACGGAGGCAAAGGAAGTGAACCGTGAATCATTGTCTAATGATGATGATGCTTAAGCTAATAGTTTTTGCATGAAACGGTGCACCTGTATCATGCGTCATAGAACTCATAGAATCTATGAGTTTTATGACGCAGAAATAAAGACCATCTATGACATAGATTGTCTTTTTTCTTTTACTTCAGAGGAGTTTTGGCGTTCCACGTCTTGTGCATTTGGTGGTGTCAAGTATTTAAATTAAGTTTTTAACTAAAAGTTTAGGAAAAAGATACCTAATACTTACAACATAATTTTTCAGGATGGCGCTCAAAAACCTCATAGATTGTTTTTTATTATCTGCCGTACATAACATACGCTATACTTAAAAGCAGCTAACTGACATTATAGTCCAATTAATGTTGGTCTCTGTCTGGTTTATGCGTTAAGCTGGAAAGCAGTCCGCTTACATTGGGCTGTTATGTCGATTAGCTGTCATTTAGCTTAGCTACGGCAGTCTTAAGAAAAGCCTATATTCGCACAATTTTCTATAATTTGAGTGCATCGGTATCTTATCACGGCACCTCATTGTTTACAAACGCCTGTGTACAGTCAGTACACTGTACTGAAGATTATTAATGTCATAATCATGTGTCTATGAGGCTTAGGAATGTTATACATACTCGTAAATGATAACGTTGGCAATCTAAAATGGTATCTACTAAGCTTATTTCATATATCTATTGTTTTAATAGTAAACTTACCTAATCAATTAAATTCTGTTTCATGTTATTATCAAACTTTGCTGATAATCAGCCCAATGGCTTCTGTTTTCATTAGGCTTTTGTAGGTAGGTATCATCATCATCAGCCAGAAGACGTCCACTGCTGAACATAGGCCTCCCTCTTAAACCTCCACACCGAACGACATCCTGCCATTTGCATCCACTGGATGCCCGCGACTCTCACAATGTTGTCGGTCCATCTAGTGGGAGGCCTACCTACGCTGCGTCTACCGGTTCGCGGTCTCCACTCAAGAATCTTTCTTCCCCATCGGTTATCAGTTCTTCGAGCGATGTGGCCTGCCCATTGCCACTTCAACTTGCAGATTTTAACAGCTATGTCGGTGACTCTGGTTCTTTGGCGAATATCTACTTTCCGAATTTTATCGCGCAAAGAAACTTCGAGCATAGCTCTCTCCATTGCCCGTTGTGTGACTCTGTCTGAGTTTTTCCAAAAGGCCAACAGTTAAGGACCACGTCTCAGTACCATATGTCATCACTGGCAACACACACTGGTCAAAGACCTGTAGACCTTGTAGGTAGGTATACGAGTAATTAACCATTTGAAGAATTGGCTTTTTTGAGAATTAGGCTGTTGAGAATTGGTCCTTTGTAGGTTAGTAGACATTTTGAGAATTGGGCATTCTGCGCCTAAACCAACAAAACAATGATCATTTTGGCCAACTTGAAGCATTCATAGAAATTACTTCATTACTAGAATTTTATTAGGCTTTTGAGAATTGGTCTTTTGTAGACTAGTAGACATTTTGAGAATTGGGCGTTCCGCGTCTAAATCAACAAAACATGATAATTTTACTGCAAATGAAGCATTCATAGAAATAACTTCATTACTGCTGAGTTCCCAAATCATGACGTGGCATCCGTACCTCGCCAACACGAATACCTAGATAGTATATGCACTTTAGACTTGGAGCTTTAGTGCTAAGATTTAAAGTCTAGAATAAAACTGTGCAAAAACAGTCACGGGTAATGTATCATGTCGTTCAATAATTGAACAATGACTTTGACGATCGGCGTATCTCATTGTACAGCAATCTACATGTACACGTATGAGTAGACAGGGTTACATAGAAAGGTGGAAATCGAAAGGAGGTCCAACCAACAAACCCTGAAATACACAAGAACATAAAAAAGGATCGATAAAATTTTGTCGCGGCGCGCATTCTAGCCCGGCTGATGTTTTATTTTAGGGATGGTTCCATAGTAGAAGTTGTTTATAATACAATATAAAATTATTTATTTCACATGACAATAAAGCAATTGCCTTTGGGCCTCAAACTAGGTAAAGCCTGTATCTTGAGGTCCGAAAAGGATAATGATAAATTTGACTACAATAACCTCCTTTCGGCTTAGTACCAGCGATCCGTGAAACCCTGTATAGTATGAGTACGTGTGTGCGTGTGTTTTCCGAGTATTACGCTATATATATTCGACATACGATATTGCTGCACCTGTTTACTACAGGCATGATTGTTTAAACTATCTAAAGTAGTATAATAGATATAGCTAGGGTTGTCATCCGTCCGGGTTTCCCCGGATTTGTCCTAGTTTAGAGGGTATCCGGGGAGCGTCCGGGCAGGGCTTCATTTGTAGTCCGGGCTTAAAATTTAAAGTCTTGGGCCGCCCGCAACACATGCACTGTGCCTGCAAGCCGCGATTTTTACACTGACTATGTTTAAAAAAATCTGTTGACATGTCCGGGTTCTGAGCTCTAAAATCCGGAATTTTCACGCGTCTTGTCCTGGCTGCCAAATTTTGAGATGACAACCCTAGATATAGCTGATATTTTCTTCGTGATTTGTAGGTTGGTCACTTGGTAGAACTTGTTTGAAATGATGACTACAATGTCCCGGTTTAGAACACCCTAAGCTTATCTTCCATGGATAGTCACGATTTTAATTAGGTAGATTATAATAGAACGGAAAAATAAATTGAATTAGGATCTAATGAGAATTTGTAGCATGACAAAATGGGGTGATTTAGGTACAATGGGAAAATAAATATGACGAACTGGTTATATTATGTTTGATGACGAATATTAAATAATACACCTTGTATAGTGGTTATGTAGGTGACTGAAGTTTAAAAATAGCGGCATTGTAGCGCAAGCGGTTTCCTGATAAAATGCCTAACAATGTCGACCTCGCTGTCTAAATGGCTATTAGGTGTACCTAAAAATTCAATTTTATGCGTACGATACGCGAAATGTTAGATGTCAGTTTAATATTTTTGGTAAAATACTTGATTTCGATAGAAAAAGTTAACGGTTTAATTAAGGACTCTTGTCGCACGCAGAGCAGCGAAATGATCGGTTTTCGTTGATATTTATAGCCCTGGTGTTAAAAAAAACGATGATATGTGTTTCTGGGCAAGCATGTGGGATTTTCCGCCTCATTTTTGCTTATCATGAGGCGAGGTGAAAAGGCAAACCAAAAATATGTAAAAAAAAAAGCTTAGATACAAATAACTCGCGATTTACCTATAGTTTTACATTAGGTTTGTGGTCTGGGTTTTGAGATATGACTACTGATGTTACCTCCAACCACGAAATATTGATACCTATTCTAGCGGTTAGCCAATCCACTACAGAAACATATTTCATTGCGAGCTTTGAACTAAAGAAATTGAAGATTATTTTATGCTATTGATGGCGTACCGACGTAGATATCTCATAGGTTTTATTTTTATTGGATGCGACTGTCGCAAGACCAGCAAACACACTTTACTTCGAGGAGGCCTTACGGCTAACTGTAACCGCGGGCTCGAATTAGCGCAGTTCGCGCCGAGATACGGTTTGCAGTCGCAAGTTTTCGCAATCAAAACTGAATCGTTTATAACAGGAAGCCAGCCGTAAGGCCCCTGTACCCTAATTTTGGCGCCCAAAAGGCCGCCGTTACTTAGCAGTAGAACAATTCACATAAGGTTCGAACTAAATCAAACCTAATGATTATAAGAAATGCGAAAGTGTGTTTGTTTGTTGCACTTTCACGCAGCAACAGAGAAACGGACCGACGTAATTTTGTACATAATAGTTCGTTGGTGAGCCGGAGAGTAACATAGTATACTTTTCCCGGAAAATGACTGAAAGTTTACGTGGATGGAACCGCAAGGCGAAAATAATAATTAAGAAAATAAATTTAACAAACCTTGAGGGAAAAGATTGAAGAGCTGGTGTCGGAGCCCAATATCATTGCTGAAATAGTCCCATAGACACCACTGGCATGGATCCATTCTATCCTTTACTCCTTTACATCTGTAAATGGGAGAGGATCGCGCCGTAAAAACAACTGTTTTGAGGCTGGCTGATCTCAAGTATATGTAGATGGAAAGATGAAATGGAAAATGATCATGCTTGGCATGAACTTACGCAGGCAGATAGGGAAGGGTATTCGAGACACATTTCGAGTCACTGTGCTAGCATAGTTAGACACAAACTAAAAAGGTTACATTATTAATCAGGACCTGATCAGCGAACTGAAGAGCGAGCTGAGCGGCAACCTGGAGAATGTGATCATAGCTCTGATGACGCCGCTGCCGCACTTCTACGCCAAGGAGCTGCACGACGCAGTGGCGGGGCTCGGCACTGACGAGGAGGCCATCATCGAGATCCTCTGCACCCTCTCCAACTACGGCATTCGTACCATCTCCGCCTTCTACGAACAATGTAAGTCACTTTCAACTCTCGTCAATGCAGCGCTTTAAAAACTAGTGCAAGCAATTCCCTGCTTGCCCTACTTTGCAAAAAAAAATACTACGACTCACACTTTGCCGGTTTTTATTATTTGTTGTTTTACTGTAGAGTTAGCAATATAACCACACCAAGTTCGCCCAAATCTAAAAAATACCACGTGTTTTGTATACTCCCCATATTTTTAAACTTTTTTTTTGTTGACAAATCTTAACACATATTTTGTGATAATCTTAACCGGCCATCTATTATATTCCAAAGATATCGTTTTTCATAGGTTGGCAGACATACACATGAAAATTTAATGAATTAAATTGATTACCAAAAGTGGGGCAAACAGGAAACTGCTTTGCCCATATTTTTTGTGGAATCATACTCGTACTTATCTCCTCCAGCAGTTCATTTATTACCCAAACAATAGTCAAGTAGCCGACAACCGAACTCACGGTTAACTTGGAAAAAACCACAAACCTACTAATCAAAATATATTTTTGAGTACAATTTTAGATAGTAGTATTTCCTAACGTGCTTTAAATTTTAATAGTTTGGATACTAGTTTAAATATAACGTCACTAATTAAAATAATATATTTAATCATAATTGTGAGTGAATCATACAGTTTCGACCATGAATGAGTAGGTTAGACCTACTGATTAGCATTTAACAACGTCAACATTCGTGATTTGAATAATAGTTCTAATTTTTTCAATCCTAGTTGCCTTTACTGCTGATAAAAAAACTAGGGACACCTTAACATACCCATGTTAAGGGACGTAATACGATAGATAAAATGTTCTGTAATACGCATTATACTCAGAATGGGGTAAACCACTGACCTTGCATTTTTTTGGGTAAACATACAATAATATAATAAAAAAACGCTTATTATTTAATAAAAACCGGCAAGTGCGAGTCGGGCTGGCGCACTGAGGGTTCTGTACCACCACAAAATACAATAATGATTAATTTAAAAACCCGACTTCATAATTAGTAAAATATGCAATTTCGATTCCGTGAAAGACATAATGAAGTCGGTAAAGTAATCACATTTTCCAGTTATTTTGATTTAAAAACCTGACTACTCAACCGATTTTAATTAAATTTGATAAATGTATTTGAAATGTTGCAAGTTGCAATACTGTATGGACTGTAAAACCCGTGAGTGGAATGTGGAAAACATGGGTTGAAAATGAATAGCGCCATTTCTGGGAGTTTCGATACGTAATTGTAAACCTGTAAATTGAATCTTGTAGTGTTCATCTACGGTTAATAGGTTATTACTAGGCAGACATGCTCCATATTCGACCGAATCATCGCTTTCCATCAAGCGAGATCACGGTCAAACGTTAGCCTAGACCAAAGTTTAAAAAAAAGTTTGAAGTTTATATTATAATCAAAAAGTTTATATAACAAATTGTTGCAGTGTACAACAAGAGCCTAGAATCTGACCTGAAGGGCGACACATCCGGCCACTTCAAGCGCCTGTGCGTCTCCCTGTGCATGGCCAACCGCGATGAGAACCAAGGCGTGGATGAAGTATCTGCCAAGGCCGACGCTGAAGCCCTAGCCAACGCTGGTGAGGGCCAGTGGGGCACCGACGAGTCCGTCTTCAACTCCATCCTCATCACCAGGTCGTACCAGCAGTTGAGACAGGTGAGACGCGTGACGAATGAATCAGGCATTCCTATCATCGTTAACAAATCATTAAGGCCCAGAATATGAAGGCCCGGTTTCTCACGCGAACATTAGATGTTTTTTTAATTACTGTTTTTTTTATGTGCTTCGGTCATATTGTAAGTTAATAATGCAAAGTATTTAGACCAAATTTTTATTTTAATATTTTTTGTTTCGTTATTTAATATTTTGTTAGTTTTAGTCAAAAAATTAGTTAAACAGTATTTTCCCATTTATTCTCAATGTTTCACTGGAAACATTACTTTTTAATCTGGAACATATTAATGTTTGCACACTACTGCTTGGCAGTTGAATAACTGGCAAAAGTTAAGCAATATTGCGATAATATCCATACAATGGTTTATTCAGTCTCATTTTATATTCATTTTAACAAGTGGGTGCATTTTCAACATGCGCTAAAACCACTATTCATTCAAGTGTGGCTATTTTGAAACATCTATCTCATATGTAAAGAATGTATTGACTTATCCGTGGATATTATTTTTAATATGTGGAATATCGTCTACGGTGCAGAACTAATTTCAGTTGATTTACCCCAAGTTATTCTTGCGTTCTTGGGCAAAAAATGCCACTAACTTTCTTTATCCGCCGAGCGTTATATAGCAGAGGTAACCTCTGCTATGTAACGCTTGGTAGATTAGCTAAAACTATGCGCATAAATAGAAAACCAATGAACGAACGCTTGAAGTTTGATTCATTACCCAACAATGTAGTGAACTTATGAATCAACCTTATTATAAGACGCTGCATGACTTCAGACGCCTTCAATCATCATTAAGTATGCATGGTCTGCTGTACAATAAACTTCGCAGTATCAATGGCCTTGATTCCCAATATACTTGACAACAGGGTCTACAAGTTATGTAGATCGTTTTTTTTGTTTACTTATTTGTTTCATATTGTTAGGTGAGTCAGAAACTTCTAAAACATGTATTGTATTACATCTTCAGATCTTCGCCGAGTATGAAGGTTTGACTGGCAAAGAAATTGAGGAAACTATCAAGAAAGAGTTCTCTGGAAGCATCGAGAAGGGCATGCTTGCTATTGGTAAGATTAACACTACAGTTTATTTAGAAAAAAAAATGAATGTAGGAGAAAAAGATGGGCAATTAAAGTGGGATTAGGAACGGCTTGCATGCACCCTGATACGTGGGCCAAGAGAATTACGCAGAGGGTTTCTGAAACTAAAAACGGACGAAGGAGCCAAGGCAGGCAGAAAAACACTACGCGTTTCCGGCGAACTGTTTTCTGATCTTTGTGATAAAAAGTGTCGCGTTTCTTAAATACTATCATTTTCTAACTGAAATGCTAGTTAGTTGTAAGTATAAGTCACTATAGAGAAAGTTAATAAGCTATCTTAAATCTACACGCTTCTAAATCACGTCATCCGCCAAGGTCGTGCAACAGGAAGCTGCGTTCAACCTCGCTCAGTACTTCAAATTTCAACTGTAGGTACTTACCGGTGGCTGGCATTCGTGTTATCACGATTATTATGTTTCACACAGTATTTTTTTCAATGCAAATGCCATTAGCATTTAAAAAAACTACACTTGACAAGTAGGTTTTCTTATTGTAGCAGTCAAGCAAAATGAGAATTTTATATGCCTTGCACAAAGCCTTGCAGCGTTTTTTTGTTGTTGTTGAGGGTGAAATCTTCCATATCCGGCTACCCAACTGCATTGGGGTGCAACCAGGTTATGTGGGATACCCGATAAAAGTACTAAAATCCCCTGGTGAGCAGCCTTAGTGCTTGGCAAAAAGGGTCCGATCTGTAAAGCAATACGTTAAACACTGAGCTTCAGCACTACGCTACGGCTCCTCCTGAGACATTCGTGTGTTGTCTCGGCTCCTCTCACCCAGGGGCTCGCTTGGATGGATGGTCGATGCCTGATGGTAATGTAGCTCCCAATCGACAGAACCTTTGTAGAAAGGTGACTTGATCGAGTGTTCTTAGCTATCAAGAAAATCGGTTCAACCGTTCTATCAGCTCTTTTCCGGGGTTTTTTAACATTTTCAATTTATACTTGCCACCTACTAAACAATATTCCTTTAATTTTCTAGTGAAATGCGTTAAGAGCAAGGTCGGATTCTTTGCTGAGCGCCTGTATTACTCCATGAAGGGACTGGGAACCAACGATAAGACTCTCATCAGAATCGTGGTCAGCCGATCTGAGATCGATCTTGGAGACATCAAGTCTGCGTTCCTAGAGAAATATGGCAAGAGTTTGGACACCTGGATTGCTGTAAGTAACAACAAGTTTCGAATATGGGGCGACATGGGATTGATAACTAATAATCGGGGTCATTTGGGACTGACAACTAATATCTGGAGTCTGACGGGATGGGAAACTAATGATTGGGATCGAATGGGGCAAAGGAAATGGAATCATTTGGGATTAGTAACTTGAGGATAGGTTTTTTAAATATGTTGGTAAGCTGAATTTATGGCTGTACAGCCGATGAATGATAATAATAGTAAAAATATATTGTTTTTTTGTCTTTAGAAGCATTTGTGGTTTTAACATGATTTTAGTTAGTTTTTTTACTCTTAGACTTTTTAACTTGGGAAAATTCTTGTTGTTTGTTTAATTAGTTGAATGGTTGGATTTAAATAGACCTGTTATGCATTAATATTAATATGAATGTCGTACACCTTAAAAAGCATAAACATTCTTTAATACTAACCATTTAATGTTTGTATGTATCTAACTTGTATGTTGTCTGTAGTTCTAACATTTTATGTCGCCTGGCATTTTATTTTGCTAACCGTATTAACATTTTATCAATCACTAATAAGTATGTATATAGTTTACCTACATACTTCGTTCTTACTAACCAATATTTTATGTCACTATTTTAACCATTTAGACATGGTTTACGAAGTATCACTGAGTGCATGGAAATTTCACTGTTTATTATGTACAATTTTTATAATTATTCTAAACTGACCCATAATTTCAAAGTACCTATATGACTTGTACGCAAATATTTAGACTGAGCAGTATCAAGTAACCGACTTCCTTCACAAAACATTTCATTACACCCATTAATTAATATCAAAATAAAAATAATTCATTACAAACATTTCAAAATTATACAGATCTATTTAATACAATATGTAAATATTTAAACAAAAATAGGGTCAGAAAGAAACATGAAAGTTTTCATCATTTCAAGACTGGCTTCGATTAGATTTTAGGCGAAGTGTTTCGATTGTGTACACTGTGTTGCTATGCTAACACCGCGGGTCTGACTGAGGGTACTAATTGGTCATTTTCCGATTTATTTAAAGCTGGATCCTACATTCTATCTGAGAAAAGAACTGCCTAAAAACGTATCTTAGTTTAGAATTGTGACAAAAGGTACGACTTTAGAAGAGTTTATCTAAGATAGATGGAATTATTGGGATCAGCTTAAAATGCGGAAAGGTCTAAAAAAGAGTGGTTCGTTTTGGTTCCAGGACGACACATCCGGTGATTACAAGAAGGCTTTACTGACCCTTATCGAATAAACACGGCCACGGGTGGTCAGGACAGCCTACATTTCCACCAAAATACGAATATATAAGTTTACTTTGTCAATTAGGATTTTAAGATCTTGAATGTGCACTGACGATGCGACCGTCCGAATCTCATTCCATAATCTCTATCTACCCGCATATCGAATAATTTTAGATCTGTAACAGGCCAGTCTTGTCGTCAGCGCACTCAATCTGTTAGGTTATCCATGCCGGGTGTATATTTTTCTTGAAAGATCTGTATATTTTGCTTCCTATCTTTAATCACGGCCATGCGTCGCACTTTAGTTAACCGCTTATCTGTATGCATGTGGGACTCGGTGAAGTCACAAAGTAGTCTGTTCCTACTCTTACAAGTAGTTTGAAATTTTTCAGGACGAACTAGAAGGCAACATGGGCCATCTCCTCTCTACGTTGAGTTACTAAGCTACTGCTTTTAAACACTCTGTATTACGAGCGACGAACTGACCCGTAAAACATAACCGCAGTGTAACAATGTTAACTACTATTCAGTATTGCACTCGATGTTTGCATTTTTAAAGACATTTAATCACTTAGTTTAAGTTAAAGAATGCACGTGAAAAGTCATACGAGAAACTATGGGCCAGTTTTTTTTTAATTTAACTTTTGTTGGCTAACTTTGAACTTTGGCAATTTCGGTATTGTTTACAGGAAGACCTAACGGGTGACTTCAGGAATGTGCTAGTCACACTTAGTGCTTAATCCTGCAAATATATTTTATGAGTATAATAGTTTTTACGCTTGGCATGTTATATTAGATGTTTTTAAAGCTGTTACAAAGTACAATGTAATGATTTGCAGGACGATACGAAAGGGGACTACAAACGCGTGTTACTCACTCTAGTGTCGTAAGCATAATGAGAATTCGAAATGATCTTATTTTAATATTCCGTAATTTGAATGCCTTTACATTGTATAACTGTTGAATGTTGTAGGAGTCAAAGCTTGATATTTTTGTGAAAATGAGATATTTATTGGTGCTGTAGTTTTGTTTACATTATACATTACCTATTTACATTTAATTATAATTAATTAAAACTACTATTCTGTTCTGTGCTGCCTTTTAATTAATATCCCTAACACCATCCTTTGTTATCTGAAAAGGAAAACATATTTTGGTATTTAAAACAATCAATAGGTACTGTTTCTGTAAGTATAGGTTGGTAATTTTTAAAGTAGGTGTCGTAAGTTATTGTTTTCTATTTGAATATTTGTACGGGGTTACTTTTAATCAACCAGCCACCTCTTAAGGGCAGCTTCTGCACATCATAATGTGTTTTTTTGCAAATTTTCAATAGTCTTAGAAACAAAACTTGTTGGTTATGATTAGCGTGGCAGATTTATAAAAAAACATGGCACCGCTGTTTATTTTTCTTTTAATTTTTTTCCATATTAAAACAATATATTTGATAAATTTTTGTTTTATTTATGGAGCTTACGATTTACACGTGTGTTTTAAATCATATTGAATCACATAATGTCTTACATAATGGTAGGGGCGGCTATTTTGTTATAGCCTACTGGAGGCAAATTTGTAAATCCGCCACTGATCGGGTACCTTCTACAGTCTTACGTTCAAAAACCTACCGAAAGTGATCAAAATGTATGGTTTTCATTCGGCTTTCCACAATGTTATTGCAGCTGACAGAGCAGATAAATACTTGGACAGAGTTTAATTACAAAATTCAAGGACAGGATACAATTGGGTTTTCATCGAGACTTGCGTCACTCGTAATCGATAACATCTTAACAGTTTGATGGACAAGATGGATGCATGCCAAAAGATACGGGGGTTCCTAGTAAATAGTGAGTATGACATTTTTGATATCGCGCCAAGAATCATCCAGAAAACAACTAGAGAAATAAAAAGTTAATAGCCGTAACAGATGTACTGACCACGGACCACGGACCGCCGTCTGACCAACAGGAGGGACCAACTCTTTCCCTCCTGTTGGTCAGACGGCGGTCTGTGGTCAGTACGTCTGTTACGGCTTTAAGATACAGGCATTAATTTAGTTTACAAACATGGATGTTGATTTGGAACAAAATCTGGGCGTCTTCAAATCATGAGTGAATCGGTTTCTTCTAGGCAAGCGTGCTCCATCGTAGACCGCATCAACGCTTAACATTAGGCGATGTGGTGGTCAAACGCAAGCCTATTATTAATAAAATAGAAAAATACACGACTAAATTTAGCTTGCAACAAAAATGTAAGACTAATGAACAGATACATCATCATCATCACCACATAGGGCTCTCCCTTAGAACGCCATACTGAAAGACACCCTGCCATCTGCATCCACTTCGTGCCCGCGACTCCGAATGTCGTCGGTCCACCTAGTAGGAGGGCTACCTACACTGCGCCTTCCAGTTCATGGTCACCGTTATATACATCTATCTTACTTCGGCTATCAGTACTTCGATGGCCTGCCCATTGCCACTTCAACTTGCAAATTTTATGTTGGTGACTCTGGTTCTTCGGCCAATATCTACGTTCTGGATTTTATCACAAAGATTACCCTCATAATATTCAGGTGTCCAAAAGGTGACGGCGAAACGGAAAAGTTTATATTACTTATCCCAAAAGCTCATATAGTTTTCAAGTTACAATTTTTTCCGAGAATTTCCACCTTTTTTTGGGGGAGGGGTATCCCCTCTTGGTGGCCTCAGTGCCGGACGGAGAGCTCCGGGATCTTCATACGAACGCACCTTTACGCTTCCACCAGCTATGTGCTAAATGGCTTAAAAATATACTTTTGATAATGTTTATTTGCTGACCTGAAACTTTGCGACGGCAGAGGGCGCGTCGTTGCTCTTCATCAGCAACGCCAGCCGGAGCCCGGCCGGTGCGCCGGGAGACGTCAGCAGCACACGCTTGTTGCAGCGGTGCGCCCATGCGTCGCCCAGAGCGCCCACGATGGATCCGCTGGAGAGCCCCACACGAGTGCTCATTTCATTTGTTAGGACAACCTATAAGAAAATAATTTAATACTTAAACAACATTTTTTTCAACAAGCTATTAATTTCACAATTAAATTCGTAGGTATTACAACATTTCATGTCTGTGCTGTTAAGTGTCGAGGAGTTATCTCATTAGGAGCCAACCTTGAGTGCAGCAACCATGTCATAGTAAAACTTAAAACTAATAAATAAAAATTTCGTAACTAATAAATAAATATCTGGCACATTTTTGTCATCTGACCCCAAACTAAGCAAAGCTTAATATGGCGGCCAGAGACTGGTATACGTACATATATATTTTTAAATACATACTTAAATAGATATTAACACTCAGACATAGAACGAACACAAAGGTTCGTCATACTGAACATCATAGATTTAAGCGGTAAATAAGTAATTGGTGAACCGGCTTTCGTCAGATTGTAAAGTGCACATGCATTGGTTTCCTTTCTCTCTTACTCACAGCAATCTGATGATCATCAGCTATCCTCTGCAGGTCCGCCATCTGCCTGAACAGTAAACCAGTTCTCTGTTTCACTGAGATACCTTCTTTGAACGGGAACACTATAGAGTCTATCACAATTAGTCTTATCTGGAAACAAAAAATATTGGCATTAGTCATTAGATTTGTATTTTCAACTATATTTTGTATTTCAGATAATATTCCATCTGTGGGTCACAATCTCTAAATGAAAACAGTCAAAAATCGTCCAAGCATCGATGTACATATCTAGACATCAATTTATATAATGGATGTGATGGTATCTCTGTGATTAACCCAATAATATGTCTAATAACTACAGTAGGTGCAGGTAGATTATTTCAGCTAGGTTATTACAGAAATTTGTACCCGGATATGTCCTAAAACTACGACCAGAACCACCGGAGGACAGCAGCGTCCTAATAGTACACGGTGAATGTACTGCGATCCCCAAGCCGCCTGCCAAGCGTGGGGATTATGGCAACACCCCTCTCTATGAGGGAGGCCTCTGTCCAACAGTGGACGTTAATTGGCTGATGATGTGATTACAGAAATTGACACTCATTTTGGCTATTGAGTCATTCCATTCGCACGCATATTTTAAGGAAGTTGGTGCGAGAGGGTTGACATGGCATCGATAACAAGTGTCAGCTTTCACAACAACCCTGCTAGACTAACAATATTAGTTTTTCACCAGTCACTTTCATTTGGATTGACATAAATGAAACGGGGACAATGTTTGCACACAGATAGCCAGCCAGTTATAGCTGGTAAATTTCTTGAAGAAATTACTGCATAATGGTTAATTTATTCTAGCATATCACTTCATCCTTGTCATGTACACTGCAGCGAGTCAGCCAGAGTCCAGCGGATTTCCATTTTTTTATTGAAATATTTAGAATGTCACTCTGTCTGCGTTCTTTTGGAACCAATTACTACTACATTAATAACTAATTAGTATGTTGTTTTTTTTTTTTCTAAATATGTATTTGAATACTTACGTTAGGATTGTCAGCAATAATCTTTGGCAGCCTTTGCATGAAAGCACAGAACTTTTCGAGCCCAAATGCTTTGACATAATTAAGTTTGTTCAGTGCTTCTTCTTCGTTAACCACAATAGAAGGCACAAGATCTTTACATTTAAACAAACTTGCACTCAGTATCTCTGGAAAATAGTGATACAATTTTTTTATTTATTTAACGATGCTGATTGTGAAATCAGATTATAGAGGATGCCGATCACAGTTGGCAGTAGTTGCTATTATATATACATATCAGAACCCCTAACTGCACAAATGAGTATTTAGACCTGGGGTCTTACTTCTAACTGTTTTAAGCGATTCTGTGTAGGTGATTACGAAAAGTTGGTCGAATGCAAACCGTATCTTGGCATGTTAAGGTTCACTTTGTGTGATTTTCTGCACTGCAATGTTTCGAACTGATAAGAGATGTATATAATTATACCTTTAGGGGGTTGAGACTGCAGAACCAAGGGGGTTGACCTCTCTCAAATTTTATAGGGTGTAGCCAGAGTGGAAAAAGCAGTTTGTTTAGACAATACTAGTGCCATTTCAATTCGCAAAAATGTGTAAGATGCATTGCTATTAAATTTTGGATACCTCTTTAAAAATGGCTCTAATGTGGCTTATAGCTTTTAGGTACATTCCGGTTTTCATTTTTAGTTATATGTATAATTTTCTTAGTGTTTTAATTTATACATCATGATCATCAAGAGCTAGGAGACGTCCACAGCTGAACAAAACACACAAAAAAAAAAAAAATGCATCGAGGCAAATGGAAGCATTATGTAGAAAGTTTTTGCATATGTTTTGTTTGCTGCTTCTGGACTTGGACGGTCATTGCTGGGGTTATACAGACATGTCTTTGTAAAATGACAATAATTTAATGTAATTCGAATATGGTGTGTTGTAATTCAAATATTACCTCTGAACCTGGACAGTGTGAAGTTTGTATTTGTATCAATATACAAGGCCTCGGAACTCAATCCTCCAAGAACCTTTGGGACCTGGATGGACGCACACAACTGCAGGCTGGAAATAGAAACATGTATTTGTTATAGAATTTGCTCCAGAACACATATAACAAACTGATTAAAATTGACAACCATTGCAAGATGCCTTGAAAGCATAAAGACAATCCAAAGTCAAGTTTGTTACTACAGGAGGTGAAATATTATAAGAACACACAAACATACATACTTAAGTTTGTATGTGCCAAGTGGCTTAATACTTACATATACCCCAAAAACATTACCCTCCTTCTCGGGCAGTCAGGTAAAACTTGTAAACAAGGGTTTTGTGTTTAAGCAAGTTGCTTTGTTGCAAGTTTGATTAAATCTAAATGTGTTTGTAATTTTTTTTTACTTGGTTAATGGTGAAAGTGATATGATGATATATGGAGATAGTTATATACCTGTATTCCAATAAATTTTCATTTTCCTGTAAAACAGCGGATAAAACTGCTGTTTTTAGACCTACATAAATATTGTATTTATGAAAGTGTAGGTCTTCAAGGACTTTGTTGATAGTTCTATTGAATACAATATGTTCTTTTGAGGTAAAGCAAGTACTGACCATAGTTGTGTTTTCCCTGTGCCTGGTAAGCCTAGTAGTTCGGTAAGAGAGCCCAATTGTATCCCGTCGTTTCCGAGAACATTATCAAGGCTCTGGCTGAATGTTGGAATTGAAGGCAGGCTGGTTTCTCTCTAGAAAGAAGATATGGTTTACTTAAACAATTATCAGATGAATGAAATTAAGTTTATTAATAAACAAATTTACTAACTTGCCATAGCTCTGCAGCATTGAAAAGTTTAAAACTTTTCATTCGCCCGCCGCTTCTCGTTCTAAACTTTTCGAAAAATGCGAATGTGAAGGGAAACTAGGCTGTCACTGTCATTTTTTTTTTGTTTTTGATCTCGTACCATACCCGACCACAGATCTACTACTTTCTGTGTACCCGGAGGCTTATATAATAAGTGTTTGTAATTGTGCTCGAGTGTGAGCAAGTGATTTTTATTGAGGTGAAGTGAAACGTGTATATTCATGTCGATTCCAAAACTGCAAAAGATAAAGTCTCCACTACTTTACTGGGACAGTTCTACATAGGACAGTAAAATATAGAAGACGAGGCGGTACGGCCATAATAGCTTTAACCTGCTGAGCAAACGACGAAATATAAAAAAATACTGACACAGACTTTTGATATATGTTAATGTTGACAGTGCCAGATTTACTTTCTGAAAAGAAAATTTCAAAATATACAAATAACCAAACAAAACAAAAAGTGTAAAAAATCAGGGAAAAGCACGGACGGAACACTATTTACATAGATCAGAGTATATAACTATAAAGACAATCAGCTTGAGGAACATTTTCAAAATATTTAATTATCCATGATGAACCATAATCAAATGAATATGCACGTACCTATGAACCCCGGGGGAGCTACACCAAATGTTGGGATGCAGATGCAAGTGCCAGGAACCATCATGCAGCAGCAATCTCCCCAGCAAATGCAACCTGCCATGCCACAGCAGCCCCAGCAGGATAAAATGGATAATATTTCCAAAGTAAAGACTTTAATGGTGTCCCTACGAGACTCCATCCCTGTAAGTACATTAGTTACATAGAACTTTTTATCATCTTCATTGATCCATAAACATGTAGATCCTTCATGGCTAAAATATGCCGCTTTGGGAGTATAAGTGGAACTTAGTATAATCCCAGTGTAGTCGCAGTGTAAGGTTGCGTGTCGTGGGCAGGAAAGGATGAAGCTGAATTACCTTCGTTTAAATGTTAAATATTATATATATTTCACTTATTTTCAATGTGTAATATTTAAATCTAAGAAATAATAAAATAAAAATAGTCAAACTGTAATAGAAGTTATTTATTTAGGTAGCATAAGCTAATGTCAATATCACTGTCAAAATTTAGTATTTATCTGTTAGGATTATCTTCTTCATGCATATCCATCTACCCAGATTGTTATTAAATACATTTATTCATTTCGATGCAACTACGTCCTCAGGCAACCTGTTCCAATTCAAAATGACTGTTGCTGAGAATGTTGTGTACATAATGTTACGAGCAAACCGTAGACATGTGCAAGCATAAAGTTTTGAGTTGAATGTATTGTGGAAGTCACACTGCATGCAGGATAAGGGCTATCCAGAAATGACGTCACACAAATTTTAGGACTTTTTAACCCCTCCCCTGTCCTTGTCACAGGTTGTCACATTTTCAGAACCCCCTTCCCCCTGATGTCACTCATTTTTCAAATTTATGCATGTATTTAAAAATAAAATCACAGTTTTTTTTAGTTTTATTTTAGTCTTACTTGCATTACAATGCCGCTCTAGAAGTTAACTGTTTTTGCGTGAGAGATAATCTCATAGCGAGAGTGCTAAATTATTAATAAATATAGATCAAGTTTGTAAATTTTTAAAGTTTTTTATTCACATATAAATTTCGCGTTATGGATTTTGAATTTTAACATGTGACGTCAAAAACCTTTTGACCCCAACCCCCTGTCCCCTTGTCACACACTATGTCACATTCCGGTGATACCCTCCCCCCATTAACGAGTGACGTATTTATGGATGACCCCTAAGAGTGTGGTGAATCTGTTTATAGTTCCTGGTAAAGAGTGTTACAGTACATATCAATACATTATCACTTTATCATACATTAAACAAAATACAGTTCAGTGTGGAGGTTAAAGGGAGAGGCCTATGTTCAGCACTGGACGTCTTCTGGCTGATGATGATGGTGATGGAACAAAATACAAAGTAACTTAAAATTAATAAAAAAACTGGAAGTATAATAGGCGACCTAGCACTTAAGCGGTGTCAGCATAAGTTTGCATGTAACCTCTTTTGTTATTCAATCTGTGGCTGAAGTTTTGCTGCCATAATTGTCCTGCTATCTGTCCTGTGCATCGAGAGCCATTTTTGGGATTATTGAGTAGTAAGTCATGCGTTGCTAAATAATTATTGCCATCTTTGTAGACCGATGACAGTCAGTCACGTGGAGATTGGGATCCGGTCATTTGGATTTGTTCAAAAATTACTGACACAGAACTATTTCAGTACGTTGCAACTCCCCTCTACGCATCTCCCATCGCACTCACACCTACGGTTTTCACTTACATAATAGGAATATTAGAACCTAAAAAATAAAGATGTTCTGTCACATTGTCACATCATCAGCCAATTATCATCCACTGTTGGACAAGGCCTCATAGAGAGGGGTGTTGCCATAATCCCCACGCTCTTGGGGATCGCAGTACGTTCACCGTGTACTATCAGGACGCTGCTGCCCATCCTCCGGTGGTTCTGGTCGCAGTTTTAGGACATACCCGGGTCCATGTCACATTGTGACATTGTGTTTAAAGAAAATTCTATTTCATAAATTAACCTATACGGTCCTTTCCAGATGACGTTAAAATCTGCTGCACAAATTTTACATCAGAATCACACCATCGATTCAAATTCCCAGTAAGTACTATTATTCTTTCTATCATAATAATCTGACCCAATTTCTGCTAAAATTAACATACGACTCACTACTACTACAACTACTTATAATGGCATCTTTTGGTATGGGAAAGCATTTTTTTTTTAATTGCGTATTAGTCCGCGTTTGACCACCAACTCGTCAGTTGGTAAGCGACGATGTGCTCGAAGATGAAGCACACACACTTAGAAGATTCACTCTTGCCTTGAAAAGACCCAGATTATATCTCTCAGGAAACAAGGAAGCTGGCAGGTTGTTCCAATCCTTGGCCATACGGATTAGAAACGTAGAATCGAAACGTTTCGAATTTTGGGTCACTATGTCAGTACTGACCCAACCACGACACGCTTCGACCATACCATACCTCCCTACCATATCTCATACCATACATACCATACATACATACCATATCTCCCTAGTTTGTCTGATCTGAGATTATTCCCAATAAAGAGCCAAAAGAAGACTTAGAAGTGACTTTGTGCTTTTTAATTTTGTATGAGAAGACATCTAAAATGATTTTTGTTGCAAAAAAGTTGTTGTATTACAATAAAATTTAACACAACGCAGAACATTAAGTAATATAAATTTTTATAATTCAATTAATATCAGTTTTTTAAATTCAATTTCAGGAAAAGCATTGACAATCCCGTGCCGAGGTTTGACAAGAATTTGGAAGAATTTTTTTCAGTATGCGATCAGATGGAACTGCATTTGGTAAGAAAAATCAATATCAGTAAAATATTCTGGATGCCTTTTTTTACAAACTAAGTATGTGTTTGTAATTTTTCCATTTCGGTAATAAAAGTCATCCAGAATATTTATAGGTTTTACAAAATTTTCAAAAAGCTATTAAAATCCTCTGTAGTTCATATGAATTACTTTTATAAAATTTCCAAATCCTTTGTTATGTAATAGTAGATTAACAAGCGATGGACCACCTGATGGTAAGTAGTCAACGGCACCTATTGGCACTGCTGTGAGTTGCCTACCTTTTAGGATTCTATTCACCCGATGACGATTTATAAATTTACTTTGTATTTACCCTTATTGAGGTCATATTTCGGAGGAACAATTAAAGGGGGTAAAAATCCTCCTAACAAAATCTACTACGTAACTATGCCATGGACATAATATATGCCTTTCTCACCATAATTTTTCCATTTCTGTAAACTAAGTCACCCGATAGTATTTTTTCTGTATAAAAAACTATAAGTACAGCTCACTTACTCATTTTTCACGCACACTAAGAATCTTGTAGCGACACCAATAAAATAATAGTCCACATGCAGTAAAAAGGGTGCAAAGGTAGTCTGCAGGGTGAGTTCGACTAAAGGCATCAAGCCCGATTTAGGCTGCGTTCACACCCGCCACGCCTCCTTACAACATCTACCTTGTTTGTCTGATCTGAGATAGACCCCTTAGTAGACATCCTTTACACATATAAGGTCGGGGAAAAAGTTTCTTCGTATTTTATTAACAAATTCAAGACATATTTTTTTCAAGTTTAATTACATTTAATTATAATATATATGTGCCATTTTGTTCGATAACTCTTTGCCATCTTGTAGGTAGTGACATGATCCCGTTGCTGTAGAAATTTTGGGACTTCTGATCAAAAAAATGCAACAAGTAGTTTTGACAGTCCTCTCTGGATGTTAATCTAACACTACCCAAAGAATTCTGAAGAGACCGAAACAGGTGGAAATCTGAGGGTGCAAGGTCAGGGCTATATGGTGGATGCATTAACACTTCCCAACCAAGCTCTCTCAATTGTTGCTGAGAGGCCAAAGATGTGTGCGGTCTGGCGTTATCATGATGAAAGACCACGCCCTTTCTGTTGATCAATTCCGGCCGTATTTTCTCAATTTCTTGTTTGAGTCTCATCAGCTGTTGGCAGTAGAGATCCGAATCGATGGTTTTGCCCGGCGGTAAAAGCTTATAATGAACGATGCCCTTCCAATCCCGCCATACACACAGCATCACCTTATTACGTGTTAATCTGGGTTTCGCTACAGTCTGTGGTGCTTCACTGCCCTTTGACCATGATCGTTTGCGCACATTCTTGTCGTAGGTGATCCATTTTTCATCACCAGTGATCGATCTTTTCAAAAACGGTTCACTTTCGTTACGTTTCAACAGATAATCGCAAATGAGTACACGATTCATTTGGTTTCTTTCAGTGAGCTCGTGTGGCATCCAAATATCGAGTTTTTTTGTATAACCAGACTTTTTCAAATGGGTCAAAACTGTTTTGTGGTCGATCCCCAGTTCTTCAGCTACGTCGTAACTACTAATATGCCGATCTTGCTCCACTTTTTCAGAAATGGCATCAACTTTATCCGTAACAGGGCGACCAGAGCGAGCTGCATCTTTGACATCAAAATTCCCGGACTGAGAACGCTTGAACCAACATTGTGCTACTCTTGATGGCACTGCATTAGGTCCATAAACGTCACATATTTTATTCGCGGCTTGTGTCGCATTTTTCCCTTTTTTGTAATAAAACTTCAAAATATATCGAATTTCTTCGTTAGATTCGCTCATTTTATCGGACAAAAAACAATTGAAAAATGGCGGGAAATTACTTTTTACTTTTTGTATTCCTTTTTTAAAATGTCATATTTTTAATAATATCAAAACCAGCCAGATACAAACAGTACAACCGATGAGATTTTACTACAACTTTATACATACAAAATACGAAAAGACTTTTTCCCCGACCTATTATATAACCCTATACAGACATCAATAAATTCCTATTTCATCCAGATATTGCCATTCAGCCATGTCAGTCAGGGGCTTTGGGTTACCTTGAAAACAAACAATAGGGCTAGCCTCTAAGCCTTTACCAACTTACAATTAGTTTATTTATCAATATGTACATCTAATTAACAAGATTAACTTTATGACATGAATAAAATTAACTCTTCTTTAACAGAAATTGCCTCCTGCCCATTTTTCTATCGGACTGCCAGAGCGAGCACGAAAAGTCGACACCGCTTTATGGTTTATATTCCGAAAATCTGTACGAAGCACTTTGATTCCACTTTTATTGTGCGCACTGCGAGTCTGGAATGCGCTGCCTTGAATGGGTGTTCCCTGATAGTTACAATCTGGGTATTCAAATCACGATTGAATCAGTTTCTTCTAGGCAATTCTGCTCCATCGTAGACCGATTTCGATTCCAACCTCCGATGTCTGTCCAATGCTGAGTTATTAATTTACCTTGTAGGGTAAGATCATAGGAGCTGCGCTGCAGTACGGTGTTTTGGTGTATGGTCCAAGTGCATGCATTCATCCATTTTATTCAACATTTAAGAGCGTAGCTCTTGTCGGTGGAGTGGCTTGACGGTCTTCTGCCAGCGTTTTCACCGCCCTGTACAACTTGACATTTGCCTTCTCTTTTATTTGGTCTACGAATACTCTTCTTGGTCTTCCCGGTCCTATCTTTCCTTCTACCTTTCCTTCTACGATGGTTTTCATTAATTTGTCATGTCGTACAAGGTGGCCAAACATCTTATTGCATACAAATATTGTTCTATCTACAATGTATTGAACATATATCATGTTATTTGTGCATCTTAAGTAAATACTATCAATCTAAGCACAACATTTAACTTATTGACCTGACAACAAAGTGTTATCACCATTTTATTACTCTGACTATCACCGATGCCTATTATGTGACTTATTTAAGATGTCTGTCAATACAGATGTACTTCTGAAATTGTCTACTTCCATGGTTAGATTAAATTAGCATATTAGCATTAGCATAAGCTAGTGCGCCACGTGTGGCCACGTCGACAACAGACTTAAGGCGAGGTTTTTCCCACTTGCAAGCCACGCTTATTACCACAGATGACCATAAGGCTTAAAGCATTGTATTAAAGTCGCATTTAGTGGCGAAACCATGGCGCTTACACGCAGTCTATTTTCTCATATTTTTCGAAAAGTATAGCTGTAATGTAAAAATGTATCTTTGCGGTTCCCGTCATAATTATGAAATCTGTATATATCGTAGACATCATTTAGTAAATAGGTATTTGAATGAATAAAAAAAACGGAGACAAGCTCAAATCAGGGTTACTTTCATATTGTTTTCTATCGAGCGAAATGTCGTGTTTCGGGTTTTGGCGTTTCCTAGATAAAACATTATATTTTGATTTGGCACCATTTTTATAATTTTAAGCTAACCATGAAATTAGACAAGCTTAAACTAGAATGACCAAAAATGCTAAAAGTCGGAAAAAGCCCAGCCCAAACTTAGTTGAAAAAACGAGGGCTATAGCGTGGCTCTAAACGGTCTGATTTTATTAAAGCGGCTATGTGTCATATTTTTTTTTTAAATGGTGTTCCTTCATTGAGTACATCAAAGATACTTAATATAACCCACTTGATCGCATAAGTCATAATTTGCTTGTGCACGATGTAAGCCACGTCGGCCTTTGGTCATATGGCGCTTGTGATTGGAGAAAACAAAAGTCATTAAATTCAATTCGCTCCTTGGATTGGCCCGCTCAAAAAAGATCCTGCTCAAAACTCAGTTCCTTTTCATCACGAGGGTTAAAGGATGAGCTGTCAAGTGGTTATATCGTCATTGGAGCAAATGTACCAGCACCCTAGAGCCCCGATATTTCAGATATTTAAAAGCGGGGTTGGCTCGGATAAATGCTGGTAGAATACGCCCAGTACACCCCAAGTAGAATGTCAGTGCAGGGGCCTTACGCCCAACTCTAACCGCTCTATCGAATACGCGCAGTTTGCAAAATCATGCGAACCTTAACGCGCCGAGATACGGTTTGCGGTCGCGCAAATTTTCGCTATCACCCAAACTGAATCGTTTATAACAGGTAGACGTAAGGCCCCAGGTCTCATCGCCCCACATCTCGAATAACAACAAGCAGTAATGTATTACTGTGTCCCAGATTTTCAGGCATATTTCATTACGACCTGCATACGTGTTTTTTTTTTTAATGATACTGAGTGACGAGACGAGCGAAGTCGCTCGCATGATGGCTCTTCACGCTTGCCCATAACAGCTCAACGCCACTCAGAATTTTGAAATTCAACAGTTCAAAACCCTGGATGGCAATGCACTGTGCTCGTCACCCCGAGATATAAGATGTCAAATCTCTGTGTGCCCTGTAATTTCGCTGGAAACATTGCCCTTCAATCCGGAACAAGTAGTGTTTGCACACCACTGCTTGGCGGTTGAATAACTGGCAAAGGTGTGGTACTGATTGTATTGTATGTTACAGCGCACGGCCATAACATGCATCCAGCAGGCTCAGTCGGCGGCCCACTATCTGCCCCTCTCCGTAATTCCATCTCGGCTCGACTCTGGCCCCACCACGCAGGTAATCATTTTTTTTTCATTTTTGGCTTACCCTCCTTACTATTCAGCAATTTCAAGTATAGCTAACTGAGCGAAGAGGTCTCATATGACTGTCCTGTCCTCATATAGATGTAGAGGATGGATGGAGGTCGAGGAGGAAGTCGTTTGGCCACGCATTTGCTGCTATTATACTTTCGTTTTTTTTCTTCGGATCGACACCGCTTTAGTATTGATATTACGAAAACCCGTATGAAGCGCTTTGATTCCACTTTTATTGTGCGCCCGTGGAATGCGCTGCCTGAATAGGTATTCCACGATAGTTACAATATGGGTGTCTTCAAATCACGAGTGAATCGGTTTCTTCTAGGTAAGCGTGCTCCATCGTATCATCGCTTAACATTAGGCGAGTTGGCGGCCAAGCGCACGCCCAATTAATCCTATTATTTAATAAATTATTTAATCCTATTATTTAATAATAAAATATATATATATATATATATATAATTACTGTAAGACCTTGCTTCTTGCCAAATTTCATGATTCTAGGTCAATGAAAAGTACCAGGTTTTGATTCCCTTCATCATCAGCCAGAAGACGTCCACTGATGAACATAGGCCTCCCCTTTTAACCTCCATACTGAACGACATCCTACCATCTGCATCCACTGGATGCCCGCGACTCACAATATTGTTGGTCCATCTAGTGGGAGGCCTACCTACGCTGCGTCTTTCGGTTCGTGATCTCCACTCAAGAACCTTTCTTCCCCATCGGTTAACGGTTCTTCGTGCGAAATGGCCTACCCATTGCCACTTCAACTTGCAAATTCTTGTTAATCCCTTTGCGAGTGTCAAAATATGCGACATAAACGGCCGTCTCCTTTAATTGCGTTTATCATACTTATAGTATGATATTTTCACAGCTCCAAAAGATTACAGACCTGAGTACTTATTATATTTTGATATCTCCACGCGTTCCTGAGAATAATTATCAATATAAAAAACCGTATTTTAAAAGTGACAGAAAATTGAAATGGGACCACACAGAAAGCACCAGCTTTCAAATAAAAAAAGAATCATCAAAATCGGTTCACCCAGTCGAAAGTTCTGAGGTAACAAACATAAAAAAACAGTCGTACTGAGAACCTCCTCTTTTGAAAGTCGGTTAAAAAGGGTCTTGACAGATAGACAGACGGACAACAAAGTGATCCTGTAAGGGTTCCTTGTTTTTCTTTTTGAGGTACGGAACCATAAAAAACTATTTTTTTTTTGTTCTAGGAAACAACGCTCAGCTACCCGCAGTACCTAAATACGGTCCGTCTTCAGATCTCGTACGCGAAAGACATCCACGACACGTTAGTAGCCGCCGCGCAGAACATCTCGCCTTCAGAATGAATCACCTACATTACGGTAGTAAACACATCTTGCAACTATAATTAATTAGTTAAGAATTACATATATTTAATTAATTTACTGATGTTTTTTTCCTTATTGCCTTACACCTGCAATTTGTGGAATGAGCTTCCCTCCTGCGGCATTTCCGAGTAGCTTTAATATGGGGTTCTTTAAAAGGGCTGTTAGAGTCATTTAGGGTCGGCAACGTATCTGTGATGCCCTTGGTGTTGCAGGTATCCATAGGCGACGGTCGACGATGATCGCTTACCATCAGGCGGCCCGTATGCTTGTTAGCCACCTATTGCAAAAAAAATGCATGAGCCCTATCTGGTATTTCAGAGTAACCAGCCGGTGTTACAGGTATCCATAGGCGACGGTGATCGCTTACCATCAGGCGGCCCGAAAGCTTCTTTGCCACTGTTACCACCTATGAAAAATAAAAGCAGCCAAGTGCGAGTCGAGCACGCGCACTGAGGGTTCCGTACCACCACATTAATTGTTAACTACTAAATTACAAAAAAGTAGCGCAAAAAGACATCATGCCTAGACGGTCACCCATCCAAGTACCGACCGCCCTCGACGTTGATTAACTTGGTAGTGAACATCAAATCACCTCAGGCCTTTTGAACTTATTTATTTTATACTATTATTAAGTTCATTAATGTTGCTACAAGTTGCTCAGTGTGCGTGAAAAATTAGTAAGTGAGCTGTAGTTGTAGTGTTTAGCGAAAATGAGTATGAAAAATGAAGAGACATTTGAATATGAACGATAATTGTACTCGGGCATATCTCCATATTCGCCAAAGAACCAGAGTCACCGACATAGCTATTAAAATCTGCAAGTTGAAGTGGCAATGGGCAGGCCACATCGCTCGAAGAACTGATAACCGATGGGAAAGAAAGGTTCTTGAATGGAGACCGCGAACCGGAAGACGCAGCGTAGGTAGGCCTCCCATTAGATGGACCGACGACATTGTGAGAGTCGCGGGCATCCAGTGGATGCAGATGGCAGGATGTCGTTCAGTGAGGCCTATGTTCAGCAGTAGACGTCTTCTGGCTGATGATGATATCTCCATTGTCTGATCTGAGCTAATTTCTGATTTACAAAAACAAGCGTGCTCCATCGTAGACCGCATGATCGCTTAACATCAGTCGAGTTGGCGGCCAAATTCCAAATAATTCTCAATATAAAAAACCTGAAATGGGACCAAATGGGAAGCACCAGCTTTCAAATAAAAAAGAATCATCAAAATCGGTTCACCCAGTCAAAAGTTCTGCGGTAACAATTCCACTGTTACCGCTATTTAGAAGTCGGTTAAAAAAGGGAAAAGGGCAAAGTGTGAAGCACAGAATTGTCCCTATTCAAAGACACAACTACCAACAGTTTCTATATCCAACAGTAGATCATTAAAGATTAATGATGAGGCTTAAAAGGTAAAGGAAATAATAATGATAAATTTACGAAATATATTAAAGAGCATTACATAGATTCAAAAACAGATTCAATACGTTTTTAAAGTTTCTTAAATATCTTCAACAGTTATTACAAAATAGCTAAGAATTTGTTCAGAAGTATAAAACCTTAAATCTATGTAGATAAACTAAGAAATATGACAACTAACTTAATATAATTATATTTGTTTTTTATTCCCGAGATCCATAATACTCCAAAATATTAAAATTTCATAACAGTACTCATCTATTACATTTTTTAAATGATATCAAATGGCACTTAATCACTAGTTTTAATAATTTTTCTTTAATACTAAAAACATGAAACTAAAAACGAAAGTAAAAATTTCTTAGGGCCAGCCTCATACAAATTTTATAAGGCCCATGTGTGTCTAAATAATAAAATCTTAACTAAAAGCTATCACAAATCTTATAACAATACTATCAGTCTCAACATCTGATGACAGCAGGAACATTTTAGTTAATCAGTTAAATTTAATTCCATTGCAATGTGTGCCTGAAACAAGACAAAAAGAAAAATTTGTAATCGTAGAAATCATCAACTTAGCTAAAAATAAGAAACCGTAGAAGTAATCATTTTAGCTAAAAATAGAAATTTGAAATCGTAAAAATCATCAACTTAGCTAAAAATAAAAATAAGAAATCGTAGAAATCATCAACTTAGCTAAAAATAAAAATAAGAAGTCGTAGATATCATCACTAAGCTCAAAAGAAAATTAGTTTTAACATTACATGACAGTTTTCAAATTTGTGACGTCTCTTTTCGTTTTCATTTGTGTGAAAGGGATGGCATTATTTTTTAATGTTTACTTCCGGATGATGCCGTGAACCAAAACGCGGGTGACGCAGGTACGTTTAATACCTAAGAATACATTTAAAAGGTATGATCCAAGATGAGTCCGCCTACAAGTATCGTAGATTGTTAAATAATGTTTTATTTGAATAACAAATTTTATAACAAAGAGATAGGCTATCTATCAATATATTCCCTAGTAACAAGCCCCGGGGGGTAAAAATGTAATAGAAACACATAAATCGGGACTCCCTATCTGTTATATACTCACGCACAGCCGTCCGTCTGTTTGCGCCTGGCTGACCCGCGATAAACTTATTATGTTGACATAAATCACTTATAAAGTATCTTGGAGCTGCATGGAATATTACAGGTTCTGGTAGCTGCATTGTAAATGGAACAAACACCAAACAACATGGATGATCAACATTTTGATTCGTAAGCAAATGGAACATTCTTGAATGAGATATTGTTATTGATTAATTTGAAATGTTTTTTCGTACTACCCACATTGATTTTTTCATACAGAGATAGAGGTACTTCAATTTGTACTCATGGGTTTTTTTTAGCTATTTGACATTCGATAAGAAAATTAGTATGGAACTTAATTGAAAATGACTTTTTTAACCGGAAAATATTAGGCAAGCGGTCCGCCTTATCTAAAAGGAAACCACCACTTATGCAATGCAGCTATGGACACCTGCAATTAGAGTTTTGTCCACACATGTCCGGACTTTTAGACCTTCGTCCGGCTTTTTTTAGCTTGGGCGATATAATACGAGTAAATATTGATTCACGTCTCCCTAAACACAAAACAAAAATCTTTTAAAATGTCCGGGCTTTTATTTAATTAAACGACTTTGGCTCCAAACTTTTCAAATTTTGATATGGTAATCCTACCTCCAATACTATGTAACGGTGCTGTCCACAGAAAAGAGAAGTAAATAGAACGGAAATGAGAAGGAAACTCTGTCGCCAGGTATTATGACAGAACCTTGATTGAACATTCTTATTTAGATCAACGAGTCGAACTCCGCGTCACAGTTCCTCACTGTTCGAATGACTGACGGTTCGTTTATATGGGTGCAACTGGGTACAACAAATTTCTTACAAAAATGCCTTGACTGCCGTCCTAATTTAAACAAAAACATTTTTTTTTCTTTCTGTTTTGCTGTCGATGATTTGCTAGACCGGAAACGTGGTTGTTGACACCCTTTTTGAAACGATATTTGGTTAATTTAAGAGATTATTGTGACTACAAGTTCTTGTTTATATACTTTTAAACTGTTCTAAAACAAATATATAAAAGATATTGTTCAAAAAATTTAAACGTTTTATAGACATGCAATTATTATAAGAAATATTATGTTATGCTTACAATCTGCTGTTAATTAATTTTATTGACTTTCACAATCACTTTACTGATATGGCATGTAATGTAAAATTAGTCATGTTAGAATAACTGTAGGTATTTACCCCCCTCCGACCGTGTTGCCAGTGAATGAAATTCAATGCTAATTGTCATAACGTTATCAGTTATCACTGTTGGCAACGAGTGATAAAGGTTGTTCACCCGCAGACATGTGGGCGCTTACATAATAAATTATTTTAGTTTAAAAATACGCTTCTGATAGCCTGACAGGACAGCGCAGCTTCGTTTCGCATTTTTTCCCGAATGATATAATTATCAATTTATAAAACCGACTACAAAATCAGTAAATACGCAATTTTGTTTACTTGGATGACATATTTTTTTCAGTTTTTTTAATACCATAGGTGACAAAAAAGCAGACGGCCGCCTGATGGTAAGCAGTCACCGTCGCCTATGGTTACTTGTAACACCAGAGGCATCACAAATACGTTGCCGACCCTTTAAGACTTTGCTACTCTATTTTGATTTAACAAACCAAACTTCTAAACCGATTTTGATAAAAATGTATATGTGTATCTGAAGTATGGCCTACCAAACAAAAAAGGATTCATCAAAATCAATTCATAATTGGTGGAGAAACCAGTGAACATACATTTAAAAAAAACAGTGGAACATAGCACCTCCACCTTTTTTTGAAGTCTGTTAAATAATTATTGAAAACTACGCCTGTTTCCATAGCAAAACAAAAACTAAATTCTTCCCGGCTCCATTAAGATAAAGACGAGTAAATAAAACAATTTTTAAAAATGCATGCACATTAGGTGTTTAAACAATTATAGTCACTTTTATATCATGATTTGCCTAGTTAGAATGTATACAAATATAGAGAGATAGCATAAAAATACAGTAAATATGAAATATATCTACACTAATATTATAAAGAGGAAAGATTTGTACCTATTTTTGTATGTTTGTATGTTTGTAATGAATAGGCTCCGAAACTACTGAACCGATTTGAAAAATTCTTTCACTGTTGGGAAGCTACACTATCCCCGGGTGACATAGGCTATATTATATTTTGTAGCGAGGCCGAAGGCCGAGCTTACACTCGTGCGAAGCCGGGGCGGACGGCTAGTAATATATATATTAAATAGCGAAACAATTTCAATAATTAATAAAGCATATTATAGTAATCTAAGTAGTTACATATTTGAGGCATTTGGGGTCGAGACATTGGGCCCTTGGGGACCGGGAGCTCACCTCATTTTCAAAAATCTTTCAGAGCGTCTGGTTAACGCGACGCGTGACCAAAATGCTGGCGTGTATCTGGCTCAACGTACGAGTATAAGCATTGCGTCAACGTGGTAATGCCGCCAGCATGCTGGGTACGCTACCAATTGATAGTGGGCTTGAGCATTTAGATTGTCTTTAGACCTTCAACGGTCTATGGACAGTCTAACTGTTTATTTAGTGTTAGTTTTAGCTAGTATTTTGTTTAGTTAATAAAGGCACTAAACCACAACACCACAACACTTGCTCAGTAAAAAAAACAACCCCTGAGGGGCCGTGTCCCCCAGCGCCCAGCCTCGGCAAGAAAAGAAATTTTTGTAAGCCGATTTTCTACCTCTACACACATTGGAAGAGGCAGAAGAACCCGATGATGATGAAAAAAAAAACTAATAACATGACTTGAGCATTTGAATTGTTTTTAGACCTTCAACGGTCTGTATGGGCTTATGGCTGCAGTCTTACTGTTTTTTTAGTGATATATAGCTTGTATTATGTTTAGTTAGTAAAGGAACTTGCACTTGACTAAAACTTTAAACTTGACATCATCAGTAGACGATCAACAGACTTTCGTCGCCAAGTGTTATGCATGGTGATCGTTAAAACAAAACGAATGACCCACACTCGAGCGATTTACTTGTAGATATTGAAGGGTTCCACTATCCACAAAAATATTGCATTGTCATCCAGATTACATGTACCTATCTACTTCTTAAATCTAAAAATCTTTAATCTATTAGACATGCTATTATTAGAAGTAGCCTTAAATCAACTGCCATGATTTGTTTGACATTATACATAGTTCGTCAGTGAACCAGTGCAATAATAAAAGCTGATAAAAGTAATTCAATATACCTACATAATAATCGAGTAATTTTTTGCAAGCAGATAGGTTTATCGCGTCTGTTGTGTAAAAATTTACAGTTGTTTTTACGGAAATAACCATGGTCGAGAGATAAAAGAAAGCAGACGTGTGTACGTTGTTTGGGTCAGTATTATCAGTCGACGGAAGTCTATAGGTACATTATTTAATATCTGTAGTACTTGGCAGGAACATCTGTCTTGCTAGTCTTCGGCAAATAGCTTATCTAATTGTGTTTTTAATTTGTTTTGTTAATGAAATAACAATCGAATTAGAACATCGTTTGAATAATGATGTACGTGATTATATTAGTTCTAGTCAATTTCCAATCCATAATGATCATGGTGATAATATTATATTAATGGTAATTTATTTTAGGTCAAAACCCATATACAGCGAGACAATTAGTAATCTAAGATTATAAAGAGGAAAGATTTGGATTTTTGTATGTTTGTAACGAATTAACTCAAAAACTACTGAACCGATTTTAAAAATTGTTTCACTATTAGAATGCTACATCATCCCTGAATAACATAGGCTATATATATTACATAGAATTAAGAAAAAAAAAAATTCTTCATTCTATGATATATTACTAGAATATTTTTATTGCTTTTAAATTTCATTTCAGTCTCTGGCAGCCATATTACAAGCTTTGCTTAGTTTGGGGTCAGATAACCGTGTGTGCAAAAATGTCCCGAATATTTATTATTTTTATTTTTATCGCAAAATAAATATTTCAGTATTTTTCAGTTTTTTCATACCATAGACCATCTCAACACCATCAAGAACTTGCCACAATATTTTTTCCCAGAATTTTTCAATCATATAAGTATCTACTGTACAATATTTTCAGGGCCTCTTGGTGGGCTTTGGCCCATATACCCACAGATATACACAACTAGATCTGTGAGGTATACCCACAGAAATGAGAAGGTTAGAAAAAAATTCTCACTTCAGTGGGTATACCTAATAGTGAAATGTCATAGTAAAAAATTGGGACGTTTCACAGAATAGCTCTGTGGGGCGCTTACATAATATATATTTACCATAGACCAATTTTTTTTTTCTACGCAATAAATCAATGATATTTGCTCAATTAGACACTCAGAGAGGAGAATACCTAGTTTCCTTTGATATCAGGCACGAATTATTTGGTTCTGGCGAGCGAAAGCTATTCGAAGCAAATTTCGAAAGTATCATTTTCCAGATTATGTTTGTTTTATTTTCATACATATACTTGTATCAAAGGTATCAATAATCAATTATAAACGTTTACGCGCTGTGCACTGTGAAATTTTAACATGCGAAGGCCATACGGTAGGTATATACGAAGGTTAAGGAATACAATAAAGAAAACTGTGAGCTATTGACCTCGTGCCAGAAACGTCATTATAATTTTTCATAACTAAGTATTCGATTATGAAATAAGGTATATAAGGGTGTACTAAGACGAATAAAGTCGCGGAATATTGGACAAATGGTTCATAGTACATTTATATCAATGGATGATGGCACGGATAATTTTTGCGACAATATATATACGAGTATGTGCACGCGCCGCTTGGTCGTCTTAGCGTTGGGCGTAAGGCCCCTGTGCAGATCTGAATTCTGTCGTTTAGGTTTGGCTAAGACGGGAGCGAAGCTCCCTCTTTAGACTTCGTGGTTATTTTTTTATAACAACGTAAAATCCTCCCGACCCTTCTATCAGGGTAGATCCGAATTCTGTCAGCTAGGTTACCTCGATTAGGATATAACGCAGTATTCTTGAAATAAAATATACTTATGTAAAATGTTGAATATAATGAGAGCCATTTTCAACATTTATTTTTGTATTCGCCCACGATCTTCCTCTCATTTAATATTTCAGAAAGTCATATTCAGTAGTTTTGACACCTTTAATTTGAATTTATATTCACTCGATTAAATCATCATCATCAGCCAGAAGACGTCCACTGCTGAACATAGGCCTACCCCTTTAACCTCCACACTGAACGAAATCTTACCATCTGCATCCACGGGATGCCCGCGACTCTCACAATGTCGTCGGTCCATCTAGTGGGGCCTACCTACGCTGCGTCTTCCGGTTCGCGGTCTCCACTCAAGAACCTTTCGGAACTCGATTAAATACTACCCCTATGATAAGGGTCTTTTAGTGTTGGTTCCAGCTCCACTAACGCCTTATCAGACAGAAAGACAGGGTCTACGACCTGTCAGTCAAAGACGGATCGTATTACTATTATTTATCTGCTCATTAGGCTTTATATAATATTTTTATAAGTAAAATAACAAATGAACAATCTACTAGATAATGCGTTGGGTTGAATTGCCCAATAAAGTTTTAATTAGCAAAGATCAATAGCTTTTTTATATTGCATTGAAACGCAGATTGTTATTCGTCTTTTATCAATGTTTTGTTTAAACATTCATTGACATGTAATAATTCAGTGCATGTTTTCTTGCGATATCGCACACAATACGAGTAGCTTCGAACTTTGTTATTGTACCTAAATATACTGTAATTAAGATAACGTAAAAGCTCTGGTGTTAAAATAAATCGTTGAGTCATATCTATGTAACTTCATGTAAGTCAATATTTATTTATTTTGATTTTTCATTTTTTTAGGGAAATTTACAGCCTAATAGTATAAACTTAAAAATATATTTGGTGACTGGGCCAGTTACAAGTTTCCGCCTATAGATATGAAAAGACTAGGCCGTTCAAAAGGTTCCACAAATAGATACATACATTTTGAGGATTCCAAACGTGTTCTAAACATCTATATACATATATAAAAATCAATTGCTGTTCGTTAGTCTCGCTAAAACTCGAGAACGGCTGGGCCGATTTAGCTGATTTTGATTTTGAAATGTTTGTCGTACCTAGTCCAGGGAAGGTTTAAACGGTGAGTAAACGGCTGGACAGATTTTGATGAAATTTTGTGTTCCTGGAACGGGTCATAGAAGCGAGGCCGAAGGTCGAGCTTACACCCGTGCGAAGCCGGGGCGCGTCACTAGTATATTTATAAAAAACACAAATGTAAAAGCTCTGGTGCTAAAATAAATTTATAACTTGTTGTAGTTAAATAAATATGAAAAGACTATATAAGGCTACGCGGAAAGGGTGTAGCTACTAACCCGAAAGGGTTCCGTAATAGGTACCCATAATTTTGAACAACTTTTACTATGAGACCAACTTTGAAATCGCGTAAAAATACCAGCTGTTTCATACATTTTGTCGAGTGTGAATGCCGTTTTCGATGATACAGCAGATATTTTTTCGCGATTTCTAATTTGCTTCAATAGTAAAAGTTGTTTATTATGATTTTTTTTACAAATAGATATATCGTTTTGAAGCTTCTAAATGTGTTCTAAACATAGATTTAACAAGAACATAGATATCGGGTCAACGTTAAAAAATTACCACACCAAAGGTAGACAGAAAATAATTATAAATTAAAAAATCGACTTCACAAAAATGACAGAACTGGACCAAATTGAGTCCCAACGGGAAGAACCAGCTTTCAAATAAAAAAGAATCATCAAAATCGGTGTACCCAGTCGAAAGTTATGAGGTAACAAACATTAAAAAAAAACAGTCGAATTGATATCCTCCTCTGTTTTAGAAGTCGGTTAAAAATATATATGCTTCTACTAAGAAATTCCGTTCTTTTCAAATTTCGGATAGGATCAATCCGTTTCTCATATTGTATGGGCAGGTGACTCCAACATTTAGGTACTTTTTTAACAATAGGTACAAAGTAACATGTTAATCAAAATTATCAACATGTATAGTTTGTATGCAGATGGCAGGATGTCGTTCAGTGTGGAGGTTAAAGGGGCAGGCCTATGTTCAGCAGTGGACGTCTTCTGGCTGATGATGATAGTTTGTATACCAACTCAAATTTCTTTTGAATGACCTCAATTAGTTATGAGATATTGTTCTAAACACGTCATCATTTTGATCATCGAAAATACCATTATCACTAAGATTTATTTACTCTGAAATGTCGGTAAGAGTTTCGACTAAACAAGGGGTGTTTTCTGAGAAAACGGTAAGTAACCAATTCTATAATTAGCTCTAAACGAGTCATTATATCAACCACTGTGCTGCGGCTGCGCATCTGTCTGCGGGTGTGAGAGTAACGAAAAAGTTGGGTTATCATTTTTTGTGGCGAGCCCCTCACTTGAGTGGATAAGACAAAAATAGATAAAAGTTGTAAGTAAAATACACATATACGAAAGTCGTGGTAGGTCTTGTTGATAAATAAAGATACAAGAGGAATATAAAGTTCTATTATACTGGGACGGACGAGCTAGACTACACTATGAAAATGAAGAAATCCATTTAAAAAAAACCGGGTGATGATTTATCTGTGATTACTTGCCAATTAAAGTTAGTTAGATTGTACCCTATTAGGGTAGATTTTTCAATCCGCAGTTGAAAGGTCAGATGGTTAACAAAATTTGCAAGTTGATGTGGCAATGGGCATACAACAGAGCTCGCAGAACTGATGGGAAAGAAAGGTTCTTGAGTGGAGACCACGAACCGGAAGACGCAGCGTAGGTAGGCCTTCCACTAGATAGACCAACGAGAGATTGTGAGAGTCGCAGGCAGTGGATGCAAATGGCAGGCTGTCGTTCAGTGTGGAGGTCTAAAGGGGAGGCTATTGAGCAGCGAGTGGACGTCTTCTGGCTGATGATGATCAGATTCTTTGTACGTGGTACTTACGAGTGGTTCATCCGAAGACTTGCTGCGCAGCGTACGTGATGTGCAAGTAGCCGTCTTCCGCGCGGTAGGCATGGTATGCCTGCGCCATCGTCATGCTGTGGCTCACCAGCACCTTGTCGTTCACCACCAGGTACAGTGCCTGTCGACAACAACACTGTGTGGAATTCTGCAGAAGGATCGCGCGATTATCGTTTTGCACGTAGTAGAAATGCCTGAATGCTTTATGGTCACCATCATCATCATTTCAGGCATAGGACGTCCACTGCTGGACATAGGCCTCCCCCATCAATTTACAAAAGGGCCGGTTGGAAGCGGCCTGCATGCAGTGTTTTCCTGCGGTCTCTTTTAGGTCGTCTGTCTCATCATTAGAGGTGGGCGTCCCACGCTGCGCTTACCGGTCCGTGGTATCCATTCGAGAACCTTTCTTTATGGTATAGCATTCTAATGTAAGCGCGACCCGGCGAATGTATATATCAGAATGCTACCTTATTGTCAAGTGATTATAGTTGATATTTACAGTCAGACTTTTCAGTCTGACGACTGATAGCGATGATGGCCGAGCGGTAGCATGTGCGCTTAATAGTCTGACGGCATAGCATTCTCGGTTCGAATCCTCGGCCCTGCCAATGACTAGTCATACATTAAATCTTCAAAAATATTAAAATGCGCGAGCGAGATAGATACGGAGCATAGACTTAATTTGGCCGTCCTATGAGGTCGTTGATCCCAGTTCACCAGGCCTCTGGTTATCAATCGGAAGCTTTATCTGTTGACAGCGTTGTCGTCTATGATGGCGTTAGCAACAATGTTGCGAAGTATTCAGTTTCTATCAGCGGTTGTTGTTGTTAAGGTAGAAGCCAGTTCACGTTAGATTGTGGAACTAACTAGCAGTGTCCCACGGTTTTGACCATAGGCATTTTTCCGGGATAAAAGATGTTCGCCCCCAACTGTCTATTACCTAATACAGATTGAGAGTTATCTCCGTCTTAAATTTTGTACACACACGTCCTCCTATTACTTCCTCCTTGCATAAAGTTTCGGATTTATAAAATTAATATTAACGCAGACCAGATATAAAAATAAAAAACACAACACATGAACCCACTAATATTATAAATTTGAAAGTATGGATGGATGGCTGCATGGATGTTTTTACTCAATCACGCCAGAACGGCTGAACGGATCTGGATGAAATTTGGCACAGAGATAAATTAGTCTGAAATAGCACATAGGCTACTTTAAAAACGGCTGGACCGATTTTGTTGAAATTTTGTGTTCCTGGCGCGAGTCACAGTAGCGAGGCCAAATGCCGAACTAACAACCGTGCGAAGCCGGGGCGGGTCGCTAGTATCTAATAATTCTTGTAAATAAATTAATTTCACGTATCCCCGAAATGCCTCTAACATCACATCTCATCATCAGCCAGTTGACATCCACTGCTAAACATAGGTCCTCTTAGGTCCTCCCTCGGCCGCCCAGGAGCTTGATGTTTTAAAAGTATTTATAAAATGAATATTAGGCCAGAACTGATTTAAATTAATCACTGTTTTAAACTATCACGGTTGTTCACTAAAGTTATATGATTATTTACGGGATATTTACCGTGGTAAGGTTGTGGAAGGAGCTCCCGATATTTCGGCGCAGTTACATGCACCATGTTCACGGGAAGACTGAAGAATGCGGGTGGTTGGTGAAAAAGTTCAAAGTTAGGTACAGACAAAACGATCTACCCTCTTTCTTAGTCTTTTGCTACGGTTATCACTGGAACTCGAACCTTAGTCTCGACAAAACCCACTGTATCACTGCGTATAGTATTTTGAACACATTTTGAACGCGGACTTTTATTTTTAAGGCAACCTAATACTGGATTCCACGCACTAGCGAGTTGAAAACCATCACCTCGATTGAAATTCTGGCATTTCGAGACTTCAATAGTTTCCTTTACCAGCCTTGGTATGTAGTGACGCTCGGTGGACAGGATTTCGGGATTATGAAATTCAATCCAGTGGTTAGGACCCGCGTCCAGCAGATGCTCAGATATAGATGCTATGGCAGATTTGTGTCTCTCATTATTTTTGACTGCCTTAATGTGTTCCTTGATGCGGCATGAGACAGTTCGCTTCGTTTGTCCTATGTACGAACTTCCGCAGCTGCAGTTGATTTTGTACACCCCGGGATGCTGAAATGGAATCTTGTCCTTGGGAGAACGCAGACATTGCGCAATTCTCTTATAAGGAGTAAATATGGTCTTGATAGCATATTTATCAAGAATACGACCTATTTTATCTGTGACTCCTTTTAAATATGGCAAAAAAGTCGGCTGTCGTTCCACCTTTGGTTTCATATGTTTCTTCTTCGGCTTGGTCTTACTGATCTGAGCCTTGTAACCATTCCTGTATAACACGAGTTGCACGTGGGATAGTTCCTCGTCAAGGTGTTCAGCATCGCACAGATCATAGGCCCGATTTGTTAGTGAACTGACCACACAATTAAGATGCTGGGGATAATGGTGAGAGGTAGCATGCAAGTAAAGGTCTGTGTGCGTCGGTTTTCTATATACTGTGTGGCTCAGAGACCCATCTTCTCTCGCTGTTATTCGAACATCCAGGAACGGCAACACTCGATCTTTCTCAACCTCTGCTGTAAACCGCATAGCATGATGAACACTGTTTAAATGTTCCAGGCATTTGCTTACTTCTGTTTCACCGCCCTTAAGTATGCAGAAGACATCATCTACGTATCTCTTCAGCACTTGATTTCTACGGGACAGGTGGAAATAGCCCGGTCTTCGGTCTTCTTTACCAACCACCCGCATTCTTCAGTCTTCCCGTCAACATGGTGCATGTAACTGCGCCGAAATATCGGGAGCTCCTTCCACAACCTTACCACGGTAAATATCCCGTAAATAATCATATAACTCTAAATTAATCATTCGGGAATCGAATCTTATTAGGCAGACGCGCTACTAATGGCGGCTGAAATAACTGTAATTTTTTTTAAACAGTAAAATAAAAGTGGCATTTTGATCAATGGAATTACCTGTGAGTCTCTGAGTTTCATTTTTGTTCGGATTATGTACAGAAACTGGGACATGGTTAGTTCTTGTGGGACCAAAAATTTGTTTCTTTCCAGGACTGGGACCTCGCGTTCTCTTGAATATCTTTCAACAAACAACTGCAAAAGAAGATAAAGATTAGAAGAAAAATCTAATTAAGAAAAAGTTTCGCGCAAGGTTTCAAACTTTGAAAGCTTACCGGCACTTTATTTGGGAACCTGTGTCTGATCGCTTGCACTTCTTGTAAACCTTTTCCAGTCATTTCTGAAAAAAAAAAAAAAAAACGCTATAATCACGCATTCCCAAAACAGTTCAAATGGGACCAACTTGCTGGTCCAAATAAAATTAGACACACCCTGATTGTCTATGAGCTGACAGCTAGCTATTGTTTTGCGCAAGAACGCTTTACTTGGATAATAAAGTGCACAAATTGCGATTAAACTACAACTAATTGAAGGGTCATGTTTCCAACGAAATTACAGGGCACACAGAGATTTGACATCTTATATCTCGGGGTGACGAGCGCAGTGCATTGCCATCCAGGGTTTTGAACTGTTGAAGTTCAAAATTCTGAGTGGCATTGTGCTGTTATGGGCAAGCGTGAAGAGCCATCAGGCGAGCGACTTCGCTTGTCTCGTCACCCAGTATCATAAAAAAAAGTAGGTATGACAAACGTTGAAGCAAATATGTTTAACAGATCATATCCTTGCAAATAATAATAAATTAATTAAGTTCATGAGAAAGCAGATAAGAACAAAATGATCTTGGGAAAGTCCGTTACCTACTCTGCAACATAATAATATTTTACTGCAATTCTTGCACAATATATCGTTTTTTCACATAGGACTAGGCTATCTTGACCGCAATCTCACCTGATGGAAACCGATGTCGCGGAAGAAGCGAAGACTTGAACCCTCCAAGATTGTAATGCTACGGAAACAGACGCAGGCAAGGCGTTCCATTGTTTTGCCGTTCTAATTAGGATTACATTATAAAAGATCATTGTACGACATTGCAGAAGTACGACATTGTCAGAGTAGTGGGCAGTGGATGCGGATGGCAGGATGTCGTTCTGGGGGAGGCTTATGTTCAGCAGTAGACGTCTTCTGGCTGATGATAATGACGATGATAAAAGATCTGATAATCTTTATACGGCTGTGCAGGTTTTCTTGAATCATAGCTAAGAACACTCTTAGCTGGGTATGATTCAAGAACAACCACCACCACCAACAAACAAAAACTAAATCATAATCAGTTCAGCCGTTTGGGAGCTACTCGTACAATACCACAGACAGCCACACAAGGCCCCGATTCTACTAAACCAATTGATTTTAAATTGTTAATGAATTGCCTCAAAAATTGCCCTATTGACACTTTTGGTATCGATAAAGTGTCAAAAGTAAAAAATTCGAGGCAATTCATTAACAATTGAAAAACAATTGGTTTAGTAGAATCGGTGCCCAGATACACGTGTTAAACTTATAACACTGCTTCCTTTTTACGTCGAGGGTTAAATACATATATAGGAGGCAAAACGTTTGGTGCGAATGAATACGATTTCGACCATGTAAGCTGCGCTCATCGGCCACAGCTCTTACGCACGTTTTCAACATTTTTGCAAATAAAGTTGGAATAAATAAAAACGATTGGGAAAATCTCTAGCAAAAGCAAATAGTATAGAAATCAATTCTCGTGATTATATTTTATAGGATGGTGGGGAGATAGCAATAAACATATCTCGCAAAAGTTTATAAAATATCACCAAAAACTCAAAATATCAGGAAAAAAGTCGAATAGTATTTTCTATCGAGGAGATAAACAACTTACAAAATATCACCAAAAATTCGGAATATCAGGAAAAAACTAGAATTCTTCTTTTAATAGTTTAATTTAGTTAGGTATTTATTTAAAATATTAGTAAATTTAGATTTTGTTGTATATATAATAAAGTATATTTTTTATTAAATGTGAAATCTTTTTCTATCTACATCTTATGTTATGGTTTAATTGTTTTAATTGTCTTGACAGTTACGGCTTTACTTTATTGTTTTTGCGCGAAAATCCAGATAGGTAGATACTTAAAATTTAATAATTGCATTTTGTAATACGGCTCGTCTTTCGTTTATCTGGGACCTTACGCCTAGCTGTTATAAGCGATTCAGTTTAGGTGTTTGTGAATAGTTGCGCGATCCCAAAGCGTGCAAACTGCGCAAATTCGAACCTGCCGTTAGAGTTAGGAGTAAGGCCCCAGAGAGTTCGAGTGGTTTCTCACCGTCTTTGTAGCCGAAGACTTCTTGCGAAGCGTATGTTATGTAGAGGAAGCCATCCTCGTCTCCGTAAGCCTCGTACGCCTGAGCCATGGTGAGGCTCATGCTCAACATCGATCGGTTGTTAATTATCAGGTACAACGCCTAAAAATACATTAGAATCCATTCAAGAGAACTGGGGTCTTCTGGGAGAACTCTAAACGCGGGCCCGAATAGGTGCAGTTTGAAAAATCACGCGAACCACGGTTTGCGGTCACGTGATTTTGCAAACTGCACCTATTCGGGCCGTTAGGCGTAAGGCCCCTTGAATGATTTACAAATGTATCAATTACGATCGTCGCTGACAAAATAAAGAACTTCAGCGGAGTCCTCAGAAAACTATCACCATCATAATCAGCCTATACTAGTCCACTGCTGGACATAGGCCTCTCCAAAGAACGCCACTGAGTCCGAAAAATCTATATGAATCCCAAATTATTTATTTTGGTTGAGAAATAAACATGTAAACTGGTGCCTCATTTAGATTTTTCATTACGACGCGACTTTTGAACAACGAATTTTGTCAATCATATTATATTGATAATACGAAAGCTTGTATGATTGTCCGCACTCAGCTCCGATGGCTGAACGGATTTGGTTCAAATTTGGTACATAGGTAGCTTATTAAAACTTAGACCGCACTTTATATCTCGGATAAAATCATGATTTCGGTAAAACCGTGGAGCGCTCTCCTACTAGTCCCTATTCTGTGACTGCTAAATTTGCTAATTAGGTACTAAAGTTGTCAAATTCGGTATTCGGTCACAATTTGGTGACAAAATTGTGAATGAGGCCATAAACACAAACTTCTTTCTAACTAAATTACAAGGATTTTGGTAAATACAGACATTATTTATTAGTTTATTTTATATATTTGCGTTCTACTTAAAATGTTACTACTTAGATATTTGATTATTCTGAATCTATGTAATGTAGGTAGATGAAGCCATCCACACACACAAACACACACACACAAAGTTTTATGTAGGCATTATACGTGATGATGCAAGAAAACCTAATAATTTTAGTCTGGTCTAGATTGAAGCAGTATGCAACTAAGTAAATGTTAAAGGAATCAATTTACGCATAAACCTACATAAATTTATGTCCAATTAAATAAGTAGTAACTACTATAGTTATGATTATAAATTTAATTTATTAATAAAAGACTTAACTAACACCTTACTTTCACACAACTTTGACTCAAAAATGTACCTTTATCAGTTTTATGCGAACCTACAAAATAAAATAAAAAATAAATAAATTAAAAACTTAAATAAAATTAAACTTGTGTGAACAAAATAAAACAAAAATACATACTCTTGAAGTTTTGCCAGATCAAAAATTAGTCGCTGAAACTTACTTGGTTGGGTTTAATTTTGATCCTATTTCTAATGATGACCAAAAACTGTGACATGGTGATATCTTCTGGGACCAAGAATTTCGATTTGTCCAAAACTGGTAGGTTTCTTTCTTTATGATATCTTTCTACAATCAACTGAAAGAAAAAAGGACCGAATTGTATAATATACTATCAAAACAAAAATAATGTATACTCGGGACAAGTTTTTAATAACTCTGACATGCAGCACCAACATGGGGTGAAAGGTTGAATAAAACGTAAATTCTGATCTGTTTGTACGAAGTCATCACAGCTGTCAGACCTAAATTACTAGGACCAAGTATAGTTACGGATTTACCAAAGCCACTTTGAATGACATATATAAGTATAATTAACTTGACATCCTTTATTAGAAATTATTTTAAATTAAATTGTATTATTATTGTAAATGTAATAATTGAATGCCCGATGAGGGTAAACTGATAAATACAATTGTTGCACCAACATCTAGCATAATAATAGTGTATGAGAGTTGTACAATAAATATTTTCTGATTTTGATTCTGAAGCAAAATCTGGCGCGGGTATAACTTTTTAACTTACCGGTATTTTAGTAGGAAATTTGCTTTTAATTGCCATCACTTCCTCTTTTCTGTTTACTGTAACAAAACACATCGTTCAATTGATAACTTTAAATATTAACACGAGTAGTCCGACCTCTGCCGAGGGCCAACTTTATATGAGTTGCGCGGACTAGTGTGAGGAGATAATATAATTAGGGTATAATAATTATAATGTTTGCATCGGTGCGTGCCCATTCGTCGACTGTATGACTCTAGTCACGTATTTCTAGTTTTAACAAATTAGAACAATTAATTTACGCAATTTTGATAACGCAGCGCAGTGTCATGTGTAAACAAATCGGGGGGTTCGATGAACTTCCTTATGCTTTTTTGTTTTCAACCCCCTTGACGCAAATCAAATCAAATTATTTATTTGTCAGAACATATAAAGTAGCATGCAGGGTCGTACAAATGGAAACGTACCTCATGTCCTTGCCAGGTACGGCTTACAAATGTTTTTATTTTAGTTTTTGTTTAGTTTTTGAAACAGAGGGATGTTATAAATTTAACGTGTTTATCTGTGGGTCTCTCTGTGGCGTCGTTGCTCCCAAACGGCTGAACCGATTTTGATAAAAAAAATGTTTGAAAGGTTCAAGAGTAGGGTGGTTAACGTGGTCCGGACATGTCCGAATAAATCCGAACGGATGGTAAACCTAATAGAAGGTGTTTTTAGCTATGAGTCAAGAAAACAAGTTCAGCAGTTTCAAGATTATCAGCTAATAAAAAATAAAAATAAGTACACAATTTATTATTTAGTATTACAATAGAAACTACCTTAGAAAATGTGTCAACAAGACGTTCCATTCTATAGCGTAGGTGTACTCGTAGCTTTGGATTTGCATAATTTGTTTACTTACTTGTCTACAGAAGTTCTGCCTACTTTACAAATAGAAAGTAGCCCCAGCAACTTTGTATGTTGGGTTGCATTATGACCTTTTATTAGTCCTGGAAACTCCTTTGGGGGCGTCCATAAATTACGTAAGGTGTTTTTCGTGATTTTTCGATCCCCTTTCCCCCTTGGTGAGATGTCGTGTGATTTGGCTCGAGCCCCTCCCCCACCCCCTAATCTCACGTGAGATTTTAAAAAATGTGTATTTTCTTGTATTTTGTATATAACGTATTAGTATGTATTAAGTTGTAAGTATAGGATTTAACAAAATTTTAGTGGAGAAAATATTTATAAACATGTTTTACCTAATTTAGCCCAGTTTTTTTGCAATTTTTCAGTATTTCTTGCGGGAAAATATTTTATTTATTTATTACGTGATATTTGCCCCCACGTGAGATTGAGTGAGATTCGGCTTGACCCCTTCCGCCCCTAAACGCCTCACGTAATTTATGGATGCCCCCTTTGGTATCTAACATGCAATTCATGTTGTAAGTTCTTTGGAAATTTGAACTTTGCAGCGGCGGATAAGATTATTATTATGATCACTTTATGTTAAGAAATTGGAGGGATCAGAAACGCATTTCAAAACAACCCTCGTGCATAAATCATGAACGTTAAACCAATTTTAAAGTTAGATTAAATCCAAAGGCCCTTTAAAAACATTTTAATCATTGCTGCTTTGATCAGAGAACTTTAGATCGTCACTTACTAAGCTTTCGCTCATTCACATGAATAGACTTCTTCCAGTTCCAAAACATAATAATCCTTGCACAGTCACGTTTTCATTCACAAAGAAAGATGCACAAAATACACTTTTTCTAATGATTGGTATGTAATTAAAGCTTTCACGCCGTGGGAAGGTTCTAGATCAATGGGAACGGATCGAACCCGGGCGATAAAGCTCACATTCCATTTCCGAAAACTTATTTAAAAAAAGTAGGTAGACAAGCTTTGTTTACTGCAGGTACCCGGTGCATCTTTGACTTCATAACGCATTAAAACTCACTAACTTACCGAATGGTTTTTTAGATTTGAAGCACTGTTTCACGTTGTGGTTTACATCGTGTTTTATAAGCGTTGTTATAAAGTTTAACTCCATATTGAATGTTCGGAGTTAGGACGCCACTCCGCTACAGACGGTCAGCTGAAGTTTAGACGTGCACTCGGCGCGGCGGATAGCCTTCTACTACGAGGGTCGGGTAAACAACATCCGATGGTTATCAGTTCCCTTTTTTCCAATGTCTACTCCGCGGCAACCGACACTTTCCCTAGCAAAGCCTGTTTACAATTTTACCGTGGTCACAGTGGATGGGTATGTAAATTGGCTTTGAAGCGAAAAGACTAGATTGATGGATGATATAGTCTAGTCTGGGTCTAAGACGTGGATGAAATCAACGCAAGACTAGAAATAATGATGTCCTAAAAAAGATTATATCCTGTCCGTAGTGGTTCGATTAAAGCTCAACTGACTGACTGAAGTGATGAAGATGACAACTGAGGGTAGTCATGTATGTGCATGAATCAGATCGTATATGATAAGTGATTTATGTGATATTTTAACCGACTCCCAAAAAGGAGGAGGTTCTCAATTTTACTGTATTTAAAAAAAGTTACCTCAGGACTTTCGTCTGGGTGAACAGATTTTAATGATTCTTATTTTAATTGAAAGCTGGTGCTTCCCGTGTGGTCCCATTTCAATTTGGTCGAGTTTTTACATTTTTATGAAGTCGGTTTTTAATTTGATAATTATATTTGGCCCTGTATATACCTACTACAAACATAATTGACCTACTACAAGCGTCTCCATCGAGTTCACGTTTCTGGAGATATCCCCAAAGAACTTCAGTATTTGCACCTGCACAATCTACGATAATCTACCTCGTAGTTCGTACACGTACATAAAGCTTTTTGAGGACTTTACGAAGCGGCTACTAATTGTTTTGATATTCGCAGACTGTTGGCGATGAACGAAGATTATTGTGAGTTCAAATCTCCATATAGCCATGAAGATTACGACCCTCTGTGGATAGCATACAAACGTTAGTTGAGCTAGCAATAACATTTAGTACACTCCCATGAACCATTCAGTAACAACTTATGTGGGTCATTTGAAACATTGTAACTCCTAATCCGGAAAAAGGCATCGTAATAAGATAAGAACGTAATATGAATAACTATTACAACAAACAAGTAGGAGTGCGTTTTGAATCGACGCCAACTATAGGTACACAAAAATTTGAAAAATTACAAATCAAACAATAGAATGTAATATACCTAATTAGTGGAAGAAGGAGATTGCTGGATTAAACCGTCAGGCGCTTGCCAGATTCTTCCCTGAAAATAGTAGGTACATCACAGATATAGGTACATACTTCAGAAATATAAGGAATTAATGTGTCTTTTCCTATTGTTATGTCAAAGTTATAATATGTTTGCGTGTGTGATTCGTTTTTTTTTAAGTATCTTTATTTTAAGCGCTTTTTAGCAAAGCGAAAATGTCGCACGATTCGGATTTGTATGAGATTTTGTTTGGAGGTCACTACTTTTTATCCGATAAACGCCTGTGTCTCCATTATTATCTAAAATTTTCTGCCACGCTGTAATAACTGTATGCACGCTCATTGTAATATTCGAACGAGTACCTAATTATGTATCACAGAATATATAACAGAAAAACTTTTTTTTCTCCTCTGTGCTTTAAACACCGCTTTAAAGTAGTACGATAAAAAGTCAATAAAAAGTTACTAATTTTTATGTCTTTCTTCAACATAATTTTAATTTAAAAAATCGTGACCTTTGTAGAGAGTCCTTCAGTCGGAATAATATAGGTATTCTGTGGTATTCGGGTTTCAAAGGTGTTAAATAACGTCATTCATAGTCATTCATTCAAAGTCACAGGCAGAGTCTAGTAAAGTAAGTGGAGACTTTTACTGGAGGCTTCTGGGGAGATTATTATGGAAACATCACAAAAATACATGTTTCACCATGTTATAATTACTTCCATTACTCCATTCAGCTCCACTATTCAGCGTTGATCCATGGATCAGGGTAGAGCGAGAATTTGGGTAACGCCCCAAATTCTCCCAATTTCCCAAATAGGTACCTGAAAACTGTCGTACAGGAATCGATCATTTATCCGGAATAAAAAGTAGCGCATGTGTTAGTCCAGGATATAAATTAATTCCACATCAAAGCTATTTGGCCTCTAGACCGACCACTCCTCTTGCTCTACCCCAGGGTCGCCTCTGCTACCATTTACTAGCATGACTTTAACCGTGACTAACTTTGCTTTAGATTAGAATTAGAATATCTCAATATGGCAAATGCACAAAACGTACGACGCCAATATCCTCATAGGAAGATTTAATAAAGTATATAAAATTTTCTTAAATAACCTTGAACTTGACATAATTGACATTACTTATTACGTTTATAATTACGCAGCAAGGCAAAATAAAAGCATGCCCGACTCTCGCTTTCCACGAAATAGCGTTTTACAAATTCATGGGGGATTTTTCGCAAGGATATATTTTTACTTATTCCCAAATTAGTTTTTATTTTATAACAAACCATATCTTAATAATAAAGTTATATTTTTGATTGTTTAAAATGCATGTACACACCACAACCAATACAAGCAGTAATAACTAAAAAAAAACTTTTGAGATTAGGTTATAAAACGGAAGATAATAAAAGCGTGAAAGACGAAGTGATTACTTGGCGGAGTATATTACTAAAATCTAAAATGTAGGCGGACTTTCGAGAGTAGTATAGTATATTCCTTGGCGAAGTTGGTGATTCGTATCATTCGTAAAACGGAACGTACCGCACTGACTGAAGGGAAGGAAGGCTGAGTGAAGATTTGCGTGAAATTAAAATTCTCAAATATTTTTCGTTTTCTAAATAAGATCAATTAAATTAGATATGTAATGTGATTTAGGGGACTGAAAATATTATTAATTATCTAGACACTATTCGATGCGCTTTATTGTGTACATTTGATATAATTTTACCTTCTGCAAGTGGACTTTAGAATCGATAACCATAACCCAATTTCGCTGCGATTTTTTGTCAAGACAAATAATGGTAAATAGGAATGACAAAAGAAATGTAATTGGTAATTTAAACAATTTTAGGTAGATAGTGCTCGTGAGTGTGTAACCATGCTCTTTACGCCAATATACATCGCTATGACTTTTATAAAAACTTGGCGCATTCGATCGTTCCGCGCCCGTTTGCTCGAATTATTGAGCGGTAACACGAGTGTTGCATTCTGTAAAGTTCCTGAAAATGCTGCAGGTGAGATTCTTAATTGTAATTCAATACCTACTCGATCAGAACTTAGCCAAAAGTTTATGTAACATTACGATTTTTTACAGAAACCCCAACACTAAGTTCGAAACTATGTACTAATCCAAAAAACGCGTATTTATGTGACTTGCTGGACTATACAAATGCGACAAGGATATGCAGTATGAAGCCAATGCAATGTATTGAGATCAGCGACTGGGTATCTTGCGCCGGGGGCCTACCTCTGGGCTCCAGTGAACTATCTCCTATAACAGACTTAGATGTGAATGTTTTATTTGAGTGTGAACTGGAACCTCACGAAAAAAATCAAGATGTAATCAGTGTAAGTTTTACAGTAATTAAAAACTTTAGAATGGGTATTTTTGTGATACAATGCAAATGATGCTATGTTGGTTCTAGTTGGAGTCAATGGGTCAGCCAGTAGCGTGGAAGGCAGGAACTCATCTAGCAGTTGTGTTTAAAACCAATATTGAGCGCCTCAGTGTCATTGGTTTCAATTTTGTGGGAGGAGAATTTGTTATAGATCACAATTTACCAGTTGTAAGAGTACAAAGTATGTTTTTCTTTATGAAAAGGTATCTTTTTATGTGTGTGTGTAAATACCTCAATAAATGTATTTTTTCAGCTGTCCAAATTACAGGAGAACCTAATAAAGCAACAGATGCTTCCATGAGAAGTTTAAAAAGTGACATTCAACACAGTCTTCAAAATCCTGTGGGTCAGTTCCAGTGGCCCATTCATGCTGCACTGCTAAGAAAGCTATCTAAAGTTGTGGACATTAAATCTGATGTGAGGAGCACAACAGCCCACCTGAATGGAAGCACTGAACTTCTCCCAGAACCTACACCATTTAGAAGACCTGTGTCATTAGCTGATGTCAGTGTTAATACGACCAAGTCTCTAACAGAAGATGAGCCTGATAAAACTCAAGAAAACAATCAATGTGAAACTATACAAACAGAAGTACTGCAAATAGCACTACCAAAATCAACAGAAAATTCAGAATCACAAAATGTACAACAAAAACATGGGGATAAAGAAGTTATTCTAGAGAATGTGACAGTTGAAATTCAGCACAATATAACACCAAAGAAATCTAGTCTGAAATTAGATCTGAAGAAAGGTACAAGCTCATTGTCTTCTTCTCTTCTTAACATATCTAGTCAGATCAAATCGGTCACCACTCATAAGAGGGTAGTGAGCACGTCTGGGCCTAAAAGGCCGCACTCCCAGATAGACTCATACCCGACAGTGAAGGAGGAGCCGCAGAAGGCGTCCACCTCTCACCAAAATATACCAAAGTCTGTGAAAAGTTCCCGTCCATTAGTAAATACAAAATCACCAAATGTGTTGATATATTCTGACAGTATAGCCGCTAGAGACAACCTAGAAGCTTCCCTTAGGAAAGTATTGGATTGTGATAGGTGAGTGTTACTTTAATTCACATGTTACATAAATAAAACAGCTTTAACCATACACTTTCACTATCACAACAATATAATCTACTCGCGCCTCGTAGCTCTTTAAAATTATTTTCTTAATTGGCCAGTTAGTTAAAGTATTTTTTATTTTAAAGTCGGCAGACAGGCAGTCGGCCCGTCTGATGGTAAGTCGCTGTAGACTGCACCAAATAAGCACATATGCTATCTTATAAGTTCATACTATACAATACTGAGTATAGAAAATGGAAGACGCCACGGTTGCCTGGAAGAGATCGCTTTAAGCGATAAGGCCGCCTGTTAAAAGCCTAGATAATTAACTTTAGTTTATAATGTTATCCTTGTTTTTGTGGTTTTTAATAAAGAGTTATTGTATTGTATTGTAGAGGCTGATGCAAAATTTTGTAATTCGTTGCAAGCTTTGCTGTCTGTGATTTATATAAAAATTTAACAGCATTATATTAAAAATAATTTGTAGATTTGGCTTTTCTTCTAACTAAACCAAATGGTGGTGTGATGTTTCCGATTGTTTTTCTTCAAACTTCAAACAAAACAAAAAAAAACTTCAAACAAAAAAAAACCACTGGTTCTAATTGCAAACTGCATAGTTTAAAAAAAAAACACTTTTGTCTCTACATATTTGAAACACCTATCAATAAGTATTCAACCTCATAATGTAATTAAGATTTAAATAATGTTATTTATTTAAATATGTATTTACATCTAAAACAAGACTTCCAATAATCTGATCGCAAATCAAACAATTTTTCTTGCTAAATTCTTCTATGAAGGTTTACAATTTGACTGCCCCGGTGGCTCAGTTGGTAGTGAACCTACTTTCTGCGCTTGGGGGCGTGGGTTCGATTCCCATCTAGGACAAACATTTGTGTGATGAACATTTGTGTTTGTTCTATGTCTGGGTGTTAATATCTATTTAAGTATGTATTTAAAAATATATATGTATGTATATCAGTCTCTGGCTGCCATATTACAAGCTTTGCTTAGTTTGGGGTCAGATGACCATGTATGCAATAATGTCCCAGATATTTATTATTTTTATTTTATTACAATTTGCTCATCGCAGAAATGTACAAAAATTGATAAAGTGAATATAAGCGTAGAGTAAAATGCTTGTTAGAAATAATACTTCCAGCAAAAAAGCAAAAATACAGCTATTTAGATGGTTTTATACTTGGCAATTACCAACTTCATAAAAGCCATTTGCATAAAACCGCCAAACTTTTGATAGTCTGATATGCGCAATTTGTGGTAAACTCTGTCTTTATACATATTCTGCTTGCATTATAAATGTTGACGCATCTATGCTTCCCAATGTTTGGCGCTGCCTGAAACCCATCTCTATCAAACTAATGAGTTAATTGAACCTTTCAAAACCACCTACTCTTGGCTGGATTTATAGTCAAGCTTATTGCTGCTTACTTTCTGTGCTGGCTGTAAGCATCACTATAATATCAGTCTTAGGCCTAACGCACATAGTGGAAGCGATATCGCAGCCTACAAGAAAAAATAAACCGTGGCGGAATATTCAACTCTTGATTTACCGTTAATTCAAAATTTACCCACGGTGCTTCCGTACCGCGTCTTCAAGACTTTAAACTAGTTCCACGGCCGCTTGTATGCTGCGAACCCGCCTTAACTTTTCAGATAGTGAGTTGGTTTTAACACGACCATCAGTTAGAGGTGAATGAGATACAGGCCCATGAAATGTTTAATCATTGTAATAATTTTTAGTCATTATAGAAAAGCTTGTGTTCAGGTACACACTGTACAGCATCAGCCGCGAGTCGCTGGAGGCAGGCGCGTGGCGCGGGCGCGCGGCGCTCGTGGCGGTTGCGGGCTGCGTAGGCCGCGGCGCGCCGCTTTTACTGGCGCACCTATTAGACGGCGGCCGGCTGTTCGCGCTCTGTTCAGACCTGCTGCACGCTGTGCTGCCCTACTATAAGACTGCTGAGGTAATGGACGCCATCACCAAACCGCTGATGGCAGTATAAACAAAAGGCGCCGGAATTTCCATAGGAATACACTAATGCTTTTCTAGCTGAAGTCTTAACATCTAAAGAACTTTGTCTGAAGCACCTTTCTGGGCTAATGTTCCACTTCCTATACCCAAAGCATTAAGCGAGTATGAGCTTGCTTATGAAGGGGTAATAAATTAATTCTGACCTCTCACAAGCTCAGACGCCCTTTTAAAACAGGCAGAGAATACCGAAGCCGTTTTCTAAGACCCTGGAAAGTCAAGGCGCTTTTACCCCTTACAAATTAGCTAAAGAAAAAAAGTGTTACAATAATAAAACTTTAATAAAGATGGGCGCGATGTTAAGAACCCTCTTAACTTAGTATTTTCACCCTTCCTAACCATATCAGGTGTAAAGGTGGTATAAAATGAATACATTTTTCTGCAAGTAGTTTAATACTTATGAGAAGCTTTTCCAAATCTGCTTGTCATGCGGTTACGTACAAGGCTTCACTCAAACTGATTGGCTCATAGCCAAAAAGTATGGATTTTTAGGGTATTCCATTTATATCATGGCAGTGGAGCCAATGCTCATATCGTCTAATATGACATTTCACTTAGTAAAGGAACTTAGACTATCCATAATCTAAACATGGAATTGCTTGGAAGATGCCACCGCAAAATAAATTATCCTTAAATACTGACAATCATTTACATATATATACAATAAAAGGCGATGTGTGTTCCCTATGGACTCCGAAATCGCTGGACTGATTTTGATTTGATTTTGGACATTTATAAGAAGTAATCACCCTCAAGACGCAGCTAGTTTTTTGCAAGCAACTTTCTTGTTAATTGATTATTTTGTATGCAGGTTCGCGAGAATGAAGTTGTACAGTTCACATTCGACAAATGGAAGTCGGTAAAGATGAAGCACCATATCTTCTGCTACCAAGCATCTCCTGCCAAGAAACAATTCTCAACTGAGAGTGATAGACAGTAAGAACTTTTTATATTGAACGCTTGGCTTCTCGCTTTCTTCTTAAAAATGTGGAAAAGTTCTAAAAGTTCCATAGTTGTAGGGTTGCCATCTCTTAAATTTGGCATCCAGGACAAGACGCGTGAAAACCCCGGATTTTAGAGCCCAGAACCCGGACATGTCAACAGGTTTTTTAAACATTGTGTTAAAATCGCGACGTGCGGGCACGGTGCACGTGTCGCGGGCGGCCCAAGACTTTGAATTTTTAAACCCGGACTACAAATAAAACCCCGCCCGGACGCTCCCCGGACGCCCTCTAAACTAGGACAAATTCTGGGAAACCCAGACGGATGGCAACCCTACATAGTTGTAACAAAATTAAAGTAAACCCTTTTTATGATAGCCTTTGGTACCATTAGGTGCGGATTGGTATTGGATGTCTATCCATCTGATATCGCAGGATTCGCGTGTGATCTTTGCATTGACCTTAGGATAAGCTTGAATTCTAGTTTTGAATCTGCTAATATTTCAAAGACTAACCGGCAATGTCGCCAAGCTTCTTGTTCTTGAGAACAGTGCAGTTTTGCTTGCAATATTTTGTCTGTGTGAAACAAATTGTGCTTACAAATCTTTACGAATTTTGCAGAGCAAGTCAGGATGCTAATATTTGTTGGTACGCGAAGTATACCTAACTTTTTGTATGATAATTTATTATTTTATTTGGATAATGATGCAATCATTTCAATTATCAAATTTGGAAAGCTGAACGATGCCTGACCATTTATTGATTATCCTAGATTCAGTCCTTTACCACTTTAATATACTCGCTTAACTTTTGCTACTTATAAATAAGCTTTGCATGGTTTAATATATTTAATAAAACGAAGAAGTTGATAGCCAATTACATATATATAAGAAACAATGCATTTGTGCTTCAATTTCGTAATCGTAGTGTTCAGTCAATTAATTTATTTATTAGACATTCCCTACACCTGCGTGGCCTGCGTGCACACAGGTAACCAAAATTACGGAAGCCAAATTATAAAAAAAAAAGCAATAGATTTCTGATCGCTCCAACATAGTAGTTAGAATTATCATCAATACCCACTGTAACATACTCGTATTCAAGTAGATGTGACCTGTTGATGCGATTGAACGCTTCCTAGTTACAGGCATGACATAGATACCTGGTGGGTTACCATAAACTCAAAAACATTCTTATATAATTATCAATATAAAAAAAACGACTGCATAAAAATATCACGACTGGACCAAATTGAAATACCACCAGCTTTCAATTTAATTTAAAATTTGGCTTTCTGAAAGTATTATTCTATAAACAGCAAATTTTTTGTCCATTGCCACGGGCAGAGGGCGCTGTTACCGTTGGTTAAAACCTTATCACTTAAATGGAGTTTAATAGTCATGGTAAATGAATTTTCAGTTCCACCGCCAGATGGCGTTGTTATTACAAGGTGCAAATTTTTTGTCGTTGTTAAAACTGGTTCAATAATCTTTGGTAATAATTTTCACCACCTCCACTGGAGGGCGTTAGCGATTTCGATAAATACTAAACTTATTTTAAAAAATTAAGGGACCACACGGGAAGCACCAGCTTTCAAATAAAAAAGAATCATCAATATCGGTTCACCCAGTCGAAAGTTCTTAGATAACAAACATAAAAAAAACAGTCGAATTGAGAACCTCTTCCTTTTTTTCCAAAAAAGGAAGAGGTTCTAAAAAAAATTTTTTGTCGGTTAAAAATAACCTTACATTGACTTTTGTCTCGCTCTCTCATTAGACGAGAGACCGAGACAAAATTCAATGTAAGGTTATTATAAGAATGTTTTCGAGATTATGGTAACCAACCTGTTAATTAGAAACAGTTTTCCTAACTGAATGTTTATTGTTAGGCCGTCCAAGTACACGGGCCACCCTGGCCATGAGTTAGACATTCAAGTGCTGGCGTCAGAGGAAACGTGGCGAACGCCCTCCCTGCTTCAAGCTACGGATTTAACCAATAATGGCATTGCAATTTTTTCACAGGTGAGTTTAAGGAGTACCAAGTAGGTTACCGGACTGTATTTCTTATTATTTTATAAAAAGATGACCATAAATAGCCTTTCCAGTCCATCATCGAAAACAAAATTACAATGTGTTCAAAATTAAGAAAGATATAAGCATTTTAATGTTTTTTTAGATAGATAGCGCTTAGACGATACAAACGAATGACGTCACTTATAAGTACGCCATACAAACTCCATGCTGACACTCACTTTTCGGGAAAGGGACAGAGCATCCCTTCCTAATCAGACCAAAAACTTCGAATGCTTGTAGCTCAGAAATTTATTAGCCAATTAAAATAATTTCAGTACTACATATTTACATTAATTTATTTTTTTACTGAAGCGTTTTATTTTGGAACAAATTAAATAGGCACCTGTCCGGTAGCCTATTTGGGGAATATGAAATTTAACAATGCTACTCCTCTTCGACATAGCTATTAAAATTTGCATTTGGGCGAGCCACATCGCTCGAAGAACCGATAACCGATGGGTTAAGAAAGGTTCTTGAGTGCAGACCACGACCCGAAAGACGCAGCGTAGGTAGGCTTCCTACTAGGTAGACAGACGACATCGTGATAGTCGCGGGCATTTAGTGGATGCAGATGGCAGGTTGTCGTTCAGTGTAAAAGTTAAGTGTGGAGGTAGGAGGGAGGCCTATGTTCAGCAGTGGACGTCTTCTGGCTGATGTGAAGTCTTCTTCTGGCTCTTGCGTAATGAAAGATGGCATGGCTAGTTTATCTATATGACCGAGCAGTCTCAAAGTTTACGATTAGCGTTTGTATGTATGTTTATTGCAAAAAGTAAATCAGATGTTCATGAAACTGTAGGCGAGTAGTTCATTCCCATACAATTTTTAAGTACGAATATGAGCAAAATCGGTCTAGGCCCTACTCTATGGGTTGCAAGATCACGTTTCGGGGCAAACAACTAGTCATAAGTAATCACAATTTATAGAGATAGCTCCTTAAAGAACTCATTTGTCTTTGACGCCTGCTTCGTATTTCTAATCTATTCATTTTTCGTTTTTTTTTTGTCCAAGTGAAGCAAAAGACTCACAGTTAACTTGAACAAATCGGCGTTTGTATGTATATTTGTTCTACGACAACTTGCGTACCTTTGACCCGATCTGTAAGAAATTTTGTAGGTAAGTTAGTAATTCACGCAAATTTTAAGTTCGAATATGCGCAAACCCGATCAAGAGGTTGTGAAGATATCGGAGTCACAAGACCATGGTTCAGGGTTACGACTAGTTATACCACAGAATACGTAATAGTATAGTCCCAGATGATTCACTCCGCAAAATCATTTAAATAAATAGTGACTCTTACTACGACACAATAAAGTGCAATTCAGGTCGTACAGCACTAATTACCTACAGTTGTATTCACCTAGAAGTTGCCTCTCTATCATTTAGAAATTTAATCTATGTATATCTATGTATCTACTTTCAGATCCATTTAGAAGCAGATCCTAGTGACTATCTCGGAGAAGAAGGAGCTAAATCAAACGAAGCACGCTTAGAAATAATTCACAAAATACTCGGAGACATTCTTGGCCTCCACGTGAAAGCTCCCACAGAGTTGACGAAGATCGACTACACTAGGGGATTCTTCCTGGGCAACCATGTGGTAAGGCATCTTGTATCTAGAAAGTCATGTGATGCATCACCATTATTTATAGTAGAAAATTGCTGTCTTGTTTCGTTACTTGAAACTTGGGTTATTTTATACTTGAATTTTGTACATGTTTGAAAATGTTTATTTACAGTTGGTCATAATGTGGGATAAAGTATGAGTAGGTAGGATTATACACGGTTCAAGTTTTAAGCTCAGTAATAATCATAAAAAAAAGAATCAAACTAAATTCTGATTGATTACTTTTGCTAGGTTTTTGAACGAAACATTAGCGCTATTAGCCAATATACTACAAAGAAAATGTTTTCTCAGCATTGTACGGGCTATTGCAGCTTTAAAAAACTTGGATTGAGTATACGATTGTGCTTTATAGGAAACACCGTCATTTGGTTTCACAATAAACATATATAACTGTACATTTCGGCACTTTGTCTTTTAGTAACCAGATTAAGTATTTAGAATCCAACATTAAGTATTACCTTCACTAAAACATCTTAAGGGCTTCAACACAACTAACGCATAATTTTAACACAACTTTGACCTGGCTATACTCTTTGTTTTGATAGCCTACTAGTTTCCCATAAATAAGAACATGCCATTAAAGTTATATGATTATTTACGGGATATTTACCGTGGTAAGGTTGTGGAAGGAGCTCCCGATATTTCGTCGCAGTTACATGCACCATGTTCACGGGAAGACACCGAATCCGTGTCTTCTCGTGAACATGGTGCATGTAACTGCGCCGAAATATCGGGAGCTCCTTCCACAACCTTACCACGGTAAATATCCCGTAAATAATCATATAACTTTAGTGAACAACCGTGATAGTTTAAAACAGTGTTTAACATGCCATTATTTGAATATTTAAAAAAAAAGAGTACTTTTTTTTCAGTTTTCTTGTTTTATTTAATTCAATATCAAAATTGTCAGGATCAAAAATGTGTAAAAATTAGTTACTGAGTTACCACCTTAATAAACAAGTGTGTTTGCAATCCTTTCCTTTCGTCAATGAATATGTCCTCTACACTCTTGTAGGAGTTAAAATCCCATGTAATTTCATCTAATATGTGATAAATTTTGAATAACAGTAATTTCAGTTCTTAATTTCCTATATAGTATGTTTCATACATCAGAATTCTTATCATCATGGTCTAGAATACAAAGTGCAGTGTCTACTGTTGTCCAATGTTGGAGTATAGTGACGTAGGGTGTTGTCCACTAGGGGGCGTGGCCGCCGTGCACCGCGGGCCCCGGCCACGTGACGGTGTGATGGCCGGTGAGACGCATTGCGCTTACTCATGCGCTGTATTATCATTTGTATGGCTTTCGAGGAAGATTCCAATAGTGACTTAGATTATCCCTTTATTAATGAATGTGGAATAGTTAGAGCGGGTGCTTTATGGGTGATATTTGTGTTGGTAAAGTTTGCGGTGCTGTATTGCACCATGTGAACGACTCATGGCACTCATGACTATGGTCTTGCAAAAGTGTACGAACCATAAGAAGACTAAAACCGTAGTAACCATTTACTAATATCTGCATTTAGACTGCAATTGTTGCAAGCTAAATTGAATAATATTATGAGGATTTAGTATCTAAATTTATAAGTTAACTTTCGGACGTTTGATTTTAATATGTTTTAAGTCACAATTGAAATCTTCGTAGAACAGCTTATTTATTGCAACTTTTTTAAAAATTATATGTTAGAAACTAACGTATGCATACGAATTTTTCTGCACACAACTGTATTGCGTGAAGCTTCGTTTTCTATGTTTAACCTTTCTACTCTTACGCTTTGTAAAATACGCTACGCATTCGTTTAAATAGTCTTTTAAAAAAGCTTCTTCGGCTGTATTCTAAAAGGTAGCTTTGGTGAGTAATGCTCTTTTGGTCTTAATGTGTTTATTATATTTTAAAGAATAAATGTAAAAATGACACTTACACGTTTTCATACTTCTCAATGTGGCATACAAATTTTTGTGTCAATAAAAAACTTGTGCACAATTCGAAATGCGCATGCCGCGTGTAAAGCATTCAATACTTCATGCCAATATTGGCAATGGCATCGTTTCTGTTTTACTATTACTATTTATATTATCTATTATTTTACTATTTGCAAAAATATTTTCGATTGTTCTGCAGTTATTTCCACCCTGTTCTGAATTTTGGTGCTGCTGTTCAGATTCATACTGTGGTACGCATTACTAAATGGACGCCAATGTCATAATATATTAATTTCTTCAACAATGTTCGTCTTTTTATACGTCATTCTCGCCGAAACGCTAAATGCCCCGTTACTTTGCTTTTGTTACGGTTTCGTTTATTTTGTACTAAGTTAGGGAGCGTTCAAGTATTACGTAACGCAATTTTTGGAGATTTTGGACTCCCCCTCCCCCCCCCCCCCCATTTAAGGCGCCGTAACGTTTTTCTGTATCCCCCCTCCCCCCTAGTAAAACGTCACGTAACCACCAAGTGACAAATTTTACCTAAAAGTCACAATTATGCGGAGTCAAGTACCGAAAAGTCGCTAAAATACCTTTGTTATATAAAAATGCGCGAGAGTATCTCTTTCTGACCGTTCTGAAGAGTAAAAAAGAAACAATGTTACGTAACGCCAAGGATGGATGGTACTTGTCGATGGTAACGCGTAGTTCAAACCCCCCTTACCGCCCCTGTAACGCATCGTAACGTTTTACAAGACAGAAATTCGTTACGTAATACTTGATCGCTCCCTTACTGGCGCTTTCATTTCCAACTATACCCGATACATTATCAAAATCTATATTTTAAATGAAATGTTTGTCAGCACAAACTCCAGCTGCTAGAGCGGTGGTGCGCGGGCGCGGGCGCAGGCGCGCGCGTGCAGTCGTTCGAGAACGTCACCGTTCAGTGGTGCCTGCAGGGCGAAGTCCCGCGTGAGCCGCCTTCAGAGACCTTCCTCCCTGTTCACGTCTACGAGTGCCCTGACCACTTCTCTACTGTCGAGTACTTCGATGTGAGTTCTGTTAGGAAGAAAGTTGCACTTCCTTGACCTTGTTCTTGTCTATCACCAAATTCAGGTAGATAATAATCATATGAACATTTTGATTTTATAGATTCCATTAACGGTTGCAGTACACATTATTATACTATAAAGCTTTTAGTAGGTAGGATATTAACCGTTAGATGTTCACACTACAATATTATAATTATTATGTAGGTATTAATTAAATCGGGCATTTACTTGTATGTTGATATTGATATTAATTCCTTAAATTTATAGTAACACTGTTACTGAAAATGGACACCTTATTAATTTGGTATGCTAAGAAATATATAACCCTACAACAATTTCGAAACCATTTAGAGATTTTCTGTTTTTAAACCTAATTTTTCTACTCTTATTATTTATAATATTTTTTTTTTGCTCTGTATTGTAGAACCTGACGTCAACGTCCCTGGGTCGACTGGTGGTGTACACGGACGTGATGTCGTCTACTATGAACGTGATGTCAGGTTCCATGGCACACGGCGTGGCGTGCGTGGCTCGCCGGCAGACTGGGGCGCGGGGCCGCGGAGGGAACCTGTGGCTCTCACCCATGGGACAAGCCTGCATCTCGCTACAGGTCAGGGCCTTGAACCTATAGCTTAATCAGCATTTTAATAGTCCACTGCTGGCCTTTGGCCTACCGCCGAAAGGCCGATTGGGCCATATCCACCACGCTGGCCAAGTTGCGAGTTGGTGGATTCACATACGCCATTGAATTTCTTCTCCGCACGTATGCAGGTTTCCTGACGATGTTTTCCTTCACCGAAAAGCCAGTGGTATGAAAATCCGTACATAAACTCCAAAGAGCTCATTGGTTTGAGGGAGATTAGAACCCGCGTCCTCACGCTTTCAAGTCTTAAACCTATAAATATGACAACCTGACAACTGCGGTATTTTATGCTTCCTTTAATTAATAAAAAAACACTATAGACTAGCTCGACTTGCTTCATCATGCAGAATTTTTGACCTCTCTCTCTCTCTCTCTCTCATCCGCTCATGCAAAAAAATAAAGCTCGTGGAACAGACCAGGTGGTCAGCACAGACCTTTACAGTCTCATAATAACACTATGGTCTTATCTCTTTATCATGGACGCGAGTTTTGTTCGAGTCTTGTGTTGTTTTTTATAATGAATAGGCTTGCATCTGACCGCTAACTCACCTGATGGTAAGCGACGGTGTGGCTGAGGACGGAATACGTTGATCTAGAAGAAATCTATTCACACTACAATTGAAGATGCCTAGATTGTAGTTCTCAGGGAACAAGGAAGACGGCAGGGAGTTCTATTTTCCAGAACTGACACCTGGCCGCTATGTATCCAGCAGCATATTAGCTAATAGCAGTATTGTTTGCTGACATAGTTATCTGATTTCTTACGCTTTAAAAACTCCTATGAATGATGTCTAATGTGCAGGTGTGGCAGAAGATGAGTCCGTCGCTGCCGCTGATCCAGCATGCGTCTGCGCTGGCAGTAGTGCGCGCCATACGCGCGCTGCCCGCCTACGAACATCTCGACATCAGGTAACCTGCTCTCTTCTGTTTTGTGTCATGTAAACTGTTTTTTTTTTGAGCTAGATGTGTTCTGATGATGTAAGCTAGGATTAAATACCATGCCTACGGATCTTAAAAAAATATCGGTTTTATAAGACAAGTAATCACCACAGCAGATGCAAGGGGCAGCGTTCGGGAAACTGTTGTTTCAGCAAAGTCTATGGATCAGAGATAACAATTACTTTGCAACTTTTACAATGCATCATCTTTACTTACCTAATGCCGACTTTACTGCCAACAAATGCTACTACACTACAATATACATTAGTAAAACTGTTTTACAGTACAAATTTCTATCGCCATTGATTTCTGCTATCCTTGCAAAATGTATTAGGTTAGCGACCATTTATTTATAGCGTCTTTCGGCTAAAAGCAGGAGATTTTAAGCTCTCTTCTACAATAAAAAAATTGTCTTCGCGTCATCCATTCGGCCTATGGAGTACATCTCTTGAACCCTATGGAGCCTTTTACAGGTCCCAAGTATATTAAAATAGGGTACAAAGCTGCAATTTGCCGTCCAGTCAAAAATATATTTTTCGTTCTGGTAACAACAATTTTGGCGTATGAGTAAAGAATGTAACATATTTAATTCGTTTATGCTAAATTAGCACTTTTATGCTTCAATCCTTTTTCTGATGTCGCTGTGATCGTTTTTTGCGCGGAAATGTAACAATTCTCTCTTGTTTTACACCAAATCCACGTTGTTTCTAGTTTCATATCTGTGGCTTATAACAAAAATTAAGAAAAGCCGAAGTGATGACTGAAGAAGGCGGAATCAGTAGTTCAAAAACAAACAAAACAGCTAAAAAGCGTGCTTGATGTCAAGCGCTGTTACTGTGACATTTTTACCACGGCTGATTTACACCACCGCACCGGTTCGTTTTGGGTAGGGAACTAAAGTGGCAAAAGAGGTAAAATTCACAAACCGATTTACATCAACGCCAAAAAAAGTCTATCATAAGCAATCCGAACGCACCGGTAGTCAGTACGACAAAAAATAACATACATTCGCCTCTTTGTTGCAGAATAAAGTGGCCCAACGACGTTTACTACGGGCGTGAAGTGAAAATCGGCGGCATCATCACGACAGCGAACTGCATGAACGATGACGTCTTCGTCGTTATTGGTAAGAACTCCGCCCGGGGCTTCACTCGGGGTTTTTACACCCTGAATTCTTTTTTCTATTGGCGTTCTATCCACAACCTTGCCATCTCGCTCGAACGCATGACGTGACCAACACGCAATAGCCATGTGCTTTACAAATGAGCGACGGCTTCGCAGGGATGTAATAAAAAAAATTGAACATTAATGTAAATTTATTTGTCGGCGACTTCATTACAAAATATTGTTTTTTTCTACCTACATAAAAACTTAAAGCTATAAAGATTTAAAGCTGTATCTTCTGTTTAGTAACTTTTCACGTCTTACATCAATACAACAGCACACTTTTTAAAAAGTGTTTTGTAGACTAAATGCATTCCATATCTTTTTAGGGACCGGCATAAACATATCAAACAGCGTGCCTACCACATGTGTGAACGACATCATAGCCGAGCACAACCGGAAGTACGGTACATCCCTAGCGCCGATGTCGATAGAACGGTTCCTGGCACGATACTGCTCTCAGCTGGAGAGAATACTGGAATATATGTCGTCGGATGGCGGGATTAGCGCCTTTTTAGAACAGTATTATCAGTATTGGCTTCACACGTGAGTACATAATATCGAAAACTGCCTACTTTGAGTGGCATATCCCTAGTGCTGCTAGCTAGCTTAGTACCAATTACGGATTTAAAACTGTTTATTTTAATATTTGATCAAATTTGTACCGGGTTCTTAGAATTTAAGGGGCTATCAGTAAAAAGTTATAGCAAAATTAATTTGTAGAACAAATAACTTTAAAACTATAAATTCAACATTAAATAAAAATCTTACACTAACGTTGTGTAGCGATTTTCAAATGACCGACAAAATACTATATTGCTATGCCGTTATGGCTCATTTTTGAATGAGCTTGTGTGAATGTGAGTAATGTCGTTTTTTCCGTCGTCTGTGTTTTGGGGCCGTTAGAGGAGCGTCGATAATAATTACATTAAATTAAATATTTAATTATAATTTATTGACAAAAAAAAATTAAAACAGTTATATACGAAGTGAACCCCGTACGAAGCGCTTTGATTTCACTTTTATTGTGCGAACTGCTAGTCTATAGAATGCGCTGCCTGAATAGGTGTTCCCCGATAGTTACAATCTTAGGTGTCTTTAAATCACGAGTGAATCGGTTTCTTCTAGGCAAGCGTGCTCAATTGTAGCCCGCATCATCGCTTAACATCAGGCGAGTTGGCGGTCAAACGCAAGCCTATTACAATTGAATCTATCTAGTGTAATATAAAGCTTAACTTTTACAAATTACAAATGTTGAACAATCCAAGCAGTTTTAAAGTTCATTGTTCGAATCATAATTTTCTTGTCTACATATAAATGTGTAACTTTTTCATAGTGACGAAGAGATCCGTGTATTATCGGCTGGTGAAGATACGCCAGTGGGGGGCGTGGTGTGCGGTGTCGATGAGGCGGGCTGGCTGCGCGTGCGCACGGCACGGGGCGAGATGCAGCTGACGCCGGACGGAAACACATTCGACATGATGTCAGGACTCATCGCACCCAAGCAGTGAACAACTGTACCTACTATATATACTGTAATAGACGCTGTACGTTGTAGATGTGGGGTAGCTACAGCTCATGCCAGAAGGAAACACCTTCAACAAAATGATTGCAGGACTCATCGCGCCCGAGCAGTGAAACTATACTGACTATATTTACTGTAATGGGGGTTGTACTGTGTGGGTGATGTGAGGTAGATACAGCTCATTCCAGATGAAAACCTCCGACTTGATGGCAGGACTAACCACACCCAATCAGTGAGTTATACCTACTTCATTATGGAAACTAACGTGGTATTGATTTACTTGAAGCGCGACTCGCGATGTGTAGGACCGGATCAGCCACTTTTTAGGACTTACGCGATAGAAACAAATCGCAATGCGCCAAGCCACATTGTAATAAATTCATAAAATGTGAAGCATTAAGAAACTCGATCAATTTAAATAAAATCATTTAAAATTGTACAGATTTGGAGTGATGAAAGGGATCTCTGGTGAAATGAAGGCACTAAGTAATTGCTGTGATGGGAACATTAACGAAAGTAGATGTAAGTACAGAATTCGAATCAATGTTATGTATATAAAAAAGTAATTATACTTATAAATGCGAAAGTGTGATTTTTTGCTGGTTTTTGTTCCTATTTCACGCAGCAACAGAGCAACGGATCCACATGTTTTTTTTTTTGTATATCTGGCCCTATCTGGCCCTCCAATTATCTTTATGCAAAGAAACACACCGATAGTTGATTTGTTGTTGCGTAAAAGTAGGACAGACAATCTAACACACTTTCGCATTTTCATATATCGTTGAAATGTGATAGTGAATGAGATACATGTGTGATTATTGAACTCAAAATGTCAAAAATACTTTAGAATTTCGACATTTGAATATTGAGGTTATATCACCCGTGGTACAGTTGCGTGGTCCACTTGATTGGACCATTGTAAATTTTCATAACAGTGGTGCTTTGACTGTTTTTAAATTTTCTATATAGTCAACTGGAATCTGTAGAACAGCTGACAAATCCACAGGAGAAATTATTCTTCCGTAGAACAATGACCAGACTGCAAGATATTTTTATTAATGAGATGTGGAGAATATTATGAGGTTACATAATATTTATAAGAATAATACTATTAAATATTAAACTGTTCTATACAAGAAATATTTCTCCTATTGAACAGTTAGCTGTTCCATGTAAGAAATATTTCTCCTATGGACCGGTTAGCTGTTCCATGTGAGAAATATTTCTCCTATGGACCGGTTAGCTGTTCCATGTTAGAAATATTTCTCCTATGAACCGGTTAGCTGTTCCATGTAAGAAATATTTCTCTTATGAACTGATTAGCTGTGCCATGTAAGAAATATTTCTCCTATGAACTGGTTAGCTGTTCCATGCAAGAAATTTTTCTCCTATGGACCGGTTAGCTGTTCCATGTTAGAAATATTTCTCCTATGGACCGGTTAGCTGTTCCATGTTAGAAATATTTCTCCTATGGACTGGTTAGCTGTTCCATGTAAGACATATTTCTCCTATGGACCGGTTAGCTGTTCCATGTAAGAAATATTTCTCCTATGGACCGGTAAGCTGTTCTATGTAAGAAATATTTATCTTATAGACCGGTTAGCTGTTCCATGTAAAAAATATTTCTTCTATGGACCGGTTAGCTATTCCATGTGAGAAATATTTCTCCTATGGAACGGTTAGCTGTACCATGTAAGACATATTTCTCCTATGGACCGGTTAGCTGTTCCATATAAGAAATATTTCTCCTATGAACCAGTTAGCTGTTCCATGTAAGAAATATTTCTCCTATGAACCGGTTAACTGTTCCATGTAAGAAATATGTCTCTTATGGACCAGTTAGCTGTTCCATGTAAGAAATATTTCTCCTATGGACTAGTTAGCTGTTCCATGTAAGAAATATCTATCTTATAGACCGATTAGCTGTTCCATGTAAGAAATATGTCTCATATGGACCGGTTAGCTGTTCCATGCAAGAAATATTTATCTTATGGACCGGTTAGCTATTCCATGTAAGAAATATTTATCCTATGAACCGGTGAGCTTTTCCAAGTAAGAAATGTTTCTCCAAAGGTCTGATCAGCAGCTCTATTAATTAAACATGTTTTCTGTGGTTAACTTATACCATGTTAGAAAATGTTTACCATGATCCGGTCAAGTTGGCCACAGTAACAGGGCTGAACACCATTAATTGTAATTGATATATGTAGGTGTTCCAATACATTAAAAATAAATATATCGAAAATTGCTTATTTTAGTACAACATGATTATTTTAGTAAAGAATTGAAGCGATTGCGCGAACATTTATCAAGTGCAATAGTTAATCGTCTACAATAAATCCGTGATATTAATAGCTAAAATACATAATTGTAATACCAATATAACGTGGTAGGCTTCAATACTGCTGTATAATTTACTATTATTTTCTCACACTTTTCAATATCAAAGTGCGTTCCGAATCACGCCGCCGACAGCGCTAATAAGAACCAACACAACCGGGAAAAATCTGTCGTGTTAGTTCTCACTAGCGCTGTTGCCGTGTTTCGGAACGCGTCCTAGATGTATATATTAGTATATATTGTAGTTAGGCAATACACAGTAGGTTTGTTATCTTAGCAAGCTATTAAGGAGATACATGATAAAATAATAATACTTGTTGCCTTAACGGCACAAAAACATCAATATTGTTAGATATTTTAGGGTTTTTCGCAAACATTGTATAGTGTATTAATATTACTGAGACGTGTCCACACTTCGTCAATAGATATTGCCATACATCTTAAAAATTCTCTTGGCTGCTATATAATAAAAAAAATGGTGTTTTTGGCAGACTGAAGGGCCTGATTTTGCGCAAGTCCGGCTATCGGTTGTAGTGAATGCATGTGTGCTGCTATTGGTTGTAGTAAATGAAATTGTATGTGTGTCTGTACAGTAATGAAGGGATAGTATCTTCCATTATAGCCATCTTCAACTGGCTAATTCTAATTCAAAGTGGGAAGTGCCAGATGATGGAATTTGTCATTCAATACTAGCCTGCCCTGAAATGAAAGAAAATATATCTTATACAGAATTTTAACATGACTCCGGTCAGATATATTTTCTTTAGTCACAACTAGTCACAAGAAAGGTATAATGCGTTTCACGAAAGATTTCCTTCGCCGTAATGTTGGTTCCCCTGCACTTTCCCTGTAATGTGTATGGGAAGTGCAGGGAAGCCAACATTACGGCGAGGGAACTCTTTGGTGTAACGCACTAAAGCTACAATTTTGTAGCTGTCAAATTGACAAATTTTGTTTAGAAAGTCGACGTCTAACAAAGACGAAGTGTGGACAGCGTTACTAATTAAAATTTATCTAACAATTATCACTTATAGTGTAATACAGCTACACCACTGCCAGTGCTCTTATCTCATAGTATTGTGGTGTGAATGTAGAAATAATCCGTTCATAGAAATATTGGTCTACTTATATTTTAAATATAGATTTTGATTACGTTATAAAAGTATAAAGTTTATTATATTTTAAGTAGGTATATCTATATTATGAGTCAATTAACTCAGGCGTCGAATTAAAAATCTCATTTAGGCTCTCTAAAATTTACCAAATTTTGAATTTGGCTTTTGATTCTGAAATGGTTGAGTGTGTTGAGATTGGTATAAATAGTGCACTTTGTAACTGATAAGAAATCTTAGTCAGGGTTGTATAGCTTAAGGTGATACGTTTCACCTATGGCGGAAAATTCAAATTTCAAACAGTTTTTTTGCCCTTGTAGCTAGGCCGGGTAATTAATGTAAAACGACACAGTGTTTGCGCAAATCGTTGGTTGTTCTTTACATTATCATGTACAGCTATTTATCAGTAAAGCGCCATATTACTTACATTTGTCAATAAACCCTTTCAAACAGCAAAAATGTGTTTATTGACAAATGTAAGTAATAATGTGCATTAGAGATGAATAGTTTTACATGAATTTGTAAAGAATAATAATCAATTTTCGCAAACATCATGAACGTTTACAATAATTACCCGGCCTAGCTACAAGAACAAAATAACTGTTTCAAAATTGAATTTCCCGCCATACGTGAAACGTATCACCTTAAATGGGTTTTCTTGTTTTAACTTAGCCATAAATAATGATTACAATACATTTAAGTACTTGGCCATTTGTAAAAACGACTAGTCAAATGTTTCTATGACTACTTTGTTGCGTTACCATGTCAAAATTCCAAATTAATGCTTAGCAATCGTTTTATTGTACTTTAAATAATTTATCGGAAAATGTGCCTAAGGATATTGTGAACGATACGCAAATGAAAGGATAATAGTCCTATTTATTTTTAATAGCTTTAAGATGTCCTACCAAACTAATTATCAATGTCTTTTCGATGTTTTAACTTATAAACTATTTGTATATTTGAATTTTGGGAGTCCTTTCGGTGTTATTTAAATTTGGATGTTACGACCTTTTAAGGAGTACCTGATGTTATCACAAAGGTTGTCCTTTATAAAGATAATTACATTAATCGACGAAACCCGCTTTGTTTACAGTGAATGTGCAGTGTTCCGCTTATGGTTATACTCGCTCCAGGTTTTTTTGGCTCTTGACACCTGCAGCAGACTGTTAAAAGCTGTATGAAACCCGGGAATGCTAATAATTTTTGCTAGGTTTTTAAACGTTAGATTGTTTATGGTAGCCGATATGACAAAGTGAATATATCGAATGGCGCTTGTGATTGATGGCTCATATAATGAGCCAAAAGTCATTCATACAAATTGAGCCTAGGATTGGGCGGCTCAAAAAAAGATTATGCTGAAAATTTATAATCATTTCATCGCGGCAAAAACAAATTAATATATAGAACGCGTGCGGTTGTGTCTGTAATGTGCACGATGAGTAAGTGTGGGTGTCTCAAGGCGGGAGCTGGGGGCTGGGAGGTAGCTGGCCTTAAATTACCAATGCCTTACCTTACCCCCCCCCCCCCCCCCCATCCAAGTTCGTACTCCGGTCTACTTGTAACCACCGCTGCCCTACCTTAAATTCAACTCTAGTTACGGCCCTGTGTTCGCAATAGGCATGTGGCCTAATGTTTAATTTATAACAAATAACAGGCTTAGCGATGAATATAACTAAATACACATACACATACTGAAAAAATAAATTGACTTGGCTGATTAATCTCTGAGATATGAGAGTTTAAAGTTTTAGGTGGGGATAGAGAGGGGATACTCTATCCCTTTCTCGCAACGTGTGTATATAGCATTTGTATGCCGCGACTGAGGCTTGACGTCATAGCTCAGTATAGTGCGCTCTCTGTCTAGCATGAAATTAAAATACTTATAACTTATTTATTTATGAACTAATTTAAATTTCGTTTTCGTTGATAATAAATAAATATCTGGGACATTATTGCACACATGGTCATCTTACCCCAAACTAAGCAAAGCATGTAATATGGCTGCCAGAGACTGATATACATACATATATATTTTTAAATACATACTTAAATAGATATTAACGCCCAGACATAGAACAAACACAAATGTTCATCACACAAATGTTTGCCCTAGGTGGGAATCGAACCCACGCCCCCAAGCGCAGAAAGCAGGTACACTACCAACTGAGCTAACGGGGCTGTGAATTCAGCTTTTTATGAGGTAATAAAACATATTAGTCATCATGCCTATTGTAATTAGTGAGTAACGATAGAACAGACCTAAACTGGCGGAACATTGCTAATTTTCACTGTAAGATAAGATGTGGAACAAGACTTCGTGGGTTGTTTATAGTCGTTTTGCTGTTGTCAAGTGATGTTAAGTTATTTATTCATAGTCTAAACTGTTACCATTTCTTGTTACTATTACTCTGGTTGTATTCGTGTCATCTAATAAATTATTTCTTACCTATAATTGTCTTTGAAAATAAAAACTACCAAAGTAAATACAATTAAATAAACTAACCTAAATTAAAATAAATAAACAGACTTAATTGTCTTTGACTATTATTTACAGTTTGATCTAGAACACATATTCAGCCATAAATATTTTGCTGGAATATGCTTTGAGAATGTAATGATAAAATACCACCTGGGCCCTGATTCCATAACAACAAGCACGTAAAACGGCGTGTTAAGTTAACTTCAAAAAAATTAGGAAAGGCAACTTAGGAAATAAAACGATCTAATAGCACTTGGTCCAATACGCATTTCGTCCAGGCGCGGATCCAGCCCTCAAAAAAGGTTGTGGTCACAGCCACCCGAAAATCGGGCAAGTGCGAGTCAGCGTATGAACCTTGCTCGTGCATGGACCGATATAGTGCATTCCTATAAAGGAAACGTTTATGAAAAATTATATGACGGCCTGACCAAGATTTTGTACAGTGTATCGTAGTTTCACGCGGGTAAAGCTGTGGGGCGTCACAAGTCGCGAATTAGGGTTGTGGGCATGCCCATCGTGCCCACAACGGTGGATCCGCCACTGATTTCGTCCAAATCGCGTATGGTGTGATAGACGAACTAGGAAGTGGCCAAACTTGACCGAAGGGCATAATTCAAAACAACAACTTTATTTTCTTTTTAAATTTAAGAAAAAAATTATTTCAAATAATATCCAAATATACTAAAGTAGCTAAATAAATACCTAACTAAATTAAACTGTATACCTATACCGATCTATCCAAAACTATAGAGAAATTAATTAATAAAACAAAGGTAATTAAACAATAAATTAATTAATTAGCATATAAATGTATTTGTCCTTAGTGTAACTAATAAGAATCAGCGTTGTCGAATTTGAAGGAGTGTGGCGGCACTCCACGGCTCCCCGTGCCTCTTATCGTGAAGATGGCGCCCCCCAGCGGCTCCAGCTGCACGTTCAGCTTGTCTTGGCCGGTGGTGACAAATAGCTCGTCCAGGTTGGGGCCGCCCCAGGTCACTGACGTCACACGGGACACGGGCAACTTGTAGGTGCAAACCAGCTGTCTCGTGTCAGGGTTTATATGAAGTACCTAAGGAACGAAATTATATATAAATTGTGCTGGCGCTGGATTTTTAAAACGACGAACAAGAAAAAAAACAATACAAAAACCGACTTCATAGAAATGTCAGTGGACCAAATTTCACACCATACAGGAAGCACCAGCTTTCAAATATAAAAGAATCATCAAAATCTGTTCACCCAGTCGAAAGTTCTGAGGTAATATTACCCTTACCAGGAACTTCCAGATCCGCGATTTTACACCGTGTTTTTAATGTTTTAAGCTGTGAGAATTATGTATAAACAACTTACGGCTCCTCCGAACATAAGTGCGACCCATAAATGTCCGTCACTGTCGATAGTCATTCCGTCTGGTATGGCGTCATCATCTCCATACACCAAGACATCGAACACCGTGCGACGAGAACCTGCCAACCGATACAATTCATTGTTTTCATTTCAGCTATAGGACGTCCACTGCTGGACATAGGCCTCCCGCATCGATCTCCAAAAGGGCCGGTTGGAAGCGCCCTGCAGCGTTTCCCTGCGGTCTCTTTTAGGTCGTCTGTCAATCTTGTGGGTGGACGTCCTACGCTGTGCTTACCGGTCCGTGGTCTCCATTCGAGAACCTTTCCGCCCCAATACACCAATTCAATTCATCATCATCATCTTATCAGCCATAGGATGTCCACTGCTGGACATAGACCTTCCCCATCGATCTCCAAAAGGGCGTTGGAAGCAGCCTGCATCCAGCGTTTGCCCTGCGGTCTCTTTTAAATCGTCTCTAGGCCTCCCGCATCGATCTCCAAAAGGGCCGGTTGGAAACGGCCTGCATCCAGCGTTTCCCTGCGATCTCTTTTAGGTCTGTCTATCTTGGGACGTCCTACGCTGCGCTTACCGGTCCGTGGTCTCCATTCGAGAAACTTTCCGCCTTAATACACCGATACAATTAATTTAGCAAATTTATGCTTTATCTTAATTTTAATTATACGCTTTTAGTTAAGTTATCGCCGGCTACGTCCTTGCTCTAATTGCAAACATAGGTAACATAACGCTCGAATATGAATTATTTATAATTTTACTATATTATGAGCCCGCGTTCCAACACTGCTATTTAGCTCGCACATTTCAAAATAATTTGAAGATGAAATAACATAAAATATATCACTTAGGTATAGAAATGAAAAAAATAACTGGGCATTATCAGAATAACATTGTAAATGTTTTGAAGAAATTTTTATGTTAATATTTTTTTTATTTTGGTGGAGACGGGACAAGACTGTTTTTTTCAAGTTTTTAGGGTTCCATTACCCAGAGGGTGAAAACGGGACCCTATTGCTAAGCCTCCGATAGTCTGTCTGTCCGTCCTACTTATTACCAGCTGTATCTTTCGAATCGTAATATACAGTTGACATTTTCACAGAAATGAAATAAATAATAATAAATCAAAATGTGCTAAAGACTTTTATTGGCTTAAATAGGTTGTAGTACTTACAGCATTTACGAAAATAGCGACATTTTTATGACTCTTTTTCGTTGTGTTTCTTATTTTTTTTATACTAGACTTTTCTGTACTAAAATAACGGACTGCAACTTACTTAAGTCTCCCTTGAGATCGACATCATATGCAACGATCTTCTGTGTCGGTGAGTCGATGTAGTAAAGCACAGTGTTGTTGTGCGAGAAGACGAGCCCGTTGGAGATGGAGAGGGGGCGAAGCACCACGTCCGGGTGCATGCAGCCCTGCTCCAGTCTGTACAGGGTCGCCTTGTCGGGGAGGACGTCGTCACCGGTCTGAGGGCCTTTTGTCCCTAAACAGATAAGGAATGGTTGTGGAAGAAAGCAGATGAAAGTATGGCCACCTTGAATATGATTATGAAGTAGTAAGAAGTATTATCATCATCACCAGCCACTCTACTGCTAAACAGAGGCCTCCACATTGAACGACAGCCTACCATCTGCATCCACTGGATGCCCTCGAATCTTACGATGTCGTCGGTCCACCAAGTGAGAGGCCTACCTATATATGTACGCTGCGTCTTCCGGTTCGTGGTCTCCACTCAACAAGAACCTTTCTTCCCCATCGGTTATCGGTTCAAGCGATTTGGCCTGCCCTTTGCCACTTCAACTTGCAAATCTGAGCAGCTATGTCGGCGACTGTGGTTCTTCAGTGAATATCCTCGTTCCCATTTTGTCGCATAAAGAAACTCCGAGCATAGGTCTCTGCATTGCCCGTTGTGTGACTCTGAGTTTTACCAATAGACCAGCAGTTAAGGACCACATCTCAGTACCATATTTCATCGTTAAGAAGTTTATGATGATGAGGGCAGTGATACAGTATACTAAGTATAGTTTTCTTCAAACGTTGAATGGCTGCTCTCATCATAATCAGCCTTACCTTAGTGTTAGCCCACTGCTGGACATATGCCTACCATCCAATCTATGCATCCAATAATGGTAACAGAACACAGACCTACCCTCAGATCAGATAATTAATTTAAAAAAACGACTTCATAAAAATGACAGAACTGGACCAAATTGAAATGGGACCACACGGGAAGCACCTGCTGTCAAATAAAAAAGAATCATCAAAATCGGTTCACCCAGTCGAAAGTTCTGAGGTAACAAACACAAAAATATATATATATAGATATGTATAAAAAACAGTCGAATTGAGAACCTCCTTCTTTTTGGAAGTCGGTTAAAAAGGAAGATATGCCTTAGTATAACTATCTTCCGTGTTCAAATGTTTCCATTTTTCTTTTAAAACAAAAAAATATTTAAAAAATCTATAGAATTAAACAGCTTAACGCAAAAACTGTTAGTATGGCCTAATTAGTGATTTTTCAAGCACACTAAGAAACTTGTAGCGTCACCAATGAACTAACTAATAGTTCACATGAAAAAAAAAAAAAATTAAGGTCGTTTGCTGTGTGAGTTCGACTAAAGGCGTCAAGCATGATTTATGCCAAATGCGATCGCACACACCACGCCACCTTATCGTATCTCCCTTGTTTGTCTGATCTGCAGGCTTAGCACAGACCGTGGACAAATTTGTTTTTCCCCCGTTTTTATCCGTGCGTAGAACGTGACAGAGCTAGAATGTGGATATGTTGGTCTCTTTCTCGCGGGATAAAAACTGTGGAAAGACAGTTTGTCCACACATTATCAGCCATCAATGTCCACTGCTGAACAAAGGCCTCCCTCTCCGAGGGGTGTTGCCATATTCCCCACGCTTGGTAGGCGGCTTGGGGATCGCAGTAGAATAGAATAGAAAACTCTTTATTGTTCACACCAAAAATTAAATACGTACATAGTAGGTAACATAAAAGAACAACAACTTAAAAACTAGTGAAACAATTGGCGGCCTTATCGCTATAAGCGATCTCTTCCAAGCAACCTTAACCTTAGTACGTTCACCGTGTACTAATAGGACGCTGCTGCCTATCCTCCGGTGGTTCTGGTGGCAGTTTTAGGACATACCCGGGTCCACGGAATTTGTCTACGGTCTGTGCTAATCCCGCTGAGGATCTACCATAAGACCTTACCAGCCCAAAACCTGCCATTAGCGTCCGGCTTCCCTTCATTGATGACATTGTCCGGCAAGCCGTGGTCGACGGTCGTCAGCAGCCGCAGAGCCGCGTCTCCCGACACCCCCCAGTCCATCAGAAACAGCCCTGATCGCACCGCTACTAGGAGCCGGTGGCTATCAGCAATCAGTGATACCACGTTCACTTCACCGTATTCTACACAAGAGGAAATATCAGAACGATACTTGAACACTTCAATTGCCGTAAATTTTTCTACGGCCATAGAGATGCTGTCGTAAACCGAAGATGTTTAGTAATTACCACAGTAGCCAGGTATGGGCAGATCCCCCCCCCCCCTCTCCTAGAAGCGTGTGGGTAAGCGCTGGTTCAAAAAGCTTCCAAACCTAAGAGTTAGTAATTTTAAATTACGTTGCTTAATTATCCTTTAAGAATATCCTGGCTACGCCTCCGACCGCATAACAGATACGCTGACAGATTTGGTGACCTAATCAGTTGACAACGGTTTTTTTTATGATACTGAGTGACAAGACGAACGAAGTCGCTCGCCTGATGGCTCTTCACGCTTGTCCATAACAGCTCAACGCCACTCAGAATTTTGAACTTCAACAGTTCATAACCCTGGATGGCAATGCACTGCGCTCGTCACCTCGAGATATAAGATGTCAAATGTCTGTGTGCCCTGTAATGTCGCTGGAAACATTGCCCTTCAATCCGGAACACAGTAGGGTTGTTTGTAAGAAAGCAATGACCTAGCTCTCGTGGCAAAACATTGTACATTTTTGGGAACGCTTTCGTGCAGGTATCCATGTTTGACTATCGCCGCGGTGTTTCTAAGAAGCTACAACATGGCGTCCTTCAAAAGGCGAGTTAAGGGGTAGGCAACGTAGTTGTGATGCCTCTGGTGTTACAAGAATCCATAGACGACGGTGACTGCTTACCATCAGGCAGCCCATCTGCTTGTTTGACACCTATAGTATAATAATAAAAACACACAACTTTGATGGCGGTTTTTTGCATTAACTCTGTACGTCGTTATAATTCCTTCGAATATGTCCGTCGTCTATTCAAACACCCTGTATAAGAAGAGATTTCTTACCGATATGCTTAGTGTAGATCTTTCCAGAATTGTAGTCAAGTTGGTGCACATTTTGCTGGTGGACGTCGACAAAATACAGGTTCTGAGTGTCGTGATCCCATACCGGGCTCTCCCCGTGAGAGAACAGCGCGGGGTGACCCGGGTTGTCCTGGGACGACACCTGACAAACAAATTACCTTTTTACCCATAAATGGATTAACAGATCCTGCTAACAGAGATCGCTTATTCTCTATTGTACCTATTTGAAACAGAAATACACTAAAGATTCGTTTGAGAAACAGTTATGAAGAAGTACTTCCGCAAAGTAACGCCTTAAAAAATTATCGGGGAATTAAATAGATTGGTGGCCTCAGCACTATCAAATGGTGACCATATCGAATCAAATCCGTTTATTAGGCATTATAATCTCACAAATAAATTGTGAACAGAGCTCTCAATTCAGAGTTACTAATAAATACTGTAGATCCAATGTCTTCACCGTCTACTACGCCATTTGGGGCGATGGCATCACTTGCGACCAGCTCTATCTAACCTTAGGCTTGTAGTTCTCACGCAACAAGGGAGGCGATTAGAGTACCATTCTCATATTCTCAATGACGCAGTTTCGTAAAATCTTGTGTGATTATAGGGTTTTTATTTTTTTTATTCTGAAATAGGGTCTTGTTTGAATATTATGAAGATTGAGGATTAATAAAATTGTTCGAGAATTCGTTGGCTTCTCAATTTTTTTAACCATACCCGCTCGAAAGTCGGTTTTGGTAAATAAAAAAATTAGATAATAACGCTACATTATCCAACACGTGATTTAGGGTGAAAAAATAATTACTGTTTGAATTTAAAATAAGCAGTTATTTAATGATAACATTACATAGGTATTTTTTTAATGCTCACTACAAACTCTAAACGCAAACTTTATAGGAATGAAAAAGTTTGATCTAAGGTTCTTTATAAAAAACATCTGAAATACAGACAAAATTGTTTACAAAGTTTTTTTTTGTTTTAGTAGTCGTTTTTGCGCGCAAATAGAATAAGTTTATTTTAATTTCATTTACGTGAAACAGTCTATTTTGTCACGACCCATGTACGCACTATAAAACTTTCTACAAATATTGGTAACTTTTTTAGAAAGTTATATTCATTTACTTTACGCGGAAGAACAAGGAATAGATTTTAAACTCTGATGAATTAAGACCTCTCACTAAGCTCGTGCTGCAAATACAACTCTCGATAAAAATCTGGTCATTTACTCCCTCGTGAGGTAAATTAATATTATTATAACACTATAAACGCAATATTTCCTCAATAAACTATTATTTATAATTTCCACATGGATAAAACTATGTTTAATGAAAAAGATTTACTCACCATTGATATCCTGTATGTGGGTTCGGCTATTTTTGCATTTCCAATATAAATAACTGACAATAAACTAATTATAATCACAAACATTGTGTCCAATTTAATCTCCTACATAAATGAAGCAACGCGCCTTACAAGAAGATCGCAAATGAAAACAATTTGGAAAAATAACCACGCAAAACTCCACTAGCCTTTCAATAGACGGCAAAGAAAGGACGTCGTTCGTAAACACTGAGAGAATGAGCCATATCGCTCCTGAAAAATGACAATAAGTAAAACAATGTCATTTTCACACCTTTTTATTAACAACACTCAGTTACTGATAATAAGCCGGTTGCGATAGGCCTATAACTGAAAAAGTTGTTTTCACTTGTCTCATTACGTACTACTTAATTTATATATCTTATAAGTAACACATAAAAATGCTGATTATCCTTATGAGTAGGGTAGTAATTCCCGATATACGTATTCACACCTCGTTTGGGCATTAGTGCAATAATATAATATACAAAAAAATCCATTACACATTAGACATTCCATTATCGGTATTTGTAACAAGTAGTATAATTTACCGATTTTTGATTTATATAATGTTGTTTTTTTTTAATTTTGAATACATCAATGATAATTTTGTTATACAATTTTCTTTTACATGAGTTTTTCGTAAACGGTACCGATTTATGAATTATATAATGTTGTTTTTTTATTATTTTGAATACATCAATGATAATTATGTAATACAATTTTCTTTTACAGGAGTTTTTCGTAATCGGAATTTTATTAGCAAGTGCTGATGAACGCGTTTAAGTACGCGTTCTGCTTTCCACCCGTGGCTTTACTCGTGCTGTTTTGACATTATGACAGCTTCAATTTTTATTCAGTTACAATAAACTTTGCACTTTGCAAAGAACAGTTTTTTTCAGACACTGAAGAGAGGACAATAAAATTTTACTCTCCAAAATAAAGACGGGTGATGGTCAAGTACAGAAAATTCCTTGTATATCTCGGATTTCCTCCCCTAGACATCGTCAAAACGAAACCTTCGGAATTTCCGGCGGTGATCGCAGTTTAGTTTGGACTACCACACCACAAGAGAGCGGGTTCTACAGCAGTTGAAGAAAGCAAATAACTGAGAGAGAAACAAGACTAGAGGAAGAGGTACCACGAAGGTAATCGAGAGCTTAGTTACCGCGCGAACGAAGAAAGAACATGGGCCTTACGCCCAACTCTAAACGTGGGCCTGAATAGGTGCAGTTTGCAAACTCATGCGACCGCAAACCGTATCTCGGCGCGTTAAGGTTGCGTGATTTTGTAAGCTGCACCTATTCGGGCCCGCGTTTAGAGTTGGGCCTAAGGATTCTGTTTAGGAGATGAGAAAAGTTGTGTAACCGCAAACTGTATCTCGTCGCGTTAAAGTTCACGTTCGGGTGAATTTTCGATCTGCGCTGTTTCAGCGCATTCCAGCCCGCTTTAAGAGTTAGCCATAAGGCCCCTGGATTTTATGATACGCGATAAAAAAACATTAACATGCTTAAACAATGCGCAATTTGTTAACAACGTTGAGTAAAAACGTGTAAGTATTTTGCTAATTATCTGGCCAACTTTGTTAATAGGCGAGACAATTAGTGCTCTAAAATAAACTTCAACAATATTATCGAGTTTTTTTGTTTTGTTCCATGTCCAATAGTGATAGTGATATATATAGTGATAGTGATGATAGTAATAGTAATTTATTTATATATATTTTTTTTAATTTAAGAGATAATCCTTTTTAACCGACTTCCAAAAACGAGGAGGTTCTCAATTCGACTGTTTTTTACCTCAGAACTTTCGCCTGGGTAAACCGAATTTGATGATTGTTTTTTTATTTCAAGCTGGTGCTTCCCGTGTGGTCCCTTTTTCAATTTGGTCCGGTTCTGACACTTTTATGAAGTCGGTTTTTTATATTGATAATTATTTACCAAAATAAAAGGGGTTGCTTAGAGTAGACCGCTGTTCAAACGAATAAAATAATCATCAGGTGAGCTGTAGTCAAACGCCTACCAAATATAAAACAAAGCATACGAGCGATGCTAAAATGTATTGAGGTAAGTAATTTATATTTCAATTATATTTTGTTAATGCAAATCAACAGCTAAATAAACGTAAAACTGATTATTTTTTCCATTGTTTGTTGAGTATTTCAGAACCACGTCATACACTAATCCAAAGATAATATAAGCAATTGATAGCGAATGAGTCATAATATGAAGTAGGTAAGCCACGTCGGTCGCGGAGGGGGGGAGGTCGTATGGCCTCCTCATTCATTCAATTCGCGCCTATCTCTCGACCCCAATAGCAAATTATTAAAATGCCCACGACTTCATTCGCGATTTCTTTAGAAAAAATGTCTATGTCCTTCCTCATGATACATACTATTACGAGTATGTAGCAATCAGACAGAGTTACTTTTGCATTTATAATATTAGTGTGATATAAAGATAATATAGAACGGCAAGAATTGAAGTAATATACATTGACATAATAAAACATAAGAGAAAGAAAAATTGTCATCTAAGTCAAAAGAGGTTGCTGTCGCTACCAAGGAGGTTCCTTCACGGAGGTATATAACGCGGGTGAAACCGCGTAGCGCAGTAGTCCATTTTTCTTTGACCGTTTCATCCGAGGTAGATTTGCAAAGTTGAACACCGTCCGAGGTCATTCTAATCGAATGCATGCGCCCGAGTGCACTTAGATGAACGATACGAGTAGGATCAGAGTAACCATCCTCATCATCAATTCAGCCCACAGACTAGGTAAAGCTACTACGTAGCCCAGACTTGTAGTTACGATTATTTCCAATGGAAACAATTCAGTCAAACACCTGAGGGGCGGGGTGAGGAGTCACTGAATGCTAATTGGCCCATTCAATGTCACTTCACAACGTTGACGAATCGCAGACTTGGTGAGTACTGACGTGACATTCAATGTCTTCAGTGGGCGTGTCTTTACATCAGACGTTTTCATCTAATGTAGTGCCTGAACATGTTCGCCCTGTATTAAATGTCTAGGTCTAGAAAGTCTTTGTTTCAGCCATAGGACGTCCACTGCTGGACATAGGTCTCCCTCATGGATCTCTAAAAGGGCCGGTTGGAAGCAGCTTTCATCCAGCGTTTCCCTGCACTCTCTTTTAGATCGTCTGTCCATCTCGTGGGTACGTCGGGACGTCCTACGCTGCGCTTACCGGTCCGTGGTCTCCACTCGAGAACCTTTCGGCCTCATCGGTTATCTGCACACTTAATAAGCCTAATGAAGCCACGAGCAGAGCCTTACATTAAAATTTCAACTAAAATAACATATTAAGTAATAATTTACAAAGAATACCAATGACATAGTAAATCATTCTAGTCCTAATAAACTAAGGAGATTTCTACTTAAACTATACCGCGGAACTGCGCCTTCTGTACTTTATCACGTATAAAAAAATAGGCCAAGTGCGAGTCGGACTCGCGCACCGAGGGTTTCCACAAAATATATTTGTATTTTGTATTTACCACCAAGATATGATATTTTTTGCATTCTCTTTGGGATCCTCGGGTGAGCCTGACTTGCACCTGTCCTTTTTTTGTTGTTTTACTTAAATATATGTGCGCGCACATTGATTTACAAACGCATGGATGTGGGAAGTACAAAATTCATAGAACAAGTTTTCCGAGTTGAGGGCTCAAAACCAGACAATTATTAAAAAAAAAAAAGACAACCTTACTTTGTATAATGTATACATTAGGTACATTTAAAAAATACCGAATAAATTGAAATCCTATCCTATGTCGTTATAAGTGTCTAATTAGCTTGCAACAAACGCAGACTAAATGCACAGATTACCTCAATACTTATAGTTCGGACTTTTTTGACCGCTGATCCGATATATAGTTTTAAATATCTATGCGCGCGCAATTATACCGGGTCTAAGGGAAATGCTCTCGAAGCTACGCTATTAAAAATACAACCTAAACATAATATAGTACCAATTTAATTACATTTGCCTAATACTAGTTCTTTTAATGGTTTAGTATTTTGCAAACCAGCAATGTAAAGTGTAGCCAGCAGTGTAAATTCGAGGTCAATGCACTACGTAGGTACAAAAGCGCTTACTGTGTGTGGTGCGGAGGTCGTTCGTTAACCTCTGGCAACATCTGGATATTTTATTTGCATTACATTGATAACTTTAAAAAAAACTCTACATAGTTTAAAATAATGTCGCTTTCCGCGTCTATCTGTCTGTATATCCGCTAACTCCTCCTAAATCACGCAACGCATTTTGATGCGGTTATCACCATCAGTCAGATAATTTTTCACGAACGGTTTATAATATCATTGGGAGATTTTCCAAAAGGCAATAAAAAATATAAGTTCATTTAAATGCGATAGATGGCGTAGACGAGACATGGATATAAAGATTTTGCGAAAAACCACAGACAAAGCAAGGTCAATAAAAAAAAACTTGCTTATTCTCATAGACAGACAATATATATATCTGTCTGTCATGGTCGTTTTTGTTTTATTATATTTCATAGTATTTTATGGTTATTTATTTTTCCACAACACAACACAAATTAGTAGGTACATAAGTATGTCTAGCCGTGTTATAAAATGTCTCCTCCTCATTGTATTGTATGTTTCATTTAACAAATGCGAAAAAAAAACATGTCTAGTCAGCGCCATCTATCGATGGTTGCAGAACTATGTTTCTTCAGCTGTCAGAAAACCACCCATAACCATTTGCCTTATACTTATTGTTTTTGGGATTTAGAATTTTATAAACCAGCAATGTAAAGCGTACAAGCTTGCGCGCGACGCAGGTCGTTCGTTGACCTCTAGCTTCAGCTGATATTTGTATTACATTGAGAACATATTTTTATTAAAGTGAAAACTTTTTTAGGCGCGTTAAGCACTTTTTGGGTGAACAAAAATCATGGAACTCGCGCCATTGTCACGCTGTCACAAAATACATAATACCTACACAGTTACCGTGTATTTTAAAACAGCGCCATCTCTTGTAGAATAGGTGAATTACTACTTAAGTTTTCACTTCTGACGTGCAGTCCTATGACTGATATGTTTTTTTTTTTAAAATAAAACCTAGCATTTTTATGGTTCCGTATCAGCAATCACTACCAGTCTGTTTTCGAGAGCATTTCCCTTACACCATGTAGAACGCAATGGAACATTATTAAATTATAACCGCATGTGCTTGACATCAGTGACAGACGAATCTCGCCTTTATCATGCGCGCCACGACTTAAGATTGTCAACTCTTTGTGTCGTGCGTAAATGAGACGTCACGGTTGTGTATTGGTCTGTCTCTTTTCCTCAAAATGTCAAAAAAAAAGCTGCGCTCATGCTAGGCATACTTGGTCATGTAGACCAGAGACCTTAGGCCCACCTGTTATAAACGATGATTTCGAAAAGTTGTGCATATGCAAATCGTATTTCGGCGCGTTAAGGTTCGCAGTCGCGTGATTATGCAAACTGCGCGTAATCGAGCCCGCGGTTAGAGATGGGCGTAAGGCCCCTGGATGCTTTATAAGAAGATTCCCAAAGAAATGTATAAGATCGCGGTAAAACAGTAAGACGCAGTTGTAACGTTTCTAGTGGTAGGTTGGGGTACAATAAGCCTACGCGTGTGAAGGCGGCACGGCGGGCGCGGCGACCTCGGGCGCCGGCGCGGGCTGTTCTGGCGGCGCCGGCGCACCCCCACTCTCTGCTTGCATCCTACAACAAACATTTTAATTTTCAAATCCTAACACACACCGTAAAGATACAAACAACCTATTTGAGCTCTTAACATTGTTGGCGCTCGTACCTGCCGGGTTAAATTTAGGAAGGTATTAATAATACCTTTCTAAATGTAAAGGTTATAGGGTTATTTTTTTTATGCATAGATAGGCTTGCGTTTGACCGCCAACTCACCTGATGTTAAGCGATGATGCAGTCTACGGTTATTTGTGCTAATAATACCGTATTATTAGCACAAATAACCCTATAACCTTTTTCGAATTCAAAATTTAGATGAAATTTCTATGGGACCAATCTGAAAGTATACCTATCCTTTCAAATAATTATATTCTATTTCGGTTTAGGTATACGGTTTAAAAAAAAAAAACTGGGCCACAGACAACACAGTACCGTTATTTAAAAAAAAAGGTCTGGTCAGGTCGCTTAACATCAGGCGAGTTGGTGGCCAAACGTGATCTATTCTATAAAAAATATATATTAAAAACAGGCATTAAAAACCATATGTTACACAAGAAACAAAAAATATTATTATTATTAAAATAAAAATCTTGAAAAGAAGCCAAAAAAAAAAAAAAAAACTGGACCATGCACCAAAAAAACCATTACAAAAAGTACCTTTGATGCGCTTGATGCCTGGCGCGGAACTCTGCCGCCTTCAGTTGTTCGAGGTGGAACTGCTGCCTCTCCTGAATCAGCTGCTGCCGTTGGTACTCCAGACCTGACGATACAATTACATTTATATTATTTACTAGTGCTGTTACCCGCAACTTCGGACGCGTAGACTTTCAATCCTTTTTCCTCCCTTAATTCGACCCTTTCGCAAAATAACATAGCCTATCTATTATACTTCAATCTGGTCAGAGCTAAGCATGTTCGTGAAAACCGCATTTAAATACGTCCATTGGTTTAGATGTGTGCACAAACAAACAAACAGACAAATATTCTAAAAGCTGTCTTAACGTGTTCAGCGTTTTTTTCTCTACGTTTATATTCATCATCATCATCAGCCCGAAGACGTCCACTGCTGAACATAGGCCTCCCCCTTTAACCTCCACACTGAACGACATCCTACCATCTGCATCCACTGGATGCCCGCGACTCTCACAATGTCGTCGGTCCATCTAGTGGGAGGACTACCTACGCTGCATCTTCCGGTTCGTGGTCTCCACTCAAGAACCTTTCTTCCCCATCGTTTATATGTGTAGAATAGATATAGATAGTGAAAACCCAACTACATAAGTCGTTCTTTAACTTGAGTTAGCTGGCGGTCAAACGCAAGCCACATTTAAAAAAACTTAGGGACTTAGGTTGAGTAGGAGCTTTCTATGAAGGGTTACGCGGAAAGGGTGTAGTAGCCGAAAGGGGTCATTTATATTCATCACATCATTATGAACAACTTTTACTATGGGACCAAATCGAAAATCCTGAAAAAATACCGTCTTATCCATACCTTTTGTAGTGTCAACTTCGAAAAAATTATACATAGAAATCACAACGCGTAGAAAATGATAAGTCACAAAACATCCGCGTTTTCGTATAAAAATAGCTGTATACAATTATATCGCCACAAAACTATCGAAGTGTCAATGACCGTTTTCTATGAAACAGCAGATAAATTTTTCGCGATTTCAGGGTTAGTCCTATTGTAAAAGTTGTTCATAAGGATGAGTACAATGACCTCCTTTCGGGTTTCGGGTAAAGGGTATCAAAATCATTTTATTTGTCAGAATATTGTCATAAGTGATGGTATGTACAAATGTGTCTCAAATATTCTACCTTATCAAGGTGTACAAATTTTTTATTATCGGTCATGAGATATCTAACTTATACAATATATTTACTTGTTTTCAAGCCTGTCTTTTAGAAAATCTTCAACTTTATAATAACATTTGTCAATTAAAAATTTAAATAATTTACATTTCAGAGTATTATAATTCAATTCCTTAAAACTATCTGGTAATTTATTATAAATAGTGATAGCCATACAGTATACATTTTTACTATATACACACACTCTTTGATCCGGAATTAGCAACTTATGTTTCCGTCGTTGTTGTCTGTCCCTTCCCACTACGTCACTATTCAGCGGGAATAAAGATTGATGTCTTCGGACAAATAGACACATTTCAAGTATGTAAAGGCAAGGCATGGGCAAAATGTTACATTTTTTAAAAAGTGGCGTGCAGGGTGCAAGAAAGGTTGCGCCACATAAAGCTCTGATGCACTTTTTTTGGACTTTGAAAGCTTCCTCCCAATTTACTGAGTTGCCCCATATAATTAAACCATAACGTAACAAAGATGACACATAGCCATGGTAAGCGCTGAGTGCGGCTTGTGTCGTAGCTACTCTTCGCATTCTGCCCAACACATACACATAGCGGTCTAGTTTTGAGCACAGTTTTTTAATATGTTCTTTCCAATTGCAATGTTTGTCAATAATTAGGCCTAAGAATGTTGTTGAATCTACCTGATCCAAGGAATTACCGTCATGAGAAACATTTAATTGCAGGGGGATACTGTTATAAGTCTGAAAATGTATCAACTTTGTTTTATTAATATTAACACACATATTTAAGCCAAGTTATAATGGAATTAAGAGCCTCATTTATGTCATTCTCTAGTAGGTTAATGTTCTTTTTGTTACCTTCTATGAGCAGAGTTGTGTCGTCTGCATATAAAACGCATTTATGTTTAATCACATTGGGAAGGTCGTTAATATAGCAAATAAAATAAAGGGCGGCTACAATACTTCCTTGTGGAACACCTCTATGTAAACTGGTCTGGTAAACATGTAACACTCACCTTCTCGCTCTCTCTCCATAGTGGCCTCCAGCTCCTCGAAGTGGCGGAGTTTGATCTCCAGTTTCTTCATCTGCGTCTCGACTAGTAACGCGACGAGTGACTTGATCTTTCTTTCCTCGACTCCAGCGAGATGTTTTGCCTTGACGGCGGCGGAGGCGAGCGCGGCGGCTGCTGCCGATTGAAGCTTCGCGTCTACTGTGCCGCTCTCAGCTGCACAATAAATATCACACTTTTTATAATAGGCATGTAATATAACAGTAACAATGACAAAGTTATAGTTCAAATCTACTATCGTTCGCGCAAAACTTTATGAGCCCTCTGAAGTTAGGCGCGAGGCCTCCCCGACGCCCTGTAAAGTCCCTCGGATACCTATAATATGCGTACTGCGCAGCCACTGGGCCTAACTTCAGAGGGCTCATAAAGTTTTGCGCGAACGATACTAAACTATTTCCTCAATTACCTTCACACTGTCACTCACTCTCACACACATACACCGATGGACATCCCCGTGGGTCCAACTTACCTGAGACTAGTATTACGCAGAGATGGATTGTCTTACACATTTCGTTTCTGCTTGCACATTCGATTGGTTACAATAATATAATAATAATAACGCAGGGGCGGCTTTATAGCGAGTCGTCGGTGAGTGGCGACACCGCGTACCCCGATTCCAGGGGGCTAAAACCCCATACCCTACCCCTGGCTTGCCTTAACCGGCCGTCCGGGGGTGGAAACCGTAAGAGCTAAGAACCTAAGCTCCAGGGTGGAAGCTAGCCTCAATAGCCCAGTTTTTTTTCAGATCCTATACTGTACAAAAGTTTCATATTCCTTTTTATACATATTCCATAATTGTATTTTGTATTCAACGGGGCCACTCGGTGTTGGCTTCGGCTCCACCAATGCCTAACAATGTAATTAAATCCAGTGATATAATAAATTCATTTATTTGACACCAATAATTATTAGTTTTATGAACCCAATGGCTCCGAACTAGTACATAGTACTGTGTTTCGGGAACCAATGGCCTCTTCCGTGATTATTCATATTTCTTAAGGAAGCAGACTATATTTTACAGTAATATTAATGTAGAAAATAAAAGTATTTGTGAGTATATGTGTAAGGGGGTGTAGGGATGTGTATGTGTGCTGTGTGTTGTGTATGAGAGCGTGCGAGTGTGTGTCTTTGTTTTGTTTCTTCTTGTCTGCTTTATTAAGTCTTTTGTTATCTATAAATTACACTAATATTATAAATAGGACTTGTATTTTTTATATATGTTTGTAAAAATCAACTCAAAAACTACTGGACTTTGTCTACTTTTTGTATGTAGAATCGGTCCGAGCTGCATTTGTCTCTATTATGCTCTACGGAGCTTGAAGTCAACGCGAAAGCAAAAGGTTTGCTCAATACGTATTCTTAAAAAAATTCTATCCTCTTAAGATATCTGTATATAAGTTACCGGGCTGTGGTGAGGCATCCTCCTTGGGCTCTGTTTTGGTTTCGACAGCGGGGTCTGCGGGGGGCGCGGGAGCGGGAGCGTCGCTCCCAGGCTCATCCTTTACTTTGACCGTCGATTCACTTTCTTCAACCTCCATCGCTTCAGGCTTTGTGTCGGCACCACCTTCTTTCTTCTCACCTGGTCAATTTGTACATATTTATATAGATAATTTAAAAGTCTGCAGGAGGGATTTTCAGCAGGATCTTTTTCGAGCGGGCCAATCCTATGCGCGAATTGAATTAATGACTTTTCTCCAATACCAAGCGCCATACGATACCATCCCCTCTAACGTGGCTTACAAAACACACAAGCCAATTATGACTCATGCGCGATCAAGTGATTATACAATCTTTGACATGGCTCAATCGCCCTTTCGGGGGTAAGCCGAAGTCCTGAAGTGGACTATTAAAAGGCTGCTTAGGCTTATGTAACTATGTACCGGTGGGTTCGGGCGCGGTGCCGGCGATGCCAGTGGCGGCGAGCGCGGCGGCGGGTCCGTGCGCACCAGCCGCCTTCACGTGCGCCTCCATCATCGCTGCCGGCACCTCATCCTGCAACAAACAAACACACTGTTCAGTTTTTTTTTTATTATAGTCTGTGGTTAAGCGGTCACAATATGGTACATTTTGACAGTAAAAATACGCAACTTCATCCCTACGTGTATGTCAATGTCACACATGTCGTCATATATTCAACTTGTTCTGTATTTGTCGCACTGTTTTTACGTTGAGCGTTTCGTGACTTTACTAAGCGGCTTCAACGGAAGATCAGAGCTGTTTGGTAAACATCAGAATTGAATTGAATTATGCTGAGTTGAGGCCATTTTTGTGACAAAACATCAATGCCTAAGCTCTGGTCATATTATCTATAATGTCTATGTTAATTAGTATTGCTGTTACAAAATAAATATTTCTTTCTTTCTTTCAAAACAATATTCGCAGTTTAAAAAACTATGAAACACGCTTTAAAATCGCTTGTCCTGAAAATATCGGATAATGAGACAATCTATACAAATTATTGCATTGTCATCAGTCCTTGATAAGTGTGCAAAGTTTCAAATCAAGTCTTTTTAAAATGAGGTGAAAATCACGTTCAAAGATTCCATTACATAGATACATGCAAACCTAATAAAAGCGTGATAAAAAAGGTTTTACAGTTTCCCCTTTAGCACTTTCACCCCCCACCCTTGGTCATCCATTTGATCATCGCTAAATTCTCACTCGGTGATTTTTCACCTTCAAAAGTATGAAAAACGTGTGAACGAACATGCATTTAATATTTTTTTGGTCAAAGTTATAATACCTTTTTTTTACAGATTTTACACTTGAGCCAGCCAGCTGGGCAAAAAAAGTACCTTACCATCACGCTAATCTCATTTACAGTTGTGTGCCGCTCAATATTGAAGTGTGCGTTAGTAGTACTAGTAAGAATATTGTTTTAAACTATCACGGTTGTTCACTAAAGTTAAATGATTATTTACGGGATATTTACCGTGGTAAGGTTGTGGAAGGAGCTCCCGATATTTCGGCGCAGTTACATGCACCATGTTCACGGGAAGATGTCTTCCCGTGATCTTCCCGAAATATCGGGAGCTCCTTCCACAACCTTACCACGGTAAATATCCCGTAAATAATCATTTAACTTTAGTAAGAATATGTCAGTGTATGCAATACGTGTTTACTCACCTTCTTCAGTTTTTGGCAGACTTTTTTCGGTACTAGCTCGAGTTTAAGGCAAATCCAAACGATATATGATCAAAGGTCTGCCATCATAATGCAAAAAAAACACATCAGTCATAGGACTGCACGTCAGAAGTGAAAACTTAAGTAGTAATTCACCTATGCTACAAGATAAGGCGCTGTTTTAAATTACACGGTACAGCGTGACGATGACGCGAGTTCCATGATTTTTGTTCACCTAAAAAGTGCTCGGTTGCCTGGAAGAGATCGCTTTAAGCGATAAGGCCGCATGTTAAAAGCCTAGGTAATTACATTAGTTTATAATGTTATCCTGTTTTTGTGGTTTTTAATAGAGTTATTGTATTGTGCTCAACGCGCAAATTCAAAAATTACCTTGATAGCAGCGAATTCGTCCATAGCAGCTTTAGTGGCTCTAGACGCGATGCGCGGGTCCACGACTGACGCAAGGAAGGCTACTGTGCTCATCACAGGGTTGCCAGTCTTGCTGAACGGGATCGGTTGGTAAGCCAGCGGGCCTAGCACGCCACCTGGTGAGAGAGAACTTAGCTTCATACAAGTACCGGACGGGTGTTTCATTTCTTAAAAATAACAGGGTTAGTGAATAATTATCAATATAAACACCGACTTATAAAAAATTACAGAACTGGACCAAATTGAAATGGAACCACACGGGAAGCACCAGCTTTCAAATAAAAAAAGAATCATCAAAATCGGTTCACCCAGTCGAAAGTTCTGAGGTAACAAACATAAAAAAAAGAAAAAACAGTCGAATTGAGAACCTCTTTTATGGAAGTCGGTTAAAAATAGAATGAAATTTAATACGACTACTGAAATAATAAAATATTGATTTATGACAAAAATAAAAGATACGCATTAAGAGTTATAAACAACATAATTATCAATTAAAAAACTGACTTTACGAAATTAGTTAAATATGAAAATTCTAAAATAGCTTTTAATTTATTTATGAAACTAATAGTCCGAGAGCCAGGTGAAAATTTGTGAAGTAGAAAAGAAGGGGACTAATGTACGTTTAGAATAGACGAGCCAACGTAGTCAGACGAAAAGAATATTCTAGAAACATATAAGCTATCATCAGGTAAATTTTTATTTGAGAGGACATCACTGAAATTGAAGATTTTTTTTTCCATGATCGAGACATCAGCTGACGAACAATACACTATGTTATAGCCAGCTGTTTTTTTTTTTTGTTGAGATATTGGGTTAGCTATAACTTGATAAATTTTTAGCCGAGAGGAAATGAGTGAATGTATTTTTTTTTTCTTCAAGCGTGGGAGGTTACAACCGCTCATCCCCCCCACCGAGCCTTAGCTGACGTTCACGAGGCTTTATGGTTCGATTTTCTGATGCATTTTACTAATTATCACTTGAGAGGAACTTGGTCATATATATCTGTTACTGGCTCTCGGACTATAACTTCTTTTTCTATATATTTTATTCTTTTGGCAATTTACTAAATATTTTAAGGGCCATATGTTCTGGATTTACACAGGGGCTACTTTTCATCATCACCGATTTTCATCACCACGCGAGTGAAACCGCGTGGCAGAGCTAGTATCATATATGTGAAAGTTTGGATGGATGTATGTTTGTTACTCAATCACGAAGAAACGGCTGAAAGGATTTGAATAAAATTTGGAATATACATTGCTTATGTCCTGGATTAACATATAGGCTACTTTTCATCATGGCATCATCATTACCGATTTTCATCACCACGCGGGTGAAACCGCGGGGCGCAGCTAGTAATATTATAATGTATTTCTAGTGTGATTCCGCTTCTACGTCGCTTCAAGTACAATAAGGAAATTCATCAGAAAAACAGTTTTAAAAATGGACTTCCGCAAAAGTAACGCCTGATTCAATCAACTATATTATAATGTATTTAATAGACCTACCTAAGAACATTGCGACAACGTCAAGAGGTAGAAATAAAGAATTGTGTTGTGTTGTGTGTACCTGCGGCGGGGTCGGTGAGGTAGGGCTCCTCGATGGGCAGCCGCAGGAAGTGCAGGATGCACTCGTCGTGCGTGCGCGTGCCCACGTGCGCCGCCACACGGTTCCAGTCGTCCCGGTGCAGCTCCAGCGCCTCCAGCAGCAGCAGGGTCTCCTGCTCCGACCACTCGCGCCCGCGGCACCCGCCTCGGTACTGCAACAATATACACCCGCGTTATATCCGCAATAAGCCTTAAAGCCATAACAGACGTTCGTACCACGTACCGCCGTCTGACCAACGGGAGGGAAACAGACAATTTTCTCTTTCCCTCCTGTTTGGTCAGACGGCGGTCAGTGGTACGTACGTCTGTTATGGCTATAAGTTATTCCTTTTTACATCAGCTATCTGCCAGTTTACCAGCCAGCCGCCACCAGTAGGGTTAGGGTATGTAGAACCCCCACCCCCCCTTTTTGTCCCTTGCAATTGATAAATGCTGAGAGCATTCAAATAATTATCAATTTAAATAACCGGTCAAGTGCGAGTCGGATTCGCGCACGAAGGGTTACGTACCATTTTCTATAAAAATGGCAAAAAAATCACGTTTGTTGTATGCCCCCCCTAAATATTAATTTTATTTTAGTTTAATTATGATTTTTTGTAGTGAATAATATAACTCAATATTCTGTGAATATTTCAAGCGTCTACCTGTTGCCGTTATCAATATAAAGCAACAAAAAAAAAACACGTTTGTTGTATGGGAGCCCCCCTTATATACTAATTTTATTGTTTTTTAGTTTTTGTTGTTATAGCGGCAACAGAAATACATCATCTGTGAAAATTTCAACTGTCTAACTATCATGGTTCATAGGATACATCCTGGTGACAGACGGACAGCGGAGTCTTAGTAATAGGGTCCCGTTTTACTCTTTGGGTACGGTACCCTAAAACAACTGACTTGAGAACAAAGGGGTTTTTAAGTCTGTTAAAGAGTATCGCGTCTGGCGTTCCAGCGTCGATTTGTTCCTTACCTGGTCGAGCTTGAGTCCCGGGTTGAGGCCGAGCTCGAGGTTAGATTCCTGCTTCACGAGGGGAGGGGCGGCGGCACCCGGCGGCGGCGCAGCTCCCGGCGGCGCACCACCTGCCTCCGCGCCGTTCGGCAGACCCGGCTCTACTTTCGGAACATTCTCCGCTGGAATATGATAAACAATTAATTACTTAAGCAAGGAAATGACCAATACTTTGACCGATGATTGATTAGCCTGTACACATTACATAAAATAATTCAGCCGACTAGCTAAGTTGAGCAGGATTTGGAAGTAGGGTCTATACCAGGTAGCTACGGGATGAAGGTAGCCCCAAGTGGCTACAAAATGGAAGATAAGATTCTATTCCAGGTTGCTATAAGACGGAAGGAATAGTCTATTCTAGGTTGCTAAAGGTCTATTACAGGTGGCTACGGAATGGGAAGTTTTTATTTAGAAATGTATAGTCTATATTCGGTAGCTACGGGACGGGAAGAAGTCTACTCCAATTGGCTACGTGAGAGAAGGTAGAATCTATTCCAGTAGACGGGGACCAAGAGGACGGAAAGTAGTCTCTACCAGGATGGAAAGTGGAGTATATACCAGATACTGACAGAGTGGAGAGAAGAGCTTATACCTAGTGCTTACATATTAAGAAGTAGAGTGTATACCAGATGTCTACGTCAAAGTAGTGTACCTGGTCTTGGTTGGGCGGGGCGCGCCAGTAGCGGCTGCAGGCCTGATGGAGTGTCCGACAGCACGTGGAAGTGCGATGTGGGCGGCGGACCCATCGCCGTGGGACGGGACTCCGCCTCCAACTGGAAATACAAATATTACTTACAATTTTTAAAGCGGTGATAGCACCTTGTAGTTTCTATGGACATCACTCTTCAGGTTGTGGCATGCATTCTAGCCTTTATTTCAATCGCCGTTAAGGTCTTATTCGTTTGATAACTTAACCATTGTTTCTCTTGGACGTAAATAAGAGGTCGTCACTATACCTGGTAGTTGATGAGTCCCCATTGCTCCAGGAAACCGTGCACTCGCATGATGGCGCACACATCACCAGCCAGGTTGCGGCGACAAGCTGTGCTCGTCATATACTCCGTTGGATTCAAACGGTACGTATCGATCATGAAGTTCCTGAAATTAATACGAATTTAACGTAACTACACCGCATATTTCACTCTCTCTACACCTCTGGATTGGCATAGAATACCAGCTGCAGCATCTTGACTCCCACAGCGGCGGCCACTAGAATTGTTGACGATCTCAAGCTCATTAACAAGTTGGATCTACTTAGACTCCAAAGAGATGTAGGTTCCCTCTGCATTTTCTATAGCTTGTTTTTCGGGGAATGCTCTAAAGAGCTGATTGGTCTCATTCCTGCGTTAGACTTCCACTAACGTAGATCCTGACACCGTCAAAAGCTCACCCTCCACATCTTGCAAAGCTGGAATACCACACCGTCTGATTTTTCCGCTCCCTTATTCCACCGACCGGCAAGGTGTGGAATGTCCTGCCCCCATTGTTGTCCCGCCGAGCTTCAACATGAAGAATTTCAAAAAAGGTGTCTACAACTACCTCTCCGGGCTGGCAAAGCACCGTCAACTCCGCTAGTGTTGCAGGTGTCCATAGGCGGCGGTTTCTGCTTACCATCAGGCAGTCCGCGAGTTCGCCGCTCTTTTTAACCGACTTCCAAAAAGGAGGATGTTATCAAGTCGACTGTCAAAAAAAAAAAATTTTGTTACCTCAGAACTTTCGACTGGGTGAACCAATTTTGATGATTCTTTTTTTATTTAAAAGCTTTTGCCTTCCTTGTGGTCCCATTTTACCCATTTTATTTGGTCCAGTTCTGACATTTTTATTAAGTCTGTTTTTTATATTGATAATTATTATATATATATATATATATATATATAAATATGTAAAGCCATCTGTAAAATTATTGTTGTGTTCAAATGTCTCCGTGTTTCTCCCACTATTACATAGATATAGAAGACAAACCTTAGGCCCCTTCCTGTCTGTATCAGCTTGATAATTGTGCTAAACGCGTCATTAGATTACTGATATAATTTTCACAACAAAAAATTAAGTTTATTCACCTGCAGGCTAGATATATCTCTGGAGTCTTTGATTTGTTCTTTCCGTTGAAAAACTCTGGCATGGCTCGCTTCTCTATGGTGTGTATGGCGTTATAGTCAAACCATGCAGAGTAGGACGGCACCACGATGTGGTGTGTCTGGTCTGTCACATTGTCTTCTAGCTCGTCTTTTGGGATCATTTCCTACAAACAACATAATGGTCATTGAGTAAACGGTAAATAACCCGACTTTAAGAGAATTTCAATAAACGGAATTCTTCCCCTAATTTTCCGCCATTAGAGGTGACATATTTTCGCTAAACTTAAATGGAACCACCCTCGAAATACAGCCTAATCAATAATTAAAAAAACACATAGTCTGGAGAGATATAGAATACCGAATACCATTAAAAATGGCCCGTTGTCCGGTCCGGGCACCAGACGGTTCACTCGGGTGAATGCTTATTCGACTGAATGACGCCGAATGCCAAAATCCAACATTGTTAGAATAAAGTAATTTTTTATAATGTGGTGTTGTCCCACACTTCAGGATTCACTATTTATATACTACTAGCTGCGCTCCGCGGTTTCACCCGCATGGTGATGAAAATCGGTGATGAAAAGTAGCCTATGTGTTAATCCAGGACATAAGCAATGTATATTCCAAATTTCATCCAAATCCATCAAGCCGTTTCTGCCTGATTGAGTAACAAACATCCATCCATATATACATCCATCTAAACTTTCACATAATATAATATATTAGTGTGATTATATTTTTTAAATTGTCTTTATCATTTAAATCGTTGAATTAATTCACTAATAAGCGCATTCGTCAAGACGTTTTACTTCAAGTTAATAAAAGACTGAAATGACCTTAGTAGTGGTAGAGGCGCTGAGTGCTAGCTCACCTGTGTGTTGGAGTCACTGTGCTTGCCCTGAGAGTCATCATGCGCGTCGAGCGGCGGCGCGGGAGTGGATGGAGCCTCGGCCACCGGCGGAGCCACCGCCACCGGCTCCGGCACCGGCACCACCGGAGCTGAGACGTACACATCATTACTAAGCTTGCTTTGCATGTAATTTCCAGTGTGAACAATAAAGAGTTCTCAATATTTATCTACTGCATCATAGTTGTATGGTACATACGCTCAGCGGGCTTCTCCACGGCCTCGGGCGTCGGCACCGCATCAGTGTTGTCTCTGGACGCGTTATCCTCTTCATCTTCTGCGTCGTTGTCGCGCCTCTTGGCTAAGCGGCTGGGACAAAACAAAATATTATCAGATTGATTCCAAATGCTTTCACAATTCACAACAGATTTCACAACAGAACTGGACCAAATTGAAATAGGACCAAATGGGAAGCACCAGCTTTTAAATAAAAAAAGAATCATCAAAATCGGTTCACCCAGTCAAAAGTTCTGAGGTAAATAACTTTTTTAACAAAATGACAAAGTGACGACAAGATTTTGTCACGGTGCGCATGCTAGCCTTGCAGGACTACAGTACAGACTGAACTGATGCTAGACTCGTAGACCACGTCTAAACTTTATAGTGAAGCAGAAACGAGCTCAGCGTTCTCCTCCGTCCAGCGGGTCCCGTCGGGTAGATTATATACTGACCGGTAGGTCGGCCTGCGCCCAGGTGTCGTGGCTGTCGGGTAGATAGTACCAGTGCAAAGTCGAATTGATAACCTCTTCCTTTTTGGAAGTCGGTTAAAAACAAACCTCTTCCTCTTATTTTTCTGTGGTGGTGGCGAAGGTGACCGCTTCCTTTTGCTGCCCTTCTTACTTTTGCTAGATGGCTCTCCGCCCGGGATCAGATCATCCACCGACAGCCGAAGTTTGTGAACCTAACAAATGAAGGTAATAATTACTCGTATATTGGGGCAGTAAGAAATACCACAATTCTCGTCCAAGATACAACAGTGCCTAACGACACGTGACGTCTTTGACCAGTGTGTGTTGCCAGTGATGACATATAATACTGAGACGTGGTCCTTAACTGTTGGCCTTTTAGAGAAACTCGAGGTCACACAACGGACTATGGAGAAAGCTATGCTTGGAGTTTCTTTGCGCGATAGAATCTGGAACGTAGATATTCGCCAAAGAATCAGAGTCCCCGACATAGCTATTAAAATATGCAATATGAAGTGGCAATTGGCAGACCACATCACTCGAAGAACGGAACGGAAGAAAAGTTCTTGAGTGGAGACACAAACCGGAAGATGCAGCATAGGTAGGTCTCCCACTAGATAGACCGACAACATCGTGAGAGTCGCGGGCATCCGGTGGATGCAGATGATATGCTATCGTTCAGTGTGGAGTTCTAAGAGGGAGGCCTATGTTCATCAGTGGATATTTTCTGGCTGATGATAGAGACATACCCATAAAATAGGCAAACGGGCTAATATTTTTTATTTTCTTTAAAAAAAGCTGGCCCTAAATAGAGCCAAACATCGAAAACAAAAGGAAATTAGTGCAAAATTAAAGCAGACAAGCATTTTAATATCTTGTCTAAATACTGACCTTCTTCTTCCCGTGGTGGTCAACCTCGTAATCTTCTTCGTTCATCCACTCGTTGTATTGAGGTAAGTCGAGTGCCCACGTCGCTGTCACGCGCCATGGCTCCTGCCGGTTGCACTCCCAGTTCACCGTCTCCGGAGCATCCACCTGGACATAAGATACAATATAAGGGTTACACAGGGCAACTTTTTGCAAAGACGTAAGCACGCCTGCGTCGTGTCACTTGAATTGATTTAATGTCCGATTGTATAGATAAAAGACGTACATATGCTGTACTTGTCAATGAAGGACTGTCTTATAACAATCTTTTGCATCGTGGCTACGAGTATATCGCGTTTGCGTCGATGCTTTATCGCAGTTCTAGTACTGCAGTTGCCGTAGTTTTAATTAGACGGACAGCGTCTGTATCGCTACTGCTTCGCGACTGAATTATTATTGCTGTTGAACGGCTGCAAATTCGCCGCGTAACTGCTCTGAGATGAAGATTACACACATCAATTTGGCATCACTCGTCCAAGATTGTTTTCAATAAGATGAGAAAAACTGGTAGTGTACACTGATGGAAGATCGCGTACTTCGTCCGTTTTCAGGCACCCACTGTGTGATCCTCTGGGCCCATCTGTCAGGGTGCATCCTGGCTACGTGTCCCGCCCAACCCAACTTTAATTTGACAGTTTTGATGCCAACATCAGTTAGCTAAGATTAAATAAATTAATATTTAAATTAAAAAAAAAAAAAAAATGTGACTCCTCACAAATCGGCCAGTTGAAATGTGTAGTTCACAAATAAACTTTTTTATCTTGATTTATTTCTCTCAATCGTGATTGATGGTGACCAGCAGGGCTAGCATGCGCACCGCGTCAAAATTTTGACGACTTATTCTATCGTGCCAAAGCGAAACAGAAGTATATGAAGTAGACACCTTGTTGCGTTCTCGCTCGACAAAGTGACGACAAGATTTTGTCACGGTGCGCATGCTAGCCTTGCAGGACTACAGTACAGACTGAACTGATGCTAGACTCGTAGACCACGTCTAAACTTTATAGTGATGCAGAAACGAGCCCCGTGTTCTCCTCCGTCCAGCGGGTCCCGTCGGGTAGATTATGTACTGACCGGTAGGTCGGCCTGCGCCCAGGTGTCGTGGCTGTCGGGTAGATAGTACCAGTGCACGAGCGAATACGCTCCGCGCCGAAATATAGGCCTTGCGTACTCTTCCTCCAGCGGGTCCACTGTCGGGTAGATTATGTGCGTAGCATCTTCTTCATCCTCTGTACAAAAATGTATACATCTTGATATGATCTGAGATTCAACAGGTTAATGGGACTCATTGAAAAGGTATGTGTCTTACCGCAGACTTCTCCCTGATGGTTGCTGACGATGTCCTTCACTTTGTTAGCCGTGGCCTTGTCTACCTCCGGGCGGATATAGACGGAGGGTGTGCGGATGAGCTCAGCACCGAGGAGTGAAGACTCGATCTCGAGCATCATCTGCACGTTCAGATCTTTCCGCGACGGGTTCTGGAAAGGTCGAGCGGGGGGAGGGGAAGAGACGAAACGGATGTTAAAGCGGTCTTATAGAAATCTACCATTGAAACCCATGTTATCATTTCTGTGAACAATTTTCATACTTTAAACAGCTGACAGCTACAGCTCTAAGCTTGCTGTCATTACCATTCTTACATGATTGATAGAAAATACTGCTGCAATTATAGTGCGTTTCACCAAAGAGTTCCCTCGCCGTAATGTTGGCTCCCCTGCACTTCCAATACACATTACAGGGAAAGTGCAAGGGAGCCAGCATTACAACGAGGGAAGTCTTTGGTGAAACGCACTATATCACAGAATTTGCAATATTAGTATTCTCACCTCTCTTTCAGATTGACTAAGTGCGACGGGGACAATGACGTCGATTCTGGTATACCATTTTCTAAACTAAACTAAATTTACAGCTCTAAAATTGTTGCCATCCTTTTTTCACATATTGAAATGAAAAAAGACGCAGATAATTTTTAAGTCCTGTCAGTTTGGTTTAGTTCAGTGAGTAGCAATAGAATCGACGCCAGTCAATAATAGCTGAATTAATTAAACGTTAACAGATTGGTATCAAGAAAATGGCCCACAGAATCAACCAAATACAACCAGCAATGGAATAAGTTGGATTTAACGTCTAATTTATCTACTAAATAAGGTACAGGGCATACTTCACACCTAAACAATTATCTAAACTACATAAATCAGTTTGAAAGGGACTTTTCAAGAACATCAAAGAGAAATAAGGTCAATCTAAAGCAAAAATTAACACAAAAAAGTAGTAAAAATTATGCATGCGTATCAGAATTGAGAGACCCAAAGTTATTAGTGACAAACATAGAGGTTATTTCACACACACAGTTCATTGTTATGAAGAAATTCCCACAGTAATAATTATTTACATAAACAATTCGAAAACCACATTTGTTCCCAACAGATATTTTACAATATGAACCTTGCATGAAATGGGGGTAACGTAATGGGACCCAGGGCTGCCTTTGTCAAGCTATTAGAGGTTATAAACAATGAAATAATGGTTGGTTCTTTGTAAGACGCAAAAATTCAGACAGCAGTGAGAAGCGGAAACTCTCTTTCAAAGCAATATCAACGTTAAAATGTCAATTTAGCGTTTTTTTTCATACATTTTTGTCCCGGCAAAATTGTAAATATAAACTTTTTTTTTTACAAGATTTTATTCATTTTGATCAAATCTTGCAAGCTGAATTACACTCTACATCCTCTTATTGAAGTTGAATTTTTACACGTTAGTTTAGTTTCGATGACAATGCATTTTTAACCGACTTCCAAAAAAGAGGAGGTTATCTATTCGACTGTATTTATTTTTATGTTTGTTACCGCAGAACTTTTAACTGGGTGAACCAATTTTGATGATTCTTCAGTGGATGTGTTTCTTCAGTTCAGTGGTTGATGGTGCAGTTCTGATGAAGTCGGTTTTTTATATTGAGATTATTATGGTAAGCATGACCTGAATCGACATTCAGAATTAGATTTAGATAAAGAAACTCTTCAACTGTCAACAGCACATACACAAAACTTTGTGTACGCATTTTATTATGATAGCCAGTTTTAAGTTTTACATGGTTGCTGCACTCGGGGTTGGGTCCTGACTAGGGAACTTTTCAATGGTTAGCAGCACAGACATTAAATGTTGTATACAAATTCAATTATGATAAACCATTCTGAGTGACATCGTGACATGGCTATTGCATTCGAGATTGGCTCCTAACCAGGGCGCTTCTCAACTGCTAGCAGAACAGTCACGAAAAGCTTGTAAAGTTTTTTTTTTGACCATTGGTTTATTTTTGCTATCCTACTTGTATCACTATAATTAGAGAGAGGGGGGGGGGGGGGGGGGGGGGAATGAGCTATTTATTTACACATTTATTATTTATTTTCAAATGTCTATAATTATGTGAAACTAGTAGGCTAGTAAAATGAAAGATGGTATACTTTTTCCCTCTTATTAATCAACGAGGAGTAATCTCGGGATAGTTATGCCATGTTTTGTCTTTTTTTTTTAACTCGGTTGAAAAAGACAAAAGACGGAGTAACTTTACGTTTATTAATAGAGGTATTTGAGTTGTGTCGGGTCAAAATGTATGAAAATTAGCCAATGACTATAAAGTCACTATGTTGCTGAAAAATCGAGCAAATCATAATTTTACACTAAGAATATTAAAAACAAATCTATTTAATAATTAGGTAAGAAATCTATGAACAGGATATTTAACCAAACAACTATAACAGAAGAGACTATATATTTTAAACACTTTTGTGTCTGTATAAGAATTTGCTACATTCCTCTATCCTAATTTATCTTGGTTTGCTAAGATAAAATCTACAGATGTTATAATTAGTATATCATACCCTGTTTCGTGCATTTAGCTACAACACGCATCTCACAATTTATTGTAAGTAGGTACAACGAAAAAAAAAAAAACTCAATAATCTCACCTAATATTATTTACAGTGTAGTCTACATTGTATAGATTTCGTTACTTTACTCATTACTCATGAATTTAATGCAATCGTGACATTAACTATTACTCGTGACTTTAGTGCACACAAATCTTTATTTATCTTGGTTTGCTAGGATAATATCTTCAGATGTTATAATTAGTACTTATATCATACACTGTTTCGTGCATTTAGCTACAACACGCATCTCACAATTTATTGAACAAGGAGAAAAATAAAAAATAATTTAAAAAAATACTTACAGATCTCATCACCTAATATAATTCCAATATTAGACTAGAATTTACAATGTAGCCTACATTGTATAGATTTCGTGACTTTACTCATTACTCGTGACTTTATTGCAATCGTGACTTTACTTATTACTCGTAACTTTAGTACAAATTAATCTGTTATAATTCGTATATCATACCCGGGAATCGAACCCGAGACTCTTGCTTATGAGGCAGACGTGCTATCACTGAGCCAAACCGGTCGTATCTCATTAGAACTATCATAAGGGTGAGAGTGATCGAGATAATCTCGATTAATCAACGAGTGGAGACGAGTGGTATATTTAGTGTGATTGGGTGTGATGTTATTCGGAGATGCGTGTTGCAGGTGATGTGTTATGCCGCGTGGTGCGTGGCGGGGGCGGCGCGGGCGAGGGGCGGGGTGGTGAGCGAGGCAGCGTGCGCGCCGGTGCATACCTTACCGACCTGGAAGTCGAACTTGCGCCACCGCTGCTCCGACTTGAAGCGGAACATGGTGGCGAGGGCCGTGCTCAGCGCACCGCCCGGCTTCATGTCCATGAACACTTTCATCTGGAAACAACACAATACATCGTCAGGAATCTTTGTGTGTGCAGATCTTTGCTGAACATGGAGCGTTTCAAAGCACCTGTCAAGAACCACCTCTCCAGGCTGGTAAAGCATCGATAACACTGCTAATGTTACAGCTGTTCAGCATCTATCATAGATCACATATAGTTTGGTTTTAAACCCGAAAACCAAAAAAAAAACCGCCAAAAACTTAAGGGGGCGAGGTATAAAAAAAATGTATATTGCACACACTGACATATTCTTACTAGTTCAACAAACGCACACTTCAATATTGAGCGGCACACAAATGCAAATGAGATGGCAAAATGTCATCAAATGGACGACCAAGGAAACGGGGGGGATTGTTTTATTTTTCTGAGGTGTTCATAGGCGGCGGTTAACGCGCCCCATCAGGCGAACCTGCTTGCTTGCCGCTCTTTAGGGTCCCGTAGTACTACAAGGAACCCTCATAAATTCGTTCTGTCCCTCCGTCTGTCGGCTGTCCGTCCGTCCTAATTCTTTAGAACCTTCTAACTTCTACAGTTGTTACGATAAGTGAATAAAATTTTGCAACAGTTTAAGTATAGATCCAACTTATAATAAAAACATATTATAATTTCATTTCATTTTTTAACATTGTATTTCTTCGTGTTGGATATCCTTGAATAAGTATTTTAAAATGAAGGTAAGGTTTCATACATCACATTGTATCGTTCGCTTAATATAGCTCGCCAAAGTGGTAAAAAGTTGGTCCCGCATTTCTAAACTATTATACATAGAAACTTGTAACTTGCTATGCTGATAAGTCATATTAAAAACCATTCAAAATATAATAAGTCCCTAGTAGTTTTCTCTTTGACTAAACCATAAAAAGTACCTATATATTATGTTAGGATGATAAATTTCTGAAATTTGGCCAAGTGCACAGAACTACTTCGTTCGCTTTTTCTTATCACCAATTTCTGAACTATTAATGTAACCACATTTATATGGCTTTGACTACGGAACCCCACCTAATGCGTTTCTCGACACGCACTTGGCAAGTTATTAAAGTTTTTTCACGTAAGGTAATTGTATTACCTAAATCTACTGTGCACTCACACGGAGCAGGTAATTTCATGTATTTAAACAGACATTTCGATTTTCAATTTTTAGTAATAAGTAATTTTTACACGTACAAAGTACAAAATGTTATTTTTGGATTTAAATTTAATTGCCAGCTTTTTCCTAGTGATAACAAGCAGCGTTTTTTGTTCATGTTATGAAATACAAATTGTAAGTATGACTTATTGTCAAAATGGATTCAGCAAATATAAATTATCTAATCATTACTCGTTGTTGGAAAAGAAAATAAATAGCATAACATTTGATAGTTTTTAAACAGTAGAATATACAGGGTTACCCGAAATGGTGGTGCTACGCCCAAAGGAGATTATTGTATTCATCATTATGATCAAATTTTATAATAGTACCAACCATGATATCGCAATAAACATCGTATCAGGTTTTCCACACATTTCGTTGAATGTAAATATTTTTTTTCTATGAAACAGCTTTTCTATTTTTTGCGGTTTTAAGTTTGGTCCCATTAAAAACTTGTTAATAATATTAAGTTGAGTTTCATAATTATACAAAGTAGGCATAATGACCTCCTAGTATCACTATTCCGAGTTACTCTGTATTAAAGTGGTCTACTATATCAGGTGACAGCGGCAGAAGATGGACTTTTAGAAAGTCCCCAATGGTCGGTGTCAGAAAACGCTCTGTATTGGGTGAACAACTACGGACAAAAGCTGTACCGTATGGATGGTGAAACCGGTGAAATCACGAGTAGAGACGTATGTGAGTCTTCAAGTTTGTACACTATTCGAATCGTACCTTCCTATTATTATGATCTTCATTTTAGTTGCCAACTTATTTATGTATAACTGAGGTGCTTTCGCTGGGTGCGAGCGGCCGCGATGCACGGAGAGGAGACGAAGGAGGAGAGAAAAGGAGAAAAGAGGAAAGAAGGAGACATAAATGTTCAGCAGTGGACGTCGTCTGGCTGATGATGATGAAGACACATCGTCTTCATCATCATCAGCCAGACGACGTCCACTGCTGAACATTTATGTCTCCTTCTTTAACCTCCACACTGAACGACAACCTGCCATCTGCATCCACTGGATGCCCGCGACTCTCACGATGTCGTCGGTTCATATAGTGGGAGGCCTACGAGTACACTACCTACGCTGTGTCTTCCGGTTTGTGGTCTTCACTCAAGAACCTTTGTTCCCCATCGGTTATCGTTTCCTCGAGCAATGTGGTCTGCCCATTGCCACTTCAGCTTGCAAATCTGAGCAGTTATATGATTACGAAAATATATTTGATGTTGTAGGTTATGGGCCAACTACCCTAATAGTACCGGTAAGGGACTATCCAGGTTACGTTGTGGTAGCAGTACGCACAGGTCTTTATTTGCTGGAATGGGGAGCCCCAGGGGGCGACTTAGCTCTAAGGCTGCTGACGACGGTTGACCTCGGCAAACCTAACAATAACATTGATGACGGCAAAGTAGACGCTGCAGGAAGACTTTGGTTCGGTAAATCTATTTGTATTTTGTTTTGAGTCAGGTTAACAACGTCCAATTCCCTGAATTTCTTGCCATAAATTTCCCTAAACATCTATATCTATGAAAGTTCATTCGCATTTTCGTCCAATTCCCTGAACATTAAGCCTCGAATTTTCTTAAGTTCCACAATAGAAGCGCATCCAAAATTCTTCGGAGATCATAATTTGATCTCTAGTTTTCTAAAACTTAGATCCTTCCGGTCACGTTCACATAAGAATATTTTTTATCTAATAGGTCGGGGAAAAAGTCTTTTCGTATTTTGTATGTATAAGGTTGTAGTAAAAATCTCATCCGTTGTACTGTTTGTATCTGGCTGGTTTTGATACCATTAAAAATATGACATTTTAAAAAAGGAATACAAAAAGTAAAAAGCAATTTCCCGCCATTTTTCAATTGTTTTTTTGTTTGATTAAATGAGTGAATCTAACGAAGAAATTCGATATATTGTGAAATTTTATTACAAAAAAGGGAAAACTGCGACACAAGCCGCGAAAAAAATTTGTGACGTTTATGGACCTAATGCAGTGTCATCAAGAGTAGCACAATGTTGGTTCAAGCGTTTTCAGTCCGGGAATTTTGATGTCAAAGATGCAGCTCGCTCTGGTCGCCCTGTTACGGATAAAGTAGATGCCATTTCTGAAAAAGTGGACCAAGATCGGCATATTAATAGTTACGACGTAGCTGAAGAACTGGGGATTGACCACAAAACAGTTTTGACCCATTTGAAAAAAACTGGGTATACAAAAAAACTCGATATTTGGGTGCCACACAAGCTCACTGAAAGAAACCAAATGAATCGTGTACTCATTTGCCACTCTCTATTGAAACGTAAAGAAACCGAACCGTTTTTGAAAAGATTGATCACTGGTGATGAAAAATGGATCACCTACGACAAGAATGTGCGCAAACGATCATGGTCAAAGGGCAGTGAAGCACCACAGACTGTAGCGAAACCCGGATTAACACGTAATAAGGTGATGCTGTGTGTATGGTGGGATTGGCAGGGCATCGTTCATTATGAGCTTTTACCGCCGGGCAAAACCATCGATTCGGATCTCTACTGCCAACAGCAGATGAGACTCAAACAAGAAATTGAGAAAAAACGGCCGGAATTGATCAACAGAAAGAGTGTGGTCTTTCATCATGATAACGCCAGACCGCACACATCTTTGGCCACTCAGCAAAAATTTAGAGAGCTTGGTTGGGAAGTGTTAATGCATCCACCATATAGCCCTGACCTTGCACCCTCAGATTTCCACCTGTTTCGATCTCTTCAGAATTCTTTGGGTAGTGTTAGATTAACATCAAGAGAGGACTGTCAAAACTACTTGTTGCATTTTTTTGATCAGAAGTCCCAAAAATTCTACAGCAACGGGATCATGTCACTACCTACAAGATGGCAACAAGTTATCGAACAAAATGGCACATATATATTATAATTAAATGTAATTAAACTTGAAAAAAATATGTCTTGAATTTGTTTAAAAAATACGAAGAAACTTTTTCCCCGACCTTATATATAGAAGAATTTTAAACCTTTTGCTGTATTCGTTGTTTTTCTTTGTCAATAGGAACTTTTGGCAAATTAGATTTGAGCCTACCGCCCCTCGTGCCTCATGACCAAGCCACGTTATACTCAATGGACAGCAGTAATTTCGTCCACCCAGACATAAAGAAGCGCCCAGTGAGCGTGTCCAATGGAATCGCATGGTCTCTTGACAGCTGCAAGATGTATTACAATGACTCGCCGACGCGAAGGGTTGCAGGTTTCGACTACGACTTGGAAAAGGGGACAATCGGTGAGTCAGTGAGGGCAAGCTTTGAAACTTCTTAGTTTTTCTACTTGAGAAAATTGTGAATGATTTAAATTTTTATTGGTTTAAATTCATCATCATCACAATCAGCCAGAAGACGTCCAAGCTGAACATAGGGCTGCCCCTTTAACTTCCACACTAAACAACATCTACATCTCCTGCCCTCATCCCTGCCATCTACATCCACTGGATGCCCGCGACTCTCACAATGTCGTCGGTCCATCTGTGGGTCGGTACATACGCTGCGTCTTCCGGTTCGTGGTCTCCACTCAATAACCTTTCTCCCCCATCCGTCATCAGTTCTTCAAGCGATGTGGCCTGCCCATTGCCACTTCAATTTGCAAATTTTAATAGCTATGTCGGTGACTCTGGTTCTTTGGCGAATATCTACGTTCCGGATTTTATCGCGCAAAGAAACTACTATTAAATTGGTTTTGATTCAATTAATTGGAATTGGTTTAAATTAAATGTATGATTTACATTCATGTTTCTACGGTATCAATGGGGCCAAAGCCATTACTGAGAGGTTTTTTGTGTTTAAATGTGTATTAGGGTGATGTTGGTAAATTGACTATTGATGATATGGGGTTATAAATAAACAGGTACGATAAATTGGACGTAGATTAAAATCGACGTCCAAGACTTTTAGATAATAAGCTAATAAAAGCGTGTTATAAAAACAATGTATTGGCATTTGTCAGGCAACGAAACCATAATATTCCGATTCGATGATCACAACATCCCTGGAGTACCAGATGGAATGACCATAGACGCAGATGGGAATCTTTGGGTTGCCACTTTCAATAAATTGGTAAGGTTGAATTTTACTTGACGTTCATGTTTTGGCTGATTTCTATGGGTCAAATGTTACTACGAGTACTTAATAGTTTTGTTATTTTATTATATAGTCAGGGCGCTTTCCAAATCTATATCAACATCATTATTGAGATTCAACAGGATATGTTTATTTCTTTTGCCATTTTGAGTCTTATTAGCACTGTAGGCGTGATTCGGAATGGGCACGTAGTTTCAGTACTGCAAGTCGAATTTATTATCAACGAAGGTTTGGAAGTAACCCTCTTCCCGCAGATTTACCTGCCATAATATCACAATTAGCAACTGATTCAAATTTTACTTTACAGATGTTGAACATAGACCCACGCTCGGGCCAACTTTTGAAGAAGATTGAGCTGCCTGTGGACCAAATTAGCTCTATGATGTGGGGCGGGCCATTTCTGGATTGTCTATACATAACGACCGGGAATCTGAACGTAACAGACCCACTCTTGCTATCTGGATCACTGTTGAAGATCACAGGTCTAGGAACAACAGGCGTCCCCGAAAATCAATTCGTGTTCCCCGATGCTCCTAATTATTAAATAATTGAAAATCATACATTTATGTTTTTTATTATGTACTAGCTGTACCCGCAACTTCGTTTGCGTGAACATTAAAATAGTCCGTGCAGACGGAATTACCGGATATTGCAGTAATATGTTACTAACAATATTGTTTACAGGAGCTTTTATTAGTTGCTTATCATAATGTAAAACATCACATAACGCAAAACATCACACCAATATTTGCAATTGACAACTTTTAAAAAAACATCATCATCATCATCAGCCAAAAGACGTCCACTGCTGAACATAGGCCTCCCCCTTTAACCTCCACACCGAACGACATCCCGCCATCTGCATCCACTGGATGCCCGCAACTCTCACAATGTCGTCGGTCCATCTAGTGGGAGGCCTACCTACGCTGCGCCTACCGGTTCGCGGTCTCCACTCAAGAACCTTTCAAAAGAAAAAAACAATGAATAACAAAACTCAACAATTCACTGAACTAAACGATAACAAAAACCTACTAACTAATATAACATGAATATACCCAACAATAGCACTGTATACACCAAACACGATAACAGAGGTTTCTATCTAGGCGCCACTATACAATGTTGCTACCTAGCACTGCGGTATGCTTGGGCTTTGTGCTCCGGCTCCGGCCTCACCATTCTTCCATGCGTTTGCGCACCGTTCGAACACTACACCTGGTAGTGGAAGTGGCACGGTTGGACACGATGGCATTATTGGCAATATGGGAGCGGTGCCACATGACTCCACGGCAGCCGGTGCAAGTCCCGTAGGTACTGTAGGTAGGTACGTCCTTAAGAGATGGGCATGTACCCTGTGGGCGATGGTGGGGCACGTAGTCGCACTTGTCTTTGGGCGCAGTGGAGCGACCGGTTGGCCCCTGTTTTACCGGTGTGGTTGGAACCAAGACGGACCATGACCACTGAGGCCTATGTGGGCAATCCTGTTTTATAATGACCTCCTTTCGGCTTAGTGTAGGCAGTGTATGTGAGGAATAACCTGGACCTGTATAGCAAACGAGGAGAGAAGCACTCTTGCTGCATCCGGAACGCAAACAAGCTGGTCGGTATCCCACGCTCCCTCACGAAATCCAGTAAACTGACCCACGTTATGGGCCCGGAGGTATACAACATGTTGCCGGATACAGTAACAACTGCTCCAAGTGCGAGCTGTTTCAAAAGCAGACTCAAGCGCTGGCTTATCGAGCAAACATTCTATGACTTCAATGAGTTCATAGCCAAATAAAATAATATTATAATAAATAAAATAATTAAAATAATTAATAATAATACATAATGTAAATGTATAGAATTTTGTAATACCATTGACGTGTAAATTTATAATTATGAATAAATGACTTTGACTTTGACTTTGCCTGTGTGTATAATTCTGTTTGATATTGACCTCCTTTCGGCGCAGTGTAGCCTATGTGCGTAACTCTGTTTAATAATGACCTCCTTTCGGCGCAGTGTAGCCTATGTACGCGATCCTGATAATGACTTCCTTTCATAGCCTATGTGCGCAACCCTGTTTAATATTGGCCTTCTTTCGGCGCGGTGTTGCCTATGTGCGTCACCCTGTTTAATAATGACCTCTTTTCGGTGCAGTGTAGCCTATGTGTACAACCCTGTTTAATAATGACCCCCTTTCGGAGCAGTGTAGCCTATGTGCATAACCCTGTTTAATAGTGACCTCCTTTCAGCGCAAAGTAGCCTATGTGTGCAACCCTGTTTAATAATAACCTTCTTGCGGCGCAGTGTAGTCTATGTGCGCAATGCTGTTTAATAATGACCTCCTTTCGGCGCAGTGTAGCCTATGTGTACAACCCTGTTTAATAATGACCTCCTTTCGGAGCAGTGTAGCCTATGAGCGTAACCCTGTTTAATAATTACCTCTTTTCGGCGCAGTTTAGCCTATGCGCAACCCTTAAGCTAATAGACCGATTTAAATTTCAATTGTTTACTTTTAATTTATTTATTGTTCGTTTGGCAATATCTCTATGACTCATTTGACTTTGACATGCCCTGTACGATAAAATGCAAACGCCAGCTTAAGATGAGCTGTACGTTCAAAGGTTCCTATACATTCCGGGGGTCAAGTAATTTGGACATTATACTAAAGGTTGTGATGTCTGTAATTTCGGAACCACGAAACCGATGACCTTGAAATATTTACGGTACAATCTTTAATGTACCTTCTTTCTAACAAAAAATAAGATAGAATAAAGAATAAAAGAAATCAGACTACGTGTTAATGAATTAAAATTAAGTACGCATTTTGACTTTCATCCCCTCTCCCAAAGGAACCATGCTGAATTTCGGGATAAAAAGTATGCAAGAACCTACCTCGTAGTATGAACTCAAACCATGCTAATTTTAATTTGCATCCATTCTGTAGTTTCGGCGTGATGCGCGGTCGTAATACAGACAGACAAAAATGAAAAAAATTGCAGTATCTTAAAACTTCAGTATCGATTATAGAATGCCGTCCAATATTTTTTTTCAAAATATCTTCAATGTACAGAATTGGACCTGTTACAGTTTTATTATAAGTATAGATAATCAGCACCACCAGGGGATAGGCAGCAGCACCCTTCTACGGCATGGTGAACAGCCACCTCCAAGACGCTTGCCAATCATGGAGATTATGGCAAATCCCTCCCCCCATGACAGATAAGATTTGTTTACGGCCCCTAGTCCCCGGCAGCTCCTCTATCTCAGGCCAATGTAGCTGGCCAGGAAACGGTAGAGCAGGGGGTAGGCCTCCCACTAGATGGACCGACGACATCGTGAATCGCGGGCATCCAGTGGATGCAGATGGCAGACTGTCGTTCAGTGTGGAGTTCTAAGGGAGAGGCCTATGTTCAGTAGTAGACGTCTTCTGGCTGATGATAATGAATTAGGTATAAAACTTTTTTTACCTATGCTATTTCCTCTCCTTGGCAAAGGTCTCCCTATCTTAGAAGTCCGTCAAATTAAAACATATCAAAACGAAAACTTTCTTAGGACAGCAAAACTTAATTTCGTCACTTTTTGGAAATTCACTCTCAGTGTTTATGTGAAGTGCATTAGCGAGAGAATTACGGCGGGAAGAACCACCTTAAAGCCTAATAATGTATAATTATCAATATTAAAAAACCGAATTCATAAAAATGACAGACCTGGACCAAATTTAAAACTGACCAAATTGTGTGGTCCCAACCACATGGGAAGCATTAGCTTCCAATAAAAAAGAATCATCAAAATCAATTCACCCAGTCGCAAGTTCTGAGGCAACAAACATTTGTCGAATTGTCGAATTGTGAACCTCCTCCTTTTTCCTTTTGGAAGTCGGTTAAAAAGAGATCTTACTCTACTACACTTCAGGTTTTAGTAACTACCTGTCACACTAGAATATAATCTAAGTTCAAGGTCGAAAATCTTAATTAGTACTTAATGGCTCTATTATTTAGCTCCATATAAGTAGGCCTAGCCTACTGGCTCCTTACTGCGCATTGTTTTATTCTGCAAAATATTTTTATCACCTTACTAACCATAAGTTGCGAAATTTATGTGCGTACTTTAATGTCGGTCCGGTAGCAAGCCTGGCACCTATTCTGACGCACTCGAGATTATCCCAGTCACTGACTCTCCAGTTAAAATGTCACGAAAGCGAGATATTGAGATAAGCTCGAGCGCGCCTGAATAGGGCCTCTGGTGTCAACAGCACGAAATAAACTCCTCAATTCTTCTAATTCTAATGATGTTTTATTTTATTAACCGACTTCCAAAAAGGAGGAGGTTCTCAATTCGACAGCTTTTTTTGTTACCTCAGAACTTTCGAATGGGTGAACCGATTTTGATGATTCTTTTTTTATTTGAAAGCTGGTGCTTCCCGTGTTCCCATTTCAATTTGGTCCAATACTAACATTTTTATGAAGTCGGTTTTTTTATATTGAAAATTATCATATTTCATATTAACCTACATATTATAAATAGGAAAGTGAGTTTGTTCCACTGTAACGCAGCAACTAAGCAATGGATCGACACGATTTTTTACATAGAGATAATTGGAGGGCGGGAGTTGACATTATGGTAATTTTATCTCAGAAAATTTTCTGAAGTAGGCAATGTCCACGCGAACGTAATCGCGGATTTGTATTCCTATAGGTTTGTATTTGTATTCCTATGGGTATGTATTTCCACAGTTTGTATTCCTATAGGTATGTTATATATATTTATATAAATTAAACTATATATCATTTGGTAGTATTTATTTAATGGCATTATTAAAAGCATCCCCCGTCGATCCTGTTACGTAAATTCTTTCCACCCAATTGTTGTTGGAGATCGCTTTTAGCGATAAGGCCGCCACTTGTGGCACTAGCTTGTAAGTGTTTTCTATCTGCTTGTTATTTTTGTTTCTGGTGTACACAATAAAGAGTTTCTATCTATGTTCCAGGTTAGGTTAAATTAGAATCATTAACAAATTTCTATAGAGTAAAACATAAATAATTACTTCCTATTGTCAGGCCTGGCGCACTCTGCACTTTAGGTATGAAGCTACAAGTAGTCGACTTGTGGGACTTGCCGTGCCCGCTATCGCGCGATAAACAGAGATAACGCGACAAGAGTTACGCGATAGACAGAGGCAAAATCTTGGTTAATATAGCAGTAGGTAGTTAGCGCTCGCACGTCCTGAATTGGACTTTATGATGATGATGTGTGTGGGTGTGTGCGTGTGTGTGTGTTTGTGTGTGTGTTTGTGTGTTTGTGTGTGTGTGGGTGTGTGGTAGTAAGAATCGCTACTTATTTATATGCTTTTACGGAGTGAACCTTCTGTACTTATTATGTATTGTGCTATTGTGCTTAACGGGACGTTAAAGCGGAAATGCATTAGAGATTTGACAGTCAGTTTTTAGTAAAAAATTCTATCATTTTCGGTTTGCTACCATGCGTACTGTCAGCCACGTTTAAAAAAAACTGGCTACCAAAGTAGACACTGCAATATGCCCTTCTTCGAAACTCTCAATCCAGCCCAGAAGGATTAAGAACAAAATGTTGTCTGTACAAAGTCTGGTCCGCGGTAAAAGTGCCATTCAAGTTCGTGCTCTTATCACCCAGTAATAAGGAAATGGAAAGGGCGATATTGCACTATATTGATATTTGTATTAACTGCAGTTAACCCCGCCAAGTGTTTGTAATTAGGAAGTAGCAAGCACCTACTCTTCGCATGATAATGGTCTGAAATTACAACCAGACAAATTAGTGATAAGATTATTCTGCTCTTAATTATAGTATTGAGTACATAAACGACTCTTTATGACAAGAAGTCGAGTTCCTTAACGATTAATTTCAATGATAATGGTAATTTTTATGGGGTTACCAAGCCGAAAAGAGGTGTACTCATGATGAACAACTTTGAATATGGGACCAACCCTGAGATTGCGAAAAAAATATCAGCTGTTCCGGACATTTTGTTGAGTACGAATGACCGATTTCCAGTTTTAGTTGGTCCCATAGTAAAAGTTGTTCATAATGATGGGTTGGACGGGTTCACTATGAAATGGACCCCTTTCGGCTTAGTACACCATTTCTGCGTAACACTGTGTACTAATTTCACCGATAAATGTTCATTAAATATATATCATGGAAATAGGTTAGGTACTACGTAAAACCGGATATCAAAGAGTAGGTAAGTACAGTATAATTATGTAAAAAAAACATTATGGGATTATATGATTATTTACGGGATATTTACCGTGCTATCACGGTTGTTCACTAAAGTTATATGATTATTTACGGGATATTTACCGTGGTAAGGTTGCGGAAGGAGCTCCCGATATTTCGGCGCAGTTACATGCACCATGTTCACGGGATTCCCGTGATTATGGTGCATGTAACTGCGCCGAAATATCGGGAGCTCCTTCCACAACCTTACCACCATGTTCACGGGATTCCCGTGAACATGGTGCATGTAACTGCGCCGAAATATCGGGAGCTCCTTCCGCAACCTTACCACGGTAAATATCCCGTAAATAATCATATAACTTTAGTGAACAACCGTGATAGTTTAAAACAGTGTTTAACATTATGGGACTTCTAGGAAGATCTATGAAGCCTTGTTCAATGTCCATGGTTTATACGCAAGAGGGGAAAATATACTTTCAAGGACCTATCCAAAGTTCAAGTTCTTTTAAGAACCTCAGAATTCGATCTACAGTCATTGATAAGAACCTAACATAGACTCCAGACATTATTTTCCGTCAATGAAGACAAAAGCCTAACATTTCCTAAGAGATGACATAATGAGAGACCTTGCTCGGCTAACTTCCGCGGATTTGCGACGCACCTACCGTATCGTTACCACGGACGCGATGATGGTAACCGGCAAATGCGACCTTCGCTAGAAATGCATACTGTATATGATCTGTTTATAATTAGATTTTGTCCCTGGAGACAAAACTACAATTAAACAAAATTTCTGTTTTAAAAAAACAGTTCGATAGAAAAAAGGGCAGGAGGGAATTAAATCATGCAGATCAGATGCACACTCTCCAAAATGTATCCGATAAAAAACCGATAGACTAGCAACTTTGCGCCGATGCTCAAGACTAAGAAGCTTAGTCTGAACTAGGGCTTCGTTGCTGATGAGCCTCTTAGCACGCTTCTCAATTGACTCCAAGGCCCCGAGCTGGTATTTAGCTGATCCATCCCAAAGGTGAGAGCAGTACTCCATGCACGACCGAACTTGTGCTTGGTACAGTGTAAGCAACTGTTCCGACGTGAAGTACCGACGCACCTTCGATAGGATACCTAGCTTTTTGGCAGCCAATTGAGCCTTGCTTTCAATATAGGAGCCAAAAATCACGGAGTTAAGACATTAATGAGGTCAAATGTTTTCGAATGTCGTTTGTTTATCGCAATAAAATTTAAATTTGAGTGTTTAATAGCTAATGCCCTTGCCATGGAACGGGCAATGTGATTTTTGTAATTAATTAAATAATTTTGCATGTTAAGGTAATAAACTTTAATGTTAATCTTACGTACCCCAAATAGGTACATGAGTATACCGATTTATAATTATTAATATATAAAACCGACTTCATGAAAATGACTGAACTGGACCAAATTGAAATGGGGCCACACGGGAAGCTTTCAAATATAAAAAGAATTAGCAAAATCAGTTCACCCAGTCGAAAGTTCTGAGGTAACAAATTCGTGACTCTTTTAATTTCATTGCGTCAGAAAAGGATAGCAACAAATTTAAACATGTCAAATTTAGTTTGGTTTAGAGAAAGGTACAACAGAATTGACGTCAAATTTATCTATTAACAAATGTGTAAAAGACACGCCATCAATCTATTGAGCTTTACGCAATCTATTACAAGTAGTAAGATTTCAAATTGTGCTAGCCGAGGTACACCATTATGTATTCCAATTCGTACAACGTAATTTGTCAACGCACATCAGTTCGACCTGGGGCCTTACGCCCAACTCTGAACGCAGGTCCGAATAGGTGCAGTTTGCAAAATCACGCGTCCGTAAACCGTATCTCGGCGCGTTAACGTTCGCGTGATTTTTCTAACTGCACCTATTCGGGCCCACGTTTAGAGTTGGGCGTAAGGCCCCTGAGCACAATCACCGATCCGTGAGCTTAACTGGCAATAGCATTGACCAGTCTCATTTCGCGCGTGGCGTGTCTTACTCGAAAGGTTACCGACGCAGTTTGCTTTATTGCAAAAATATTTATAAAAATAACGTTCGCGGGTCCGCCAGTTTTTTATTTATTTATCATAATGCGCGGCCTACACAACATGTTTGTTTTAATAGCTGTATTAGTAGCCAGCATCAGTGCTTATAGACCAGCAGCACCGCTTATTAAAAACGTAAGTACCTTTCTGACAGCAAACTTGTTTTGAATGTTTGTGATTAAATTTAAAGATCAACGCCCTCTTAATCTTAAAAGTAAATCTGTGTTTGGAGGTTAATATTTTCGATGATTTCTGACAGTCGGACTCGCGCAATAAGGGTTCCGTATGGGTTCTATAAAAACGGCAAAAAATCACGTTTGTTGTATGGGAGCTCCCTTAAATGTTTATTTCATTCTGTTTTTTTAGTATTTGTTGTTATAGCGGCAACAAAAATACATCATCTGTGAAAATGTCAACTGTTTAACTATCACGGTTCATGAGATACAGTATGGTGACAGCGGAGTCTTAGTAATAGGGTCTTAGTAAATAATTAATAATAAAACCGTTTTACCCTTTGGGTACGGAACCCTAAAAATGAAACTAGTATGTTTGAATGAAAAGTATAAAAATGACCTTAACTCGGACACGGACAACTTGAGTCAGTTCAGAAAGAGAGTGGAAGTGAATTGTGGTTGAATGGACAAATATCTCAATAAATAACACGCAAATTCACTCAACAAAACAACACGATGATAGGACAGCTCATGATAGCTGAGATTGAAATTATTAAATACATTATTATTATAATTTGATGTACATACCTACATAGTAATATTATTAAGATATAATTATTATATACATTGTTGTAGAAGAGTGTACTGGAGAAGTTTGACTTGTAACTATGGTGTTATTAATAAAGTATTGTATTCAGATGACAGAGGCGGATTGCCATTTAAAATTCGTTCCAGTTCTCCTTTAGGCCAAGTCCAACCAAGTGGCCAAGGCCACTCTCTTTTTAACCGAATTTCGAAGAGGAGGTTATCAATTCGACTGCATTTTATTTATGTTTGTTACCTTAGAACTTTGGACTGGGTGAACCGATTTTGATGATTCTTTTTTTATTTGAAAGCTGGTGCTTCAAAGTGCTTCTTCAAGTGCTGGTGTGGTCCCATTAAATTTAGTCTAGTTCTGACATATTTATGAAGTCGATTTTTTATATTGATAATTATTAAACAGACTCTACCACCCAGACCGGACATTGAAATTCACCGTTAATTGGATCGGTCAGGAATCAAACCCGGGAACCCCTGCTCATAAGGCAGATGGGCTACCATTAAGTCATACCGGTCATAATTGACCGATTAATACTTATTACATTAGGTTTCTTGTGTAGTTTATTTTATGAGTAAACTGGCTGTGCCCCGCGGTTACACCCGCGTGGATTACTCCTTATAACATCAGCTATCTGCTAGTGAAAGTCCTATCAAAATCGGTCCAGCCCTTTTGGAGTCAATAGAGAACATACACACATAAATTTTTATACATATAGATGAATTTGTGCATGGTTCAGGTGGTCCGAGATGGTACCCACTTCGAAGGCCCACACTGGGCAGGAGGAGAGAACGCGCTGTACTGGGTCGACATAATGGGACAGAAGGTGCTGCGACTTGACGTCGACAGCGGAAATGTCACCTCTAGGTACATCGGTGAGTAAAGCGAACTACGAACAATGGTGCAATGTAACAGACAAACAATAAATGACAACCAGAAACACCAACAAAACAAACTAAAACAGGGTACATCCCGTTTGGTAAGTATCCCATTTGGTAAACCTATTAAAATACCTACTAAAAAGTTGCGTTTGGTAACAATAAGTTTCGTTTGGTTAAATTTTAAATAATTCCATGTACACACAAACACAAACAAACAAAACGATTCGATGATCCTATCTTTATGGATCTAATTAGTTTCGATGGGACTTATTATTCCATCGGAAGACCAGCGCCGGTTGGTAACAAACTGCATCATGCTGAGCTGTGGCTGGTTTGTGGCAAAACTCCAGCGGTTTTTTTTACTTTAAATAAGTGTGTAGCTGTAAGTGTGTGTATGTTGGATTTTTGATACAAATAAAATATTGTCTATTGTCTAAATTATACCTAAAATGCACTTATGCTGCAGTATGGTAAAAAGTTGTAGTGGTAGGACTCTTTTGCAGGGGTCCGCCTGGGGAAGTACGACACCTTTGCCAGTTATTCAACCGCCAAGCAGTAGTGTGCAAACACTGCTGTGTTCCGGATTGAAGGGCAATGTTTCCAGCGACGAACGCAGTGCATTGCCATCCAGGGTTTTGAACTGTTGAAGTTCAAAATTCTGAGTGGCGTTGAGCTGTAATGGGCAAGCGTGAAGAGCCATCAGGCGAGCGACTTCACTCATCTCGTCACCCAGTATCATAAAAAAATATAAAAGTTATTCGGGGGTCAAAACTGGCTTGATTTTGTGAACATAATTATTACTACTGAGGAAGGTTGTGCGCAACGCACAACGACGCAACATATTATATGTAACATTACGTTTTTTGAAGTGAAAACTTCTTTAGGCGCGATGAGCACTTTTAACGTTAACGTCACGCTGTACCGTGCGTTTTAAAACAGCGCCATCTTGTAGAATAGGTAAATTACTACTTAAGTTTTCAATTCTGATGTGCAGTCCTATGACTGTGTTATTTTTTTACTAATTATATTTTTTTTAAATTTTTTAGGGTATGGTCCCGTGTCACTGGTGGTGACCGTTAAGGACAATCCTAAGCTAGTACTGATCACGGCGCGTTCGGAACTGTACCTGTTAAATTGGGACGCACCTGAGAGCGACGGCGACGGCGCCCTGAGGCTACTCAGCGCGGTCGACTTGGGGCACCCCGACAACCGGTGCAACGACGGGAAGGTGGATCGAAAAGGACGGCTGTGGTTCGGTAAGCTGATATATTTAGTACTAGTGTTGTTGACCGCAACTTCGTACGCGTAGATTTTCATATAAGCTTTCAACCCCGTTTTTTTCCTCCCTTAATCCGGCCCTTGCGCAAAACAACATAGCCTATACTTCATTAATCTGGTCATAGCTAAGCATATTCGTGAAAGCCGCATTTAAATCCGTCCAGTGGATTAGGAGCTGTGCGTGGACAAACAAACAGACAAAAATTCTAAAAACTGTCTTAACGTGTTCAGCTGCTTACGCCGTGTGTTTTTTATATCTCGCAATTACAGATTTTTTTATCTCTACGTTTTTATTATATGTATAGATACAGATATAGATTTATAGACTGCAGAAATATCTGATGATCAGCCTATTTGGATTTGAATAATACAAATTTAACTCTTTTATGCGATCAAAATAAACCTAAACACGATTAATCATGTTGATCTTGATTGAAACTTCCCTATTGCTATTTTAGTGTTCGCGCAAACTAGAACAGACGGCTTACATGCCTTTTCCAAAGAAATTGGCATCACTGACGAGGCGCCCTTCTCGGTCAAAAGAACAGAATCTTGAAGATTATTGCTGGAGGATTTCAATTCTTTATCATCATAATCAACAACCAGAAGACGTCCTCTGCTGAACATAGGCCTCCCCTTTAGAACTCCACACTGAACTGCCGTTTTTGGATGTCCGCGACTCTCGCGATGTCGTCAGTCCATCTAGTAAGCTTACTTTCGCTGCGTCTTCTAGTTCATGGTCTCCACTCAAGAACTTTTCCTCCCCATCGGTTATCGGTTCTTCGAACGATGTAATCATGTAACCTGCCATTGCCGCTTCAATTTGCAAATATGTAGCTATGTCGGTGACTCTGGCACAGAATACATACGAGTATACCTAAGTACAAGTACACAAGATTCACTCCGTAAAATGATTTAAATAAGTGGCGACTCTTGCTACTACATAATAAGTGCAATCCAGAACGTGCAAGCGCTAATTACCTACAGCTATATTAACCTAGAAGTTGCTTCTCTGTCTATCGCGTAACTCTTGTCGCGTTATCTCTGTCGATCGCACGTCAGCGGGCACGGCAAGTCCGACAAGACAACTACTTATAGCTTCTTACCTAAAGTGCGGAGTGCGCCAGGCCTGACTCTGGTTAAGTTTTTTGTACTAATAACTCAATACAATGGAAGGTTAGTCTGCCACAATGGATTTAGCTGTCCATAAAAAAATACTTTTAACTTTAAATTATACATTTTATTAATAATTTTCCAGGGACAATGGGTAAAGAAGTTGGCAACGAAGTGGACAAAGATCAAGGCACCCTGTACATGATGGATAAGGACAACCATGTGAACCCGGAAGAGAAGGTGCGCCCCGTGTCCATCTCTAACGGCCTCGCGTGGACTTCCGATAGCAAGTTCATGTTCTACATCGACACTCCGACGAGAAACATCGACGTGTTCGACTTCGATCTCGAGACAGGTGTCATTCGTAAGTAACAGAAGTTACAATTGGCATCTTACAGATGTCATGTAGTCCAGTATAAAGACGTATTCCGAGCTTTTATGAGGCTACCGTGGTCTGCAGTGCGTGAAGTATGTTTGCTGAGGCAGGGGTGCCTAACTTCTTTGCTATTATAAGATCAAAAGAGGCTTCCTTCTGGCATCGCTTGCGTCGTTCCGGCAACAGAATCCTAGCGGCTGTCTCTGATGATGTAAGGAGTCCAATGTTAAAGCATAGGATCTCTATTCACATGAATAAAAACAAAAAAAGACCTGGCACTATTGTGCACCGTACTACTTCTTATGACTATCACCACTATACGGTGTGTTTATGTTTTATGACTGTCAAGTAATTATTCATCCTTCATTTCCAGGGAACAGAAGAACTTTGTTCAGTTTCCAAGCAAACAATGTGACTGGATTACCGGATGGCATGACTATCGATTCTGATGGCAACCTGTGGGTGGCTTGCTACAATGGAGGAAAGGTACCTAATCACAGTCACTAACAACCAAATTTCATCATCATCATCAGACAGAAGTCGTCCACTACTTAACATAGGCCTCCCCCTTTTACCTCCACACTGAACGACAGCCTGCCATCTGCATCCACTGGATGCCCGCAACTCTCACAATCAGAACCAACTTTGGTGGAGCTTAATTTTAGAATTCATGAATTAATCTCACAAATAAAGAAGCACACATATGCCGATGATTTTAGCATGTGGCCAAATGCTGAAAACCTCCTAGGGCTGATCCATCGTTAAAACCAAAATGTCAAACCAGATGGCTCCTCACCAAACTGAGAGATGAAAGTCCAGGGTCCTTACGCCTACCTGTTTTAAGCGATTCCGTTTAGGTGATGAGAAAACTTGCGCGACCACAAATCGTACCTCTGCGCGTTAAGGTTTACGTTCGCGTGATTATGCGAACAGCGCTGTTTCAGTACTAATTCGAGCCCGCGTTAAGAGTTAGTCGTAAGACCCCAGGGGTTGAACTAGTGCAACTAAACGAATCCACTAAACCAGAGCCCGACGCCTAGCTACATGCCAATGAACATTGGCATGTAGCTATCATATTCAATGAATGAAGAGATACTAAATGGATTGAATATTCATAACTTTGTATATTTTTTATAGATATCTATTACCATTGGCTTTGACACACGAAAACTTTGAAAAGATTTCATATTCTTTAAACAGCTGAACAGATTTTCTTGTATCTTAGCTAAGAACACTCTTGATCAAACACCTTTCAAACAATAAGGAACTAAATGAAAATCGGTTTAGCCATTTCGGAGCTACGATGCTACAGACAGACACACGTTAAACTAATAACACCCCTCTTTTAACGTAGGGGGTTAAAGAGCTGATAATCTTCAAACGGCTGATCAGTTTTTACTGGATTATAGCTAAGAAGACTCGATAATGTCACCTTTCAAACAGAAAAACCTAAATCAAAATCAGTACAGTATTTTGGTAGCTACGATAGACGTTAAATTTATAACATCACTCTTTTTGCATTGGAGGTTAAAAATGAACCTTTTATGTTATATATTTTTACTTAAACTAGTTGCACATAATCAAGGACATGCCATCAACTTCCCATGAATAAAAATATCATTAAAATAAAAGGGATTTTCATGTTTTAATGTTTCTCGGGACTTATCGCGCAATATTTTATTAAGGTAAAAATAGGTACCTTTCACTGGACTTTCGACCATGTTATAATGGTCATGGTCACGAGCTGATGGCTGTGGCTGTTTTCAGTTAGCAACAACGTTATTATCATCAACTGACCCACTGCTGGGTATAGACCTCTCTTTGTTTATGCCACTTTTCCCAGTCTCTCGCCAGTCACTTCCACAAATTTTTCGTTTCGTTGGCATCCTGTCCTTCACTATTTGAAACTACTAGAAATTAAAACAAAAATACTATTCCAAGTTTTTGCACTCAAGTTGGGAGAAAATTAGGTGCTGCTTTGCCACCTTTACAAAGCTATTTTAATGTTTCAGGTCATCAAGATAGATTCAAGAGCGGGTAAGTTGCTTGAGCAACACAATTTACCTGCCTCCAAAGTGACATCAGTGATGTTTGGAGGCATTGACCTTTCCACATTATTTGTCACAACAAGCAGGGTCGGGATGACCTCAGGAGAACTAGCACAGCAACCTGAAGCAGGTTCCTTGTTCGCTATAGAAGGAACAGGATCTAAGGGACTGCCCGAGAACCAGTTTGATTTTCCCAATGCTGAATACTATTAAGCATTTATGTTTGTTATACTAATGTTTATGTTATTGTAATAAGAATTTACTTAAAAAAGATTATGATAATAAAACCCAGAACCTAGCAAGGTAATGAACTATTAGAAACAATAAGAAAATAATGAACTACCTTCCTTTACTTTACCCTTCCTTCCTTTGCAATATATTTGTCAGTACAAAAAGGTAATTTAGGAGTAGAAGCTTGAAACTGATTTTGCAACATTATTTTCATTATTACTGGCAACTAACAGAAATTGTGAGTAAAATCAAATCCTACTATATCCTACAATCCAAACTACTTCTGACAATATTTCACTCGACAACAAATTACTTGCTTCGCTAAAGTTCAAATGAAATCAAAAATTATAAAGTTAAACACCCGACACCAAGCAAGCAAACACGTGTTAACGTGAGTCATAAATTCATGGTATACTTCTAATTGTTTTCTAAGAAAGAATGCTGTAAGTACACTGTCGGCGAATTCTAAAAGATCTTAAAAGTGTCAAATAACTGAGTTGTAAAGTTTGTAAAATAAAACATTGCTATATTCGAGATACAGAGGTAAAATTTAATATTTCGAGTTATGGAGAGAAAATATGTACTAAAATAGCTTGGAGGGACTCACTGATTATTTCGACTAATGGAGGTTTTGGTGTTTGAAGGGAAGGGAACAAAATATTTTTTCGAGATTTGGAGGTTTTCAACTTATCCAGGTTCGACTTAACAAGGTTCTACTGTATATACAATACATACTATTTACATTGAGTTTATTTCTTATATTAGAGCACCTGCGTAAAGCAGCGCACACCCGTAGTGATAGCAAATCAAATGATACATAGTTCTAGAAGAACTAGGTAATAATTTCTGCACTTCCAAACTTTTAAGGTGCTGCTTGGTAATTTACAAGCTAAACTATACTTATTTACATCTAGGTACTTACCGGAAGCCTCAAAAATGGAGGATCCGATGCGTTCTTTCCCAATTTGTTCTCCTGGTATTGGATAAGCTGAATGACCAGCTGGGCCAAGCCTTCCTTCGTCGGTGGATCAGTTTGTACATGCTGAAAGTAAACATGAGTATACAATTATCTTGTCAGGCCGTTTGTATGGCAAGCTTGGTAGTTAATCCAGTTCTTGGTTACCTTTCCTCCAGGTACAATTAAATTACTTTTAAGGGTTTCCCTTACATCTCTCTATGTCTATATGCTTAAAAATAGGATTTCCGCTAAAGGAATTAACCAGTTAAGTAACATTTCACTTACTTTTTTGCAATTTTTCTGCAGCCAAACACGAATTTGGTCGAATTGGGCTAGACATTCCGGCGATTGAAAGAACTCGACATTTGGTCCACCGTCCTTTTTAGGACCTATAGTAGACATGGCAATTATGTTTGTATCAAGATTGGTTAACAACACAGAAATAACGAACAAAACGTTCTAAACTAGTAGTTATTTTCTAATTCAAGATTTCAAGTCGAGCAAGACACGGCGTCGCTTTACTTGCTCTTGCTTTGCTTGTTGATAAAGATTTTGTTATACTTTTGACAATGACAGCTAACAAATAATTCTTCTTTTTTTTCGCTCACTACTGGTCGGGCGGGGTAAAGCCATATAACCTCAACTTACGTATTTTTCTGATACAAGCATTGATCTTAATTTATATATATGGTTTGGATTTGCCTAAAACTCAAGCTAGAACCGAAAAAAGTCTGCCAAAAACTGAAGGGGCGAGGTAAACATGTATTGCACACAACTACATATTCTTACTTAATAATAGTTCTACAAACGCACACTTTGATATTCAGCGGCACACAACTGCAAACGATGTGCTCAAAATGTAAACGAAAGGACGACCAAGGGGGTGTAAGTGCTAAAGGGGAAACTGTAGGTATAATACTTCCATTGTTTTTTTCTGAGATCAAAGCTGTATAAATGTAATATCAAGAACGTTATAAAATTAGGTTTTATAACGTCCTTGAAATATATTGATGCGCTGCGCCGTCTAATATCAAGTAGAAAAACTTCTAAAAGTAAATTTTTTTTTTCCTCTTGAGAAGATTTTGGCTTCGAACGTCTTGTGAATTTGTCAGTTTCTGGTATTGCGTTTTTCAAGTTTTATTAGATATCAATAAACAAAACAAATCAGTCATGCCCAATGACGAAATAAAAATAAACTCTTGGTCATGCCCTAGTGGCTAAAGTTCGTCCCCAGTTCATATATATATAGTATCCCCCGTTTTTTTTTTTTAGTGAAGTATCCTCCGTATATACACATGTCTGATATATATATATCAGACATGTGTATATACGGGGATACTGCACCAAAAAAATATACTTTTATGTGGCTGCGCCCTCCTCGTATGGTATCCACTGAGTTATTTCGTCATTGGTCGTATCCACTGAAGAGAGATTTTTTTCTACCTTTCTCTTTTCTGTGGTCGTATCATTGTAGGTCTTTTAACGTGAAGTTAGGTTTCATACACCAGTTTTTTATCAAGTGTCATCGGGCCATATTTCGCAAAAGATACCTTTGCGAAATATGGCCCGCCAATGTGGCAAAAAGTTGGTCTCCCCCGCATTTCTGAACTATTAGACATAGAAACTAGTAACTTTCCATGCTGATTGATATAGGTCATATTCAAAATGATTTCAAACACATGCCGACTGATTTGCAATGGTCACAAGGTAGGTTGCAAGAGATAGCGTAGTACTTTTAGAAATATATTTTTACGCCGTAAATGCCTATACTAAGACATTATTATAATAATTGCGGTTATTTTGATCATTATTTTACGGAGTAAAATAACGATAATTACATATTAGCGCCCCGCTGTTTCACCCGAAACCGTCAATAAAAGTAGCATACTAACATCAGATATCTACCCTTCAAAATCAGTTCAGCCATTTTGGAGTCCCTAAATAAATATCCACATATAGATTTTAATTATTTACAGGCTGCGCCCGAGGTTTCACCCGCGTGATGATGAAAAATTATGATGATGATGAAAAATACTTTAAGACCTATTATCATACGTACCAAATATAAATACAAAAAAAAACATAAAAATCGGTTCAGCCGTTTAGGAGTGCGACCACAAACACCGTGACACGAGATTTTTATAGATTATAGAACAGATTAAGACCTAAGCGCCATCTCTTGACAACCTAGGTAGCTTTGGACCATCCATAAATAGTTTTTCAATGAAACAAAAAAAAACAATAAAACTCCAAGAGGTATGTGTAATAACATTTTAATCTACATTTAATCCGTATCCCCGTATCCCCCTATTTCAAAGCTAAGCGAGTTTTTTGATTTGTACTCATACTTAACTTATAAATGATCATTGGAGTTTCAATTAGGTACATAGTTATATTTTCACAATATTTTTATGATTGTAAACAATGACCGTTATATTTAGGTTTTAGAAACCATAGTTAAGTACTTAGCTATTTTTCAAACATCATTTATTGCTAATAATTCCCTTAATAGGTAGTTTTCATGTCTTTTCTACAATTTGTTTAGTGATAATGTAGCTACTCCCCGAACATTTACAAATAATTGACGATATTGAACTTTTAACACACCCAACAACACACGAAACACACATTTTATTTTAACAATTTACATATATAATTATTGTCATAAAACATTTTGTTGTAAGCAAAAAATGTGGATAGCCTTATGCATAAAGAAAACACGTACAATGAATTCCATGGTTGAACAAATAAGAATTTTTTTTCAAGTGTGAACTTCATCGACGAGAAAATCATAAAAGAAAATCGGTTCACAAATGGCAAAAATATCGATGAACATACAAAAAAATAATAATACATACAGACGAACATAGTACCTCCTCCTTTTTTGGAGGTCGGTTAAAAATTAGGTAGTTACCAACACAATATCGTGCGACTTTTTTTACCGAAATTTTAAAATGCTTCATTATCACATTGACAAAAAAATTGTCTAATTTTTAATTATTTTTTTTACTTGGATTTTGCCCCTTTGATAGTTTGGGGCAATTTTGCCATCAACAGTGAGGAAGGAGATGTGAGATTTTTCGTCTTTAAACCAAAACGATTAAATAGTACAATGAGTTTTAGGGTTTGACAGACCATGAAGCATAGTAGTTATATGGCATATCAGCCAGCCAGAGGTATGTCACGCTTTTTTGACCCCCTCTAACGGTTGACGTAATTTATGGATGGCCTCTCAGTACTTATGACATTCTACGGATATTTGACGCGTAAGCATGTAGGTTTAATACAAGTAGATTACATTAAAAACCGACTTCAAAAATATACGTCATAAGTGCCAATAAAATTTGAGGGTTGCCCTCGATTTCCCTGGGATCCCATCATCAGATCCTGACTAGTTGACAATGGGACCAAATTGGAAGTATAGCTACCGAACTAAAGAAACATTTTTGATATAGGTCAACAGTTGGCGGAGAAATCGGAGAACATACATAAAAAAAAAAAAACAGTGGAACATAGAATAGTCCTCTTTTTTTGAAGTTGGTTAAAAATGCTAAATATTATACGGACATGGCAGTAAATTCACTATTCGAGCTGAGGTCGAGTTTACTTGGATGTGGGGGTAATCACATTGAACACACATCGAATTTCAACATTTAACAAATGTAACTTTATTTGCTTACAATTATATGAAGTTAATTATTAGATATGTGTGAAACAAAACAGTAAATATAAAGAATGTATTAATAAGCGTAAAGGTTGCATAACAAACAACCAGACAATCATTAGGAATAGGTATCAATGAATTCATAGCAATAATTTGATCTTTGACTAGCGCTGCTAAAAACTATTATTCTATACATTAATGTAGGTCATCCAGGCCCGGATCTAGAGGGGAGGGGGTAGGGAGGCAAACAGAGGCACGTGCCCGAGCGGCAGCTTAAGGGGCTGCCATTTTTTTTTCATCATTAATATCTGAGGTGTGGGAGTCAAGTTTTTGCTACTGCTTGGAAAAATAGTAGATTCAGGGCTGTGGTCATCTAATCATGTATTCTTACATTGTGCGTGATGACCCCAGATTCGTTTTTGCACATTCTTGCGCATTTGTATCGGGAAATGTGTCATAAGAATGATTAATTATACAAACATTGGCGCAAGTATGAACTAAAATGATCATAGGGCCATTATGCTCAATGTGCGAATGGAGCGAAATATTGAGTTCTTGGTGCAATTTTTTATAAGCTAAGCCTGCATTTTGGCATGTTTAAGTAAAAAAATAGCTAAAAAAGAAAAGTTGTTACGAAAATAAAATAAAAAAACATATATTGATTAATTACATCTTGAAGATGTTATAAAATTGACATTTTTATTGACATTAATAATTAAGGGCCTATGTTACGTGCATTCACTATCTCTCGTGCATTTCAACATTTCTTAAGATATAAAATAAAATTATACGAAATTTTTAATGAACAGTATATTTTGTTCATTATGTTAATCGCTTTTTGACAGTTCATACAAAGATGACGACATAGCTTTGTAAAGCGTCTAGCAAATTATATCCCATACAAATAAATACAATTGATCTAGCATTACCCTTTACAAGGTTACGTCAACTTGAAAGCAACTTGCTTTAAAAGGAGATCAACATAATGACAGATTATAATAATGTTATTCTCGAGGCTTGTTTCACATTTTTTTTCATAGGAATATTCAGTAATATTATATTTTCAAAAATGTTGCAATGCGCGTGCGACGGTTTACGGACATGGCATGAGCCCTTAATGATACTTAAATACATTTTCTAACTAGGTTTAGCAATTGCTGCAATTATTGTCTATACTTTTGATACTAATAGGATTATATTAATATACATTCAATATAACAGGAATCCACATTTCAGAAAAGGTCATGTGCAAAACAGGAAGAGTTACTAAAAGAAATGGATCACATTAAAAACCGACTTCAAAAATGTATGAAAAACGTAATAAGTGCCTATTTATTTATTGAGACAAAAACGAATTATACAGTTACATTTATCTCACATATTAAAATTAAATCCATCTAATGTCACATATCTAATTTAAACAAGAACAAACACATATAAATAAATAATTGTCAAATTAGGTTACCCTCAAACCCTCGAAATTTGAGGGTTGCTCTCTATTTCCCTGGGATCCCATCATGAAATCCTGACTTTGTGAGAATGAGCCCAAATTGGAAGTATACCTTACCGAACAAAAAAAAAATTGAATTCGGTCAACAGTTGGCGGAGGAATCGGTGAACATACATAAAAAAAAAACAGTGGAACATACAACCGTCCTCCTTTTTTGAAGTCGGTTAAATAAATGTCCAAAAGGAAGACTAGTAATTGTATTAGTTTCAAACTTTCAATAAAGTATACAGGGCCAAAGCAAATTTCTAAACAATCACAAAAATATGGCAATAGCAAATTATGGAACAACAATAAATAAATTAACCGAACAATATCTACACAATAATTAATATCACTTCAATATATTATAACTGATTTTTTATACAAAATAATAATAACAACTTAAATTAAATTGAGCTAAATATTCGCTTTAAAAGCTAACATAATGCCATACTCAATAACAAACAACTTCAGCATTTTTGATCATTTACAGTTAACATGATTTAATTACATTTTGAATATTCATCAAATTTATGTCGTGAACCAAACACATTACATTTCAAAACCAAAAATGTTCTCAATCGTTTTCTGAAATCAAACCAAGCTCCCCAACTTTGTCAGGACAGCAGCCCAGAATTTGTCTTGGTTTCTTGTAATAAAAGGCGACCCTTCTCAATAGTTAGTCTTGAGTAGTTCGCGAACGAACTAGGTCGATAGATGAACTACGCGAATTAGCTCCCAGATCTCAGATCCTTAGGTCGTTCGATAAGATCGACTTGTAATTGAGAGGGGGATCGAAAGAGCGGCGCCGGCCGAGCTAGTCACGTCACTACTACAGTCAGGGCCGGATTTATGGGAAGACAACCGGGGCTTCCAGCCCCGGGGCCTCCATAAAAGAGGGGCACATTAGAGACTTCGGAAGAAAAAAAACAAATTCAGACTAGTAAACACTAGTAAATCAGAAAACCCCTGGTTTACTAGTGTTTTTTCTTCCGAAGTCTTTATTGTGGGGGCCCTTCTTTTGTGGAGGCCCCGAGGCCTCCAGACCTCTTAAATCCGACATTGACTACAGCAAAGCGAGCGAACGATCTGCCATTCTCGGGTTCGAGACATCCGAGCTGAGGAACTAATAGAGCGACTTTTGCTAAGGAGCTATGAACTAAACTGAGCGCTCCACTTCACGCATCAGTATGCGCAAAACTAATGAGAATTAGAGTTGTAGGCGGGATCGGGATTCGAAACGCGCTCTAAAAGCCGTAACAGACACGTCAACTTGGCTGACGTCAACCACGTCTACCAACGAAAGGAAAAGACAGGGGAATTATATTCTCACTCTTTCTCTCCCGTTAGTCAGTCAAGTTCGACATGACTGTTACGACTATAAATTGGGCATATCCCTCGATGGGAGCATACGGATGACCCTGCGATCACAAAAAAAAGGTACAGAAGGCTGGCTCCATGCAACGAGAGTTAATCCGCCAAAGCCGGCCTTCTGTACCATTTATTTTGTGCTGCGATCCTACACAACTGTGTTAACAATGGTCGCACCTTACGAGCCTGATTGACCCGTGGAGATAAATATAATACTTTAAAAAATCAATAGCAAATTTATGTCTCAAATTAAAATAATTTACTTACCTATAAAAATAAAGAAAATAAACAAATGACAAAAAGGACATGCCCCAAATTTCATAGAAAAAAAATCCCAGGGTCGTATTAAGTGCTTTGACCTGGAGGCCTACAAAACATATCTAGGCAAAAAAAATTGTCATCGCTTTTGTGGGACCGACGTCGACGGAAATAGTTCAGATTTACTTAGAATACTATTATTATTTTTACTCTGAAATCTAAGACAGTTTTTTTAAAACAAATAAATAAAATAGTCTTCTACCGTTTGCACCGAGATGGGTTCGTTTTGGGGCATTTCCTTTCAATGCTGCATGTACATGTCTTTCTCAATATTACACTTACATATAATTCTTGATCTAATTCTGTCAGAGCAAATTTACATTGAAATTAAACACTTCTATAGGCATCCGTCATGTAGTTTACCTGTGACAGACACAGCAGTGTCCGAAACGTCAAAAATTAAATAAAAAAAAACACATTGGTCATGCACGTCAGAAGTGAAAACTTAAGTAGTAATTCACCTAGTCTACGAGATATTGTGCTGTTTTAAAATACACGGTCAAGCGCTGTGTATTATGTATTCTGTGACAGCGTGACGATGACGCGAGTTGCATGATTTTTGTTCACTCAAAAAGTGCTCAAAGCGCCTAAAGAAATTTTCACTTAAAAAAAAACGTTATAAAATCAGTGTTTAATTTCAATGTGTAATAATCGCGAAAACCTAAGAAATCATTAGAGTTAAATTTATATTATGACTTTCCGAAATACTTTGTTTCTGGCTCATTTCTATAATTTCCATTACTGGTAAGCGTGAACGCTACCCGAACCTAATAAACGCCGTAACTTAAAGCAAAACAAAGCAATATTAACACTCTTATTGTTAGATCTACGATAACATGGCACTACATTTCACTCGGAATTAGGAACTAATCATAAGTTACTAGTTAACAATCAATTTTTTAATCAAGCTTTTTAAGTCTTAAGTAGTTTTTAAACTTTCGCGATTTGAACGTCGAGCGAAAGGTATCTATTTTTACCTATATTTAATAGTGCGCGATAAGTCCCGATAAATATTAAAACATTTAAGTCTTTAGTCAAGAAAATGTAAACCGCCATCTTGGAGCGGCGGCCATATTGAATTTAGTCCGTTTTCACTTTATCGTTTCCTACTCTTTCTAAGCTCTTTCATTTGATACCCATATTAATGAAAAGGTTGACATAAAACATACACCATCCAGCATCTTATGGCGGGGGCCATTATTTCTAATTCAGCTGGCAAGATTTGATGTAAACAAACACACATACTAACACTGTTTTAAACTATCACGGTTGTTCACTAATATCGGGAGCTCCTTCCACAACCTTACCACGGTAAATATCCCGTAAATAATCATACACATACTAACGTTGCAAGTTATATAAAAGCTTGGAAAAATAAATGTAACTAGCTAGGCGCCGCGGTAAACCGCTCGCGCGCACTCTGGAAGGTGAGATGCGCATGGTGTTTGGCGTCTTTCCCGCTAGATGACTCTGCCAGTGTGATTTACACAATTGAAGAGTTCCACTATCCAACTTCTGCCTCCATCTTCAGATCAGTTCGATTATACCAGATTTTTGTATTGTCATCCGAATAACAAATCTATACAAATATAGGAAGGTCAAAATCGACATCCAAGATTAGATTAAATTGTCAATTGAAGCTAATAAAAGCGTGGCAAAAATATGCTTTCATATATTTTAATTAGGAACATTTTTTGAATAATTATCAATATAAAAAACCGACTTAATCAGAACTGGACCAAATTAAAATGGGACCAAATGGGAAGCACCAGGTTTCGATTAAAAAAAGAATCATCAAAATCGGTTCACCCAGTCGAAAGTTCTGAGGTAACAAACATTTTAAAAAAACAGTCGAATTCATACTCTCCTCCTTTTTGGAAGTCGGTTAAAAATGGCAGTTAATACATCTGCCCCTTCACTCACATACCTCATACGTCACTCCACAGAACAATATTTGCGGAGCAGAGTGCCCACCACTGGGGTTCCCGGCTCCGAGCATGTGCGAAGCGTGAACCCTCAACAGAGGTTCCGGGATGGGAGCGTCCAGAAAGTGCCATGTTATCATAGAACTTTATCTACAACAGATTCCTAATTTTACTATAAGCGTTTATATTTTTACTTGATGCCCAGTAGATTTTCAGCGATGCCGACGTAGTAGACTGCCTGCGCGATACCGAAGAGAGGTGCGATAACGATCATACGGCAAGCGCCACCCTTGAAGAAAGCCGTCGGTCCTTCGTATTTCAATGTTGTCCTGTTACAAAATAATTCGTGACAATATAAATCTTGTTTATCAGTGTATTTATAGGGTTAGGCTTTTCTTTGCTAAGTGTTTGAAAACGATTTTCGAAGCTAGTTTCGTCGTTTCTTCTCATCTGTCGTCAGTCTTTTGCCCTTTGGACGTTTACCTTCACTCCGCCACCATTTTGAGGAAGCATTATGCATGATTATGGGGGTAGATTGGAATAAACCAACCTCAATGGGTCGGGCAATTCAAGACGTACATATTTGAGGCGTTTGGGGTCGAGATATTAGGCCCTTACGGACCGGGAGCTCACCTCATTTTCAAAAATCATTCAAAGCGCCTGGTTAATGCGACGCGTGACCAAAATGCTGGCGTGTATCTCGCTCAACACAAGCATTGCCATTCAGTGTGGTAATGCCGCCAGCATGCTGGGTACGCTGCAGACTGATAGTGGGCTTGAGCATTTGGATTGTCTTTAGACCTTCAATGGTCTATAGTCTAACTGTTTTTGTAGTGATAGTGTTAGCTTGTATTTTGTTTAATTCTAATTTAAAGTGGGGGTGATAAGACCTGCACTGACATCCCGCTTGGAGTGTATTGTACATTTGCCCCTGACAGCATACACAAACCAGCCAAGCTCCCTAACGTAAGTACGGAGCACGTCTTTGGGTCGCTGCCTAAACTGTTCTACCCCTATTTCGCCAGGTGTTGTGGTATTGGAGACTTGTTGTTGAGTTTCTTCAAGGAGTCTTGACCTTAATCGTATGTCTTCTGTGGCGTTTAGTTAATAAACGCGTTTGCACTCGCAAAAAAAAGATGTAACCAGTTTTAAACATTTTTGTCTATGCCTGTACCCTCTATGACGAGAAACATGATTGTGTAAATACTCACACAATGCAGTCCATGATAGAGGTGTACTGACGCTCGCCGCTGCCTTTAGTGAGTGTCTGCATGCGCGTCTTGACTACGTCCATCGGGTTAACGGCAAGCGCCGCCGTTGACCCCGCACAGCAACCCGATACAAACGACCACCTTCAGGGGAAAAAAACGTTTTATTTATAACAAGCTTCACTTAGCACTTATAAAGTTAAGCTTACTTGTTTTAGTTTTGTATCCTATTCATCAGAATTACCATCAGCTTAGAATACCTCCCTGCTGGGCAGAGGACTACGCTTTATCAGGGGAAAGTGTGAGGAAAGATGAAACGGATAGCGAAGGGCGACGAAGAAAGATGTTTAGCCGGATACCAAATATCCGGCCAACCTTGAAACCAGATATCCGGCCGAAAATTGCCTGTTAGCTTATCGTAAAGAGCAAGCTCGCGAAGGTGGAGCACAAGCAAACGGGCGGTCTCAGGTGAATTCAGGTCTTTTCGTTCATGAGGAAAGTTAGCAACATTAGCATGTTTCATTAAATTGTTAAATTGATTGAAAACACGATCCCCTGAGGTTAATGTGGATTAAATAAAGTACCTAAATCTGTATTTTATTTATTAAATCCATTATTCTTCCGAATACTCTGAAAGAACACTCTGGTATCCGGCCGGATTGTAAATGTAGGCCAAACAGGCCGGATACCGGATATCCGTTTCATCTCTAGTTATGATGGTATAGTAGAGTGTCATAGTCTTAAAACGCCTTCATTACTTCTTGAAACGAAGTTTAGTTTAAATCACAACCCCTGATCATATTTAATTGAGTTACCAAGTACTAACCAGAAGGGTGGAGGTCCACCGGGCCTTTCTTTCGGTCCGAGATCATTCAGGGTTGCGAACAGGGGGAAGTAAACAACACTGAAGGATACATCCCTGGCCGCCGTCGCCGTAATGCCCTTGTACAGCCCAAAAATACCTCGCTCCTTGAGAAGCTTCTTCGTAAGCTCTAATGCTGTGGTCCTCACGAATGTTTTACCCTCTGAAATGATATTATGGATATTGTTATTCATTGATGCTATTTAAACGCACTGAAGTTACGAGACAGACCTAGAACGCCTTGAAGAGCTTTTGGTCCGTGCAAGATCAACTGAAAAGGATCCTTTAATCAAAAAAAAAGGACATGCATTGTCCCCATCTTCACATATAGCGTATAGACGTATATGACACGTAAGCAGATACTTATTCAAACTCGGAGTTTATCAACGTGTTATGGAGCGTAGTACTTGACTTTTGAAACTTTCTGATCGTATCTGTGCACTATACTACCACAGAAGATATATAAGCTAAAGCAGTAGTTTTACTTTAAACAAACGGCCGCATCGAGTGACGTAATTAAATGAACACCCTTCCCTCGTCTACTCCAGCGCGCACGGCTTGACGTCATAATATTATAGCGCGCTCTCTGTCTAGCTTGAAATTAAAATACTTATAACTTATTTTTGAACAAATTTTGTTTTTGTAGATGGACTCTTTTTATGAGCATCTTTTTAATGAGGTTATAAAATAAAAAAGGACCATGCCTATTTCTGCTGCGCAATGGGGTTGGCAGATGTTATAGGAATTTTGTCATATTGACATTTTCCAAATAAAAAACACCTTATAAAAAGGTACAAGCTTTACTAGCACCATCTGTTAAAAGTATTAACTGGCCAACCATACTGGGTTACGCGGAAAAGGTGTACTAAGCCGCAAGCGGTCTAGTATCTAGTATCATTATGAACAACTTTAACTATAAGACCAACCACAGAAAATAGAAGTAAATAGAACTGAAATGAAAAGGAAACTCTGTTGCCAGGTATTGTGACAGAACTTTGAATGTACATTATTTTTTACATCAACGCGTCGAACTCCGCGTCACAGTTGCTATGGGTTTATATGGGTGGCAAGTGGCTACAACAAACTTCTTACAAAAATGCTTTGACAGCCGGTCTAATTTAAGGTGATACGTTTCACGTTTGGCGGGAAATTCAAATTTCAAACATTTTTTTTGTTCTTGTAGCTAGGCCGGGTCATTATTATAAACGATCAAATCATGATGTTTGCGAAAATTGATTATTATTCTTTACAAACTCGCGTAGTTATTTATCTCTAATGCACATTATTACATACATTTGTCAATAAACAAATTTTTGCTGTTTCAAACGGTTTATTGCCAAATGTAAGTAATATGCTGAGTTACTGATTAACAGCTGTACATGATAATGTAAAGAACAACCAATAATTTTCGCAAACACTGTGCCATTTCACAATAATTACCCGGCCTAGCTACTAGATCAAAAAAACTGTTTGAAATTTGAATTTCCCGCCAAACATGAAACGTATATCCTTAACCTAAAAAAATATCTGTGGGGCCGACCCTAAAATTGCGGGAAAAAAAACAGTTCCATAGATAACGTCTCATCGTCGTATTATCCATCTACTTTTCACGATTCTGCGCTTATTGTGACTATATACTGCAAAAGGAGTCCAGTGGCAAAAATATGAAACTAGAGAGTCCACCAGTAGACTCCTTTTGCATTACCAGCTGCGTTAATGATCTCTCTTTGTTCGAATAGAGAAAATAATAACATGCCAATGCAAGACAACGGCTAATAGTACGAGTATAATTAGAACGTAAGAATGTGAGTGGCATCGTAAAAATCAAATAATTATATCTAACTTTAACATAATCTGGAAAAAAAAAAGTTCAAGGTCCATACAATATCGCGGACAATATATTTTTAGCCGTAAACAGTTTACGTAGGTAAATGGGCCTTTTGCCAAATTTTTCTATCGAATCATCAAAACACTTTCCAAACTACTGGCTGGATGCTGATCATTTTCACATTGATGTAAAACCTGAAGCACCTGGGCGGCCAATCACTGTTTAGGACTGAAAACAGGTTTTCGGGAGTTAGCTAGATCGTTCTGTCGGTTCGTCTTTCTGTCTGTCTGTTTGTCCGTCCTAACTTTTTAGAACCTTTTAATTTCTATAGTTATTTAGATACAGTTTTATATAGATCTCAATTTTAAAAGTTATAAAAAAAAACAATTTTGCATTTTAGGGGTGTCCGATAGCAATAGCATCTACAAAAAAAATTACTAGTTACTACTAGTTACTAGTACTGACCAGCTTTCGCCTGGGCGGCGACTCTGCCCGCGTCTTGCATCTGGATCTTCAGCAGTTCCATAGGAGTGGTAATGACAATCTGGCAGGCACCCGCCATCCCGCCAGCTACCATTTGCCGAAATATGGGCAGTGTTCTGGAAATAAACATTTTATGAAAATGATGCCATTCAGTGGGCTGATAAGGCTAAGAAGAGCTGGCTGATTCATGTCCCTGTCAATCCCGTGTACATTTGAATGAGAGTAACAGATAAGTTTTCCTATTGCCTTGGAGTTGATCTGCTGTTCTAGTATGGCACAAAAAGTATTAGGCATCCCCACCGTTATTGATTCAAACTTATCCATCTTTGAGAATAATAGTAGGGTAGCCAATGTTAATAATGAAACCAGTATTATACTGTTTTTTCTATGTGTATGTGAATGTAATGTTTTTTTTTACTAGTTGTTCGCTCCGAACTGTGCCTCGCGATCCCTATATCTCTACAATCCCTGAACCGGTATTACTTATATTCGAACCTTAAAATTATATTGGAATGAACTATTTGCCTTGAAAATCGGATCAACTGTATGCTAGTTATTTTCGAACAAATATACTAACAAACATACATAGCAACACTGACTTGACCAATTAGAATCTGAGACCTGTTCACTCAGTCAACTACTGAGCAACAAAAAAAAAGTTTGCAAATACTGTTTATTTCATTATCATTTATTTTTAAACCTGGTCAAAAAATTAACTTTCAAAAAAAAGAAAGTTGATTAATACTCTATTCAAAAATACAGTTAAGTAATTTTCTTTTTTTCATTTCTTGTGTAAAACGATGACTCCTTGGCAGGTACGTTTTTGATTCAAACTTACCCATCTTTGAGTGTAAGGTAATGTCGAAACATGTCGTTTGCAGCGAGTTTGATCGCCTTCTCCGGCGTGATGAGGAGGATGTTGACAGCAGAGCCGCGGTACATGCCGAAGTAACCTTCTGCCGCATACGTCTTCTTAAAACAATCTAACCTAGAATGTTAAATACGATAATTATCAATTAGGCAGTGGGGCAGGGAAGAATAACTTTGAATGAAAAGTCTATTCAAGAATAGCAACTCATTCCAAGAAAGGCAAGTCCGTCTAGATTATACGCAACTTTTTCCACCTGTGAGTGGCAGAGTAAGCCTTTAGATGTATGCTACGGGGCAGGGAAGAAAAACTTTGAATGAAAAGTCTATCCAAGAATAGCAACTCATTCCAAGAAAGGCAAGTCCGTCTAGAGTATATGCTACTTTTCCCATCTGTAGGTGGTATCGTAAGCCTTAAGATGAATGCTATGGGGCAGGGAAGAAAAACTTTGAGTGGAAAGTCTATCCAAGAATAGCAACTCATTCCAAGAAAGGCAAGTCCGTCTAGAGTATATGCTACTTTTCCCATCTGTAGGTGGTATCGTAAGCCTTAAGATGAATGCTACGGGGCAGGGAAGAAAAACTTTGAATGAAAAGTCTATCCAAGAATAGCAACTCATTCCAAGAAAGGCAAGTCCATCTAGAGTATACGCAACTTTTTCCACCTGTGGGTGGCAGTGTAAGCCTTTAGATGAATGCTACGGGGCAGGGAAGAAAATCTTTGAATGAAAAGTCTATCCAAGAATAGCAACTCATTCCAAGAAAAGCAAGTCCGTCTAGAGTATATGCTACTTTTCTCATCTGTAGGTGGTATCGTAAGCCTTAAGATGAATGCTACGGGGCAGGGAAGAAAAACTTTAAATGAAAAGTCTATCCAAGAGTAGCAACTCATTCCAAGAAAGGCAAGTTCATCTAGAGTACACGCAACTTTTTCCACCTGTGGGTGGCAGTGTAAGCCTTTAGATGAATGCTACGGGGCAGGGAAGAAAAACTTTGAATGAAAAGTCTATCCAAGAATAGCAACTCATTCCAAGAAAGGCAAGTCCGTCTAGAGTATATGCTACTTTTCCCATCTGTAGGTGGTATCGTAAGCCTTAAGATGAATGCTACGGGGCAGGGAAGAAAAACTTTGAGTGAAAAGTCTATCCAAGAATAGCAACTCATTCCAAGAAAGGCAAGTCCGTCTAGAGTATATGCTACTTTTCCCATCTGTAGGTGGTATCGTAAGCCTTAAGATGAATGCTACGGGGCAGGGAAGAAAAACTTTGAATGAAAAGTCTATCCAAGAATAGCAACTCATTCCAAGAAAGGCAAGTCCATCTAGAGTATACGCAACTTTTTCCACCTGTGGGTGGCAGCGTTAGCCTTTAGATGAATGATGCTACATCTTTCATTAGTATCTAGGTACTTCTATTTCATGTCATTCAAGTTTCGATATTATTTATTTATTATCATAGATTATTATTAGTCCACAGCCTTCTTTATCCCAGTACTAGGTTTAGGCGTTACTGTACTTTCCGTTGTCCCATCATCATGTTGTATTGGGAATGTTTTTTAGGGTTCCGTAGTGTTATAAGGAAACCTTATAAGTTCGTTTTATCCGTCCGTCTTTCTGTCTGTCTGTCTGTCCGTCCTAACTTTTTAGAATCTTCTACCTTCTACAGGTATTCCGATACAGTTTTGTATAGATCACTACAGAAGTAGGTACTTGCTACAAAAAAAATATACATCAATCAATATAACGTCTATGTTTGAGACAATTGTTTTTGTTTCATAAAGATAAGCATACTGTCTGTAAATAACATGAATGATTCATATAATTAAACTTTTTAATCATAAATATTAAGTAATAAATAGTGATAAAATTTTCGTCTTTTATTCGTCTGTTAGGTCAAGGAGACTGTTGACAATAGTTAATGTTAAAAGATAAAGATAATGTGACTCGAATCTCGATATAACTTTGATAGGTTAACCTTTGAAGTGACCCTACATAATGCAATTTCAGGTTTATTTGTTTCTCAAAACGTGAAAAAAATGTGCAGGCGAATGGAATTGAGAACCTTCTCCTATTTTGAAGTGGGTTAAATGAAGCTCATGATTATTAACGACTATGAAAATATATTTTTTACAAGATCTTCCATAATTTTTTTGAATTAAATTTTTGTATGGAACGACTACAGACCTCGCATATTTTTTCTACACAATTTTTTTATTGCGATTTTAAGGTTTCTCCCATATAATTTTTTTAATCGCTCATGATGAATATAAGTTATCAATATACATAAGAGTACCTACCTAATACTCGTAAATATTCACATAACTAAGTCAAAAACTGAAGCGATTAAAGTCGATTTCGGTATTTTTTCATGTTGTATGTATTTTGAGGTTTTTATTCTTGATGAGCTTGCGTTTGTCCACTTCATTATGTCAAGGCAGCTCTTCCCATCCACAGTTCTCTCGCTAGCATAATATTTTGATACTAGCTGTACCCGCAACTTCATCCGCGATTTCTTCAGAAAAAAATAGCCTATGTCCGTCCTCATGATACATACTATAACCTCGCAAAAAAAATATCGAAATCGGTTAAGCCGTTTAGCCGTGATTATGTAGCAAACAGACAGAATTACTTTCGCATTTATAATATTAGTGTGATTATTGAAGATAAAAAAAAATAGATGATGGAGGGTCAAACATGCAAGAGAATAAACTAAAGAACGAAACTTACATGTTTTTATATTGTTTCTCGCCATTGGAGCTCACGGTTTGATTCTGCAGGCGAGTCTTGACCAAATCCAAAGGAAACACAACTGATACACCCACTATCCCTGCGATGCCCCCGTTTATGATCTTCGGAAGGAGGCTGTAATAAATAAACGTTTGTCATGTAAATTAAAACACTTCCAGCAGAGTATTCAAGTAACGTTTTAAGGCATTGCCGCTATACACATACATTTTATTTTATTCAGTAATTGGCTTGCGTTTGACCGCCAACTCGCCTGATGTTAAGCAAATGATGCGGTCTACGATGGAGCACGCTTGTCCAGTAGAAACCGATTCACTTGAGATTTGAAGACACCCAGATTGTAACTATCGGGGAACACCCATTCCGGCAGCGCATTCCACAGACTAGCAGTTTGCAAAATAAATGTGGAATCAAAGCGCTTCCTACGGGTTTTCGGAAAATATAAACCATGTAGCGGTGTAGATTTTTCGTGCCCGCTCTGGCAGTTCGATAGAAAAATGGGAAGGAAGGAATTAGATCATGCAGATCCGATGCACACACTCCGAAATGTATCCGACAAAAAACTGATAGACTAGCAACTTTGCGCCGATGCTCAAGACTAAATAAAGAGTCTTTAGTCTGAACCAGGGATTCATTGCTAATGAGCCTCTATTGATACAAATAGCAGGATCTACGATTTTTCCGAGCAGGGCTAAAAACTTGCCATTGGCCCACACCTCCAGCATTAGATATTAATGATTTTAAAAAGTGGAATTTTGCGCCGTCGCCGTAGAAAGCTGCCGCCTAGGGCACGTGTCCCTGTTTGCCCTCCCCCCTAGACACGGGCCTACCCCAGTGGGAAAGAAGCAGAGACCACATCTCTCCACTTGCTACGATTCTCCACTTGCTTCCTCGTGTCAGTAACTGAGAACATCTAGATATTCTAATGTCATTCAGACTAGTCTGATTGAAATTCGACGTTCTTTTACGAGTCAGGAAAAAACTATGTAATTTTTTCACATTTTAGGGAAAAGCTACGTCATTCTATGACATCCTAAAGATCGAAATTCCACGTTAACTTCAACATCTCTACTTGACCAATTAAACAAAGAAAATGGTTTTATTTAGCTTTTTACAAAGTTATAGCAGCCGTCAGAGCAAATTAATCCTTGGATAAGGTTTAGATGGTAAATCTCAGTAGTATTTTCGACAATGACAAAGGTCAAAATAAAAAATAAATGCTCTTAAAATTTGCAAGTTCAAGTGGCAATGGGCAGGCCACATGGCTCCAAGAACCGATAACCAATGGGGAAGAAAGGTTCTTGAGTGGATACCACGAACCGGAAGACGCAGCGTAGGTAGGCCTCCCACTAGATGGACCGACGACATCGTGAGAGTCGCGCCCATCCAGTGGATGCAGATGGCAGGCATTCGTTCAGTGTGGAGGTTAAAGGGGGAGGCCTATGTTCAGCAGTGGACGTCTTATGGCTTATGATGGTGATGAAAGGTCAAAATTAAGCTAGCTAAAACCTTGAACATTATCTAATGTTTTCAGTAATAGATACATGTATTATCTTAAACAGCAGCAGGTAGCAAGAATTTTTTGATAGCAAGGTTAAATCTTTAAATCTCTATGCATGTGGTAGAGTAAATAAGATTTAGCACTTAAAAGATAATAGTTATCAGTGTACTCATTTACGTAATCAGTTTTCCTTGGCATTATCTGACAGATAAAGAGCGCTTTGCCTATATCACTGAGAGAAATTGTTTCTTGTTTAGAAAAATAAAACCGGTAAGTGCAATTCGGTCTCGCGCACGAAGGGTTCCGTACCATTCTCTATAAAAACGGCAAAAAAACACGTGTTTTTGTATGGGAGCCCCCATTAAATATTATTTTTATTTATTTTTAAAGTTGTAATAGCCGCAACAGAAATACATCATCCGTGAAAATTTCAACTGTCTAACTATCACGGTTCATGAGATACATTCTGGTGACGGATGGACAGACGGATAGACAGACGGACAACGGAGTCTTAGTAAATAGAGTCCCGTTTTACCCTTTGGGTACGGAACCCTAAAAAGTTGCCCAGTAGGTATGTGTTAAGGTTGCCTGGAAGAGATCGCTTATAGCGATAAGGCCGCCAATTGTTTCACTAGGTTCTTTAAGTTGTTTTTATGTACGTTTATAATTTTTGGTGTGAACAATAAAGAGTTTTCTATCTATCTATGTGTACGCAACTTTTTTCGAAATAGAAATTTTTACGGGTTACTGGTGGAGTAGTCACCCGTATTATAATCGTTTATGTTAATAATGAGTTAGCAGAGTACTTAGAACTGTGATGTAAAAATGAAGCACAAACATTATCACCAATACTTGGCAACTGCTAAATAATAGTAAATATTAAACTAGCTCAAAATGTAGCAAATCTAGCTGAATGTGTATCTGTAGCAAACAAAGTCATGTCATGGTCATATCCATTAAGCTCAGCAAATGGTGTTTAGCCAATATGTTAAATAGGATAGTTAAACCTCAGATCGGACAAACAAGGGAAATATGCCTTAGTACAATTATCATTCGTGTTCAAATGTCTCCATTTTTAGGGTTCCGTACCCAAAGGGTAAAACGGGGCTATTACTAAGGCTCCGCTGTTCGCCTTTCACCAGGCTGTATCTCATGAACCGTGATAGATAGACAGTTGAAATTTTCACAGATGATGTATTTCTGTTGCCGCTATAACAACAAATACTAAAAAACAGAATAAAATAAATATTTAAGGGCGCTCCTTAATACAACAAACGTGATTTTTTTCTCGTTTTTGCTCGATATAGATAACGGCAACAAGTAGACGCTTGAAATATTCACAGAATATTTAGTTATATATTCACTTTAAAAATAAATAAATAAATTAAAATAAAATTAATATTTAAGGGGCTCCCATACAACAACCGTTATTTTTTTGCCGTTTTTATAGATAATGGTACGGAACCCTTCGTGCGCGAGTCCGACTCGCACTTGGCCGGTTATTTTTTACCGACGAAAAAGGAAGACATTTCTATGTACAACTGTTTTTTTTTTATTTATGTTCGTCGATTCCTCCGCCAACTGTTGACCGATTTCAAAAAAAACTTTTGTTCGGTGGGTTACACTTCCAATTTGGTCCCATTGTCACCAAGTCAGGATCAGATGATGGGATCCCAGGGAAATCGACGGCAACCTTCAAATTTTATAGGCACTTATTAAGTTTTTCATATATTTTTGAAGTAGGTTTTTAATATGATTCACTTGTGATACATTATTTTCGCTAAACAGCTTAACGGAAAAACGGTAACTCACTCATTTTCATACACACTAAAGAACTTGCGAAACACTAATGATCTAATTATAGTCCACAAGCAAAAAAAGGATGGCAACATCGTCTGCAGGGTGGGTTTGACTAAAGGCATCGAGACAGACTGGATGCGCTCGCACCCGCCACGTCAGCATACCATATCTTGTTTGTTGCCGTTTGAATGATCTGAGAGTCAAGCTATGACAGAATTTAAATGGCAATGTAGCGATGGCGCTGTGGTTAGGGCAACAATGAGCGGTGAAGGTAATAAACGGTGCCGGTGAAGGTAGGAAGTTGTAATAGCACTTTCCAATGCCCAGCTGGCTAGCTACCACTCTCAAGTTCAAAATCTGTCCCCAAGCACCTGACGGTGTGTTCCGGTACCCTTGAAAGCCAGTTCCCGTTCCAGGTTAGGCGTGTTTATCATCTTCAACTACACATCAGGTGAGCTGTGTCCAAACGGCTAGCCTTACCATTAAATAAACCAAGTGCGAGTCGGGCTCGCGCACTGCGGGTTCCATACCGCCACAAAATATAAAAGTAGTGCAAAAAGAAAACATGTCGCCCAGGCTGGTACCCATCCAAGTACCGACGCGCCCGACATTGCTTAACTTAGTGGTGAACAGAAATTAGTCACTTACTGCGAGGCCATTATTTATTGTTTTACTTTAAAGTGTGTACTACAATCATGCCAAGTTTGACACTTGTACGTATTACCGTTTTTACATTAGAGCAGTTACAAAAATACGTTTGTTGTATAGGTTTAGTATGTCCTAAAACTGCGACCAGAACCACCGAAGGATGGGCAGCAGCGTCCTCATGGTACACGGTGAACGTACTGCGATCCCCAAGCCGCCTGCCAAGCGTGGGGATTATGGCAACACCCCTCTCTATGAGGGAGGCCTTGTCCAACAGTGGACGTTAATTGGCTGATGATGATGTGATAGGTTTAGTAATAGGGCCCCGTTTACACCCTTAGGGTACGGAACCCTAAAAAATATTATACCACATAGCCAATTATGACATAGCTAAAAATATACTGTATGCAAAAGAACTAACAATGATTGTCAAGGCCATATCTTATTAGAATTATGGAAACAAGCTTAAATAGTCGTGAAATAGTTTAAATAGTCGTGAAACTGTTACTATTTAGTAGATATTTTACTCTGTTTTGCATTAGTACTTTTAAAGTATTTAATAAAAATACAAAATTATTTATTGTTATTAAATATGGATGCCGAAAAATAAGCAAAACTGCCTGCTGCTTTAGCGTGATGCAGCAAATGGTGTCTTCCCAAAAATAAGAACATTTACAATAAGTATGGTAATTAATAATATACAGTCAATTTAAGAAAGAAGGGAGGCCTTTGCCCTGCAATGGAATGACCAAGGCTGAAATAAATAAATTTAAGAAGAACTAAATACAAAATAAAGGCAATTAAACAATACACAACGTTAAGATAAGTAAAAATAACAAATAAAGTAAAAATAATATATATTTTATGAATGTAGTTGTTGACCCGGTATGTCCTAAAACTACGACCAGAACCACCGGAGGATGGGCAGCAGCGTCCTAACAGTACACGGTGAACGTACTGCGATCCCCAAGCCGCCTGCCAAGCGTGGGGATTATGGCAACACCCCTCTCTATGAGGGAGGCCTCTGTCCAACAGTGGACGTTAATTGGCTGATGATGTATGTATGATGTATGAATGTAGTTGTTTGATTTTGGATGACTATACTTTCCATGTGTGCCAACATGTCTTCAGTTGATTTATAATCGAATGAAATCAAATTTAAAATCGAAATATGACGTCCAGCCAACTGTACCTACCAAAGTAATAAGTATTTAGGTCACTCGGGGCACCCTATTGTTAAATTGAGGGCTATTATAATAGATTGGTGATGGAGAAGTGAATTATTGAAGGTTATTTTGTAGGAATGGTATCTTATTCCGCTTTTTTATATGATTATAGAAATAAGAGAGGAAAAGATAATATCAACCGACTTCAGGAGGGAGGTTCTCATTTTGATAAGAATTTATTTATTTATGTGTGTACACCGATTCCTCTGTCATTTATGAACTAATTTTCGTGATTCCGTACCCAAAGGGTAAAACGGGACCGCGTTACTAAGGCTCCGCTGTCCGTCTGTCTGTCTGTCCATCTGTATCCCATAAACCGTGATAGACAGTTGAAATATTCACAGATTATGTATTTTTGTTGCCCCTATAACAACAAATACTAAAAAACAGAATAAAACAAATATTTAAGAGGGCTCCCATACAACAAACGTGTTTTTTTGCTCGATATTGATAACGGCAACAGGTAGACATATGAAATATTCACAGAATATTTAGTTAAGTATATATTAACTTTAAAAGTAAATTAAAATAAAACAAATATTTAAGGGGTTCTCCCATACAACAAACGTGATTTTTTTGCCGTTTTTATAGATAATGGTACGGAATCCTTCGTGCGCGAGTCCGACTCGCACTTGGCCGGTTTTATTATGTAGAGAAAGCTCTCAAGGAGGTCCCACAAAAACTTCATTGACTTTGGCTCTGTGGTTTAAAGAAAACATTGTGAGGAAACCAGTATGTCCAAGAACCTCAAAAGTTCAAACACATGACATTCACATACATGGACTGGGCCAGCATGGTGGATCAGGGGATTCACCCCCTCTCCCTGAGAGAAACATCTTATACTCCAGCATGGTGGATCAGGGGATTCACCCTCTCTCCCTGAGAGAAACATCTTATACTCCGTTTACTAATCTTAGATATTTTATGTAAACAAAGAAATGTCACGAAAAGTCACTGTCAAAGTGACATGCCAGTTGCTCAAAAAATTTTTCACTTATGGAAAATATTTAACTTTTTATGTTCCCCGGCTTTGCTCTCGTGCAGTAATATGGGGGATTTTCTGATAGTTAAAGGTTAAAGAAATTAAAAATAAACATTATTAAAAGATTGTAATAGATTGCGTTGATTATAGAGGCGTTGACTATATTATGATAGAGGAACAACAAACCGACATGTTTTTTTTTTGCATTGGCCAGATATGTTTAGTACCCCTACAGTCTTACCAGTATAATAAAATATTTTCTATCAAAAACTGTTTTTCTTTATAATAACATTGTTAAGAACAGATATCACATTAAAATAAATAATACAAAACGATTTTAATTTTATAATTGATCATATTAGGACTAGACAAAATTAATAGAACATTTTTTTGGTCAAATATTGTAAACTTCCATTTTAAAAGATATTTTTTTCACTGGTTACTCCTTTGTTTACATAAAATATCTAAGATTTCTGGACAGAGTATAGTTTTTTAACAGACTTCCAAAAAGGAGGAGTACTCTATTTGACTATTTTATTTTATTTTATGTTTGTTACCTCAGAACTTACGTCTGGGTGAACGGATATTGATGTTTTTTTTTTTTATAGAAAGCTGGTGCTTCCCTTGGGGCCTCATTTTAATTTGGTTCAGTTCTAACATTTTTATGAAGTCAGTTTTTTATATTGATAATTATTCGATACTTATTGTCCAAAGTATGTATTCTTATGAAATAAATGAAAAAAGGCCTGTGTCTCAGCAGTGGGAACATGATAGGCTGATAATGATGATGATGAATACATATGCTATTTTTTATCCCGGAAACATTCATAGTTTGTTTAGGATAGCGGGTGGAACCGCGAAGTGCAGCTACTACATTATGAGTTCAATGAGCTCCTTTCAGCTTTATATACCCTATGTGTGTAACCTTGCATAGTAGGTAATATTTTGTGGGTACTTACGCGAATTGTTGTGGTGGTGGCGGCGTTGCATTCTTCCCTTGACTCATGTTGTCGCCTTATTTTTTTAACTGAATGAAAATAATGAATATTAGTTAAAAATTCTGCTTGCACAATATAATAAAATTAACATGCAATAGTTTGTTTACCTGCTATTTGTGTGATCAAATATTAATTTATTATCACATTAAAAAAACTTTTTTAAACAGACTCTTTGCTCACCGCCATCATGTTAACAAAACAAATTCAAATTCAATGGACATCACTAACTATTATAACTTTAAACCTCTTTTTGTCAGCATTATCAAATCAGCTCAATGGGACCATAATCAACTGTCATTGTAATTCTATATTTTTGCAAAAATTCTGCTTCACATCATCATCAGCCAATTAACGGCGACTGTTGGAAAAAGGCCTCCCTCATAGAGAGGGGTGTTGCCATAATCCCCACGCTTGACAGGCGGCTTGGGGATCGCAGTACTTTGACCGTGTACTATTAGGACGCTGCTGCCCATCCTTCGGTGGTTCTTGTCGCAGTTTTAGGACATACCTGGGTCCAAAATTCTGCTTAGTTGATTGAATTAGGCTTCAATTTGCGAAAATTCATCTTCAAAACTGTTTATTTGATGAATCTTTAGTGTTTTTGAAATATCAGCCTACTGTTACAGCACAGTTAGCCAAAAATCCAGTGGAAATTTGGAACCGGAAAAGATAACATGCCTCATTCATATGAACAGTGCAAATTAAGGGACTACCTTGAATAAATATGCATTTTACTTCCTTTTTGTATAAAAGCTTCACTTGTTAGGGTTCCGTAGCCTGACAAGGAACCCTTATAAATTCGTTCTGTCTGTCTGTCTGTTATTAGCTAACAATGTAGTCAAATCTTGGAGAACGTATTGCTCTACTTCTAACTTTCGTGTATTGATTTGCAACTTTGCAAGTACAGTAGTGTCACTAATCGGACACGTCCAGTAGTCCCACTCTGCCTCAACGGCTCCCGCTCTCTCCACTCGCACCTTTCCTTTCCTCAGCTACCTATGACTCATCTCTTTTTTCTCATACTTCTCAACATAAGTACATTTCTCGCCATAAGTAAGATAGTAACTGATTCACTTGGGATTGTCATTTGTTTTACTATTTAATAAATTACATGAGCGTGTTTTTTTTACTGTAATCTTATTATTCTATTCTATTATTATCCTTTTACCTCATCTCAACACTTGACAAATTTTAATTTTCTTGTACATTTCAGGATTGTACCTGATTGGAAAGACAAATGAAGGTATTGAGTTCCACACTTCTTCGGTTTGGTATTTTACTAGAGCGCTAGCTCCATCTTCTCTCTGTACACAGAAGGTACCGCTATATTTTTCTCGAGGTAGTTCCTTATTACATGCCTGTAAAGTGGGATGCTCAAAGCGAGCAAAACCACTGGTACGCCAACCAGCCCGTGAGTCAGTGTACTATTACGAGTATGTCTTCTGTGGTCAAAGGTATCGACTATAACACACCGTCGCTTACCATCAGGCAAGATTATATAGGCAAGATATATATAAAAAAATAAACCTGGCCGAAATTAGCTTGCTGGCTCTTTGAGCGTGCTTGTACTCCTAGTCCGCGGTATTGACCGTTGTCCAGCCGGCTCGCCAGTGGATATTTACTACTTTAAAATAGAAGATTTTGCAACTACGTACTGGACTGGATCAATAAAATTAAACAGTCAGCAGTTGCCAAGGCACAAGATTTTACAAAGCTGTTCTTTTTGCAAGTTGAACTTTTGTTTCAAACACTGTAGGTAATTTATTTAACGACTTTCATTAGTTATACGTACCTTTAATTAAAAGGATATAAATACACCGAAATGGAGTTAGGATATATCTTTTACTTTACACTAAAAATCCTATGAATGTAGGCTCCGATCGAGTCAGTTTTCATTGACGGTTTGACTGCCCGCCCGCCCGGATCCAATCCGTTGCGCAGCCCAACAGTCAGTCACAGATCGCGTTACGAATCCACGGCAACAGCGCTAATGATAACCAACACAGCATAAATATATTTTACCCAATTGCGCAACACGGAGGGTTATTTTAAGTGTCGAGTTGTTTATCGTTGGCATCGATAGCGCTCTTAGAAAAAGCACTAGGGAAATTGGAATACCAATATTTTCCTCTCCAAGTTTGTCGAGGTACATGCAAGTAGGCTCCGTCTCCGCCGCCCGTCTCCGGATGTCTTATGAGTTTTATAAAAACAGTTTCTCGTCGTTTGTCCACCATTTCTCAACTTACCATGTTGTGAAACGGAGGCTAACGGAGCTCTGTAAAAATAGATATGCGTAATCATAATCACGTGTTACTGTTAATGTTTGATCACATCACATACAATGAACTTCAGTTTCAGATACTTATGTCTATGGTTTCAGTAATGATCGAGTGTCAACACAAGTATTTTTTGAAACAAATAAAGACTTAATGTTAATTTCATTTATAATTTCACCGCAAAATGTGATAAGCAAATACTATTCATATTCATTTATCTCGTAAGTTTTATTATTTAGGTACTTAGCGAAAACACGAACTAGTCCCATCGGTGCGCACCACGACAAAATTTTGTCATCTCATATATCGTGGCAAAGAGAGACAGGCGTATACGCAACCGTAGGCCCATTGTCGCGTTCTCGCTCGACAAAGTGACGATAAGATTTTGTCGCGGTGCGCATGCTAGCCAGGCTTACATATCCCTATATAGTTACGTAATCAAAGTTTGGGTTTTGGCGTGATTCGGAAAACGCCTGACACTGGCAGTCGTTGACTCGTTGAATGACATTGACACAGACAGCTTTTGTTTGTTAAGTTTTTTTATTTTGACTCCACACCACATCCTATTTAGCCAGCGGCCAAAACCATATAAATCCAGTAGCAATGCCTACTAGCATCTAAACTATTAAAGATAATTATACAAGAGATTATTTAGCGTCCAGTTTAGTGCCAAATAAGGCAAAATATTAGTAGGACTGGCACATTCCATGTTATAATAAAATTTCTTCTTTATTTTAAACGTTGGCCTTCGATTATATTTTTTCGGAGTTGGCATATCTATCTAGGTATATCCAAGTATACAACAAAAACGTAAAAACGTAGAGATAAAAAAAATCTGTAATTGCTAGATAACAAAAAAAACCGAGCGTCTTAAAATAAGCAGCTAAACACGGTAAGACAGTTTTAGAATTTTTGTCTGTTTGTTTGTTTGTCCACGCACATATCCTAAACCACTGGACGGATTTAAATGCGGGTTTCACGAATATGCTTAGCTATGACCAGATTAAAGTACAGGCTATGTTATTTTGCAAAAGGGCCGGATTAAGTGAGTAAAAAGGGGTTGAAAGTTAATATGAAAATCTATGCGTACGAAGTCGCGGGAAGCAGCACTAGTATACAATAAACGCGTAGCTGTCAAACTCATGCTGTGTCGTGCTGTAGTAACTGTCAACTGTAAACCGTAGAAAAAAATACTTGTAACTTCATAAAAGCTGTAAAGTCCCTCGGATACCTATAATATGCGTACTGCGCAGCCACTGGGCCTAACTTCAGAGGGCTCATAAAGTTTTGCGCGAACGATACCTATACCTAATACACAAAGATTGGGGAGTTATGATTTCATGCTACTGGTAACACAGCCACAGTGTCGACGACGTAGGCTTGTGTCACCCACGTGATCTTTATTGAATATGATTTTGTAGGCGAGAGTTTACGTAGGTATAAACGTAAAAATAACAGCGAAATATTAATGATTAAACGAACTTACCTATATATGAAGTTCTATCATAATTATACTCGTGCTTCGTCCTCGCGCAAGAGCGTAGGTATAGAAGCTCGCACCGGGCGCATGAAAGGCTAGTTACGGCACTGCTTAAATACCACTCTGATGCATTTTTAAAGGTTCGGCAATTTATGGTCGTTGTATTTCAAATGCGGCGAGATAGTCCCATAGACTACTCTGATGCACTTTTATAGGTTCGTCATTTACGTTGCATTTCAAATGTAAGATAGTACTTCAAACCACTATGATGCATTTATTATATAGGTTTGACAACTTGCAGCCGTTGCATTTCAATTGCGGCGAGATAGTCCCACAGACCACTCTGATGCATTTTTATAGGTTTAGCAATTTACGGCCGTTGCATTTCAAATGCGGCGAGATAGTTCTATAGACCACTCCGATGCACTTTTAAAGGCCAGACCATTTACAGCCATATGATTCAAATGCGGCGAGATAGTCCTTCAGACTACTCTGATGCACTTTTATGGCCTTGTGGCGATGCCGAAGGCGTTGCGTTGCCGCCCTCGACGAGTTTGATGACTAATCTGAAGACTGGCTTGATGCTGATTACGAACTTAGCACGGAAGAGTTAAATTTTGTACGTTCCGAACGTCTTACTTCCTTTTATGGCGGCTCCACATTAGTGCCGCGAAGCTCCGAGAACAAGCGTGAACGTGAATGTGGAGGGTTTTCGCGGGGTTCACGCGCGTTCACGCCTGTTCCCCGATCAGAGTCGGTATTTTGTCCCGCGACAAAGGGTTCGCGCCCCGTTCGCGCGGCGTTCACGCGTACACATCCACATTCACGGCCCCGCCCCAGTTTACTCCGGTCTATAAAGGCGTACGGACGTCATCTACCATCTTCTTTTTTTTCCAACGCTTTTTAATAACTTTCTTGTTTTGGACGTCTAAATAGTAATATGTTGCCAGAGCAAACAAAGTTATTGCAGCAGCAGATTCTACGTCCATTTCGCGGCGGGTTTCACGAACGACTGTGAACATCCCGTGAATGTGGAGGGCACGACTTGTGCCTTCACGGCACTAATGTGGAGCCGCCATTATAATTTTTTGCTAGGTAGGTATAACTCCAAACTACTTTCGTTAGCACTTTGTTAACTTTAATAACTTTGTTAATCTATTTTGTGCGAGATAGGTACTAAACGAACGAGTGAAGTGGTCAAGCACTAAATTGCGAATGAACAGGAGCAGGCTGAGCCATAAGAATAAGATAGTAAGTAAAAGTGGGTAGAAGGTAGTTTTTTTTTGTGTTGCCACCTAGTGTGGCAGTTTTCTCTAAACTCTAGTGCTGAAGTGGTGACTGTGCGATACTACATTGTTTTAAATAATACTCTGACGTTACTACCCCGAGGACGAAGCCCGAGTATAATTACGTTAAACAATAACAAAAAAAAAACTAGAAACTCTTCCCTTCTTAAAAATCAACGTCAAAATACTTAGTATTATTATTAATTAGAAACGAAAAAGGTAGGTATATCAAATTGAACCAGATATTAATCATGATTACACATAACTCTAACTGAGTATAACAGATTCCAACTTTCATACGTGTTTGTATATTTTTTACTAGAGCCCCAGTAAGTATTCAGCGATGCCGATGTAGTAGACTGCCTGTGCGATTCCAAAGAGTGGCGCGATCACCATCATACGGCAAACGGCACCTTTGAAGAAAGCCGATGGTCCTTCGTATTTCATAGTTGTCCTGTTACAAAACAATACGCATTTAACAGAAATCTTCGGTGTGTTTTTGTGTATGATAGGTCCCCATCCTAATAGGCCTAACAGACGTGACAGATTTGGCTGACGGACCGCCGTCAGACCAACGGGTGAGAAAGAGAAAATTTTCTCTTTCTTTCCCGTTGTTCAGACGGCGGTTCGTCAGCCAAGTTGACGTATCGGTTACGTTCGAACGTTGTGTGATTAGTTTGAAACCGGTTTGAAACTCTATATAGGTTTACATCCATTTGCCGTCATGGTTAATGTGATATGGTTGTTGGGCAATCTCCTTCACTACGTCGCTCCGCCATCTTGAACCCGGCGTAGGGTTACCATATCAAAATTTAAAAAAGTCCTGTATAAAGCCGGACATTTCAATAGTTGGGTCATTTTAGTATGTTTTTTTTAAAGAAGATTTTAGTTTTATGTTTATAGGGTCACTAAAGTTATATGATTATTTACGGGATATTTACCGTGGTAAGGTTGTGGAAGGAGCTCCCGATATTTCGGCGCAGTTACATGCACCATGTTCATGGGAAGACAATAACCGGGAAATAACCGGGAATAATCATATAACTTTAATGAACAATCGTGATAGTTTAAAACAGTGTGTATGGGGTCGTTAATCAAGATTTACTCGTGTTAAATTGCCCAAGATAAAGAAGCCCGGCAAAACACAAAACCGGACAAAGTCTGGCCATGTCCGGATGGTAGATATATTGATAATCTTCAAACAGTTGGAACAGATTTTTTGAATCATAGCTAAGAACACTCTCGATCAAAATCGGTTCAGCCGTTTGGGAGCTACGATGCCACAGCCAGACACAAGATACACAGATTAAACGTATAACACCCCTCTTTTTGTGGCGGGGGCTAAAAACTGGTTAGAAACGGCACAATCCGTGGAAAGGCTTATTACACATAAAATAATTATCAATATAAAAAACCGACGTCATAAAAATGTCAGAACTAACCCAAATTGAAATGGGACCACATGGGAAGCATCAGCTTTCAAATAAAAAAAAATCATCAAAATCGGTTCACCCAGTCGAAAGTTCATAGGTAACAAATATATTTAAAAAAACCAGTGGAATTGAGAACCTCCTCCTTTTTGGAAGTCAGTTAAAAATAAATATCCAACAGAGAAGCTAAAAGGTGCTGTCTGATTTTATGCGAGAAACCACCTGTCATCGAGAAGTTGCCAGAGCCGTTTATAATAATTATATCTAAGGCCCTTGTTTGTCTAATCAGCAGTGCAAATTCGACCAAAATAAAATGAATGGACGGGCCCAGTAGAAGAGCATTTTTGAAGATTACAAAATGAGCGCCAGCTCTCATTTCGTTTCAGTCGGTCTGTAGCCGTAGGAAGTGAACCACGAGTCTATTGTTACGCGATAACGAAACATCTGACAAAATTATGAATTCGTATGCTTTACCGAAGTGTAAATACACAAATAAAACGATATCTATTTTTTGTAACATATATACTGTACATTTTTATAATTAGGTGTTGAAGTATATGTCCGACGGTTTTGACTCGTTTTTACTGATCAAGTTCAATGGTTAGGGCCCGTCCATTCTTTTATTTTGGTCGAAGCAGTGCAAGTACCGTTCTTTATCGATCGTTATAAAATCGTTAAAACGGTACTTGCACTGCGAGATCTAAACGCTTTTGTAAATACCAAGCATAAACACTGTTTTAAACTATCACGGTTGTTCACTAAAGTTATATGATTATTTACGGGATATTTACCGTGGTACCGTCTTCCCGTGAACATGGTGCATGTAACTGCGCCGAAATATCGGGAGCTCCTTCCACAACCTTACCACGGTAAATATCCCGTAAGTAATCATATAACTTTACCAAGCATAAATACTCACAGAATACAGTCCATGATAGAGGTGTACTGTCGCTCACCGCTGCCTTTAGTGAGCGTCTGCATGCGCGTCTTGACTACGTCCATCGGGGTGACTGCCAAACACGCTACTGATCCGCTGATCAGTCCCGATATGAACGACCACCTGTCAGAAGCAATTTACTATTGGAGATACCTACTATCGTCTTTTTACCCGATGACAAAACAAAAAGGGCAATGTGCTTAAAGTGTACCTAGGTACGTATATACCTATTTTGTGTGTAAGTAAGTACTTAAGGTGGCGGATAAGCCACGTAGCAAGAACCTCCAGGATCTGTCAGAAGATCGGTTAGATTATGTCTAAATAATCATTCAGTAATCAACAACCTTCTGGGGTGCCAGGGCAAGTCTGATCCCCACTCCCGGCGACGGCCCAAGCCGAGGCTCGTACCTCCGAGGTGCCCTTGCGCTGGTCGCCCATAAATCTAAATCATGTTGGCCCACGCCCTCTGCGTTCACCAACTAGTCCTGTCAAGCTGTAGAGAGGCCGCAAGGCCAACAGCAAAAAGTCATTAAAAAAAAACACGTAGCAAAAGTAGCAAATGCTACGGGCCCCTCGCTTTTGGGGCCCCCGTGCACCAACGCTACTGACCGTAAAATGGTATCTATTTATATCGCAGCGTTAATTATTTTTTTTCAAATCATGTTTTACAATAGGTACTTACCACGAAAGAGTTGGTATGAAAATGTCCAATTAAGTATAATTTAAAATTTCAGTACATTTCTATAAGTAAGCGCTGGTCACACCATAAATTATGTTTTGCACCGCACTGCACGCAAGATGGCAATATGTACAGCAAACTAACAGGAAATTCCCTAATATTACTATCATAAATTTGATAACCTAAAACCATCCAAGGGCCCCTTGATAGAATTTGCTACAGGCCCCGCGCTGACTTAATCCGCCACTGGGTAAGTATTACCTACCTAATAGGACAGTGATATTTGGGCATTAAACATATATACAGTAACTAATCCGACACCATTAAATACTAAGAGGTGTCGGATTGATAGAATATTCGGATTACTGGATTATTAGGGAAACTCAAGTGTCTGTTAGGTAGTCCATCTTTTGGGTAGATGTCCTTCGCTGCACTTACCAGTCCGTGGTCTCCATTCGAGAACCTTTCGGCTCAATCGACTTGGTTTGTCTACGGATCTCTAATTTCTGATCCGATCTTGCAGAGAAATCCCGAGCATAGCCCTCTCAATAGCTCATACACCCTACTTAGATCTTATTAAAATGACTGGCCAAGAGCGCGTCCAGATACGCATATGGTAGGGTTCCGTAGCCAAAGCCATACATTTGTGGTCACATTCATTGGTGGATAAAAAAAACCTATTACGAACGAAGCTCTCTTGCCAAATTTAAGATACCTATGTAGGTATATATCATCCCGACATAGCATAGCTTGCCGGACACGTACCTATACACTTTTCCATTCGTCTAAACCACTTGGAAAAAGCCCAATGACACATGTCAGAAAGCTTAGTTATAAGCAACCAAGTACTAACCAGAAAGGCGTGGGCCCACCGGGTCTTTCCTTTGGGCCCATATCATTCAGGGTCGCGAACAGAGGGAAGTAAATGACGCTGAAGGAGATATCCCTGGCCCCCGTCGCCGAAATGCCCTTGTAAAGTCCAACAATACCCCGCTCCTTGAGAAGTCTCTTCGTGAGCGCCATTGCTGTGGTCCTTTCGATCGTTTTACCCTCTGAAACAAAGATAAATATTATATTTTTATCTTTCTTCTGTTCATAATCATGAGGATAATGACCTACTTTCGGCTTAGTACCTACAGGGTAAATGCGTAGCCCTCTATATCTGCAATCATTGGACCGGTTTGCCCAACGAATTTGTTGTTGTCTTAAAGCGTGTTTTAAAGATTATTATTAACAATCGGATAAATTTTATCGCAATTGGTAAAACCGCATCAGAAAATGGTTTTAGGAAATATGTTTTTTTTTTGTTACTGTGTTGGAAATCTTTTCAAGAAACCCGGGTGGGTTGGGGTGCAGCCGGGTTATGTGAGATTTATATCCTCAAAAATTCTTCCATTGACCAGTCCAGCCTGCCCTTTTGCCAATCACGGACTACGTGATTGGCAAAAGGGCACTGGAATCAGCAGAGAAACACATCGGTGCCATCAGCACTGTGTTACGACTCCTCCCAAAGAACCGAGATCTATATACCTACTCCGAGTTGTCTCGTATGGGTTCCTTCGCCTACGTCGGTCGTCGGAACGTCGGTCGTCCTCTCCTGGGGCTCGCTTGAGTCATGAAGATAGGACTAGTATGTCTATGCTTGAGTGCAGCACCGGCCCTGGGGGAGCGATATCTCCAGGCGCCAGATGGCAAGGAGCGTCAAAATACTATATGAGAAAATACCGGAAAAAAAAACTTGGCGCCTCGTGCCTCAGGGCAGTGGAGTGGCAAGCGGCGGGGCACACTTGAGTTGTTGGTAGACAGCATACAACTGGAAATACACCTAGGTACTTGGATTAGCACATGGAGAATCGAATTCTGTACGTTAGCCTCACCTCCGATCATCCCAAGCTCTGAGTTAACTGTTAGTAGCCTGTTACTACAGGCAGGGGATACCGTACCATAATACGAATCTACCAATCAGCATTAGGGAGGAGTGGCATGACGTGGAAAGAAAACCAAATTACTATTAGTCTATTAGATACTAAGTAGGTATGTCTCCAGGGAGGAGTTGCATGCGGAAAGAAAAGAAGATTAAAGAGAATACTAAGTAGGTATTTCCTACTGACCAGCTTTCGCCTGAGCAGCAATTCTGCCCGCATCTTGCATCTGGATCTTTAGCAGTTCCATCGGAGTGGTGATGACAATCTGGCAGGCGCCTGCCGACCCGCCGGCTACCATTTGCCGAAATATAGGCAGGGTACTAAAAATTCAGACGTATAGATGTAGACTAAAGCTACTTACAGACATGCTCACGAAATAGCATGCTTAAAAGTAGCATGTTCTTCATTTGTTTTGATATAGCATGCTCATTTTAAGGGTGCTCCTAGCAAGCAATCAAAAGTACCTACTGACAAACATTATCAAGCGCACTACTTTTCGTTCCACTTCCCGCGCCTCAAGTAGCATGCTCGAAACCTGTGCCATCAAGGTCTTGATCGAAGCTCGAAACTCAAACGGCAGTTTATTTTTGAGCTAGCTAGTATTGAGCGTTCGTTACTAGCAGTAATCTTAGACACATCATGCTACCTTTGCATGCTACTAAGTAGAGTTTGGGATATAAAAATGATCATGTCTATCAGTGCCTTAATTCTTTAAGTTTTCATTCATTATTATTTTTATGTCTTTTCAATGATAGTATCTAGCCGTGAGGCAGAACTGTAACTGTGTTTGCCATATCTTCTTATATAAATCAGTCTTGATCTCCAAGTAGCATTGCCCAAAAACATCGGGGCAGACCTCAGAAAAAATATGGAAGCGTTATATATTTAGCACTTACACCCCCTTGGTCGTCCATTTGATTACATTTTTAACCGACTTCCAAAAAGGAGGAGGTTCTATGTTCGTCTGTATGTTTTATATTTTAATTTTTTTGAGCATATCGTGTGCTGCAGTGTGTGAAATAAGTACCTACGTGTTTCTGTTTACCTCGCCCCCATCGGTTTTTTCGGTACTAGCCCAAACTACGATATGTTTATTTAATGATCAATGGGTCAAACTTACCCATCTTTGAGAGTAAGGTAATAGCGAAACATATCGTTTGCAGCGAGTTTGATTGCCTTCTCCGGCGTGATGAGGAGGATGTTGACAGCAGAGCCGCGGTACATGCCGAAGTATCCTTCTGCCGCGTACGTCTGCTTGAAACAATCTAACCTGGAATGTACGGTAATAGCAAATAGAAAGTGGGAGGGAAAATTATTTTGAAAGGCAAATCCTGACAAAGTTAGGAATGCATTGGAAACTGACTTGGTTTTCACACATTTTGGTTGTATTAATTATACGGGATTAGTGGAATTACTCACGAGACCTCTCCGAACCACATTCGGCGGTCTTTTTCATAGTGAGTGCGCGCGTACGTGCGGCTCTGCAACTCACTTTGTACATGTAATGAGTAGGGATTAATAAACTAAATCTGAGGTACGTACGGTAGGTATAATATTTGTCATATACTTATCTTACATTAGCATCCATTCTTACTTGGAATTAGTATTTTCTATATTATTTTAGTAGGTAAGCCTACACTACTGCAGCGACAGGCAACAGAAGCATTTATGAACGAAACACGATGAAAATGTTCATCAACTTATGAACACAATCTCTTACCGCAAACACAATAAATATACCTCCTCCGTTTCATCTTATATATAAGGTCGGGGAAAAAGTTTCTTCGTATTTTTTAAACAAATTCAAGACATATTTTTTTCAAGTTTAATTACATTTGGGGTCAGATGACCGTGTGTGCAAAAATGTCCCAGATATTTATTTATTTATTTATTTTATTTATTTAATTATAATATATATGTGCCATTTTGTTCGATAACTTGTTGCCATCTTGTAGGTAGTGACATGATCCCGTTGCTGTAGAATTTTTGGGACTTCTGATCAAAAAAATGCAACAAGTAGTTTTGACAGTCCTCTCTTGATGTTAATCTAACACTACCCAAAGAATTCTGAAGAGATCGAAACAGGTGGAAATCTGAGGGTGCAAGGTCTGGGCTATATGGTGGATGCATTAACACTTCCCAACCAAGCTCTCTAAATTTTTGCTGAGTGGCCAAAGATGTGTGCGGTCTGGCGTTATCATGATGAAAGACCACACTCTTTTGGTTGATCAATTCCGGCCGTTTTTTCTCAATTTCTTGTTTGAGTCTCATCTGCTGTTGGCAGTAGAGATCCGAATCGATGGTTTTGCCCGGCGGTAAAAGCTCATAATGAACGATGCCCTGTCAATCCCACCATACACACAGCATCACCTTATTACGTGTTAATCCGGGTTTCGCTACAGTCTGTGGTGCTTCACTGCCCTTTGACCATGATCGTTTGCGCACATTCTTGTCGTAGGTGATGCATTTTTCATCACCAGTGATCAATCTTTTCAAAAACGGTTCGGTTTCGTTACGTTTCAATAGAGTCGCAAATGAGTACACGATTCATTTGGTTTCTTTCAGTGAGCTTGTGTGGCACCCAAATATCGAGTTTTTTTGTATACCCAGTTTTTTTCAAATGGGTCAAAACTGTTTTGTGGTCAATCCCCAGTTCTTCAGCTACGTCGTAACTACTAATATGCCGATCTTGGTCTACTTTTTAGAAATGGCATCTACTTTATCCGTAACAGGGCGACCAGAGCGAGCTGCATCTTTGACATCAAAATTCCCGGACTGAAAACGCTTGAACCAACATTGTGCTACTCTTGATGACACTGCATTAGGTCCATAAACGTCACAAATTTTATTCGCGGTTTGTGTCGCATTTTTCCCTTTTTTGTAATAAAATTTCACAATATATCGAATTTCTTCGTTAGATTCACTCATTTTATCAAACAAAAAAACAATTGAAAAATGGCGAGAAATTGCTTTTTACTTTTTGTATTCCTTTTTTAAAATATCATATTTTTAATGGTATCTAAACCAGCCAGATACAAACAGTACAACCGATGAGATTTTTACTACAACTTTATACATACAAAATACGAAAAGACTTTTTCCCCGACCTTACTTACTAGCTGTTGCCCGCGACTTAGGTTTTCATATAAACTTTCAACCCTTTTTTCCTCCCATAATTCGGCCCTTTTGCAAAATCTTTTTTTTTCTAATGTGACTTTTTGCTTTTGGCCTTGCGGCTTCTACAGCTTGACTGGACTAGTTGGTGAACGCAGAGGGCGTGGGCTAACATGATTTAGATTTTTGGGCGACACGCGCAAGGGCACCTCGGAGGTACGAGCCTCGGCTTAGGCCGTCGCCGGGAGTGGGGATCAGAGTTGCCAAGGGGCCCCAGTAGGTTATTGAACTGAATGTTTTTTTTTGCAAAATCATTTCTTAGTAGGCCTATAACACCCCATAAGGAAAATACTCGCCAAACTACAGCTTTGTAGATGCATAACTCTCACCGCAACATTCAAACTCCAATTTCACCTCCTCAATCCGTTCTTTTTGCAAAAATCTTATAAGAGTATTTTTATAAACTTTACGGCAAATCATTTCTTAGTGGGCGTCTGGACTCCGGACCCCATAAATACTAGATTGAAATAAAAAATCTGTCCAGTGAAAAGAAGCAGTGCCTGATTTATAATAGGTCGGGGAAAAAGTCTTTTCGTATTTTGTATGTATAAAGTTGTAGTAAAAATCTCATCGGTTGTACTGTTTGTATCTGGCTGGTTTTGATACCATTAAAAATATGATATTTTAAAAAAGGAATACAAAAAGTAAAAAGCAATTTCTCGCCATTTTTCAATTGTTTTTTTGTTTGATAAAATGAGTGAATCTAACGAAGAAATTCGATATATTGTGAAATTTTATTACAAAAAAGGGAAAAATGCGACACAAACCGCGAATAAAATTTGTGACGTTTATGGACCTAATGCAGTGTCATCAAGAGTAGCACAATGTTGGTTCAAGCGTTTTCAGTCCGGGAATTTTGATGTCAAAGATGCAGCTCGCTCTGGTCGCCCTGTTACGGATAAAGTAGATGCCATTTCTGAAAAAGTGGACCTAGATCGGCATATTAATAGTTACGACGTAGCTGAAGAACTGGGGATTGACCACAAAACAGATTTGACCCATTTGAAAAAAACTGGGTATACAAAAACACTCGATATTTGGGTGCCACACAAGCTCACTGAAAGAAACCAAATGAATCGTGTACTCATTTGCGACTCTCTATTGAAACGTAACGAAACCGAACCGTTTTTGAAAAGATTGATCACTGGTGATGAAAAATGCATCATCTACGACAAGAATGTGCGCAAACGATCATGGTCAAAGGGAAGTGAAGCACCACAGACTGTAGCGAAACCCGGATTAACACGTAATAAGGTGATGCTGTGTGTATGGTGGGATTGGCAAGGCATCGTTCATTATGAGCTTTTACCGCCGGGCAAAACCATCGATTCGGATCTCTACTGCCAACAGCAGATGAGACTCAAACAAGAAATTGAGAAAAAACGGCCGGAATTGATCAACAGAAAGAGTGTGGTCTTTCATCATGATAACGCCAGACCGCACACATCTTTGGCCACTCAGCAAAAATTTAGAGAGCTTGGTTGGGAAGTGTTAATGCATCCACCATATAGCCCTGACCTTGCACCCTCAGATTTCCACCTGTTTCGATCTCTTCAGAATTCTTTGGGTAGTGTTAGATTAACATCAAGAGAGGACTGTCAAAACTACTTGTTGCATTTTTTCGATCAGAAGTCCCAAAAATTCTACAGCAACGGGATCATGTCACTACCTACAAGATGGCAACAAGTTATCGAACAAAATGGCACATATATATTATAATTAAATGTAATTAAACTTGATAAAAATATGTCTTGAATTTGTTTAAAAAATACGAAGAAACTTTTTCCCCGACCTTATACTTTTTACGAGTGTAGGCCACTTTATTTCCGACGCCCCATGTAACTTTCTAAAATAATAATTTATCCTCTGAAATTAAGTGAGCTTCCTCTAAAATCTGCGACCCCTAGGACGCTGCCACCCCTAGGCCACGGCCTTTATGGCCTATTGACAAATCCAGGACTGTGAAGGAGGACGAGAAAAACAATTAACGTTCAAAAATTAGTAGGTAAATGAATGAAAGAAACTTACATGTTTTTATACTGTTTCTCGCCTTTGGGGCCCACAGTTTGATTTTGCAGGCGAGTCTTGACCAAATCTATTGGGAACACAATGGATACACCCACTATCCCTGCAATACCTCCGTTTATAATCTTTGGGAGAAGGCTGTAATAAATGAATGATTGCTATGTAAATTAAAATGCTGTCTAATAGTCAGAATATTTGAAACATTTTTTTATTCTTGTGTTGAAAAATTATTTTAGTACTTAGTGTAAATAGTTTTTTTACTTACGCGAATTGTTGTGGTGGTGGCGGCGGTGCATTTTTTCCTTGGCTCATAATGTCGGCTTATTTTTTTCTGAACTGTATCAAAATAACAAAAGTTAGCAAAACAAAATATCTTCGCGAGATACGGCCACAAATCAGCGTTTGTATGTTTATAGTTGCTCGGCAATAACTTACGGTTGATCTAATCTATCTACAAATTTGTAGGCAAGTATAACATGCATATACAATATTTAGTTTTGAATATGAACAAAATCAGTCCAGGGGTTCCTAAGATATACAGGTTACCAGTTAACAGTTCGAGGCACTATATTCACGTATTACCTAGATACAGTAATACAGTATAGTTGTATAAGTATATAATAAGATTTTGCCAACTGCTGCTCTGGGATAACAGCAATTAGTAAATAGTAGTAGGTATCTACACCTACAACCACTAGATACGCTGCTCTAGCAGTTGGCAGATGCCAACCTAACGACAGAGATTACCACTGAGGAGATAAGGCGACTAATTACTCCGTGGGTGGATGCTAAGTCAAGGCGTACCTATTATATTTTAAAGCTGTTCTTTTAAAGTTATATGATTATTTACGGGATATTTACTGTTCTTTTAACTACCTAAAACCCTGAGACAGTTATTTTCTTTCCCGGAAAGAATCTATGTTATCGGGAAAATGAACTATTGACTTCTCCCTCTCGTCGGATTTAGTCCCATGATTTCTCATCGTATCTTGCTCAATTCTTCCTCCAGCTCGACAATCCTCTCGTCGATCCTCAGCGTACGTATGATAACACAACTTCAACAGCAACCAGTATACGAATTGGGCTTCTTTTGGTTTGTTTTAACGAGTCACATGAGCGGTTTTTTATACTACTTAAAGCTACGTAGGTGAGGTACCTACATTAATTGTAGGTTCCTATAGATACTTACCGTCTACATCAAGCGAAATTTATTTAGTAGATTAGTTGTCTTTTTTAGTATTGAATTTTCTAATAGGGCTTTACACCGACACAAACAAATTATCTGACACTCAACTGACACTGAATAACTGCTGACGGTGAAACAGTGAATGACACAAGGTTTGACTGGTCTTTAGTCATTGATATCTATTGAGGATACTTGCTTAGAGTCAACAAAGCGGTGCATTAAGGTTAGTACGTCGCGTCGCCTTAACGAAAAAATTGGCGTTACTGGGCATCGCAACCTCAGACCAGACAAACAAGGAAGATACGCCTTAGTACAATTATCGTTCGTGTCCACATGTGTTTCTTAATTTTTCTTTATTATACCGCTAAACGCAAAAAAAAGTATAAGTACGCCTCACTCATTTTTCACGCACACTAAGTAGGTATACAAAACTTGTAGCAACACCAATGAACTAACTAATAGCATAATAGTCCATATTCAACAAAAGGCCGTCTACTGGTTGAGTTCAACTATAGGCATCAAGCCTACCATACCACGCTATCTTACCATATCTCCCTTGTTTGTTTGTATCAGTTTGGCAGTTAGAGTCATCTGGTACCAAACACCATAGATGTACTTATCTTAAATAAATGATTTTGATTTGATTTTAAATTTGAATAGGGTCCCGTTTACACCCTTTAATGGGTACGGAACCCTAAAAAACGATCGACGACGTTTTAAAATAACATGAACACTTTTTGAAGTTACTTTTACGTTGATGTTTTATTTTGGCGGAAGGGATTATATTTTTGAGGTTGGTTCTTGATCTTTATGCAGAAATTCTATATCCGGCTTACTTTACTCTATGCCTGGGCGAAGTTTACCTAGCTATCGTGTAGTGCCTACCTCTAACCAGCGAAGTTGGATAACTGTAGCCTGTAACAGTTCTAGTTCTTAACCGACGAAAAAAAGAGGATGGTATATACTATGTTCCACTGTATTTTTTATGTATGTTCACCGATTTCTCCGCCAACTGTTGACCGATTTTTTTATTCGGTAGGGTATACTTCCAATTTGGTCCCATTGTCACCAACTCAGGATCAGGATGATGGGATCCCAGGGAAATCGAGGGCAACCCTCAAATTTTATAGGCTCTTATTACGTTTTTAATAAATTTTTGAAGTCGGTTTTTAATGTGATCCACTTGTTGCGTCAGATGATTGCACCTATCAAAAGTTATCAATCTATACTTACGTAACCGCCCAATAAAAGGGAGAATACTGTGTATCTGGCTCTATAATTATCTCCTTCGGGACTATCTCTTTCAAGCTATTGTTCTTCCGTATTGATTTATATAAAACGCCTGATCTCCACTCACCCAGTATTACAACGTGCAATACCTTTGACCGAAAGACATCGTGCAAAATGAGTTTCAAGATCATGGTAAGTCGAATTTTATATTTAACATTTTGGTAAATTGTTTTTTTTTTATGATACTGGGTGACGAGACAAGCGAAGTCGCTCGCCTGATGGCTCTTCACGCTTGCCCATAACAGCACAATGCCGCTCAGAATTTGAACTTCAATAGTTCAAAACCCTGGATGGCAATGCACTGCGTTCATCACCCCGAGATATAAGATGTCAAATCTCTGTGTGCCCCTGTAATTTCGCTGGAAACATTGCCCTTCAATCCGGAACACAGTAGTGTTTGCACACTACTGCCTGGCGGTTGAATAACTGGCAAAGGTGTGGTACTTCCCTAGGCGGACCCCTGCAAAAGAGTCCTACCACTACAAAAATTCGATGACACACATGTGAATCCTCAATCCTCCCTTAAAAGTATCTGGGTCCATCGTTGACAAATCTCAAAAATATCCTACAAAGCCTATATACCACCAGCTAGGATAAGCCTCTCAGCCCCCAACCGATTTCCTGGATCCGCCACAGTAGGTGTACTACCTTTATCAAGAAAAACTAATCGAATTAAGTTACAAGTAAGCATTTTTTTTTATAATTGAAACGGCTGAACAGATTTTCTGGAATCATAGCTTCGAATACTCAATCAAGTCCTTTCAAAATCGGTGCAGCCGTTTGGGAGCTAATGCCATAGACAGACATAGGTTCTAAACTAAGCGTCACTGTCACACGCTAATCGCTATAATAACTTCACTTCATCACTTCATAATAATTTTACATGAGCAGCCTGGCTGCAGGGTGACGCGGAAAGGGTGAACTAAGCCGAAAGGGGTCTGTAATATTCATCAGTATGAACAATTTCGACGATGGGAGCAACTCTTTAGTACTAGGACGTCCATAATTATAACATCCTACAACCATAAGAACGATATGGATGATATGAGGACGATAGGACTTTATCTTCCTTGGTACAACTTAGGTCGTTTTATTGTTTGTTGATTGTGTAGTGTATGTTAATAGAGTATCAGATTTATAGCCCCCCTCAAAGATTTTTGGATATGGTCTACCTAGTACCTACTTAGTATACATTAACCTTAGAAGTTTTTTTATCACGATTAAGTCCGCGTTTGACCATCAACTTTTCTGAGAGTTTGCATGTTACATAAAATAATGTTTTCTAATTTATAGGTTTTAGCCACATCTCTCGTCGCTGCTGTCTTCTGCAGCCAACCTGATAAAAGAAGCCTATCTGGAGGCTGGGAGCCTATAGCATGGGCCTCACCGCCTGCCTGGCCTCAGCCAGTAAATGGAAATGGTAAGCAAAAGTGTACAGTAGTGTGCGCATTTGAGGAAATAAACTACTCGGCTTCTCAATCTACTGACCAGCATAGTACCTACATTACAATTTAGTTTATGTCTGAAGAATATTATTGCCCTGCAACAATTCACTATCATCAGCCTATCTTAGTCCTCTGCTAGACATAGGCCTTCCTAAGGCACGCCACTTGGCCAGATCTTTAGCTTTCACTTCCAGCTACAGTCAGCTGGAAAATATGTATATCGTAACTTCATCGAGTCTCAGGGCGTCCTATGCTGTTTGTCGCGGGATTGACGACTTCTAAAGTGGGCACTTTAGAAGTTGTGCTCCCCAACAGTTTACGGTTCTGAGACAGATATAACCGGGCCACTGCCACTAAATTATACGCTAAGCCTTCAGCCACTTCGGTTCTCTAGCACATTACTTCGGTCCAGATACAATCTCTCAGAGGAACACCGAGGATAGTTCTTTCTATAACTCGTTGTGCGACTTAGAACTTGCAGATTACTCTAACTTTGGTCTATGTATCGGCACCGTTATTCCTGACAGGTAGAAAGTACTAGGACATTGCGAGATGGCTGACGAGAAGATTCGACGGAGTTTCCTGAACCAGAAAAAAAAACACAGCAGATTAAAAGTCTACCTCTTCCTCCTTCGAGATTGCTCGGTCATCAACTTCGGTGGTGCAGTTAATATGCTGCAATTCTAGCTCATGTAGCTTTGAATGGCTCAGGTAGCTTCTTGTTTTTGGAGCTTGAATCGGCCCGACGTGCGTTCTTTGCCCAGCGGATCTAAATAGCAGGATAGCATAAATGTTATTAAGGTCTATCTTTTTTAGATCTAAGCTCAGACGTGGCGGGTGCAGTAGCAGCGGCCAAAGCCGCCGCAGGTGCAGTAATGTCTGCGCAAAACGACGTGGCCGCGGCTAAGCATGCAGCACTTGAGCAGCAGAGCGCTGCCAGTTCAAAGGGGGTAGAGGCTGCAAGAGCCGCACACAAGAGGTAGGGAAACAAACTACGTGGAATTAATCTGGAACGCACACTGAGTTAACGTGGGAGCAATGCCCGAGTAATATCTTCTTAGGTGCAGCGGGTAAAGCGGGAACCTCTAAGGTAATTTTTAAATACACCTCTATCTCAACTGTACGCGGGTGTAAATTTGCCACTTATAAGTACTAACAGTGTGCCAGGCTTTGCCTTACGATAAATCCGACACTACGTGGCATTTGCAAACTACGAAAAGGTAACTGAACTGACAATGTTTAAATGATTTTAACCAGCGGTGTCTGTGTGACCAGCTTAAAAGATGTACCTATTCGAACAGCGAAGAGGCGGCGCGCCTGGCAAGAGCGCTCGCCCTAGAGGCAGCCCAAGCTGCAGTGCAGGCGCAGGCTCAGCTGGCCGCAGCCCGAGCCAGGGCAGCCGTCGCGCAGAAGGTAGCCGCAGCTAGAGAGGCCGCCGCAGCAAAAGCGATACACCGAGCTGCGCATAATCAGGCCGCTAGACTGCAGAATGCTGGTACGATGACATTATACCTATCTTATCTTTGACTCCGTGAAGTTACCAACTTCTCTGTTGAATTGGCCAAACGAAAAAACTAAAAAATTCCATGAAATATTTTAGGTGTTGTTCAGCAAACCGATGATGGCTCCTCATTGTAACTCTTTGGAGAAGTTAGTCCTTCTGTACCTACCTGTCTATGGTATTTGTGCATTTCAGTTTTCCTTGCAGATATAGAAGCCCTGAAGCTGTCAGTGATCCAGAGCACTGGCGCGGCCGGAGCCGCTGGTGCAGCGCACCACGCGGCCACCGCAGCCGCTGCAGCACTTCGTCCATCGCCCCTCGACTGGCCCAAGCTCGCGCCTTGGGCCCCCGCTCCTGGACTGTGGTCTTCCGCTCCTGGCCCATGGGCCTGGTCTTAAACTCTCTGAATGGTGTTGATATTTGGTATTATTCTATAACTAATCAGACTGCACTGAAATTGTCAGCGTCCCCATTTTGTCCGACAGAAATGATGGAACTGACAAATTTAGTTTAGAAACTGGTACAAATTCAACGCCAATGGCGAATCTCGTTGGAATTCCTGAACAAATGCTTTATGATAGTATAATAATAGGGAGTAGGTAGTGCTTAATATTATAACTCTTAGATAACCCTACGAACTTAAATTTGTAATTTTGTAGGTATGATGTTTTGTTACGACGAAGTTTGACGAAATCTTACTGACTAGTTAATCTCAGAAAAAAAACAGGTTACGTTTTTATTGATCTATTCCTTATTTGTACCGATGCAATTTGAATAAAAAATCTTCAAGTCCATCCAAGATAGTACCTAGGTACTAAATCTTGGAAGGACTGAGTCCTCCCAGTCTGGGACCTCTCGGGGAAAGACTAGAAAATCTTCCTTTTTAATTATTTGAAAAATTATATTGTTAAGTTACAAAAATAATTTTTATTGACCTGCGCTGTGCTTTTCTTTACACGTATTTGTAAGAGTTCATTTGTTTGTAAAGCATTTAAGTTGTTTAATAAATTGATATGAACGAACTTTTAATTTATCTTATCTCCCATATGTATTTAACATCCAATACTTACTTTTGTGTTACCCATCGATTAGTTGGCAAAACTTAACGCCTGCGCGGTTGTCAGGGCAACCCGAGATGCGCCTATCTGCCCGAATTCAGCATCTTTCATCTGTTTCTATTACGTAAAATGTATTCTGATTGTTTCGTTACGAATACATCATGAAATAAAATAATCACAATGTGCGAGGTAAGATGTGCACGATATTATGGTTAATGTGTGTTTTAGAGGGTATTAACTATTCTATAACAGTGGGGTGTTGCCTAAATAATTCAGGTTTAATCAAAAGTTAGGCGTTTACGCGTAGCACCGGGGTTATTATGTTTTGGCAATTTAAAATTATGTCATCTTGGGTGCCTCTAAAACAAGGAATATAGCGTTCTAAATCATAGCCATACCAGCTTGCTAGTGGGTTTATAGAAGAAACCCCCGATCAGGATCAAAAGTTACACGAAGTTTATCGATTGAAATTGAACTTGAGCTGACTTTTTCGCGTATGATATTCAGGTGAAAAGCTGGCTTATCCATCTCTTGCTGATCACACTATTGTGTGGTAGTACGCTGGCTCGAGCTGATGACGACAAAAATGGAGACAAACGCAGACGGAACTTCTCCAACCCGACCTACTACAATGTCGGGGGAGTCCTCTCGAGTAACGAGTCTATCGCATTCTTCAAAGACACTATCTCGGTATGGTATTTTCCTTTAGACATTTCCTGTAGACATGACTGTTTCAAACTTTCCTTTATAACTGAAGCCACGCAAGTAACAACTTAGCCCCTCTTCACTCTTAACATTCGGCTTAATTCAGTAAAGTGTAATTCTTCAATGATTTTTGTGTTTTACTTTCAGAGCCTCAACTTCAATTCAAACTACGTGCCCCGTGGAGTGACATACCATGATTATTCCATATTGATGGATCCGAATCCAATAAAAACAGCGCTCAATGTTTGCAAGGATCTAATTGCTCACAGGGTGAGAAAAACAGCAGTAAATCCTTGAGATTGTTTTGAGGAAATCGGCAAATTACTCATTATGTTTTAGGTGTATGCCGTAGTGGTGTCACATCCACTCACCGGAGATTTGTCTCCAGCTGCTGTTTCTTACACGTGTGGCTTCTACCACATCCCGGTTATCGGAATATCATCTAGAGATTCTGCTTTCTCCGACAAGAACATTCATGTATCATTCTTACGAACTGTACCACCGTATTCCCATCAAGCAGATGTATGGGTGGATGTGCTCAAACACTTCAACTACATGAAGGTCATCGTTATTCACAGCTCCGATACCGATGGCAGAGCAATCCTTGGACGGTACGTTTGTCTAATGATATCTGTATGGCTTGTTAAAGTTTGTTTACTATAAATGACTCTTGTTTTTGTTTTTACAGCTTCCAAACAACATCCCAGAGCATTGATGAAGATGTAGATCGCAAAGTTGTAGTGGAGCAAGTGATAGAGTTTGAACCTGGATTGGATTCTTTTACCGATAGACTGATTGATGTTAAGAGTGCTCAGGCAAGAGTTTTCCTTATGTATGCCAAGTAAGCATCGTCCTCTGCTTTCTGCTTGTTACAATATTCTTCCTATTTGATGAGTACATTTCTGATTTATAGTAAACAAGACGCCGAAATAATATTCCGAGATGCAACGTTCTTGAATATGACGACAGCTGGGTACGTGTGGATGGTGACGGAACAGGCCCTAGATGCTGCAAATGCACCCGAAGGTTTACTTGGGCTGCGGCTTGTTAACGCTACTAATGAAAGAGCCCATATCCAAGACTCTATGTAAGTCACACTTCTTGGCGTTTCAGGGACATTTTTTTTGCCAAATATGGTTTGATCTGTTCGAAGTCCCTATATTATCTATATATTTTCTATGATAGTCCCACTTCATAAGTGTTTTTGTTTTGTTTTATTTCAGTTATGTTCTCGCATCAGCAATCAGAGACATGAACACTTCGGAAGAGATCCACGCTCCTCCTTCTGACTGCGATAATTCAGGGTCGATTTGGACCACGGGTCGCTTGCTCTTTGACTATATTCGTAAGCAAAAGTTGGAGAACGGTGAAACTGGATACGTGGCATTTGATGACCATGGCGATAGGGTGCATGCGGAGTATGATATGGTCAATGTACGGGCTCAAGGAGAACACGTGGCTGTTGGTAAATACTTCTATTCAAAGGTATGGGGACAAATTATTAGAAATTCTCAATTTTGTGAAGTAAGGTATGATAAAATATTATTTTTGTAACAGGATATGCAGAAAATGCGACTAGAGTTGAAAGAACACGAAATTATATGGATGGGTCGCAGCCCTTCCAAGCCAGAAGGCTTTATGATACCGACGCATCTAAAGGTGAGTTCTTATGATGACATCATAAGTTAAAAAATATCATAATCTGCGTGAATGCATGACATTTTCGTTTATTTTAAGGTGTTGACGATTGAAGAGAAACCTTTTGTATACGCTCGCCGTATTGATGACGGCAGTGAATGTTCTGCAGAAGAAATTCCTTGTCCTCATTACAACGCTAGTGAATCTAGTGGTAAGAAACTACGTTTTTTAATGTTAACTGATCCAAAACAAAGGCATCATCAATCACGAATATCTGTAAAGGAAGTTATTGACTTTTCAGATCAAATGTTTTGCTGTAAAGGATTCTGTATGGATTTGTTAAAATATCTTTCAAAATCTATTAATTTCACTTACTCATTGGCTTTGTCACCGGACGGCCAGTTCGGGCATTACATCATTAAGAACTATTCCATTCCTGGAGCTAAAAAAGAATGGACCGGACTTATTGGTAAGTTTTACATCATTTACAATGCCTAACATTAGGTAACCTAACTACGTTTGCAGTTCAAATCAACTTGATATTTGCAGGAGAGTTGGTATACGAACGTGCTGATATGATCGTCGCTCCGCTAACCATCAACCCAGAAAGAGCAGAGTTCATCGAATTTAGCAAGCCCTTCAAGTATCAGGGCATCACTATCTTAGAAAAAAAGGTAACATTAACTTCCTAGAACAGGAAGACATTAAAGTACAAGCAAGAAACTCACTCGTGGTTTAATTCCAGCCATCTCGTTCGTCGACTCTGGTGTCGTTCTTGCAACCATTCTCCAATACTCTCTGGATTCTGGTGATGGTGTCAGTGCATGTTGTGGCACTGGTCTTGTATCTGCTTGACCGATTCTCTCCGTTTGGAAGGTTCAAGCTGGCTAATATTGATGGGACAGAAGAAGATGCTTTGAATCTTTCGAGCGCCATTTGGTTTGCTTGGGGTGTTCTGCTGAATAGTGGTATTGGTGAAGGTAAGCTTCTTAGAGATCCTTTCTTTATCGATTCTTGAGAGTTGATTTATTTATTGCTGTAAATGTTTTTAGGAACTCCTCGAAGTTTCTCCGCAAGGGTACTTGGTATGGTCTGGGCAGGATTTGCGATGATCATCGTGGCCTCATACACTGCTAACTTAGCTGCTTTCCTTGTCTTAGAGCGTCCTAAAACCAAGCTCACTGGGATTAACGATGCAAGAGTACGTAAAAACTGTTACCTTACGCTTGAGTTAGAATTGATAACACCTGCATAATGATTCTTAACTTTTTTCAGTTGAGAAATACAATGGAAAATTTGACCTGCGCTACAGTGAAAGGGTCCGCTGTGGACATGTACTTCCGGAGACAAGTGGAATTGTCCAACATGTACCGAACCATGGAAGCAAACAATTACGACAACGCTGAACTTGCTATACAGGACGTCAAGCACGGGTAAGTTTAAGAATTTCTTTAAGCAAGAGTTAAAGATTGTTTAACCAACAAACCTGCATTTCCAGGAAACTGATGGCTTTCATCTGGGACTCTTCGCGACTGGAGTTTGAAGCGGCCCAGGATTGCGAGCTTGTGACAGCAGGAGAACTGTTCGGAAGATCTGGCTATGGAGTTGGTTTGCAAAAGGGATCTCCATGGGCAGACTTGGTCACTTTAGCCATATTGGACTTTCATGAAAGTAAGATTAAACAAAGGTTGATATCCTATAAGAATTTAAGTGCCTGATAGACCGACAGAGTTTGATGTTATAAGCAATGTTTTTTACAGGTGGTATAATGGAGTCTCTAGATAATCAATGGATACTGAGAAACAACATGCTGAACTGTGAAGAGAATGAAAAGACACCTAACACTTTGGGACTAAAGAACATGGCTGGAGTGTTTATACTCGTGTTAGCCGGAATTATCGGAGGAATAGTCCTGATAGTCATCGAAGTGGTGTACAAACGGCATCAGATTAAGAAGCAGAAGCGAATGGAGATAGCGCGACACGCGGCCGACAGGTGGCGCGGCGCAGTCGAGGTAAACAGAGCCAAGGCTGATGCCACGGACATCAACCTCTTCAACAACTTCAAACACCACATTGAGAGCAAAATCTGAACGACTTGTGATATTGAAATTGTCCTACGAATGACGACGCACACGCTTTAATGTAGCTCAGGGATAGCGAACCACTTACCAAAACTGTAGAGACCCTCCCCATATTTTATGAGCAATTTAAACTAAGTAGATTAAATTTTCTAGGACAGCAGTCTTTTTGCAATTATTAGTAGTGTTCCTAAGACTGGTGCACGATAGGTTCGCCATCCCCGATGTCGGCTTTAAACTATTGTTAACGACCAATATTTAATCAAAATAAAAAGTTTTCACGTTCATTTAGATTATTAATTTCAATCACTAAGTTTTCCCCGCTGCTTGTTTCGTGGATCACCACTCATCTTGCTGGACGCGGGTAGTAATCTCGATGTCGTAAGTAGAATCGTATGGGTGTTTGGTTGACGTTTTGGCTCTTACGTTGTTGGGAATGATGTTTCAGAAGCGTAAGACGCTGCGTGCTTCGTTGCTGCCGTCTCAGAGGAGGGCCAAGTCGAACGGAGTGAAGGAGGCGGGAAGCATCAGTCTGGCGGTGGAGCGCGGGGCGAGGCGCCGCGACGAACCGAGAGTCCCGCGCTACTTGCCCGCCTACACTCCAGACGTGTCGCATTTAGTAGTATAAGCTTTCAATTCATTCGTCCGTGTTTTATGAATGTGTCAAATGGTTTGTTATAAATATTCGTGTGAGGTAGTTGTGACGTAATATGCGAAATGACTAATGTCATTAGGTACATCACAGACCTTTATCACCTGCTTTGCACGTATGTGGCTGTCTTAAGTTGGATCAATGCTCCAACTAGCACGCCGCATAATTCAGTTCGATCTCCGTCGTATTTGCAGTTAGACAATTTAAAAACTGCCTAATTGCGCCATGCTCAAATGTCAAAATTTCGATAGCCATTGGCCGTGAGAATGAAGTTAACAATTACGTGACATCATAGTCGGTCCAAAATAAGAATTTCATGCAATATTTCGTGCGTTCTATTCTGTTTAGGGTTACTTTATCAAAATCTGAAAATTGCTGACATAAAGCCGGATATTTGAAAGTCCGGACATTTTAGTACATTGGTTAATTTTTTAAAGATATTTGTTTTGCGTATAGATAGACGTTAATCAAGATTTACTAGTATTACATCGCACAAGCTAATAAAGCCAGATAAAGGGTGTAAGTCCGGACATGTCCAGCAAATCCGGACGAATGGTAACCCTAATCCTGTTAAGGTCTGTGACGTACACGGTAGTTGTTAGGAGGACAGGGTAAGGCCGTAAAACCTACCTATTTATAGTTCAAACACCATTAATCGCTGTGACTAAAGTAAGGAAATATATATGCAGGCACTAATCACTTATGGATATTTTTTGATGTTATTCGCTCAATCTTGACGTTAGTATAGAATATGTCCTAATATGAATTTAAAAGCACCAAGATATAAATATAAATTTTCGAATTTACATTGTTATTTCGTTTCAAATGTTTAACAGGAGTTCTACGGTGTATTCTCATGAGTTAGCAATATTTTTACATAGATTTCGTGTGCCAAACTATATACAATTGTTATTTTTGTGATATTATTGAATTAGTTAAGTTACAGATGCAATAAAATATGATTTATTTACATGGTCTATTACTCGGAGCGATAACTTACGGACACCATATTTGGGTGAAATTATATAAGACTAGGTTACAATTAGGGGTGCCATACGTTCGGAATTATCAGACATGTCCGGGAATTCAGGCTTTTGTCCGGAATGCTCGGGGAAATCCAAAACGTCTGGAATTCTAGAAATGAAATGAAAAAAAACTGCCACACAGCCATGATATATGAACTTTAAAGGAAATGTCCGGAAATTTCTTTACGAGTCCAGTTTTTACCTCAAGATTTTTTTTTTACCTTGTAAACCTAGTTACAATAACCATCAAATGAAACACTAATTTAACACATCTATATATTTACACAAGAAATTTAACAGTGCCATACGGGAATTATACATTGTACCTTATTTTATAAGAGCTATGGTGCTCTCTGAATCACTCTGTTGAAAGCAAGCCAAAAAGTTACATTGCCAGGATAAATACAGAAAATGGAGGGTGTCAAAAACAGTTGCAAAGTCTATTTGTGACACCACACTGCGACCAGCCAAATCTTTGCATCGATTTGAGTGAGCATAGCATGGGATGCTGCCGTCACCCGCAGAGCTTGCAACTGCATCGACCCCCCATCTTACACGAACAATATACGAGGAGAATATTTGCCAAAATACAACATCAAGGAAAACACATCGAGCTGTGGGAGAAAGCTGTAACTTGTGCTTTAATACTGTGTATTAAGGTGTCGGTTACCAGCGACTATGTCGTGGTAACACCTATCAATGGTAATCTTAATTAAACCGTTCCAAAGCCTATAAACTACATCTAAAATACGAGTGCTAAGTGAATGAATTGTAGTAATTAAATATTAGTAGCACTGTTAACATTATTTTAGCGGCGAAACTAACGTACAGTTGTGTATCTGGAGCCAGGAATCAGGGAGCCACGTGGTCGGAGTTACACTTCTGGCGACTTTAACGGACCACCTCATAGACACTGAACAGCGATATTGTACGATATAATTAATTAGGCAAAGGAAACACTTATTATATAAGTTCTACATATTATAAGGAGAGTTAAGATTATATTGTTAGTTAACGAGTGCGGTGATCGCACGGGGTGTCTAATCGGTGAATTTACGGTTAGGGTTGCGGCCGAAGAGAGCCGTACGGATTTCGGGCAGCAGCTGTTGAGCGATCAGCTCTAGGCGGGACTCCAGAGTGTTGTTGATCTGAAATGACGTTAACACTCGTTACACTTCTACACTATACCAGGCCTGGCGCACTCCGCACTTTAGGTATGAAGCTACAAGTAATCGACTGGTCGGACTTGTCGTGCCTGCTGCCGCGCGATAGACAGAGATAACGCGACAAGAGTTATGCTAAAGACAAAGATGCAACTTCTAGGTTAATATAGCAGTAGGTAGTTGGCGCTCGCACGTCCTGAATTGGACTTTATTGTGTGGTAGTAAGAGTCGTACTTATTTAAATGCTATTGCGGAGTGAACCTGTACTTGTATTTTATGTATTCTGTGAATACAGGGTTATTTGAAGAAAAAAAGCCGTATGTGGCAAACAAGCACACGGGCCTGATAGTAAGCAGTCACCGTCGCCTATGGATACTTGTAAAACCAGAGGCATCACAAATACGTTGCCGACCCTTTAAGACTTTATTAACTCGCCTTTTGATGAACCCCATGTTGTAGCTTTTCGGAAATACCGCGGAAGGTAGCTCATCCCACATATTGCAGGTGTGAGGCAAGAAAGATTGTGTGTTATGTTTGTTACCTCAGGACTTTCGACTGGGTGAACCGATTTTGATGATTCTTTTTTATTTGAAAGCTGGTGCTTGCCGTGTTGGGACCACACGGCAAGCTTTTTAATTTGGTCCAGTTCTGACATTTTTATGAAGTCTGTTTTTTATATTGATAAATTTTATGTATATATGGTAGGTATGAGAATAGGTCGTTTTTTATTCATCATCATCACAATTTTTCATCACCACGCGGGTGAAACAGCTGGACGCTGCTAGTAAGCCACTAAAAATATCAGTCCGTATTACCGTTTTCTATGTAACACATACATTATTGAAGGCAATCAATCTTCGGCCCATGCTATCACAGATAATTCATCAATGCCTGGTGTGCTGTCTACTGCAGTGAAGTACTATACCTTGATGCGTCCACGCGCGGCGATGAGCTCCACCCCTCCACAGGTGTCAGGCGACAGCCAGTTGTCGGCGTCCACCTTCAGCTGGACGTCCTTCTTGATCTTCTCTTTGTAGTCTGCGGCCGCACGCCCGAGCACAGAGGTCACGAGCTTCTGGTCAACTTGACGCACGCGGAGCGTCACTGCCGGTTCGATCAGCTGTGGATGGAATCATAGTTATTAGCAGCTAATTCATTTTCAAAAATAACCTGTCTCAAAATGTTTGCTCCCCTAAAAGTTTAGGTGCCTTCAAGTCCGGAAATAACCTACTGCTGGGCATAAACTACTGTCTTTAATTATGTTATTCTCCTCCCTTCCCAATCGCCTCCATTTGTATCTTGCTGCTTTTCAAATATCGTTGGACTACCTCATTCTCGGTTCGTTTGGACACATGCAACCTTGTCTGGGGCACCACCATAGTATACAATCTGCCATAAACATATACTGGCAAATCAGGGCAAGTGGCACTACAGACGTAGCCAGGTTTTAGTATTGGGAGGGGTTCAACAACACAAATGTGTATGAAATGCTTCCTTGCCACTCCTTTTTAACAGACTTTAAAAGAGGAGGACGGTTCTATGTTCCACTGTATATTATATATTTTTTTATGTATGTTCAAGGATTTGAAAACCTTTTGTTCGGTAGGGTATACTTCTAATTTGGTCCCATTGTCCCCAAGTCAGGATCTGATGATGGGATCCCAGGGAAATCGAGAGCAACCCTCAAATTTTATCGGCACTTATTACGTTTTTCATATATTTTTGAAGTCTGTTTTTAATGTGATCCACGTTTCATTATAATATTCATATTTTGAATATTTCAAGGGGTAGATTTGAACCCCCAAAACCCTCCCCCTGGCTACGCCCATCTCAGTGGCAGTAGAATAATAGTGCCCTAAAAATGCACATAGTTATACCTGGAAGAGAGCCTGAACGATGAGTGTGACGAGCAGGTCAGAGTAGAGTTTCTCGTTCTTGGGCACCTCGGCCAGGCGCAAGCGAGCCGCGTCCAGTACATTACGTACGTGGTCTTCACGCACTTTGAGCACTTTCAGACGCGCTTGGTTCAGCATGTTCGAAGATTGGCTGTCGGATTGGAAAAACAAATATGTCAAGTGACACATCAAACTAGATTTACCCATATTTTTCTGGAATAAAAGTCCTTATGATGCACTTGTCAAGTCAAATTTGGTCAACATTGATTCAGTCGTTGTCCAAAACGTATCAAACAGATAGTTAGCGGGAGTTACTATAAAATGGTAAATATTCACTTATTTTAAGACTAGTACGTTACCAATACACTCATATATCATATCGGAGGGGGTGGATGGGGGGAGTCAATGTTTTGTTAATTTAAGCACTTTACTAGTATTAGACAATTTGTTCTGATGTCACAGAATACATATCAGTACAAGTACAGAATATTCTCCAGGAAGAGGTGCGGCCGTGGTTTTTCAGTCTTTATATAATTATATTGACGTGAAGTGGACGATATTTTATTTAAAAACCAAGAGAAAGAATTTTTTTTGCATAAATTAATTAACAATAATTAAAAAAAAAAACTAGCAGCCACATTTTATTTGGCACCCTGGTTGATACATATTCTCCTAATCATAAATATGCGTAAAAATTTGGTTTTAAGCAAAAACTCGATGACCGCACTAATTCTGTAGGCAGATCTTAGACTATAAACGGTTATTATTATTATTATTACATTAGCCTGTATCGTCCCATTGCAGAGCAAAGGCCTCCCTTCCCTCCTTCCACTTATATAAACGGTAGGACAGTTAAAACTGAATGGCGCATCTCACCATCGGAAAGTATTTTATAATGCTGTAAAGGAAACTGGCACTTTAATTTCGTTTACCATATTGTAAAATGCGCTCCCTATTAGTTATTCATTAGGTTGAATGTGAGGAATCTACAGTATAATTTATTTGACTTTTTACTTTTATAGCAATCTGAGTAAAACGGGAACAGACTTCTGATTTCATGTCTAATCTATCAAGTTATCTTTTGTGCAATCACTCTTATCACATCATTCAGTTCTACATATGCTTACAGAACTCGCAAAACTAACATTTTAACCGACTTCAAAAAAGGAAGGGGTTCTTAATTCGGTTGTATTTTATTTTTAATGTTTGTTACCTCAGAACTCCATCATTTATGAACCAATTTGGATTTTATATTATTTTAATTGAAAGGACTTTCAGATTGATCCCATAGAAGTTTCATCAAAATCAGTTCAATAGTTTGGTTTTAAATTAAAATAACTGGAAATGTTATGTCCAGTTATGTCATCCAATAGTGACAATATTATGTCATCCGAGGAACCGAAATTGCATATTTTCTAATATTTTGAAGTCGTTTTTTTTAGTTGATAATTATAATGGATTTATTTTATATCCTCACATAGAGAGAGGCCTTTTCTTAAACGTAGGTACATATTAGCTAAATAAGAATTAAACTCATTGACACATCCAATACATTTTCTAAAATGGATTGTGTATTTTAAAATGAATTGTGTATCATCAAAAAATATTTAAATGTCAACAACATTTAATGTCAACCTTAGCAATAAAATCATACTCAAAGGAGAACCGCAACTCGTGGCCTACGTGAACAGCATTTTTCTTACTACCAAAAATTCTAGCATATTTTTTTATCTCCATTTCTCATTTTCTTTCCTTACTACCACTTGGGAATCCGATTTAGAAGAAAAAATCGATTAAAACTAGTTTATTTTCTACCAAATGGTAAAATTAGCCCGTCACTTTACATTAGGCATACAATAAAATAAATTATAATAATCTCGGTTCTAGAAAAATCGATACTAACAAAGTATTTACTATGAAAACAAAGGAAGGAATCCATCATTTGCACAGACATTATTATATGTCTGTGATCATTTGCCATTTTTGACGTTCTTCTTCCTTGCTTGTCATTCTATTCAAATTGCAACTGCTCTGAGTATGGTAATCCGAGTTTTTGTGTGGTGTGTTTTGATTTTCTTTATAATGACGAACCCTGGCTACGTTTATGGATCTCTGTTCGTGCCTTTCCGACTGACCCCAGTTTTGTTGGACTTTGAATCTTGCTTCAACGACTTACCTCGGCCCGCATTTTGGACTTTGCTTTTGGAATGCGGAAAATGAATGAATTACGGTGCACCAATGGTGGAATTGCCACCCTCCACTTAAGAAGGTACAATGTGGGCTCGGAGCCGGATACTTTTTAAGCTCTCACAAGACAATGGATCAGCCCACGACTCGTAAGTACCTATCCATCTATCACCTATATTTTATAAAACAGTTCAGTGCATCTCTCAATTTCAAAACAAGCATATTAATTAGGGCTGTAAAAATAAACATCAAGGCATCAAGGGTACATGGGTAGCATAGGCAAAAGCAGTCAGTGGGAAACATGTGATAATACTTTTTTTTTTATAGGTTACTGCATCTGATCATATTTGCCACTCTTGCTGGTTACTGGTGAATGAGTCATTGCAAGGACCCAGTCATCCTTCTGATGCTACTGAAGAACGAAGTCGAAGTGTAGGCCACCGTTACTTATGTGTGAACTGTGGACGATCATTATTGCGAGCTTGGAGTCATCAGATAAGAAGTAATAGTAATAAGTTGATATTACATGCAGAAGATGATGACATTGAACAATTATGATAAGTCGTTCCTGTTCAAAAATGTGTTTTTCTTTTTTTTTTTTCTATCCCACTTTATGATTATGATAACTACAACTGCTGATACCATTAATATAAACTAGTAGGTACATAATAAGGTTGTAAGAGTGATTAGATTTTTCATTTTTTGAAATAAATATATCTCTTAATTCCCAAGTTGTAGAATAAAGAAACTTAATCAAAGACAAAATATGCCTTGTCTTTTTTTCTAAAACGCCATCTCATACTTGTTCATAATAGGCCCAGCGTCCTATGGGGAGTTGCGGATCTCCTTTAATTGTAGTCTGATTTTCATATTTATTCTTACACAACTACTCACAAAAACTAACCATAATGCAATACCATTCTTAATAATTACTGATTCATTTCTCAAATGTTTGACTGGTAATAGCCGTGCTTCCCATCTATAATTTTGTACTGCATTTTGTTGCCATTTTTAGTATGTCGATGTACTATCTATAATTTTTAGTATCTTTGATTGTAATAAGTGATTTTATTTATATTAGTTATAGTCTTCAGTTTGAAGATTGAGCCATCGTTTTCTTGGCCTGCCTTGGCTACTTCATCCATTTTCAGGCACCCACTGTGTGATCCTCTTTTATAAATAAGAAGATTAAGCAGTGAGGTTTTTTTTTATTGGCTGTAATTGGTATTCTTTTGGACATGCCTATGTCCAACAGAAAACTGATGACAACTTATATTTATCATCAAAATACTGACATCACTTTGAATTCCCTACAAAACTGCCTTGTATGATCCAAAACCCAACTTTTAATACATTAACTAACATGTTAAATTGATTTCAAACTATTTTAAATTAGCACTTTATATATCTGAGTACTCTTGAATAAACATCACATTGTCACATGATCAATCATACAATTTAAGGGACCTGGGTATGTCCTAAAACTGCGACCAGTACCACCAGACGGGCAGCAATGTCCTATTAATACACGGTGAGCGTATTGGGATCCCCAAGCCGCCTGCCATGTGTGGGGATTATGGCAACAACCCTCTCTAAGGAGGCCTGTGTTCAGCAGTGGCTGATGATGATGATAATGAGTGTATGTAATTTTTTTTAATAATTATCACTCTGTTATTGACTGACTTACTTATCTTAGCTTGATCTACAAAGCCAAGGCAGTTTTAAAAATATATATCATTTACTAAGTGCGCACTGAGAATGGATTTTAAGACAAAGCCATCTTAGGGGGTTAAGAGCAGGTTAAAAATGTATATAATAATACTTGTACACTGCTAAACTAGGGTAACAGCTAGTTTAGCTATATTGGCCTTTTAGGAATTTTACTAGGTAAAAAAAGACTATAAGACCTAGATGCACTAATCTGTGAAGCTGTTTAGGTTACATGTGGTAATATAGAGATAGACAAACGGTGTCTCACACCGACTGTTCATTACAACCTCTTTATATGAGGTGAAACTCACTATAATAGACAAGACACTTTTGTTTTACTCAGATGTGCAAGTACCTATTGTTAAACATGATAGAAAGAGATTGTAAAGATTATATCTAGAATGAGACCTACATTTTTTTCTGCAGTTCAACCTGTTTTTCTTTCTTCTCATAGTATTCCATGATTTTGAGTCGTTGCTGCTGCACCAGACGACCCTTCTCAATGTTGAACTCCTCCTCGGCCTTTGCATCGATTTCTTCAGCCTTTTCGTTGGCCTCTTGTTCGATGAAGGCCATCATGTGCTTGATCTGTTACCATAAAACATAAGCCTACGGTCATAAATCATCATTTATATCTAGATGGAGCATAATCATCGAGTTGAAATTCGAGAAAAAGCAATTAGGTCGCCCCTGCAAGGGCTGAATCTCGGATCAATTATCCTGACAAGACCGAGTCGACGGGCATACTTGAATCGCTGATTTATACCAATTCCATAAACGTACCTGCTTTTGAACATCTGCGTCGCTGAGCGCCATGGTTGTTAGTTATTATTTAGCACCACCAACACGAAAAACAACCGATAAAGAGCCAGAAAATTAAAAACTGGCCCGAAGAAGTAAGACGACGCCTATCAGACGTGCTTCTTCATTGAACAATCATATGATCTTGGTGTTGCCATAAAATTTCAATAGTCACGTCATTTACCAGAGACAATAATTTTCAACAACAAAAAAATTGTGACAGAGAGCTTGCTTAGAAAAAATAAATAAATGGAAGCGTTACACCACAGCGTTACACCACTCTTTTCCCTTTGGCATTTACACCCCCCCGTTGGCCGTGCATTTGAACACATCATTTGCAGTTGCGCTCAATATTGAAGTGTGCGTTTGTAACTTTTTCGGTACTAGCTCGAGTTTAGAGGCAGATCCAAACTATATATTATCAAAGGCTAGGCTACGCTACTTGCAGTGGTGTTGCCATGGGCACCATGAATAAAATTATTAATGAGGTGGTTGTTGGAAGGATGTTGAGATATTAAATTGAGGGTATTACGTGCCCACGTACGACTTTTCAGTATCGCTTTGCTAGAAGTATTATTTGTGATTCAGGGATCGTATTTTGATACAAAACCTAGGAGAGTATTATTTGAGGTATGTTATGATCATCAATAAACTAAATAATAAACTTATTAACAGAGCGGTAGAAAACTTTTGCGGAGGCCACCTGGGGAACTATCTCACCATACTAGTAATACAACATAGCATGTAGTAATGTGTACGTAGGAATCACAGTGTTTGGGTGTCATTTTCAGTGAAATTACAATGATTTTATTATAACTACTACCTCAGGGTTATGAACACAGTGCGTGCATTGCCACACAGGATTTCATTGCTTAAAATTGTGAACTATACAGGGGCCCGATTCTACTAAACCAATTGTTTTTGAATTGTTAATGTATTTTCTCAAAAATTGCTATTTGACAGTTTTGGCATAGATAAAGTGTCAAAAGTGAATAACAAAATTGTTTTTAAATTTTAATGAATTGCCTCAAAATGTAATTTTTTACACGTTTTGTATAGATAAAGAGTCAAAAATAAAAAAAAATAAGGCAATGCATTAACAATTGAAAAACAATTGGTTTAGTAGAATCGGGGCCCAGGTATAGTGAACGACCATTTTAATCGAAATAAAGTCTTGAGCATACATTATGTAACACATAGTCAAGTGAACGTATTTCAGAAAAGTTGTTGATACATTTTATTCTACCTTCAAGTAAAAAAAAAACAGTCGAGGGCAGAAAAATAGGTAGACAATATAAGTTGTGTTGTCTCAGTCATAGAGTAACGATGTAGTTTTTAAATTATTAAGTTTTTTTCCTATGGCAAGAAAATTGAGTACTGAGTCATGTCATGCTGCTAACTTTTTTATGTTTATGTCATTTTCGTATGGTTTTTGGATAATTGACTCATTATTTTTTATTATAAAAAGTGTAATTTTATAGTAATTTCCATTGCTTGAACTTTAGATACAAAATTTACGAGTGTACATTAATTGGAACTTAAACTAAATATTGCTATCAGTTTCCGCTCGCTTTCAACAATATGGCCGCCAGTTGTTTAGGGTAATGTGGCGTTCGACGAAACTAAGTGAAATTGTTAAAACATTTATTAGTGACGTAAAGATGTATCAAGTTTTCAGCGTTTTATAGCAGTGTTTCATGCTTAGACACTTTCAGACACATTTTGAGCTGGTGTATAAAATTTTGAATGCACATAAATCGTCGTCAAAATTGGACAGTCAACAAACTTTTGTTTATTTCATTGGAGTGGATTTATTTATTTCTGCAGAGAATACTCGATTATGAACCATCTGTATCTGAACTGAAATTGTGGCACAAGGACTGACGGCGACACATTAGGTAAATATTTGTATTTAATTTCCAAAATAATCATTCTTCCAGGGTCGCCATTGTTTGACAGGACTACTAACCATCGTAAAACACTGATAAAGTAACTATAGGTACTCTATCTGTTGTTAATAACAAACGTTATCTCATTATGTTAACAAGACTTTGTATAACTCGATGCGTATGTGTACATGCACCTGTAACACTGAAGTTTTCTCTCATGAGTTGGAAATCAAACTGCAGGAGTCAAGATGTTGCCAATTTTACTTTACATTATGCTGAAAGAATACACAGTCATCATCTTCTATTTCGAAACAATTCTAACACAGAACATGAGAAACGCAAAGATGGGTTTAAATTTTAACCTTATTAGTGGTTTTGAAATGTGTCTTGGGCAATGTTCGAGCATGTATTACAAAAGGATGCTAACTCTTTGTTATTTTGTATTTGATCACAGCGTGCAAATGCATTGCATTATTAGATGCATTGTACTAATGTCCAGTCAAGTTATCAGAATCAAACCGAACATTGAAAGTGGAGCTCCATTACAGAAGCCTATGGTTAATTTCTTGTGTGAAATGTTAGTATATAACTGTCTAATTTCAGTGAGTCACATGTAGAGAATGGATAGTTATTGTATTCTGTAACAATAGTTATTTAGTATAGAGAGTTGTAATAATAAATAAATATCTGGGACATTATTGCACACATGGTCATCTGACCCCAAACTAAGCAGAGCTTGTAATATGGCTGCCAGAGACTGATATACATACATATATATTTTTAAATACATACTTAAATAGATATTAACACCCAGACATAGAACAAACACAAATGTTCATCACACAAATGTTTGTCCTAGATGGGAATCGAACCCACGCCCCCAAGCACAGAAAGTAGGATCACTACCAACTGAGCCACCGAGGCAGTCAAATTATTTTAATTTAATTTAATTTTTATTTAATTTATCATCATAAAAATACTGATGACTTGAAATATTTATTATTATACTCACTCCATGCTGATATTAGACCTAACACCTGCCGTAGATTGTAACAAGCATTCAAATGATGCTGTTTTATTTTTATATTGGCCATTTTGAAATTATTACAATTATGGGGTATTGCATATTGTATTGTCACCAGAACTAAAAGTGTATGTAAAATTTCAGCAAATCAGTTAGGAGGAACTGGGTCTAATTCAGCTTACAAGAATTTGACCTAAACAAACAAACATCGAAAGTTAAATAAAAGCTTGTAAAAGGCTGGAAACCAAATGTTCACTTTTGCTAGGTTCTCAAACATAAGATTGCAACCTGGTAGCTGATAAAAGTATCATGGAAAATTTCATAAAACCGGCCAAGTGCGAGTCGGACTCGCGCACGAAAGGTTCCATACCATTAAACATAAAAACGAGCAAAAAAATCACGTTGTGTGGGAGCTCCCTTAAATATTATTTTTATTCTGTTTTTTTTATATTTGTTGTTATAGCAGCAACAGAAATAAATCATCTGTGAAAATTTCAACTGTCTAACTATCATGGTTCATGAGATACAGCCTAGTGACAGATGGACAGACAGAGGGACAGCGGAGTCTTAGTTATAGGGTCCCATTTTATCCTTAGCATACGGAACCCTAAAAACCCTCAGGTTTTATAACTTTATTGCAGCTGTCAAGTTGTAATGGAACACCTTGCACCAACATATAGGTACAAAACATATAATAGGTCGGGGAAAAAGTCTTTTCGTATTTTGTATGTATAAGGTTGTAGTAAAAATCTTATCCGTTGTACTGTTTGTTACTTTGGCTGGTTTTGATACCATTAAAAATATGACATTTTAAAAAAGGAATACAAAACGTAAAAAGCAATTTCCCGCCATTTTTCAATTGTTTTTTTGTTCGATAAAATGAGTGAATCTAACGAACAAATTCGATATATTGTGAAATTTTATAACAAAAAAGGGAAAAATGCGACACACGCCGCGAATAAAATTTGTGACGTTTATGGACCTAATGCAGTGTCATCAAGAGTAGCACAATGTTGGTTCAAGCGTTTTCAGTCCGGGAATTTTGATGTCAAAGATGCAGCTCGCTCTGGTCGCCCTGTTACGGATAAAGTAGATGCCATTTCTGAAAAAGTGGACCAAGATCGGCATATTAGTAGTTACGACGTAGCTGAAGAACTGGGCATTGACCACAAAACAGTTTTGACCCATTTGAAAAAAACTGGGTATACAAAAAACTCGATATTTGGGTGCCACACGAGCTCACTGAAAGAAACCAAATGAATCGTGTACTCATTTGCGATTCTCTATTGAAACGTAACGAAACCGAACCGTTTTTGAAAAGATTGATCACTGGTGATGAAAAATGGATCACCTACGATAAGAATGTGCGCAAAAGATCATGGTCAAAGGGCAGTGAAGCACCACAGACTGTAGCGAAACCCGGATTAACACGTAATAAGGTGATGTTGTGTGTATGGTGGGATTGGCAGGGCATCGTTCATTATGAGCTTTTACCGCCGGGCAAAACCATCGATTCGGATCTCTACTGCCAACAGCAGATGAGACTCAAACAAGAAATTGAGAAAAAACGGCCGGAATTGATCAACAGAAAGAGTGTGGTCTTTCATCATGATAACGCCAGACCGCACACATCTTTGGCCACTCAGCAAAAATTTAGAGAGCTTGGTTGGGAAGTGTTAATGCATCCACCATATAGCCCAGACCTTGCACCCTCAGATTTCCACCTGTTTCGATCTCTTCAGAATTCTTTGGGTAGTGTTAGATTAACATCAAGAGAGGACTGTCAAAACTACTTGTTGCATTTTTTTGATCAGAAGTCCCAAAAATTCTACAGCAACGGAATCATGTCACTACCTACAAGATGGCAACAAGTTATCGAACAAAATTGCACATATATATTATAATTAAATGTAATTAAACTTGAAAAAAATGTCTTGAATTTGTTTAAAAAATACGAAGAAACTTTTTCCCCGACCTTATATATCACCACTATGAAATTAAGACTGAAACAATATAACTTTTTATTGAATTCCCACAATACCCATGTTTTATGCCACTAAGTACTATGCTGATTATTTAATTATCTATCTAGATAAATCATATTTTGCAAATAAAAATTTAATAATATTATTGTCATTATCATTTATTTCTTTTAGATAACATACAGAAGTTGTTTTTAATTTTCCTGTTCAAAACAAATTTAATTTATTTTCTACAGTACAGTATAAATCCAACATATTAGAAACATTTACGACAAGTTGGTAAACTTGTTAACCAAGCACATTTTATTTACAGATCCTGGTGTACAGTTCATGTAGGACAACTATAATCTCCTAGCTCTATAATGGCTTGATAGATTTTAGTGTAAATTTCTCGATGCTTTGCTTGCCAGTGGCGTAGCTAGGTAATCAAAGGCCCTGGTGCATAAAAAATGGGGCCCTATCTAAACTTGGTTAGGTTTTATCAAGTAAAAATATAAATACTTTAAACTTACAAAGCTACTTTATTATCAGCTTTTTATTGTGCTCAATGCTACTTACTACATGTAATGTGAAGGGAAAATAATAGCTAATTAAGTTTGAGGTTTGTTGGTCAGGGTCAGAGGGCCCTCTGAGCTTGAGGGCCCCGGTGCACGGCACCGCCTAGCCCTCCGATAGCTACGCCACTGTTGCTCGCTCATAATTCTACTTGCTGCGTTTTTTTCATGGCCCATCTTGTCTTCCATGACATTGCTACGAAATAACATTGCGACAAACTTTCTCGATCTCGCTTCTCGCGCATTTTTACTGTTCATCTATACATATAATAAAAACGTAGAGATAAGAAATCTGTAATTGCGAGATATAAAAATTAAAATCACAGTTTTTAGAATTTTTGTCTGTTTGTGTGTTCACGCACATCTCTTAAACCACTGGACGGATTAAAATGTGGATTTCGCGAATATGCTTAGATATGACCAGATAGAAGTATAAGCTATGTTATTTTGCGCAAGGGCCGGATTAAGGGAGGAAAAAATGGTTGAAAGTTAAACACTGTTTTAAACTATCACGGTTGTTCACTAAAGTTATATGATTATTTACGGGATATTTACCGTGGTAAGGTTGTGGAAGGAGCTCCCGATATTTCGGCGCAGTTACATGCACCATGTTCACGAGAAGACTGGAACATCTCAACTCCTTCCCGTGAACATGGTGCATGTAACTGCGCCGAAATATCGGGAGCTCCTTCCACAACCTTACCATGGTTGAAAGTGTATATGAAAATCTGCGCGTACGAAGTCGCGGGCAACAGAATTAGTTATAATCACTTAGCTCCATAAAAGTTTCAATAAAATTTGGTGTGCTGATACTTTATATCGTAGATTAACATGATACATAGGCTACTTTTTATTCAGGAAAACATATTGATTATTGTAGGATAGCTGTTTTTATCCCAGAAAAACTTTGTTTTTTGTAGGATTGGTAAACATTTAACTGTTGGATTGGTTAGAACAATGCAGCAGAAGAAAGAAAGAAAATAAATTTTATTTACTATTACTTCAAAATTCTTAGTGTATCTAAAGGATACAATTAGTGTCGAATGGAATGTGTCCATCTCTGCATTAATACTGAAAGTCAAAAACTATCAGCGCCGGTTTTCAGGTGAACGGTTTTCTTATAAAGTTTCTATTAAAGTAGCTTAGACTATCGGGTGTCGTGATCATTATCATCATCGTGACATTCCGACACATCATCAGACATTTGTGCGATAATGTGGTGCCAGCCTAAGAGATTAACAGGAGAATTGTAATTTTCCAGGTTATGGCAAACTTGAACTTCCAACAAGCGCCGAGAAGCCTAGCGAGTGGCGGCGTAGGAGGTCGCGTCAGCTCGGGTCTGGTGGGCGGCGTGTCAGGCCATGTGACGCCCACGTTCGGCGGCGCGCTGTCTCCCAGCCGGAGCAGCGCGGCGATGCCTAGCGCTCCGCCCTCCATGGCATCGCGAGCCACACTCTTCGGCCAGCGAGCGTTCGCCGACAGGAGGGTACCCATGCCAACCACCTTGTCGCAACCCAATTCTAATTCTATGGTGAGAGCTGACAACTCAAATTTGTTTATTGACGGTTTCTTAGTTGATACAATAAGGTACAATAATTATCATGCACAGAACAAAATTTCACATGTTCTATTTATGTACAAACAATAATTATGTCTACATCTACATACAATTTATCTCTCAGAATTCTCAGATGCCTATGCTAGGTTGAAAACCTGTGATAGGCATCTGCATTTTAATATTTACCTGTTTTAAGTTTTTACCAGCTAAGATAGAAATATTACGCTATATTAATAGGTATCTTACAGAATGAAAAAGGTGAAAAAGGCTTGAATAATAAAATTGATTATTTAACAAGATTGACGAAAAAAATATATATATTTAATATCAATATATTCTCGCCAAGTGTCTGCCTGTGTGAGGAGATCCGTAGACGAACTAAAATCACCGATATAGCCCACCGGATTAGCGAGTTGAAGTGGTAGTGGGCAGGGCACATAGCACGTAGAACAGATGGCCGATGGGGCCGAAAGGTTCTCGAGTGGAGACCGCGGACTGGTAAGCGCAGTGTAGGACGTCCACCCACAAGATAGACAGACGACCTAAAAGAGACCGCAGGAAAACGCTGGATGCAGGCCGCTTCCGACCGGCCCTTTTGGAAATCGATGGGGGAGGCCTACGTTCAGCAGTGGACGTCCTATGGCTGAAATGATGATGATGATGAAGTGTCTGTCGCATATGAAGCTGTTTGATCCACTTTTATGGTGCGTACTGATATACTGGAATGCGATGCTTGAATATGTGTTTCCCGATATTTACAATATGGGTGTCTTCAAGTCGCGAATGAATCAGATTTAGGCAAGCATGCTCCATCGTAGGCCGCATCATCGCTTAACATCAAGCTAAGTGCAAGCATATTATTCAATTAAAATAAAATAAGAAAAGTTATAGTTAACAATTAAACTAACTGATGATGACAGTCAGCTAGTTTAATTGTAAAAAGCTGAAATAACATTTTTCACAATTCATGATACATGCTTATGATTTAAAACTTACCAAAAGTGGAAACGCGGCTGGACAATTTAGAACTTACGATAAACCGGGACGAGTTTGTTTTTCTAGGTCGCAGGTACTACTGCCTCTCTTTGATCTATCATTGTATAGTTTTCACTGAAACAAATTTAGTACAGAAGCTACCAAACGGTTTCTGCTTTGGTTTGCAAATAAACATTGCGAAATTTAGGTCAAAATTTGAATGAAAACGCAAACAGTCTTTATCAGTTCATCCTTTGTATGATTATTTTTTCTTTCTACATACAGTTCGGTGCTTAGATTGCCCAAGAAGTTTTGCCCTTCAGCCAAGCTAATTAAGCCATTAACTTAGATTTTAGTCACTACAATACAAAAACTACATAATATTTATAGAATTAAAAAAATATTTTTGAATGAGGGTATTATCAAATTCAGACTCGTTTTATTTAGTTTGTAATTAATTTTTTTGGGTTATTGTTAACTCTCCACACTTTTGTATATTCCATACATTGAAAGTAAACTTGCCACAAGCATTAAAAAAAGGGTAAATTCGTCACAGGTAGGGTTATTGTTAATTCGTCACATGTCTCCATTTTGCAGAAAGTAGTGTTCTGAAAGTAGCAAACAAGGTTCTAGGTTTTAGTATCTGATTGTAGACTTTGAAGTTGCTGTAATAAATGTGTTTTTTTTTCGTAATGTTGACTTACAATTATGTAATTTCCAATTCATACAAGCACTGGCAATGGAGAGAGCTATGCTCGGAGTTTCTTTGCGCGATAGAATCCAAAACGTGGATATTCCAAAGAACCAGAATCACCGACATAGCTATTAAAATCTGCAAGTTGAAGTGGCAATGGGCAGGCCACATCGCTCGAAGAACTGATAACCGATGGGGAAGAAAGGTTCTTGAGTGGAGACCGCGAACCGGAAGACGCAGCGTAGGTAGGCCTCCCACTAGATGGACCGACGACATTGTGAGAGTGGCGGGCATCCAGTGGATGCAGATGGCAGGATATATATATATATATATATGGACCCGGGTATGTCCTAAAACTGCGACCAGAACCACCGGAGGATGGGCAGCAGCGTCCTAATAGTATACGGTGAACGTACTGCAATCCCCAAGCCGCCTGCCAAGCGTGGGGATTATGGCAACACCCCTCTCTATGAGGGAAGCCTTGTCCAACAGTGGACGTAAATTGGCTGATATATCATCAGCCAATTTACGTCCACTCTCATATATATATATCACACATCATCAGCCAATTTACGTCCACTCTCATATATATATGAGATATCAGCGTTTAAAGTTTTAGGTGGGGTTAGAGAGGGGATGTTACATCCCTTTCTCGCAAAGCGTGTGTTAGTAAAGCATTTGTATACCGCGCCTGAGGCTTGACGTCATAGCTCAATATAGTGCGCCATCTAGCATGAAATTATAATACTTATTACTTATTTATTTTTGAACTAATTTAAATTTTGTTCTCATTGATAGACTCTATTGACGATCAGCTTTTTTATGAGGTAATAAAAAATTATGAGTCATCATGCCTATTATATAAGCATTTTATTGTACTTATTGATTGTTTTTTTTTGCAATCTGTACGAAAAAAAAAACAATGTGGCAAGTTCACAATAGTTCAAAACAATATGTGGCGAATCAACTTCATTAATTTAAAAATGTGACGAGTTTACTCATATTTTTGTCTGTGGCGAATTTACTTTGTGGCAAGTTAACATTTCCTTTTTTTTTTTCTTTATTATTTACAAGAAAAAAGACATAAATTTCACATTGTGGTAAGTTTGTTTTTTGTTTTATCTGTGTAGTCTAGTATGGGCAACCTGTCTCGATTCAACGCGGGAAGCAACTACCACTCGGTGTTCGGCGAAGGCGGTGACACGTCAACGCCTCCGCTCCTCGACCTGAGCGAATTCCCCTCGCTGACGGCACGAGGCGCTGGAGACCAGGCGCCCGCCGCCGCGCCACCACCGCCAGGCTCTAAACCGTACGGTGAGTACAAAACACCTACACTGTTCGTCTCGCTCCGCGACTTGAGCGAGTTCCCTTTGCACCGCCTTTACCTGCTCTACTTTGTGGTAAGTAATAAAATTGAAAATACAACAAGCTACCAAATATAATAAAAGACATAGAAATAGAAAACAGTTTCGCTAATGTTTTCAAAATTTTCTTAGAATCAAAATGTTGCACCCTAGACGAATTTTTCAAGGATATACAAATACACCATTCCGTTCTTTCTGTTGCCATACCCTGGCAGGGTCAACATGAATGTACTACATGTATTTTAAGATGTGTTATTTAAGACAAAAACATGTTCGTTAAGGTCTGCATGTATACGTATGTCGCAATAAACAAATTGAGTATTGAGCTAAAACATCAGTACTGCACTAAACATAGCACTGGTACAGTTTAGTCAGTGACCTAAAGTTGTACTTTGATGACTGCGTTTTTATACTTTTAATGGAATATCAAAAGATTTCAGGCAGTCCAATGATTGAAACTCCTCGCTCACCTAGCACAATAAGAAAAGAACAGAACTGTAGTTTTAAGGAGCTCCCGATATTTCGGCGCAGTGAAAAAGTTCAAAGTTAGGTACAGGCAAAACGATCTACCCTCTTTCTTAGTCTTGCATATAACTCTACAGCGAGAGTCTATCGGCAAACCATCCAGTTGGTGAGAGAATGAGGTCTTCTCTGATGACGATCTGAAGAAGCTCCTACGACCCAGAACTTCACAGCCACCGAAAATTTATGGTTTGCCCAAAATCCACAAAAGAGATGTGCCGCTGCGGCCAATAGTCAGCCAAATTGATTCGCCTACTTGTGACCTGGCGCGACAATTCTCAGGCGTACTTCAAGGACTGACAGGTCAGACGTCATCTTTTGTGAAAGATTCTAGACATCTAGTGAGTCTTTTGAAGCAGACTAGGGTAGAAAGTGATGAGATTTAGTCGAACCAAAATCCAACCTGTAATACAAAGCTCTGGCCCAAATACAATGGCCGTAAAAATATTTAATAAATTGCCAAATGTATTAATAGATATAGAAAAAGAGATTAGGTTCGCAAATGAAATAAAAGTAATTTTAAAGTCCAAATGTCATTACAGTTTGGAAGAATTTTTCAACGATAGTTTTAACGAAATTTAAATAGATCGTTCCGTTCCGAGTGTTGCCATACCCAAATAGGGTCATATGTATTACTCTAATAAACATGTACCTACTTTAAGACCTGCATGTACCTACATATGTTTGCAATAAAATGTTGAGTATTGAGATTATGGTCAGTTTTGACGTCGAATCTCTATTTACAAAGGTACCGGTACTGGAATGCTTAGATGTAATAAAAAAGAAACTGTCTGACAACAACCTTTCGATGGAACACGCCAAACTGCTGGAACACTGTTTATCCGCCATTTCTTATACAGAGGCCAGTTTTACCTGCAGATAGATGGAGTAGCAATGGGTAGTCCAGTGGCCCCTGTAGTTGCTAATCTGTGGATGGAACATTTCGAAGACCGGGCTATTTCCACCTGTCCCTCTCCTACCTCTCACCATCATCCCCGGCATCTTAATTCTGTGGTCAGTTCACTAACAAATCGGGCCTATGATCTGTGCGATGCTGAACACCTTGACGAGGAACTATCCCACGTACAACTCGTGTTACGCAGGAATGGTTACAAGGCTCAGATCGGTAACACCAAGCCGAAGAAGAAACAGATGAAACCAAAGGTGGAAAGACAGCAGACTTTTTTGCCATATTTAAAAGGAGTCACAGATAAAATAGGTCGTATTCTTGACAAATATGCTATCAAGACCATATATACTCCTTATAAGAAAAATAAATAAAAGTTGCGCAATGTCTGCGTTCCCCCAAGGACAAGATTCCATTTCAGCATCCCGGGGTGTACAAAATCAACTGCAGCTGCGGAAGTTCGTACATAGGATAAACGAAGCGAACTGTCTCATGCCGCATCAACACATTAGGGCAGTCAAAAATAATGAGAGACACAAATCTGCCATAGCTGAGCATCTGCTGGACGCGGCTCCTAACCACTGGATTGAATTTCATAATCCCGAAATCCTGTTCACCGACCACTACATACCAAGGCTGGTAAAGGAAACTATTGAAATCTCGAAATGGGCCATTCCAACGAAAGTGACACCATAGGTAAAAAAAAACAAATTATGTAATTTATATTTGAATTAGTGAATAGAATACAGACAATAAACTAATTTAACGGAAAGCAACAGCTTTTTTTAAATATATACAGTTTTTGTCTTTTATTCCTGTTGATGAATGCAGCTGCAGTATTGTTAGATGTGGTATAATATTTTTATCTTCAAGTTGGCAATGCTTTTTTCTTTATTTTATGTTTCATTGCAATAAACTAACTATCCCAGAAGTAAATACAATTCACGGAGTTTAAAACACTGGTAAGTGATTTCAAAGAAACATATATGGTGAGAAGATATAAACATTCAACGAATCGCTTATCTCATGTCCACCCGTCACTTCAAAATATGATTTTTATATTTTAACTTGTAAAATTTGTAACTTATTGTTTTTCGGTTTAGTAAAAGTAACAATTATGCTAAGGGCAATTGTTTTGTCTTGATAGTACATTGCTCAAGTGAATATGTATGGAAATATTAGTGTTTGAAAGGAAACATTCAACGAATCGCTTATCTCATGTCCCACCCGTCACTGCAAAATATGATTTTTAAATTTTAACTTGTAAAATGTGTAACTTATTGTTTTTCGGTTTAGTAAAAGTAACAATTATGCTAAGGGCAATTGTTTTGTCTTGGTACTACATTGCTCAAGTGAATATGTATGGAAATATTAGTGTTTGAAAGGTTGTCCCACCCGTCGCAGAGATGGGTGGGACAAAATTAAACTTTGCTGAGCTAGTTTTAACACTGTGATACTTACTTATGCTGCTTATTTGGCATATTTTTTTGTTTATAACAACTTTTTAAAGAAATGAATATAGCAGAAAGAAAGAAAAAAAAGTAGGAAAATTGAAAAAAAAAATACCAACAAGAGACACTTGATGGAAAAAAAAACTATACAATGTACAAGTTAAAATTAAAAAATGAAAGGACTTTTGAAAGAGTATGGAAACAGATAGCTAGGGACAAGAATAAATTAGCTTATCTTCAAATTTCTGACACTTACATCACCGTTGGGGTCTTTCTTACATTTTGGTGAAATTAGAGGTCAGAAAACCAAGTGTATTCAAATACTTGGCTGTCAGCCAGCGCACAGTCGATGACGATGAAACTCAATCTCTTTAAAAAAAAAACTGGGACATTAAGTATTGCACACACGGTCATCTGACCCCAAACTAAGCAAAGCTTGTAATATGGCTGCCAGAGACTGATATACATACATATATATTTTTAAATACATACTTAAATAGATATTAACACCCAGACATAAAACAAACACAAATGTTTGTCCTAGGTGGGAATCGAACCCACAACGAAAAGCATAAATAAATCAAGATATTATTTTCATATTGAAGAAAATGATGTGTCCTACATCAAAATATCTAATTTTTTTTATATATTGTCTAAACCTGTCATGGAAACAAGCAGGTACTGATTGTATAACGAATTCCTAGATCCTATTGATATACTAGAAAAAAAAATTAGTTTTTTTTTATTGTTCATTTATTATTATATTATGTTAGGCTGATTTTGATACTTTTTTACGTTTATAAATAAGATACTAAAGTTAAAAAATTAGTAGAACCACATGAGAAACGAATAAAATGCATTTTATTCACATTTATAACCCCTCAGTAGTGACTCGTCCCACCCGTCACAAAATGCTGTTCCACCCGTCACAGGCAAAGAGACGCATTTTCTTAAAAAATTGCCTAGTTAAATATTGTTATTTAAATATAAAATGGAACTGTAACATTCCAGTAATAACATATCAAAAAACTTCTGAACAAAATATATATACTTTGTCTTGATTCAGGAAGCGAAGGCATCAACTCAGATAGACGGGTGTTATGAGTGTCCCACCCGTCACACTTATAAAACGACAATTATCGGGTGTGTAATTGCAATTAAGTTTTTCATATTATTATTTTTGTTGAAAAGTAATATCTGGCATAGTCATGTTATCATTTTAAAACAGGTTACATTAATGGTTAGGGAGATATTACTCAAAGTTTCAAAAAAAAAATGTCACATTGTCCCACCCGTCACTTTGGAATGCCCCAAATGCCAGAATTTCAATCGAGGTGATGGTTTTCAACTCGCTGGTGCGTGGAATCCAGTATTAGGTTGCCTTAAAAATAAAAGTCCGCGTTCAAAATACTATATGCAGTGATACTGTGAGTGTGTTTTGTCGAGACTTAGGTTCGAGTTCGAGTTCCAGTGATAACCGTAGCATAAGACTAAGAAAGAGGGTAGATCGTTTTGTCTGTACCTAACTTTGAACTTTTTCACCAACCACCCGCATTCTTCAGTCTTCCCGCGAACGTGGTGCATGTAACTGCGCTGAAATATCGGGAGCTCCTTCCACAACCTTACCACGGTAAATATCCCGTAAATAATCATATAACTTTAGTGAACAACCGTGATAGTTTAAAACAGTGTTTAACAAAACTGTAACTTAAAACTATGCCTGGAAATAAGTTATTTATTCACCCGGGTAAAGAGTAAATCCTACCACTTAACTAGATTGAATCTGAATGCTTGACCACTCACCTGATGTTAAGTGAAGTCAAAGATAAGAAAACATTTGGGATGTTTTGTGAATTGTGAACTGGCTGTCGAGAGAGGCTGCTGAAGAACAAAATTTACTTTACAATTTACAGGTTTTCGCGTATAGACTGTACTAAGCCGAAAGAAGGTCATTTTACGTAAACATTATGAACAACTTTTACTATGGGACCAACCCTAAATTGCGAAAGAAACATCAGCTGTTCCATACATTTTGTCGAGTGTCAATGACTTGTCTTCTATGGAATAGCTGATTTTTCTTTCGCGATTTAGGGTTTGTCCTATAGTTTTTTTTCATAATGATGATGTACAATGTCCTCCTTTTGGCTTAGTACAGTCTATATGCGTAACTCTGTAATTTCAACGAGACTGCTGTTGACTTATAATGAGGGTGTGGTCCGCAGTGGGTATGGTGAAGCAGCCTACATCGGAACAGTGCGAGTTCACTATGTCGTCGGAGGACTTCCCTGCTCTCCCGGGCACGTCGACGGGCGGTGCGCCGCCGCAGCCGGCGCCGCAGCCCCCAGACTACCCGCACGCTGTCGGCGACAAGCCACGCAAGGGCATACAGACCTCCTTGACGCCTGACGGTACATATACTACCTATCTGCCATCCTATTATCATCATTGTAACCCACTGCTGGTCATAATATTTGTGTGGTGTTAAGGAAAGGACGAGTTATTAAGTATTGTTTGTCGACTCATTTCCGTTTTTCACGACACTACAGAATGATCACATGACATACATAATACATATGTAATGGACCTATCAACCATAAAACCAGGGGTCGTATTATTATCTTCCAAAACCAGGATCGTCTAAAACCAGGCAAGTTCTAGGCAATTCACTTTACAGCCGTAAACTGGCCTGGTCAAACAAGCTTCTGCCTGCAAAGATTGTCTATGACTGGTTTCTGGTTTCCCATGGATAGTTCGGAAATGTTATCAGTTAAACAGGGGTCGTTCTATGAATTCTTATTTACAGACAGTTTACGGCATAAATTTAACTGCCTTGTAATTTCATATTATGATCGCATAATACCAGCCGGTCAGCGGTCACTTGACACATTACGTTAGAAAAACTTACAAGGCAAATAAAAAAGAGGTTTTTCATTCGTTTCTGGAGTGCAGCTGTCATCAGATAGCAAATAGTTTGATTCGATCTTTAATCTATGCATTTGAATTTGTACAACTACAAGATCATCACATTATAATCTGATCTGGCCTGATTATGATAGCTATTAGATGCAATAAGTGGTATGGGGTGGGTTCCATCTATCTCTAAATGCAGTTGCTTACTCAGATCTTGTTTTCTTATCTTCCATATCATTTTGGCACGTCTTTTTACAAATTGTTATTCAACTTGCCCTGTTAGTATGTATGTACGTTCTTATGTGTGGGACAAAACTTGCAACTGAATTTTAGACCAGTTACCCTTAACCGATTAAACTGAAATTTGGCATACTTATCTAAGTTCGGGGACAGTGCAATGTTATGGTATTAATCATGCTATCCTATCCCACTCGTGCGCATGGCGCGAGTCAAAGCGAGCGGGATGGTACCATACCATTGCTGTTGCAACTGACAGATAACATAATCAGGCTGTCAATGTTTGACTAACCTAAAATAATTTAACTAGATACCTATATATGCCTTCTAGAATTCCGTAGAACCTACTCAAAGATTTATTCACCTATGTTCTTTTTGTCCCTAAGTCACTGCCCCTCCGAAGGAATACTATGGTGGGTACAAAAATATAATATAATGCAAAAGTGGTCCAAATTTATGAATATTTAGTTTTTATTTTATTTTACAAACAACGTACACATGATACGTAATCATCATCATTTCAGCCATAGCACGTCCACTGCTGGACATAAGCCTCCCCCATTGATTTCCAAAAGGGCCGGTCGAAAGCGGTCTGCATCCAGCGATTTCCTGCGGTCTCTTAGGTCGTCTGTCCATCTTGTGGGTGGACATCTTACGCTGCGCTTACCGGTCCGCGGTTTCTACTCGAGAACCTTTCCGCCCCATCGGCCATCTGTTCTGCGTGCTATGTGCCTTGCCCACTGCCATTATTTTTATTGTCTAATATAAAAGCTGACCATAAATAGAACCTATCATTGAAATAAAAATCAAAATGTGTTCAAAACTAAGGAAGATATGTATAAGCATATTAATGTAAATAAATACATGTATATGGGCTATTTTTGCACACACGGTCATCTGACCCCTAACTAAGCAAAGCTTGTAATATGGCTGCCAGAGACTGATATACCTACCTGATATACGAGGGTGGATTGAAAAGTACTCGGCCTAACACAGATCCATTCAATTCTAAAAATCAAATCTACCCACATTATTTAGTTCAGTTCAGACTAGTTCATTGTGTGAATTTCGAAACGTGTGCGATAATTAGTTGTGATTTTATAAATTTATTAACAAAGCAATCGGACATAATTTCCGCGAATGGAGCAAATCGAGCAGCGTGCCGTCATTAAGTACCTCCATAAGAAGGGGCTATCATCAAAAGCCATCCATGATGACATGGTCAGTACATTAGGCGATTGTGCTCTGTCATATTCATCCGTCAAAAAATGGATAGCAGAATTTAAGCGTGGTAGAGAGAGTGTGAAAGATGAACCCCGCTCTGGAAGGCCTTGACGTCCACTACTGACGAAAATATTAAAAAAGTACTTGATTTAATAATGAGAGACCGCAGATTAAAAATTAGAGAGATAGCCGATATTATAGGCATCTCTTATGAACGAACTCAAAACATCATAGTCAACGAGTTGGGTTTCCACAAGGTGTCTGCGAGGTGGGTTCCGCGACTGCTTTCAGTTGAACAAAAAAGGACGCGATTGACTATTTCACGCGACTGTTTGGAGTTATTTGAAGCCGATGCAGATGATTTTTTGAATCGATTTGTTACTATGGACGAAACATGAGTTCATAACTGTACACCGGAAACAAAACAACAATCAAAACAGTGGAGAAGACCTGGTTCACCACCCCCTAAAAAGGCTAAGTCGATTTTGTCGGCAAATAAGGTGATGGCTTCAGTATTCTGGGACTCGAAAGGTGTGATTATGATTGATTACCTTGAAAGGGGTCAGACTATAAACTCTGATTACTACTGCACCTTACTACGTCGTTTACGAGAGGAAATAAAAGAAAAACGTCAAGGAATGCTCAGAAGAAAAGTCCTGTTTCATCAAGATAACGCCCGTGTTCACAAGTCAGTACAGTCAATGGCTGAAATTCACAACTGTGGCTTTGAACTGTTACCGCATCCACCTTATTCACCTGATCTGGCACCATCAGACTTCTTTCTGTTCCCTAAGCTAAAAAAGCACTTGGGAGGTCAAAGATTTTCGACAAACGACGAGGTCAAAGCAGCTGTAGACGCATATTTTGACTCTAAGGAAGAATCATTTTTTTTCAACGGTCTAAATGCTTGGAAGGGGAGGTGGCAAAAGTGTATTGAACTTGATGTTGATTATGTAGAAAAATATAACTGATTTAGTATGTGTTTATTTTCTTGGTTAGGCCGAGTATTTTCAATCCACCCTCGTATATATTTTTAAATAGATATTAACATACATAGAACAAACACTTGTGGCTGACACTTTGACCAAATTGACGAGTCCATAATAGAAGCATTCGTAGTACATATTTTTATTTTAATAATTATTACAAATGTGACTTTATGATAATAAATGATAATCTATTCTATTCTTCTATTCTTTGTACCTTGCATTATACATGGTGTAAGGAAAACACTCTCGAAAACGAAGATTGCCAATACGATACCACAAAAAAAAAAACTGTTTTATAAAATAGTGATACAATGACTTTATTGGTCTGTGAAACTAGGTGGTATGATAAGTACATATGTGTCAAACAGTTGTGTGCGCTCTAGCTTCTACCTAGAAATGGTATACAGACATCATGATGACTATAACTACAAACAAAGAAATTAATTACTAACTATATAATATTGCTATTTTATCTAACTTAATATATTAGGCAGCCTGAAATACTTCCGCATACACTTTAACATAAATCTCAACAATAAATTCTCAATGCATACATGTCAACCAGAGAAATTAAGTAAATGTCAAATTAATACATGTCAAAGAGAAATAAAAAATAAAATAGTACAATTCAGCTAATGTCATTCATATCTTTGTCATTTAAAAACATATCCACAGTGTAGTAAGCCTTCTTCATTAGTTGGTAATTTAGTAGATTCTTAAAGATATTTAAATCCTCTTTACTTCGAATAGCCTCTGGTATCTTATTGTAAATGATTGATGCCATACAAAATACACTCTTATTTAAAAATGTAGTTCTGGACGGTAGGCTGTATACTTTACCCTCTGATCTACTGCCTATAGGCCACTTCTTAAAGAGCTCAGGATTAGATTTTACAAACACCGCATCTTCGCTTATGTATAGACAAGGCAAAGTTAAGACCTTAAGCCGAATGAAGTGCTTTTTACAAGAGTCTGTCCTTTTAGATCCACAAATAGATCGTATGCAGCGTTTTTGAGCTTTAAACACCTTAAGACGGTCGGTAGAACTGCCCCAAAACATGACGCCATAGCGCAGTATCGATGCAACGTGTCCATGATATGCTGTTAGTAGCGCGGACTCTTAACCACTTTGCGAAGTTGATATAGTGCGTACGCGCATTGGTGCAGCCTCTTACTAATATTGTCAATATGTGGTTTCCATGTCAGTTTATTGTCAATGGTCAATCCTAGGAAACATGCAATTTCTATTTCATCTATCTTTTTACCTGTATATTGAATGTCAAGGTTCGATAAGTTATTGTCTTATTCTAAATTCCATTAAATTAGTTTTGTCAATATTAATATTTAAATTATTACTTTTCAACCAATTAATAAGGGATGTCAATGTGTTATTAATGTCAATCTTTAGATCACTATGCTTATCCTTTACAAATAGAACAGTACTATCATCGGCAAACAATGTCATTGGATGTGACGTAGCGTTTGGGAAGTCATTAATATAGATAAAAAACAATAATGGTCCTAACACACTGCCTTGTGGCACACCATACCGGACCATTCTTGTTTCTGATGTAAATGGCTTTATAGTGGTAGTTTTTGGACACATTCTGCTTAGTTGCGTTATTTGTAACCTGTTTTTGAGGTAAGACTGAATTAAATCATATGCGTTACCCCTAACTCCAGATCTATACAGCTTTTGCAATAAAATGTCATGTTTAACATTGTCGAAAGCTTTTGACATATCCATATACAACGCTACGGCCCTCAAGTTTTTATCCAGATTAGTCATCACGTTTTTCAAAAAATTAAAAATTGCCATATTTATAGTTTTGCCTTTTCTAAATTCATATTCATCTTGTGTTAATATATTGTGTCACTCAAAATAATTATACAACCTATTATAAATTACCTTTTCAAGGATTTTAGAAAATACTGGAGTCAAGGCTACGGGACGATAGTTTTCTGCATGGCTTCGGTCGCCTTTTTTGTATAGAGGTTTGACTACCGATATTTTCAAACGGTAGCAAACAAATAGTAGCTGTGCCCCACGGTTTCACCTGCGTGGTGATAAAAATCGTGATGATATGAAGTAGCCTGTGTTAATAAATTTCATCCAAATCCGTCCAGCCATTTGAGCGCGTAGGAGTTACAAACACACACACTATCTCTCACACAGTCACACGCATTTAAATACACACACACACACACACACCCACACACACGCACACACACACACTAAACATACACTTTCGCATTTAATCATGTCGGTTTACATAATATTGTGCATTTTATAGGCAAAGTGACAAATATCCCTGAGACGATGATACCCAACCAGTTCGGCATCGTGGGCTTGCTGACGTTCATCCGCGCGGCGGAGTCCGACCCCAGCCTCGTGTCGCTGGCGCTGGGACAGGACCTCACGGCGCTGGGGCTCAACCTCAACTCGCCGGACAACCTTTATCTCACCTTCGCGGGGCCCTGGGCGGACACGCCTTGTAGGTGAGACACTTCGCTTTCTAATTCTAAGTGAGGGTGATAAGACCTGCACTGACATTCCGCTTGGAACGTTTTTAACCGAATTCCAAAAAGGAGGAGGTTCTCAATTCGACTGTTTTTATTTTATTTTTGTTACCTCAGAACTTCCGACTGGGTTAACCGATTTTGACGATTCTTTTTTTATTTGAATGCTGGTGCTTCCCGTGTGGTCCCATTTCAATAAGTTCCAGTTCTGTAAATTTTATGATGTCGTTTTTTTATACTGATAATTATCTTTTGACTTCATAACTTGAGAAAAGCATTACCGATTTCATTAATCTTTTTTAAAATGTTTTGTAATACTTTGTTAGGTTCTTACATCGAAAAATGGCTGGACCGATTTGGATGAAGTTTTGTGTCCCTGAAGTGGGTCATAGTAGCGAGGCCGAAGGCCGAGCTTACACTCGTGCGAAGCGGAGGCGGGTTGCTAGTTATATATAAAAATCTGGTGTCACGGTGTTTGTGGTCGCACTCCTCCGGAACGGCTCGATCTATTTTTATGATTTTTTTAATGTATATTTGGTAGGAATGAGAATACGTCGTAAAGTATTTTTTACCATCATCACAATTTCTCATCACCACGCGGGTGAAACCGCGCAGTGCCGCTAGTATTATATTTAATTTATATAGTATACTAGCGACCCGCCCCGGCTTCGCACGGGTATATGTTTTATTATATATATAATATAAACCTTCCGTGAAAAATTATCTAACTGCTAGTGAAAACCGTATGAAAATCCGATGCGTAGTTTTAAAGATCTAAGCATATATAGGGACGGACAGACAGATGGAAGCGACTTTGTTTTATACTATGTATTATATTTTAATTTATATACTTAGTATAATAATGTGATGTAACTGTGTATTGCAGACCACATGACATGGACTACCACGTGCCGCCGGAATACCTGATCAACGGCTCGATCAGAGAAAAACTGGCGCCGCTACGACTGAGTCGATATAAGGAAGACCTATTGTTTTATATGTTTTACTGTTTCGTCGGTGACGTGCTTCAAATTGCGGCGGCGGCCGAGCTGTGAGTATCTTATTATGTCTTTCTTAAGGTGCAAAGGGTGAAGGCAGTGGCGTATTTTAAGATTCAGCGCCCTGGGCCTGTAAGGTTCGCCGCCCCATATATTAACGGAAAAATCCAAAAACTTTTAATATGGAATAAAATAAACGCACTACCTAGTGTGTAGGTGCGGCTTGCGCAGTCACAGCCTGCCGCCCCGGGCCATGGCCCTTTTGGCCCTAGGGTAAATACGCCCCTGGGTGCAGGAGAGGCGCCCTTAAAAATAAAAACAAAACAATATAAAAAAACCCTTAAAAAAATGTCATAACTGGACCAAATTGAAATGGGACCACACGGGAAGCACCAGCTTCCAAATAAAAAAAAAGAGTTCAAAATCGGTTCACCCAGTCGAGTTCTGAGGTAACAAACATTAAAAAAAAAAACTATTGAGAACCTCCTCCTTTTTGGAAGTCTGTAAAAAATTAGGACACATGCCTATTATGTGACGTTTGCATTAATGTTGTGGTGGAGATTGGTGATTGATGTTGATTGGGTTAGAATGTAAGTGTACTGGAATACAAAATATTTTCATCCCCCCATCTCGGAAAGAGTATTTTTGCTCTTCAATATCTGAGTGCAAAAGCCGTTTTCATCCGCTAGAGGATAAAGTAAATTGAATTTAGAACATCGTGTGCACTAAGTTTGTGAATTCAAAACATCATTAAACCTATTTACTTCTACCTCCAAGGTGCCGAATTTATCATACAACCTTTTTTAATTTGTTAAAAACTCAGACTCAGAACCTTCTTGGTGTACTTTTTTTTTAATTTGCTTTGCGTGCGCTGTTTTCGTTTCACGTCATATTGTTAAAACATTAGGTTAAAAACATGATACCTACCTACTAAGTTAAAAACAAGAAACTTGAAAACATGTGAAAAACCTAAAATGAGTGATTCTAGCGGCGAGGAAGTTTATTTGACGCCAACAGAATTGACTGAAACTGTTAATAATGCGCAAATGAGCTTTCTCCCTGAGTTGGGATGAAAAGTTACGTGGTGCACTTGAGTGCAAAGATTTTTCACCTCATGCTCTTTTGATTCCCTCGCTTAACGCTCAGGATTCTAATTTTTGAGTTTTAGAATCCTTCGCTTGCTCGGTCAAATTGAGCACGCGGTTAAAAAGCAACTTTGCACTCTTGTATAACTATTGTATTTGTAGATATAACCGCGAGTGGCGGTATCACATGGAGGAGAAGGTGTGGATCTCTCAAGCGCCCGGTATGCCCATGGTGGAGAAAACCTCCACCTACGAGCGCGGCACATACTACTTCTTTGATGCGCACAACTGGCGCAAGGTAACTATTATACTTATCCTATCCTATCAACAAGGTATAAAGAGTTGTTAGCACAGAAAAGAGAAGTTAATAGAAAGGAAATGAGAAGGAAAATCTGTCGCCAGGTATTGTGACAGAACCTTGATTGAACATTCTCATTTATGTCAACGCTTCGAACTCCGCGTTATGGTTGCTAACACAGTTGCTATGGGTTTATATGGATGCAAGTGCCTACAACAAATTTCTTACAGAAATGCCTTGACAGCAAAATATCTTTTCTGTGGTTAATAGTCTTTAAGGGTCGGCAATGTACCTGTGATGCCCCTGGTGTTACAGGTATCCATTGACGACGGTGATCGCTTACCATCAGGCGGCCCGTTAGCTTGTTTGCCATCTATGGCTTTTAATAAAACAACACATCAGTCATAGGACTGCACGTCAGATGTGAAAACATAAGTTGTAATTCACCTATTCTACAAGAGATGGCCATGTTTTAAAATACACGGTACAGCGTGACAATGACGCGAGTTCCATGATTTTTGTTCACTCAAAAAGTGCTCAACGCGCCTAAAGAAGTTTTTACTTCAAAAATACATACAGGTTTAAGGGAAAAAACTCGAAAACGAAGACTGGTGATAGTAATCTTTATCACTGTTTTAAACTATCACATACAGTTATATGATTATTTACGGGATATTTACAATATAATAAAAGCCCGCGTTCAAAATACTATACGCAGTGATACAGTGAGTGAGTGTGTTTTGTCGGGACTTAGGTTCGAGTTCCAGTGATTGCCGTAGCAAAAGACTAAGAGGGTAGATCGTTTTGTCTGCTCCTAATTTGAACTGTTCGACCAACCATCCGCATTCTTCAGTCTTCCCGTGAACATGGTGCATGTAACTGCGCCGAAATATCGGGAGCTCCTTCCACAACCTTACCACGTAAATAATCATATAACTGTAGTAATCTTGATTGCTGTTACGATACCACAAAAATGCTGTTTTATCAACAAAAAAAAACGCAATGTAAAGCAAATAAAATATCTGCTGACGCTAGAGGTCAACGAACGACCTGCGCCGCGCGCACGCTTGTACGCTTTAAGCCCGGTCCGGGTCCGCTGCGGCATGCTTTCGTGTTAGCTAACACCAAAGTCTATGTTAGCTAACACACTAACATGTTACTGACACGAAAAGTGACACTTTTCGTGTCAGTAACATGTTAGTGTGTTAGCTAACATGAAAACATGCCGCAGCGGACCCGGCTTTACATTGCTGGTTTGCAACATTCTAAACCACTTAAAGGGAAACGCTCCCGAAGGCAAAATGTTTATACTATCTAAAAATCGAATATCAATAACCATTTGCTTATACTTTACCCTTGTATGCCATTATTTCATTGTTATTAATTTTATTATTTAAGCTTGTTATTATTTTGTTACATTTTAATTGTATACTTTGTTAGACTACTTACTCATTCTTTAGTTTTTATTTTATTTTAAATGTGATATACTCAAATATTTTTATAAGTTTGACTTGCCCAATTTAACTAACGATGTTATAAGGCCAATAAAGATTTATATTCTATTCTTGTTGTTTTTAAGGTTTATAATTTTGAAAAGCAGCAATGTAAAGCGTACTGGGTGTAAGTGTAACTTGTGTGTAATGTTCTGTTCCCAGGTGGCGAAAGAATTCCATCTAGACTACAGCAAGCTCGAGGGGCGACCGCAGCTGCCGCTGCATGTGCTCACGTAGCCCCGCACCGCCCTCTCTCACTCTATTGTAGTTTTGTTATATAAAAAGTACAAGTTTAAAATACACTCTTTTATTTGATACTAGCTGATACCCGCTACTTCGTAGGCGTAGACCCGTTATACGGGTCCAGGAACACAAAATTTCATCTAAATCGGTCTAGCCGTTTTAATACTCACCGTTTAAACCTTCCCTGAACGTCCACAAATATTTCAAGATAAAAATTAGCCAAATCGGTCCAGCAATTCTCGAGTAGCGAGACAAACATCAATTGATTTTTATACATATAGATATATTAGAAGTCATGTGTCATGTGACGGTATTTGATCTACACTTACTTAGGAATTCTATAATAGTGAATGCCAAGTCAAGTGTGTTGCCAGTGATGACATACGGCCTTTGATAATACATATATAGTTTGGAAACTCGAGCTAGTACTGAAAAGTTGTGTCAACACTGAAAGAGCGAGGTAAACACGTATTGCACACACTGACATTCTTACTAGTTCTACAAACGCACATTTCAATAATGAGCGCACACAACTGCAAACGATATTATATGAACAAACAAACAAAACGATATTATATACAGGGGGAGGTGTAAGTGCGAAAGGGGAAACTAGGCATACGGCACTGAAACATGGTGTCTCGTTATTGGCCTCGTAAGCAAGCTATGGCACAGAATACATAATACACAGTTATGGAGAGGGCTACGCTCGGGGTTTCAACGAGATCGACTCGGAAATAAGATCCGCAGACGAACGAAAGTTACCTATATAGCCCACCGGATTAGCAAGTTGAAGTGGCAGTGGGCAGGGCACAAAGCACGCCGAACTGATGGGGCTGAAAGGTACTTGAATGGAGACTGGTAAGCGCAGCGTAGGACGTCCACCTCCAAGATGAACAGAAAACTTAAAAAAGAGACCGCAAGGAAACGCTGGATGCAGGCCATTTACAACCAGCCCTTTTGGAGATCTTTTGGGGAGGCAAGTCCAGCAGTGGACGTCCTATGGCTGAAATGATGATAGTCAACGCACACATAGTCCTGCCTATTTATATACATTACCTCTACCACTTTCACTCTACTATCCTTACTATTAAGGTATCATTTAGGTAGTCATGTTTTGGCATTTGAGTCGACAAAATAAACCTCTCAGGGCCGATTTTTCAATCCTCAGTTAGGATTTATTCCATTAATAGCGTGATTTTGAATTTTTCTATTGTCAGTTAGAGGTTATCTGTGGAGTAAAAACTGTTTATTGAACAGATAAATTTATTGATTTGTTATCTGACCGTTTAACTGCGGATTAAAAATCGGCCCTTCGACATTATTTCTGTGAAAATTTCAACTGGCTATCTATTACGGTTCGAAAGTTACAGCCCTTAAAGGGTAGGACTGACAGAGAGACAGCGTAGGCTTAGTAATAGGCGTTTACTCTTTGGGAACAGAACCCCAATAACTACAAGGGTCGATATAGTTCCTATGCTAGTGCCATCTGTAGAAGGTTTATACGGCCAGCCCCATTTGGAACACATGCAAAACCAATCAAAAGGGTTACTAGTGAGTTATAAATAAATGAAAACACGGTATTATGGAAACTTACAATGTTATTATTACAAATCTCAGGTAGATTTTGTTACATTACGAATTAATTAATTTTGTAGTTGGAAGAATTCCATGTTAAAAATAAATGCTATAACTGAAACATACACTATTATGCCATAAAATATGTAGAGACTAATTTAAAATATTTATTTCTTAATCTACAAGACTGAAATATTATTTGACATGATGACTTCATTCTGTGAAGGCTGATGCTTATGAGAAAGCACCGAGTTCTGGTGTTGAGTGATGTTCAGTCTACTTCTTCAGTGCTAGTAGCAGGTGCTTTGGGAGCAGACGCTGCCTCGCCAGCACCAGCGTTATCCCTCATAGTAGGCTCATCATCATTCTTACCAGGCACCCAGAGACCGGACGCAACGCATCTGTTCATGAAGTAAATGGCGTCCGCTTCAGGCATCTTGGCGATGGTTGCTTGAAGCATCGGCACATCTTGCGCGTCGAAACATTTCTTCAGTTCCTGTAGATTGTCAAAGCTTGTGTCATGTATTACGTTGTTATGTTTATCGGCTGATACAATAGTTACAATTTGGATGTGTTTAAGTCGCAAGTTAATCGGTTTCCGCTAGGTAGACCTCATCATCGCTTCACATCAGGCAAGGAGGCAGTCAAGGGTAAACATATAATTCAATTAAAAATAAAGATGAGCTCACAACCTTAAGCTTTGGGCTTTTGATGAAATAATTGTAACAATATTTTTTATAATACTTTACAATATAGACATATTGAAAGTCTAAATAAAGATCACAGCACATTATCAACTTGAAACCAGGTCGGTATCCTCTCACCTTATCACCAGAAACTGAATGTAGGCTCATAACCGGAGCTGGTGATCACCTTCAAGGTGTCGCCGGAGCGCACCGTCCACCACGCTCGTGGCTGCCGGTCTGCACGCTATCTCAGCAGCAACGACCACACATAACCACATTGTTAACCACAAGCAGCAATTGGTTTAAGAGCGTTCAACCCGAGGCGAGACGATGCCATTAAAATTAGTATGTGATGTGATATTAAGTTTTATAGAATACAGAACGACTGGAAATGAGGTAATGCCGATCCGGTGCTAAGATGATATGCATTCTGTGACCATAACATAGGCATCGGTGGCATGAGAGCATGGTGGGTCGTTGAAATTATGACAGCTCCTCAAGAGCCTCATTAGAATAACTGCATCGCAAAAATGTCATATTTTATAAATTTTATCATGTTACAACTGGTATGAAATAAAGAATTTTGACACGTAATATTGTCTGCTAGTATTTCAGTAGTTAATTTAGTATTTAAGTCCTATGCTGTCATTTTAGTTTAATTAGGTATGTTATAAGATTTAGATAGGGCCAATTAGAGTGGCTATTGTCGCCTGTATTGATCCAGACTGATGCCAGGCTTGACAGTGACTGGAAAATGAAAGCCAAGGATTGGGCGGGTGATCATGAAGTACTTACATCAGGCAACTCTTCATAAACTTCAATAGGATCCAGGCCACCAGGTCCGAGCCTGGCCTCTCGCTCCTCATCCTCCTGTTCTTTGATGGCTTCCTGAATCTTCTCGGCCGCACGCTTCCTGATCCTCGCTTTGAATTGTTGTAGCTCATCGTCAAATGAGTCTTTGTAGGTTTTCTCAGCTATTTGAATTCTATAAATAAATACCTAGTATTAAATTTGCAAGAATCCAAATAAAATTAGTTCGAAGTTCAATAAAGACTAGGTCCCATGCTCTCTCTCTCTCTGTGAGAAGGCCTGTGTCTCAGTAATTGGAACCAGATAGGCTGATCATAAAAAAATTACAAACTAGCAATAAATTCGAAAATAGCACTGTCAGATATATAGAATTTTGATGCGAAAGTTGAATAATGAGCCTTGCTACAAGCGTGTTAATTTTGACCATTGTGAAAAGTTACTCTATTAGCTTGTGGCCCGACCCAGATGTTTGCTACCTAGGCAGCAGTAAAATAAGATAATTACTTTGCAAAGAAGGATCCAACGCAAGCCCGGGGGTCCACATCCAGCTGTCTCGACAGTTCCAGGATGTACTGCATGCAGATTGTCTGGTGCGCTACGTGCGCCATTAAGTCATGTTTCTGTGAAACCATTTAAAATTTGTGTTTAGAATTAAATACAGATCATTATCAGTTAGCCGACATCCACTGGTGAACATAGGCCTCCCCTTTAGACCTCCACACTGAACAACAGCCTGCAATCTGCATCCACTGGATGCCCGCGACTCTCACAATGTCGTCGGTCCATCTAGTGGGAGGCCTACCTACGCTGCGTCTTCCGGATCGCGGTCTCCATTCAGGACCCTTTTTATACATTCAAAAATAATATAAAACATTTAAATCGGTCTTTTTAGTGAAAAATGGTTACAGACATACAAACACACACATTGTCTCACCCCAAACTCATGTACATTCTCCGTTCTGTTGTGGGCAACACCCTTAGATCAGACCAACGAGGGAGGGTAGAGTTATTTTTCGTGTTCAAATGTGTCCATTTTTCATCATACCCCATAAACTGCTTAACGCTAAAATGTAAGTATGGCACTTACAAATTTTTCAGGCACAATAACTTTTAGTAACACAATAAACTAATATCTAACATGCAAAAAAGGGCGGAAAGGTCGTTTGTAGGGTGAGTCCGACTAAAGGATATTAAGATTGATATAGGCCTGATGTGTTTGTACCCATCATGCACGTGACCATATCTCTCTTGTTTGTTTGATCTGAGGTAACAACAGTGCATATAAATCAAAAGCCCCTAAGACATACCTCTTCCATTTCCAAGTTAATGCACCATATGACAAGGTAGTTAGCAGTTTCCTCACAAACTAGCTGATTGTGTTGAAGCAGAAACTGTTTTGAGTCATCATACTTCTGCAGCATTCCAAATTGTTTCAATATTTTTTCATTTTCTTTGATAAACTCCTTCATTTTGGCCTCTTTTTCTTCCTCAGTCAAGTTCTCGTCTTTGGAACGCGTGGGCTTCGTATTGATAACCGTTTTAGTAAAGCCAGGTTCACTGATAGTGTCTACATTCCATGGTGTTTGTTTTTCCTTCTTTTTTAATTCCTCTTCTTTCTTCAGTGTTTTTTTCTCTTCTTCTTCTAATTCTTTTAGCGCCTTCTTTAAAGAGTCGAGATCTGGGCTGTCCGGCGAGGCCTCGGCTAATTTTCTCTTAGTTTCTGCTAGTAGTCTGACGGTTTCGTTCTTTTTTTGTTTGTGCTCCTCCCGCTCACGGCGTCTTTCTTCCATACGCTCTACACGCGCCTGGTGACGCCATCGGAACAGCGAGGGAGTGTCGATGTTGGGGTGCGTCTCGTCCTCGTCGTCAGATATCTACAAAAATTAAAACAAGTGGAGCGGTTTGAGAAGTCCCAACGAGAAAACATCAAAACATTTTTGTACGGATTGAACAAAGTACACTACTAACCTCTATGTCTTTCCACTTGCTGTAGTCAACCATTTTTATAATAAATACAGGATTTCACAAATAAAAAAGTGTCTTTCAAATAGATACACAATGGATAATTAAATAATTTCCTTTCCAGAACTTACAGAAAGATGTCGGGAAGGAAAAAAAAAAATTTTCGTTCATAATATGAACTTCATATTATTTTTTTTACGAATGAAGAGAAAAAAAAAAATACAATTTATTTTTGGATAGGCTAAAGTCGTTAAGGCCATACCGCCTCGTCATACGTATTTTAATGTCTTTAGAGGTGAAGACTACTAACTAATGGATGGGCTTCTATGGAATTTTGGATACAACATGAAAATACACGTTTCACCTTACGTATTGCTTTAATTTATGTCAGTGCGTGTAGTGAAGTTAAGTATCCACTCAAATATTCTAGTTTTTCGATACCGATCTTTGCCTACATGTAACAACTTGTTTAAATCAAAACGAAATTATTCTATCTATTTTATAATAGTATTTCCTTCATTCTGCATAGATTTCATAGATATGTGAAGTTAAAGTATGACATAATATGTTAGATATTGATTTCGTTATGTATTACATATAATCAAAGGGCCCGTGCTAGGCCTGCTGCAGGCAGTAGCGTAGCTAGGTAACCAAATGCCCTGGTGAAAAAAAATGGGGCCCTATCTAAACTGGATTAGGATTTATCAAGTAAAAATATAAATAAATTAAAGGCTACTTACTACATGTAGGTATGTGTATGAAGGGCAAAAAATTTGCAAGTTCAGTTTGAAGTTTGCCGATCAGGGCCCAAGAGCCCCCTGAGCTTGGGGGCCCCGGTGCACGGCACCGCCTAGCCCTCCGATAGCTACGCCACGTCACCATACGATCTATCAACTCTTATATCATTATATTTTGAATCTTACCTACTAGATATTATGTCTTCTCTGATTTTACTAAGGATGTCTGTTCGTGATTAGTATTGTGATCGCGATCGGTCATGCGCGTCGTATGTATGAGATATAGGTGGATGCGATCAGGATGGCAAGCAATCACTATCATAAGTCATAAGTAAATTTAATGATAAAATGGCAATTTACAAGTCAATACAATTTTCACTTAAAATGTGAGAAAAATAACAAAATAATAATTGATTGAATTACAGACGATTAATTAATTACATTACAATCATTCATTCATTCAACATTTAAGAGCGTATCTTTTGTCGGTGTAGTAACTTACAGGCTTGACGGTCTTCTGCCAGGGTTTTAACTTCCCTGTACGACATGACATTTGCCTTCTCTTTTATTTGGTCTAAGCATACCTACTCTTCTTGGTCTTCCCGGTCCTCTCTTTCCTTTTAACCTTGGCCTCTATGATGGTCTTCATTAATTTGTCATGTCGTGCAAAGTGGCCAAACATCTTGCTTTTTTTAGTCTCTCGTTATATACTATCACAATCAACCTTCTGTAATAAGTTCCAAGTTACAAGACGAATATGCCCATGCAGATACTCGTAAGTTCACTCAAGTTTTTATATCATCTTATATTCTAATATCCAATTAGATGGCAGTGCTTAATTCTTCTTCTTCTTTTTGGCTAGGGTCGTGAGGATGGTGGTGAGAGCCGTGGTGGGAGTGGTGATTGCTTCAGTCGATGGAGCCGTCACGTTTACGAAATCCCCATCATACATATTGCTCTGGCTGTCATCAGGAATGCTTATTTGGAATTGCAACAGCACCACGAGATAGGTGACCATTGTAGCTAGTAGCTGCAATTAAACTTTTTATTATTTCAATGACTCTGAGTTTTTCTAAAAGGCCAACAGTTAAGGACCACGTCTCAGTACCATATGTCATCACTGACAACACACACTGGTCAAAGACCCTTGTCTTTAGGCACTGAGGTATTTTATGCTATTAAAATCTGCAAGTTGAAGTGGCATTAGGCCACATCGCTCGAATAACTGATAACCGATGGGGAAGAAAGGTTCTTGAGTGGAGACCACGAATTGGAAGACGCAGCGTAGGTAGGCCTCCCACTAGATGGACCGACGACATTGTGAGAGTCGCGGGCATCCAGTGGATGCAGATGGCTGGATGTCGTTCAGTGTGGAAGTTAAAGGGGGAGGCCTATGTTCAGCAGTGGACGTCTTCTGGCTAATGATGATGATTATTTCAATAATAATTACTTATGGTCAATGAGTGTTTCAAGAAGGGGGAAGACGCCTTACAAACATTCTACCCATTAAATACGGCTCGGTTCAAACAAAATTTTTACAAGTGCATTGCCATCAAGGGTTTTGAACTGTTAAAGTTCAAAATTCTGAGTGGCATTGAGCTGTTATGGGCAAGCGTGAAGAGCCATTAGGCGATCGACATAGCTCGTCTCGTCACCCAGTATCATAAAAAAATAAATAAAAAAAAGTACTTCACGTGCTATCACAAACGTCAGTTCGATTGTGACTAAAGTTGATTAGGCCCGTGGGCCTGATTTGTGGGGTCCTGGTCCACGTCCTATGGACGACCGTCATGGAGTTCGTCCCGTATCTTTCCACTATTTCCTTGCTTATAGTACAAAAAAAAAACCTACGATTGTTGTTCTTGGTCAAAGGGAGAAAATTAACTTATCTATATATGTATATAAAAAGCGATGTGTGTACTTTGTATGTATGTTCCCATATGGACTTAACGACTGGACCGATTTTGATGAAATTTTCAGGCAATCTTCAGATTAGCCCAGCGAGTGATCCTGCTAAGTTTGGTAGCGAAGTTTTTTTGGTGTTATTTTCCCCTCAGTGATCTTAACGTAAGCTCATTGTTTTCCCTAAAAAAAAGGAAGTCTCATACATTGACATATTACATGACAAACTTGCAGATCACATTTAAAACCGACTTAACAGAGAAACTCCGCCATTTTTGAAGTCGGTTCTAATAGCCTGAAAGAATACAACTATCGGTCCATATGTACGTATAATTTTGAGAGAATTTTCTTTCAATTCCTAACCGTTGAGGAGTTGTACCCTTCATCATCAGCTCATCCATATGAGATGATGATTTATCAGACGCTAATACTTGAATAGCTTTAGAAAGTATACTTATGAGAAACGTAATAAGTGCCTATAAAATTGGAGGGTTGCCCTCGATTTCCCTTAGATCCCGTCATCAGATCCTGACTTGCATGACAATGGGACCAAATTGGAAGTATACCTTACATACAAAAGTTTTTTTAAAAATCGGTCAACGGTTAGTGGAGATATCGGTGAAAATACCTACTTTAAAAAAACAAAAACAGTGGAACATAGCATACATAAAAAAGTAAGAAATTGTCATCTAAGTCAAAGGAGGTTGCTGTCACTACCAAAGAGGTTGCTTCAAGGAGGTATATAACGCGGCTGAAACTGCAGATATGGTTGATTACCGATTTGAAAAGCGTCCGGTTGACGTCGAAGAAACCCCCCAGACTGATCTGCGAGGGGTTCATCTCGGTGGCTCGCAGGAACATGTTCACCTCGGTCTGAGCATCCGTGTTCATCCACGAGAGTTCCACCATTAGCAGCTTCTTTTGGAAATTGGTTCTCACCTAATGAAACAAAACAACGCCTATTTAGTGACATCAACTTGCGTTGATTACGTTAGCTGTCACTTGTAATCACGCTATCTTCTTCCCGTGTTTTTGTTTAAATTAGAACGGCTGTCAAGGCATTTTTGTAAGAAATTTGTTGTTGCCAGTTGCACCCATATAAACGAAACGTTAGTCATTCGAAATCAGTTAGCAACTGTGACGCGAAGTTCGACGCGTTGATCTAAATAAGAATGTTCAATCAAGTTTCTGTCACAATACCTGGAGATAGATTTTTCTTCTCATTTCCGTTCTATTTACTTCTCTTTTCTGTGATCATAACTGACTGGCTTAATTCGGATACATAATTATATTACTTATCCTAATCCTAACTAATATTATAAAAGCGAAAGTAACTCTGTCTCTCCGTCTGTTTGCTTTTCACGACAAATGGCTAGGTTGATTTCTCAGGATGATAGTGTAAGTATATCGTAAGGACGGACATAGGATACTTTCTCCCTCAGAATGTGCAGATAAACTAGAAAATCACGGGTAACACCACGGGATTGAGCTATTACTTTCTTATTAAGAAGGTCCAAACTCCAACTCGAACTGCATAATCGCTTCCAGGGCCTTGCCGAATGCGGAACTGTGGACGAATTGAACAATGGGCTAGTGGAAGTCCAAGTTCTTTAAGACCCCACGCCGAAAAAGAACTCAGAAGCTCTCAGACGAAACCATTAAGTTAATGGAAGACCGGGCTGAGATGAGACTGCAATCTTCAGCTGATATGTTGGAATATGGCAAACTCAATAGACGAATCTCGAAATCGGTGCGACATGATCTGCGTTCCTATAATACAAGATGTATTAGGGACGCAATTGAGCGGAACCAGGGCTCAAAGTGTTCGTGAAGAATTCGTCTATTGGGAAAAGCCAAATGACGAAGCTGAAGATCGAGGATGGCAGTATCATTTCATCAAAGCCGGAGATTCTGAGAGAGCTCGAGAGGTTTTATGGCGGCTCCACATTAGTGCCGTGAATTCACGGCGTGAATTCTCGGCACAAGTCGTGCCCTCCACATTCACGGGATGCTCACAGTCGTTCGTGAAACCCGCCGCGAAATAGACGTAGAATCTGCTGCTGCAATAACTTTGTTTGCTGTGGCAACATATTACTATTTAGACGTCCAAAACAAGAAAGTTATTAAAAAGCGTTGGAAAAAAAGAAGATGGTAGATGACGTCCGTACGCCTTTATAAACCGGAGTAAACAAGAAGTAAACTGGCGCGGGGCCGTGAATGTGGATGTGTACGCGTGAACGCCGCGCGAACGAGGCGCGAACCCTTTGTCGCGGGACAAAATACCGACTCTGATCGGGGAACAGGCGTGAACGCGCGTGAACCCCGCGAAAACCCTCCACATTACCCGACACTACACTGAGGACATCCCAGACATCAGCTTGTACGAGATTAGAATGGCTCTGAAACAGCTTAAGAACAACAAGGCGTCGGGTGATGATGGAATCACGACAGAACTTCTGAGAGCGGGTGGAAAACCGGTACTTTTGGTCCTCCAGAAGTTATTTAATTCCGTCGTACTCGAAGGTACTACGCCTGAAGCATGGAATATGAGTGTGGTGGTGCTCTTCTTCAAAAAAGGTGATAACACCTCGTTGAAGAATTATAGGCCCATCTCACTCCTGAGCCATGTGTACAAGTTGATCTCCAGAGTCATTACGAACCGTCTCGAAAGCAGGTTTGATGACTTCCAGCCTCCCGAACAAGCCGGTTTCCGTAAAGGCTGTAGCACCATAGACCACATACACACGCTCCGCCAGATTATACAGAAGACTGAGGAGTATAATCGGCCATTATGTCTAGCGTTTGTGGACTATGAAAAAGCCTTCGATTCAATCGAGACCTGGGCAGTGTTGCAGTCCCTCCAGCGTTGTCATATCGACTATAGTCATGTCCAATGTCCATGTTGTACCCGTACCGGTAATCGTTGGGAACGATACTCTCGAAGTTGTTGACCATTACACCTATCCTGGACAGATTGTTCAGTTAGAAAGTCCAACTTAGGCAAAGAGGTCGCCCGAAGAATCCAACTCGGATGGGCAGCGTTCGGGAAATTGCGTGACATCTTCTCGTCCAAGATACCACAGTGCCTGAAGACAAAGGTATTTGATCAGTGTGGGTTGCCAGTGATGACAAATGGTACTGAGAAGTGGTCCTTAACTGTTGACCTTTTGGAAAAACTCAGAGTCACACAACGGGCAATGGAGAGAGCTATGCTCGGAGTTTCTTTGCGTGATAAAATCCGAAACGTAGATATTCGCCAAAGAACCAGAGTCACCGACATAGCTATTAAAATCTGCAAGTTGAAGTGGCAATGGGCAGGCCACATCGCTCGAAGAACTGTTAACCGATGGGGAAGAAAGGTTCTTGAGTGGAGACCGCGAACCGGAAGACGCAGCGTAGGTAGGCCTCCCACTAGATGGACCGACGACATTGCGAGAGTCGCGGGCATACAGTGGATGCAGATGGCAGGATGTCGTTCAGTGTGGAGGTTAAATGGGGAGGCCTATGTTCAGCAGTGGACGTCTTCTGGCTGATGATGATGATGATACCTACTTATAGGCTTAGATACATTTTCGTTTAGCCACCAACTCGCCTGATAGGAAGCGACGGGGCTTTATGGTGTGTCAAAAAATTAACTTTTACAATTGTCTTTTACAGATAAACAGATAAACAATTTTATAGATAACTAGCTTTTTTGCCCGCGACTTCGTACGCGTAGATTTTCATATAAACCTTTAATTCTTTTTTCTTCCCTTAATCCGGCCTTGCGCAAAATAACATAGCATAAGTATACTTCAATCTGGTCATAGCTAAGCATATTCGTGAAAACCGCATTTAAATCCGTCCGCATTTTTCTTCCAGGGGTGTAGGAGATGTGCGTGAACAAACAAACAAAAATTCTAAAAACTGTTCTTTACATGTTCAGCTGCTTATTTTAAGTCGCCCTGTGTGAAGTATTGATAGAATCATAAAAGTAATAAATAACACCGTCAACAGTTTTCAAATCAAAAAGATAATGTGACCACAGTGCAGAGCATGTTTTGAAATTTTCTTTTTGTCTAAACCATTAAAAGTATATTTCCGGCCAGTTTCGCTGGCCACGGAACCCTGACATAATGCTTGTCTTAACACGCTCTTGGCTAGTTATTTCTATTTCGCGTGCATTTGTATGTATACCTTGATTAAAAAGCCATGAAATGGAACTACTCTATTTATCTGTTAAAATATCACAGTAAAATAAAATTATTTCTATATTCTTATTCCAAATATACACTGTATTCTTCTAAAAGCTAAGTTTATATACCCTGCACAAAGGGTGCAGCAATGAATTATGTAGTGGCTGTTCACTAAACCAGACCACAGACATAAACATATAAATTTAAGTATAGTTAAATCTATTACATAAATATTATATATACTATTCAAACTTAACCTAGGGTGAAGTAATTTTACAAAACAAAAAAAAACATACTTAGTGTGATAGGTTACTTAATTATATATGAGATGATACAAAACTTATGACGCTACTTTCTTAACTATTTATATATCGATATTTATTTTCTAATTATAATTTTCTAAAATGTATCGTCGAAAAAATCTTTTATCTCGTAATAACATTTTTGGGTTAGAAACTTACGAAGTTGGTTCTGGAAAAATGTTATTATTTATTTCTTTCTTTATTGCGTCCGGAATTTTGTTGTATAGGTTTATTTTCATGTACAAAGGGCCTTTTTTGAATACTTCTATTCGCGGGACTGTATTAAAATAGGATGCGGTATATTTTGTGTTTTAAATGCTAACATAGAATAAAACCATGAGAATGTAATATGGAGTTTGGAGCTTCCCGGTGTGGTACTGGATGTAGATGCGACCTGGGCTATAGGGACAACGTCATGTATGCGGTCGGCTAGGTCTGCCAGCACATCGAGTGATGACGTCATCTGCTGCGAAGCAATGATGGTCTGCGTGCTGTTCGGTAGGCGGCTGGTCCAAATCATGCGTAAAAAGTCTTCTGGAACTCCGGGGCCTGCTAGGTGTCGTAGATGACGTAAAAATTGAGAAGGCTTACGATCACCTAGCTCCTCGCGTGTTAAAAGTTGCTGTACCTTTTTTTCTCTTGATGCGGACAAACGTTTAATTAGCTCCAGCTTGAGTTTTTCGTACTTCTCGGTCACAGGCGGATTGACGATGATGTCTTCGACTTCAGCTGCGTATTGCGGGTCAAGTTGTCCAATGACATAGTAGAACTTGGTGCTAACTGCAGTGATGTTGGAAATCGCGAATTGGCCTTCGATCTGGGCGAACCAAATCGCCGGCTTCTCTGGCCAAAACGGTGGAATTCGCACGCCAACTCGGAATACATTGTCATCATCTTTATTCTTCGTGTCAGCCGCAGTGCTATCAGTACGATCTAGCGACATTCTGACCTTTGTCGGTGGTGTACGGTCCATTCAGTGGTCACCAATTATAGTGGATTTGTACTATTTATATAGAAGGAGAGGGTTAAGCTACCGACAATGGAAGAAAATAGCTGAGTCCGAAAGAAATTATAAATTTAATGCAAAGAAAAATCTTAGACAAATCGTAGAAAAAGCGAATGACAATTCCATTTGAAAATCGGTGTTCTTTTATTTTTTTTCTTTTCGCGCCCCAGAGCCACACGTCGTGGAAAATTGGAATGAAATTCACGAAGGTTGGCGCAAGGAGTATGAGTACGCCACACTCCTACTCCATGCACTGGAATGAATCACCAAAGAGGTTGTAAGGCCTATAACATGCTTGATCTACACGTTCATTCATCTAAGAAGGTTAAGGAACCTTCTTTAAATTTAAACTGATTAACCGAATGACAGTTGACAATTTCAAAATTTTAATGGCTATGTCAATAACATTCTCTTTACTTTGGATCTCCTTGCTTGAGGCTATGTGACGATCCTCATATTACGTTTCGGGTAACGAAGAAATAAATCATTGATTTTTATTTTCGTTTATGTAAAAATAAAGAATTAAAATAAATGATATAAGATAGCCTATGTTTTAATCTGGCAATTTCTAAGCATATTCGTGAAAACCGCATTTAAATCCGTCCAGTGGTTTAGGAGATGTGCGCGGACAAACAAACAAACAAACAAACAAACAAACAAACAGACAAAAATTCTAAAAACTGTCCTATCGTGTTCAGCTGCTTATTTTAAGACGACCTGTGTGATTTTTTTTCTGTTATCTCGCAATTACAGATTTTTTTATCTCTACGTTTTTATTATATGTATAGAATAGATGTATAGATAGATAGTGTGCATAATTATAAGTCAGTATATAGTATATAGTAATTTCTTGTAAAACAATAATAAAAATAATTCCAATTAATTAATTCATAAATCATTACTTAATTATTACATTTCGTCCGTAGTTATTTAAATAACATTTCCTTTCACTTTAAAAAAAGTCGTCGATGGAGTAAAAAGTTCTTTCAACGAGCCAGTTCTTTAATTTAATCTATATCTATCTATCTATATCTTCTATCTATCTATATCTATACATATAATAAAAACGTAGAGATAAAAAAAATCTGTAATTGCGAGATAACAAAAAAAAAAAAACACACAGGTCGTCTTAAAATAAGCAGCTGAACACGATAGGACAGTTTTTAGAATTTTTGTCTGTTTGTTTGTTTGTTTGTTTGTTTGTTTGTCCGCGCACATCTCCTAAACCACTGGACGGATTTAAATGCGGTTTTCACGAATATGCTTTAAAATTACCAGATTAAAACATAGGCTATCTTATATCATTTATTTTAATTCTTTATTTTTACATAAACGAAAATAAAAATCAATTATTTATTTCTTCGTTACCCGAAACGTAATATGAGGATCGTCACATAGCCTCAAGCAAGGAGATCCAAAGTAAAGAGAATGTTATTGACATAGCCGTTAAAATTTTGAAACTGTCAACTGTCATTCGGTTAATCAGTTTAAATTTAAAGAAGGTTCCTTAACCTTCTTAGATGAATGAACGTGTAGATCAAGCATGTTACAGGCCTTACAACCTCTTTGGTGATTCATTCCAGTGCATGGAGTAGGAGTATTAAATTCTCTTGGTTTTATTCTATGTTAGCATTTAAAACACAAAATATACCGCATCCTATTTTAATTCAGACCCGCGAATAGAAATATTCAAAAAAGGCCCTTTGTACATGAAAATAAACCTATACAACAAAATTCCGGACGCAATAAAGAAAGAAAGAAATAATAACATTTTTCCAGAACCAACTTCGTAAGTTTCTAACCCAAAAATGTTATTACGAGATAAAAGATTTATTCGACGATAAATTTTAGAAAATTATAATTAGAAAATAAATATCGATATATAAATAGTTACGTAGCGTCATAAATTTTGTATCATCTCATATATAATTAAGTAACCTATCACACTAAGTATGTTTTTTTTGTTTTGTAAAATTACTTCACCCTAGGTTAAGTTTGAATAGTATATATAATATTTATGTAATAGATTTAACTATACTTAAATTTATATGTTTATGTCTGTGGTCTGGTTTTGTGAACAGCCAATAATATATAATAATTTTATTTTACTGTGTTTGTGTTTTATATTTTAACAGATAAATAGAGTAGTTCCATTTCATGGCTTTTTAATCAAGGTATACATACAAATGCACGCGAAATAAGAAATTACTAGCCAAGAGCGTGTTAAGACAAGCATTATGTCAGGGTTCCGTGGCCAGCGAAACTGGACAGTCAAATTTCAGAGATGTATATCATCCCGACATGACATGATATACTTTTAATGGTTTAGACAAAAAGAAAATTTCAAAACATGCTCTGCACTGTGGTCACATTATCTTTTTGATTTGAAAACTGTTGACGGTGTTATTTATTACTTTTATGATTCTATCAATACTTCACACAGGGCGACTTAAAATAAGCAGCTGAACATGTTAAGGCAGGTTTTAGAATTTTTGTTTGTTTGTTCACGCACATATCCTACACCCCTGGAAGAAAATGAGGACGGATTTAAATGCGGTTTTCACGAATATGCTTAGCTATGACCAGATTGAAGTATAGGCTATGTTATTTTGCGCAAGGCCGGATTAAGGGAAGAAAAAAGGATTGAAGGTTTAGGTATATGAAAATCTACGCGTACGAAGTCGCGGGCAAAAAAACTAGTTTTAAATATATTGTCACTGGCGGTACTCGTGACATCCTTTGGCAATCAGTTATATATTTCGGCACCTATCACGTGAGTCAATTTCCCCGAGCGTACGAGCCGTCTGTGTACTGTCGCGAGACTGTTCACGTTACGGAGGTTACACTGAAACGAGTGGCTGGCTCCTCGCCTCTCGAACGAGTCTAGGTTCTGCCTCACATAGAGAGCTGCCTGCATTATCACGATCGAGGGTAGTGTCGGTATACCGAGCGCCTTAAAGAAAGGCTTCGCTGATGTTCGGCGCGACACCTGCACAATCGCCCTTATTGCCCGTTTCTGCATCCTGAAGGCACGCAGTCTGTCGGCTGCTTGCCCCCACAGTTCGGCCCCGTATTGCAGGACCGAATGCACGGTCGCAAAATAGCAAGTGCGCACCACATCAGCAGAAACCACTCGGGACAGTCGGCTCAAGGCATAACAAGCACTGCCCAGTCTCGCACAGAGCTTGTCTATATGCGAGGACCACGTCAGACCACGATCAAGTTGGAAGCCGAGGAATGTAACCGAGTCAACCTGGCTTATCGGTTCTCCGTGTATTAGCACTCGCAGTCTGTCTAATCGGCGCCCTGAAACTGAGAACTGTATGAAGTGGGTCTTTTTAAGATTAAGAACGAGGCCGTTCAGTCTAAACCACTGCGCTAGTTCATCCGCTGCATCGTTGAGTCGCTTCTCCAGCTCGTCGGACGTTTTCGCGGTAACGATCGCGGCTACGTCATCCGCGTACATAAAAATTTCGCCGGATGCGACAAAGCTGGGCAAGTCGTTTAGCAGTAACGAGAAGAGAATGTTGGACACCGACGATCCTTGGGCTACTCCCAACGTAGTTCCTAACGGGTCCGACCTCGTTACACCACCATCACCGACAACCACCTGGGATCTGTTCTTAAGCAGGTCAGTCAACAGTGCATGGGCGGGTTCGCTAATACCATAGTGGATGAGCTTAGCAGCGAGAACGCCGTGGTCTACGACATCGAAAGCTTTCGATAAATCGCAGCATAAGACGGCGACTCGCTGCCTCTTCTCGCTGGCTTCCATGACGCGCTTCACCACCTCTCGCGTAAGCACTGTCGTAGACCTGCCCGGGCGGTATGCATACTGCCTCTCAGAGAGCGCCCCGGTGGAGGTCAGGTAATTCGTGATCCGCGAGCACAGGCCGTTCTCGAATATTTTGGATACCGCTGGGATGATAGATACGGGTCTGTACGCGTCCAAATCTTCGCGCTTTCCCTTTCCTTTGAAGAGTGGCGATACTTTACTCAGCTTCATCGCAATTGGATAAATTCCTTCGCTTATACAGCGATTGTATAACTCAGCTAGACATGGCGCAAAAACCGTCTGGATAAAACCGATGAGTTCCATCGATATGTCGTAAATGTCTTTGGTCGGTTTTCGTGGTATTCGCGATATGATTTTATACACTTCATCAGCCGTGAACATGGTAAGTCTCAAGCTAGTGTCGGCTGGCGGGCGCGCAGCGGCGAGAGTGTTGGCGACCCACGACACGTCCGCGCGCGGCGCCCCGCACGCTGCCGCCGCGCCTACAAACCTGGAGTTCATGGCATCGGCTACGCCTTTTTTGGATCGGTAGCTTTTACCCGCTTCGTCTTTAGCGACGTCTGTGAAACTTTAGTTTTAGTTTAGTTGCAAGTTAGGTCAACAATGCCGTCACCAACACAGGTAAAAGCTGGATTTAAAGCGGACAGGACCGAGCCAGATGGTAAAGCAAGAGAGAGGCCTATGCGGCAGTGGAAAATGGAATGCTATGATGAAAATTATATTCTTAGAGAATATAAAAGAGAAAATTCAATACATGACGAAGCAAGCAAAAGATCGGACAGACTATTGTGCGAGCCTTGTGAAAGGCCTATGTCCAGCAGTACTTAAAATAGGCTGATTATAATAATAATGAAATACTTACATTGTGGGAGGCATAGTGAGCTTCATCACAAATGAAGAATAGCAAGAAAATGCTGCAGGTCGCTGTCAGGGCCAATCCTATGTCCTTGATCCCAAAACCTTCGGATATCTGGCTGAGGAGTCCGTAGATTGAGAGCGTGATGATGAGGAACAGGTAGAGATTGACGAAGGTGAAGGTGTAGCAGTTTGCGATCCCGGTGTCGCGGGCAAGCTTGCTTAGACGCAGCCATAATGCGCGGTACTCGGCGACTTTGCTGGCTGGGCCGATGTGGCGGAGGGCCTGCAAAGATAATAGTGTCATGGATTATGGAACATAATTAACTGCTAAAGCAAATTAACGCTTTACAAAACGAATTTCTTGTGACGGGAAATTTCAATAGAATTCCCTGTATCTGGGATGCCATGGTATATGTATATTGTATATACCTACAAAGACACTGACAACTTACACCCAGACAGACCCAGAGCAGGTATTTCAATTCATCATTCAAATTCATCATCTTCATTTGCCTAGCCGGGAACCGAACAAGAAACCTCCTGCTTATCAGGCAGACGCGCTGCCACTGAATTATAACGGTCCTCATGATTAGCAGACGACTATCTTCAGTGACGCCAAGAACCTAGTTTAAATTAGCTATATCGAACCCTTTAAGAGTGGTCACAAATTGCTATGGGTGTCGAAATTCCAACAAGCATTTGTTTCTCTAGGCAAGCGTGTTCTACCTATCGTAGACCGCATCATCGCTTAACATCAGGAGAGTTGGTGATCAAACGCAAGCCTAACAGGTAATAAAAATAAACCGAAAAGTATTACATGGGTGTCTTTAAATCGAGAGTAAACGGGTTCCTTTTAATCAAAAACATCGTTAGGAAACCGGTGTGTCCAAGTGCCTCAAACATTCAAAGACATATGATATTCACCAACATGCACTGGGCCAGCGCGGTGGATTACGGCCCATCCTCTTTCTCTGAGAGAAGGCCTGTGTCCCAGCAGTGCATGATAGGCAGAAATGATGATGAAGTGTGTTCCATCCTAGTCCATGTCTTTGCGGAATAACACAAGCCAATCTTGAATACAAAAAGTTTACCTGTTGAAAGTCTTCAGCCAAAAAACTAGCGCAGACGCCTAGCATCTCGCACAGAAGGTACCAATAACCCCCGAGAATGTAAGTCAATATTTCCAAGAAAACGTAAGGAACAAGCTGCATCGCTTTAAAATGTACCATTGTTACGTGAGTTATAATGACTGAGGTCGTAGATAGGAATGGAATTACGACGGCGATGATCAGAGCTTTCTTGTATAGCTTTATTGGGACTTGTCGCCCAGATAGATGCCTATAAGCGACCTGAAAAAATAGTGTGTTGAGTATAGTAAATATTTAACATTATCTTCGAGCTTTATCCAAGGGAGCTTTTAACCAACACGATAATCAGCAAACATTTTTTTCCAATACTTTTTGCGGGGACAATAAACACGCACAGCACACATTTACAGATAAACGGACACACACGAACAAGATCCCGTTCATGGAACAAACTCGCACTTCTCTTCATCTTAAAACACGCAATTATCTATAAAATACAGCGTAACTATGCAAAGTTGTGTGGTCCCATTTTTTGCAAAGGCACGCTTCGCGTGGAAGCTGAAGAACACCATGGAAATATAACTTACCTCGAAATCCACCCATCCATTCAGAACACCAGCAATCTTTTGTGTTTCATACCACATTATAGGTATAAGCAACAATGGAAATAAATAAACCGTGAAAAGATATTCGATGACAGCTTCCTCAAACTTCCCTTCAGACGTTTTCAAGATCTGAACTCTATTCAGGGAAAGATACAGCACATATCCGATAAGAGAAATGAATACAACGAGCGAGTACGCCATAGAAGATGATGTAATCGAGAATTTGTTGACTCCTGGCGATGGCCTGGATATGGGAAGAACTCCTATCAACCGCAAGATGGTAAAAACTGGCTTGATGTTCTCATAAATTATGTCGTTGTAGATGAAAGGGTTGACGAGATTGTTTCTCATAGGTTCTATTGCATTGGGCGCTGAGATTTTCATGACAGGCGACCGAGCGGGAGTTACATCAAGAAATATGGTTTTGGTCTTCGGCTTGTCTTCCATTTGAGCTGCAAAGCCATTTAGAATGGGTACAGCGTTCGGAAAATAACTGTGGGTCGTATAAAACGACATTTTGTTTGTCCTGTAAAATTGAGACTAAGCAGTCTTGATGCAGTATGTCGACTGAAGTTTTTAAGAACAGAAGGCTTAATGACTTAAGGGAGTTCTAGGCACGTAATCATTTTTCAAAGTGACAGGTTGATTGCAGCCACGTAAATGTTTTGGTGTCCTTGTGCTCAAATTTTCATAACGCTCTTCACCTTGAAATTCTTAATCAGGTGGCCTCATTCATATTTCGTTATGTTGGCTCAGCTTATATGTCATGAGTATGCAAATGAATTTTAGCAATTTCTAACTGAAATGATTGCATGTAAAGTAATGTTTATTTTCCAAAAAAGTTGACTTGACTTCCGGTAAATTTACGATTCGTAGATAGGGAGGTAGATAGTAGACATAATATTATGTAGTATATGTTTATTAATGCGATATTTACCGTGGTAAGATTGTGGATATATAAGAGCTCCCAATATTGAGACGCAGTTAGATGCAAGTAGATCGTTATGTCTGCGCCTAACTCTGAACTGTTCGACCAATCACCGGCATTCTTCAGTCTTCCCGTGAACATGGTGCATGAAGCTGCACCGAAATATCGGGAGCTCTATCCATAACCTTACCACGGTAACTATCCCGTTAATAATGATATAACTGTAGTGAACAACCGTGATAGTTTAACACGGGGTTTTACAATACTTATTATGCATACCTAAGTATTGCAATGACATGGACATCTGATACACTTCATTTTTCGAGAAGTAGGTAGATTACAAACGATAATAGGTGTCGACGCAATTATACTTAACTGTTCTCTGAAGGTTTTATAGCAGCTAATGATTAAATAATAAAATTGAACAAGAAAAGGATGAAGGTGGACATGATGTCGAAAGAAGCTTATTAAAGCTTTACGATCCAAGAAGATGGGGAAATAAAATTATGACGTTTATAGGACCTGGTGGACCATACATAAACTATGATAAAGCTAGTTCAGGATTAAACCGACGTGGCGAAAGTAGGAACTAAAATATCCCTTTACATAACTCAAGTAATTCCAAACGAAGTGGTAGCAGCGCCTTTATTAACGTCGGCGGAGTTTGCGGACAAGTGATAGCATTAAATACTTGTACAAATGAACGCTGGGAAATTCCATTTTATGGTTCATAAAGCTTTAGGTACGCAATAAATAAAACTGAAAAGTGTTTCCCAGTAGTGACCAGACAAAACAGCAGTAAAGTCAGTCCTGTAAAATACGTGCCTAATGTTGAATTGAGTGTGAAATGAAAGTGGTGGTCTATTATTTTACTTAGGCACAAGGTAATTTTTCAGGTACGCTGAGGTACCTATAGACAATCCATAGGTTTTTAACAGAACAGCAGAAGTGTGTATTCAGATCAGACAAAAAGAGGGAGGATGCCTTACCATGTTTTAAATGTCTATCGGGACTTATAGCGCATTATTCGGGTAAAAATTGGTACCTTACGGTTGGTTGGTTAACAAATTGTTTTTAGGGTTCCGTACCCAAAAGGTAAAACGGGAACCTATTACTATGACTCCGCTGTCCGTCTGTCTGTATGTCTGTTTGTCTGTCCGTCGGTCGCAAGGCTGTATCTCATGAACCGTGATAGTTAGACTGTTGAAATTTTCACAGATGATTTATTTCTGTTGCCACTGTAACAACAAATACTAAAAAACAGAATAAAATAACTACATATTAAAGGGTGCTCCCATACAACAAACGTGATTTTTTTAAATTGATAATTTTTTATTTTGTTATCGTACGGAACCCTCAGTGTGCGAGCCCGACTCGCACTAGGCCGGTTTTTTTTGTATTCTCAGCAAACCTTTACATTTGATACCCAATTACCCATGTCATGATGGTAGATAAGAAAGTTTTGTCCGTCATATTGAATTTGGCCATTGGTGTGACATGGTTCTTTTTTTCGTATTTTCCTCAACAACCCTCCATTCATTTGATAACATCCTCCCCATATCCCCTTTTTATGCACCCCCAGGTACATAAAAAAATACAGGTACGCTATATTGGATTTAGAATGACGTCATTTAGATGACCATGTGTCAACCGAATGCAAATTTTCAGATCAATCGGTTGGGGTTCTTAATAATTTCTCAATAACTGTTTTAAAATTCAGTTGTCTTGCAACATTGACCCAAACTAACATGGCAAGTGAATGACAGCATCCGTCAGGCTTTCGTCAGCGCCGGCGTACCGTCGGTTCTAGAACCCAATAGACTGATGCGGGACGGACGACGGCAAGAGACCCGACGGGATGACCCTTATCCCGTGGAAGATGGGGCGGCCTCTGATTTGGGACTCTACATGCGTCGATACATTAGCACCGTCTCATCTTCCTGGGACAACTGTAGAGGCTGGAGCTGCCGCGACTAAGGCTGAAAACCTCAAATACAGCATTTCGACAGGATGTAATATGTTTGTGCCATTTGGGGTCGAGACCTTAGGACGGTGGGGGCCGGCCGCCCATGTTTTGTACAGGAACTTGGCCAAACGTTTGGTAAGGGCGACAGGTGACCGAAATGCTGGCGCCTACTTTGGCCAAAGAATTTGCATTGCCATCCAGCGTGACAATGCTGCCAGCATTCTAGCTAGTTTTCCATACACCGAGAGGCTTTTAGATTAGTCCTTTTTGTGAATATTGTTTTGTGATATATTTATTTGTATATAGGTAGGACAAGGCAGGTTAAATAAAAGCTTGTAAAAAATACGCATCGAATTGAGAACCTTTTCTTTTTTCGTCTTAATAAAATAGACGTGTACATGTAGGAAGATATTGTTAAGATAAACGTGACTTTGTTTGGCAATCTAATTAAAGTAAAAGTTATCTTCCTACCTATGACAATAAAAATCGAATGCAAAGTTTGTATGATATGAACTTATGTAAGTCAATAACAATCGTTGAGCCGTCGAAGAAATAGGTTTCGGAAACAAGCGTTAACTTTTCCCTTTAGTGGGAAACTCGTTTATTGTCAATGCCGACATGACACGCAAGCAAAGTTAGCTTTTATTAAGAAAATACTAAGTTATTTCTGGATTTTTTGTCTATTGTCCCTTTATATAATATTACTTTAGACTTGAATAGTGGGACTACTAGCCTTAAGCTAGTGGGACCACGAGGCCGGTAGGTCAAAATTGGTGGGACTGGGGGTCAAAAATCGACAATATTATATAAGGTCGGGGAAAAAGTTTCTTCGTATTTTTTAAACAAGTTCAAGACATATTTTTTTCAAGTTTAATTACATTTAATTATAATATATATGTGCCATTTTGTTCGATAACTTGTTGCCATCTTGTAGGTAGTGACATGATCCCGTTGCTGTAGAAATTTTGGGACTTCTGATCAAAAAAATGCAACAAGTAGTTTTGACAGTCCTCTCTTGATGTTAATCTAACACTACCCAAAGAATTCTGAAGAGATCGAAACAGGTGGAAATCTGAGGGTGCAAGGTCAGGGCTATATGGTGGATGCATTAACACTTCCCAACCAAGCTCTCTAAATTTTTGCTGAGTGGCCAAAGATGTGTGCGGTCTGGCGTTATCATGATGAAAGACCACACTCTTTCTGTTGATCAATTCCGGCCGTTTTTTCTCAATTTCTTGTTTGAGTCTCATCTGCTGTTGGCAGTAGAGATCCGAATCAATGGTTTTGCCCGGCGGTAAAAGCTCATAATGAACGATGCCCTGCCAATCCCACCATACACACAGCATCACCTTATTACGTGTTAATCCGGGTTTCGCTACAGTCTGTGGTGCTTCACTGCCCTTTGACCATGATCGTTTGCGCACATTCTTGTCGTAGGTGATCCATTTTTCATCACCAGTGATCAATCTTTTCAAAAACGGTTCGGTTTCGTCACGTTTCAATAGAGAGTCGCAAATGAGTACACGATTCATTTGGTTTCTTTCAGTGAGCTCGTGTGGCACCCAAATATCGAGTTTTTTTGTATACCCAGTTTTTTTCAAATGGGTCAAAACTGTTTTGTGGTCAATCCCCAGTTCTTCAGCTACGTCGTAACTATTAATATGCCGATCTTGGTCCACTTTTTCAGAAATGGCATCTACTTTATCCGTAACAGGGCGACCAGAGCGAGCTGCATCTTTGACATCAAAATTCCCGGACTGAAAACGCTTGAACCAACATTGTGCTACTCTTGATGACACTGCATTAGGTAGGTCCATAAACGTCACAAATTTTTTTCGCGGCTTGTGTCGCAGTTTTCCCTTTTTTGTAATAAAATTTCACAATATATCGAATTTCTTCGTTAGATTCACTCATTTTATCAAACAAAAAAACAATTGAAAAATGGCGGGAAATTGCTTTTTACTTTTTGTATTCCTTTTTTAAAATGTCATATTTTTAATGGTATCAAAACCAGCCAGATACAAACAGTACAACGGATGAGATTTTTACTACAACCTTATACATACAAAATACGAAAAGACTTTTTCCCCGACCTATTATGACAAAATAAGAACAATAAATATCTGGGACATAAATATCTGGGACATTATTGCACACATGGTCATCTGACCCCAAACTAAGCAAAGCTTGTAATATGGCTGCCAGAGACTGATATACATACATATATATTTTTAAATACATACTTGAATAGATATTAACACCCAGACATAGAACAAACACAAATGTTCATCACACAAATGTTTGTCCTAGATGGGAATCGAACCCACGCCCCCAAGCACAGAAAGTAGGATCACTACCAACTGAGCCACCGAGGCAGTAAAAATATTAAATATATTGATTCTTTTTTTATTTGAGCTGGTGCTTCCCTTGTGGTCCCATTTTAATTTGGTTCACATTATCAGCCATCAATGTCTACTGCTGAACAAAGGCCTTCCTCTCAGAGGGGTGTTGCCACAATCCCCACGCTTGGCAGGCGGCTTGGGGATCGCAGTACGTTCACCGTGTACTAATAGGACGCTGCTGCCCATCCTCCGGTGGTTCTGGTCGCAGTTGTAGGACATACCCGGGTTCAGTTCAGTTTGGTTCAGTTCTGTTATTTTAATGAAGTCGGTTTTTATATTGATGAATTATTTTAAATGAAAAATTGAGACATTATTGAACACGAATGACAATTGTACAAAGGCATATCTCCCTTGTTTGTCCGATCTGAGGGCAAAAGGGTTTATAAGACAGTATAAGTAACTAGGTAAGTTTTTCTTCTGCTCGGGTTTTCTCAGCATAACACGAAGCTTCACACTTGAAAAAACCGATTAACCGTCAGAAGATCTCACCTTCGAATTATTTACCGAGGGCTAATGAGTTTATAAGTGAATCGCGTCGACGGTGAGGTCACCCCATCGGTGTACCTACCTAAGGCTTCCAGTATACATACAGCCAGTTACCTACATGGTTGTAACCCCTATATATTACTATACTCTTTGGTTGTAACTTGTATTGTGACCACGTTGTATTTGGCAGAGATAAAATCAATGACGATATAGCCACATGACAGCTCATCATTTACCCCGCTGTGATGAAAAGGAACTAAATTTTCAGCATGATGTTTTTCGAGCGGGCCAATCATAGGCGCGAATTGAATGAATGACTTTTGTTTTCTTCAATCACAAGCGCCATACGATATCCTCCCCCGCCACCGACGTGGCTTACGCAGGGCCGTCGTTAACCTATTGGAGGCCCTGGGCACATTAGAATAATGGGGCCCCTATGACCTTGACAGAGCACTATTTTCGGACAAGAGTAGAGTAGCTTCGCGCATGCAAAACCCAATAAGCAAATAGACAGCATTGTAGTCAGTCGTTATCCTTTGATTTTTTCGAAATAAATATGTTTTTCGGTAATAAATATCGGTTATCGTTTGGTGATCTGACAGGAACTAGGGGGGAAGAACCTATCGATCGCGGGGCCCTGGGCAAGAGCCCAGAGTGCCCAATGAGATAGAGGGGCCTGGCTGGCCTAACGTCGTGAACAAGCAAATTATGACTCATGCGCGATCAAGTGTATATTATCTTTGGATTAAATACACATCGCGAATATATTCGTAATACAAAACTGTGTATGACGAAATGCCTGGTCACAATTACCGTCATTGGCCTTTTAGGCCTTTGTTCGGCTGTGTAATTTGCCCGGTTTTAAGCTTGGGCGTTGAAATTCGAGTAATAAAACAAAAATAAATAATAATTAAAATCAGTCTTTAATCTTGAATAACGCCTCCTTAAACACAAAACAAAAATCTTGTTTTAAAAATTAACCGACCTAATATATTTTCCTACTAAAATGTCCGGCTTTGTCAGGACTTTTCAAATTTTGATATGGTGACCTATGGTGACTTTTTGTGAGTAATAGAGTGCGCTCTATATATTTTTAATATTGAACCAATTTTCGATGATTTTTAGGGTTCTATACCCAAAGGATAAAACGGGACCCTATTACTAAGGCTCCGCTGTCCGTCCGTCTGTCCGCCTGTCACCAGGCTGTATCTCATAAACCGTGATAGTTAGTTTGAATTTTATGTATTTATGTAGCCGCTATAACAACAAATACAAAAAAATATAATAAAATAACTATTTAAGGGGGCTCCCATACAACAAACGTGATTTTTTTGCTCGATATTGATAACGGCAACAGGTAGACCCTTGAACTATTCACAGAATATTAAGTTATATATTCACTTTAAAAAATAAATAATTAAATTAAAATATAATTTATATTTAAGGGGGGCTCCCATACAACAAACGTTATTTTTTTGCCGTTTTTATAAATAATGGTACGGAACCCATCGCGCGCGAGACCAACTCGCACTTGGCCGGTTATTTTAGTGAACGATAAAAATAAAAAACTGTCCGGTAGCCCCAATTGGCATGAAGGCTATTTAACATAGGCAACTATTTTATAACGGAAAAAATAATGGTTAAATTATATTTTTTTAGTTTGGCTAATTTCTCAAAGAAATTAAACACTTTTACTCTCAAAGGCCATAAGCTACTTAAATATTTACATACTAGTACTAAAAAGTATGTAGTTTCAAAAAGATAACATCAGGCGTTTACCCATCCAAGTAACGAGCGGGCCCGACGTTGCTTAACTTCAGTGATCGTACGAGAACCGGTGGTAAATTTGTCACCGACTCGCATTTGACCAGTATTTATTTGTTGTTTTACTTTAGAGTGTGTACTATAATCATGCTAAGTTTGACGCTTGTATGTAGGAATGTAGGTGTTACCGTTTTTGCACTTAAGTAAATACAAAAATACGATTTAAAAATGTTTGTTGTATGGGGAACCCCCCTTTAGTTTTTACTTTTTGACTTTATTATTATAGCTTAGTTAATCTACCGTAATTATACCCTGTGAACATTTCAACAGTCTATTACGGGTCTAAAGATACCTACAGCTTTTAAAAAGTAGGACAGACGGACGGACAGACAAACAGCTTAGGCTCAGTAATATGGTTTCGTTTTTACCCTTTAGGTTCGGAACCCTAATAATTATCAATATAAAAAACCGACTTCATAAACATTTTAGAACTGGACCAAATTGAAATGGGGCCACAAGGGAAGTTTTCAATTAAAAAAAAGAATCATCAAAATCGGTGCACCCAGTCGAAAGTTCTGAGGTAACAAACATTAAAAAAATAACAGTCGAATTGATAACCTCCTCACTTTTTGGAAGTCAGTTAAAAATATAACCCAATGGTTTTTGATCTTATTCAAAGTTTGCACAAGACGCGTGAACGGTGATACTGTTTCAGTAACTTTCCTCATGGTTACGGCTTCAATTTACCTAATCCTCGATTAACCCGGCCGCGGTGCAGCTAAATTTGATTGTGCGAAGCTTAAGAAACCCCTGAGGGCCAACCTTTCTTCTCGATTACTCCCTGAGGGATATACGTCTCGGATAGGCACTTCTATGTGATTTCTGCTTACATTGTTATTGTTAGTGGACAGCCTGACCGTGTCTTAATAGCATGACGTAACTGAATGGCGCACTTTACGTGGAAATTAGTTTTTGTAAACGGTAATGGTGCAACAGTGGCACGTTTTGACGTAAAGAGTAGTTTAGTCCGTCTATAGAGAAACTTTACCGAGTAACTTTTTAATAAACTTCACTAGGTACATTCCATTCGCTTTCGAATGATCTTATACTGCTGCAGTAAATTGCATAAGGCCGAGTGAATATCCTGTTCTCATTTGCTAAATTAGTTTTTTCTAATGTGTAAAAAAACTTCTTAACTGACTTCAAAAAAAGCGGAGGTTCTGTTTAAAATATTTGTGCTCAAACAGAAATTTTCTGTTACTACATTCATCGGTGCTAAGCAGGATATGAAATCTTTTTTTGTCAAGTCTAGAATTGGCAAAAATTTCTTCGCAAAACAAGAACGGACACACCCGCTTTGAAAAGTATGGTCTTACTTAGATACCTATTTTATTTGTTTTTGAGTTTCGTATTCAGTCTACTTTGGGTTAAAACGTCTACTCAGGGCCGTCTTCAACCTATTGGAGGCCCTGGGCACTTTAGGATATTGGGGCCCCTATGACCTTGACAGAGCACTATTTTCAGGCGAGAGTAGAGTAGCTTTGCGCATGCAAAAGCTAATAAGCAAGTATGTATTGTAGTTAGTCATTATTATCCCTTGATTTTTTCGAAATATGTTGTTCGGTAATAAATATTGACTATCTTTTGGTGATCTGGCAGAAACTACAATACAACACTTTATTAATAACTCCATAGTTACAAGTTAAACTTCTCCAGAACAAGGGGGCCCAACTAGGGGGCCCTGGGAAAGTGCCCAGTGGGAAAGAGGGGCCTGCGTCTACTGCTTGATATTAAGTGCTTCTTATATAAGTACTTAGTTACCTACATAATACGTTTAGTAATTTCATATATTATTGTAGGTACATTTATAACGAAATCCGTCCGACAATCTGCCGGCATATTGAAATCTCTGCCTCCCAGTCTTCGAGTGGAATGCAACTCGCACTGGGCCCGTCTTCTTATATTGATATTGCTTCAGTCATTTATTGCCTCTTATCTTAGGTAGATTGCTATGTTTATTGATTACTTACGGGGTTTATTTTTGATAAACAAAGGTTATACAATGATTTATTAATATGATTTCTCCCATAAAATTTAAAGATGGTAAGTATAATTATTAAAACACAAATTCAAATCTCTACTCTACTTATATACTGGTATAAAATAAAGTAGCTTTCCGCGTATGTCTGTCTGTATATCCGCTAACTCCTATCAAACCACGCAACGGATTTTGATGAAGTTTTCACCATTAGTCTAAGATATTTTTACCTGTAGATAGGTTGTGCCCACCACCATATTGAATAGACGTACCACATTATCATACTCGTTACAATCGTACTTTAAACTCGCTAATCCTTAAGATCCTGGTAAGGATAATGGGGCAAACCATACAAATTATTGCATTTTCATCGGTCCTTGTTGAGTGTGCAAAGTTTCAAATCAATCCGTCGTATCGAAAGGGTTGAAAATAACGTTCAAAGATTCCGTTACATAGACACATACCAAGTTAATAAAAGCATGTTAAAATGTCACCTAGTATAACAGTAGATGGTTTCTTTCATCATTTTAAAAATTATTCGTAATCACAATGAACCTAAATTAAAGTTTGTCAATATGATCTCAAAACACGCATCGAATTCTGAACGCGCCCACCTTAGAATAAAGTATATATTATATGTATTCTAAGGCACCACCTTGTCTGAAGTCGGTTAAGAACGGATTTCCTCCTCTGTATTTCTACCTCCTCATTCAATTCAGTTGGAGGGCTTCAAGTGGCCTTGTCACGCGCACTCCTTCGATTCTACTTACACACTGCTTACTTGATATGGCAATTAAGGTTTAGGATTAACTATTTAAGGCCATGCTCACCAGCCGCAGCAATATCTCTCGATAATTTTTGAAGATAAAAATTCACTGAGTAAGAATTAAGAAAAACCTATTGAGCCTTATTTCTGAAATAAAATTGCAAATAGTATACAGGACCCTTATTCAATAACTACAAACAAGCTTGTAACGCGGCTTGTAAAGTAAATCATCGACATACATTACCTGGAGTCACAATCACTAAGTGAAAATAGTCAAAAAACGTCCGAGCGTCGTTGTAAAACCTAGGCATTAAGGGCCTTACTTAAAAACGTTACTCAAGTTGATCTATGTTTTAAAATGCTCTGTCAACTTCTCACTGACGGCAATCGTCACACGCGAAAACAAGACGGAGCATATTTAAGCGTATGTCAACTTGAGTAACGTTTTTAAGTAAGGCCCTAATAATATAGTTCACAATGCCAAAATTTACTCCAATTTAGACGTTATATCGCTTTTATAGTGTTCAACGTCGCTTGTCCGCTATGGCATCGCGTGGCGTTGTACTCAGATCGCGGTTGCCTTATAACTAACCAAAAGTCGGCGCAATCTGTAGCATGCGCCGAGTTTTGGTTCGGGCATTCTTTTGGCACGTTTGTGACTCTATAGGTATTGTACCTCTATGGTTAACATCTAAAAGTAGGCCTTTATTTCCTAGAGAATAGAGGCCAGAGTGACGAAATATTTATTACGCCTAAAAGTCATTAAACCGAAAAACATTTAAATCGGAAAAGTTCTTGACCCTCGACAAACAATATACGGCCTTTTTATATAAAAAAAAGGTTTTGTATTTTTTAGAGGTCGAGGGTGTTTGTTATCAGTCCCGAGAGGCTTATCAGCGGTCACTGTTCCGGCTTGTGATTTGTGGCGCTAGGAACATTGTCTTGAGGTCTTTTGGGATCGGTAACAAAGGTTTAACCACTTGAGGCTTTCGGAGAGAGAGAGAGAGAGAGAGAGTTTTATTGGTAATCGAATTAGGAACTAGGTAGACGATTTTATATTTTTGAGTATTTTTAACCGACTTCCAAAAAGGAGAAGGTTCTCAATTTGACTGGTTTTTTTTGTTACCTCATAACTTTCGATTGGGTAAACCGATTTTGATGATTATTTTTTTATTTTGTCATATAAAAAAAAACATAGCTGGTGCTTCCCGTGTGGTTCCATTTCAATTTAGTCCAGTTCTGACAGTTTAATGAAGTCAGTTTTTTATATTGATAATTATTGGAACTCGAATTATATAGGTACCTACTCTACATTTAAATGGTAGGAAAATGAACAAGAAAGTGGAGATCGGGCTCGCGCACTGGGTGTTCCGTATAACCACAAAATATTCGTACAACATCACGCCCAGGCGGTCACCCATCCAAGTACCATCCGCGCCTGACGTTGCTGAACTTGGTGGTGCAAGTGAACAGAAATTTATCACCGACTCGCACTTGGCCATTATGTATTGTTTTACTTTAAAATGTGTCATGTCGTTATATAGAGATTTCAAATTTGAGGCTTGTACGTATAACCGTACAGCAAATATAAAAATATGTTAAAAATACGTTTGTTGTATCTATAGAGACCTTTAGTTTTAACTTTTTGACTTTATTATACAAAACCGTTAAACCGTTAAAAGGTAGGACGGACGGACAGCGTAGGCTTAGTAATAGGGTTCCGTTAACACCCTTTGGGTATGGAACACTAAAATGGAAGATACAATGCTTGGGTCATACGCTACGAGAAACGAGCGAACTTCTGCAGCGTCTGACAATAATTCAAGGGAAGCAACCAGCCGGAAGAAAGACGTACCTATCCTACCTACCCCCATGCATTCAAAAATCTTCGGATGTGATTCAATTCTGACCACACGAATCCAATTTGCAGCAGCTGTGTTGCAAAATTGAATAGCCCTCATGATAGCCGATCTCCAGTGAAAAATGATACCTTAAGAAGTAGATGGCTTATTGGTAGGGCGTCTGCCTTATGTGCCAGGTTTCGATTCCCGACCGATTATTGCCTGGGCCTTAATTGTTTTTGTCCGTGTCTTTGTGTATGTCATGGCATCCCAAATTTTCCAGGCACAATGAATATAATCCTAGAATGGAACTATTTGAAACGATAGTTATTTATACAAAATGGCCCTCTAGTCGACACATTTTTGTGACGCGTCATTGTGCTGTGATTCTGAACGAATTGTGCGATTTTCACATGTTACATATATACGAAGATGCTTTGTGATAGCTATATGTATTTACTATGCAATTATTACATATATAAGCAATTATGTTCAATTTAATAATATAACTTCGTATACAGTTAACATAAATGCTTATATCTACACTAATATTATAAAGAGGAAATATTTGTACCTATTTTTGTATGTTTGTAATGAATAGGCTCCGAAACTACTAAACCGATTTGAAAAATTCTTTCACTGTTGGGAAGCTACACTATCCTCGGGTGACATAGGCTATATTATATTTTGTAGCGAGGCCGAAGGCCGAGCTTACACTCGTGCGAAGCCGGGGCGGACGGCCAGTATGTAATAATTGCATAGTAAATACATATAATTGAGTCTCACTTCAGATTGCCGCAGAACAAAGTAGACATTTAATATAACTCCAACTCCACTAGATTTCTATATTTCTTGATTGAATAATGATATTTTACGTCGATCTCTGAGTTTGTGTCCAGTTAATTAATTTTCAGTCGTCTACCCGCTATCATAAATCATCAGTATTGCCACATCCCTAAAAATAAATTCTCCTTAAACAGTCATGATAATAATTATGTTCAAATTAATAATGTAACTTCGTATACAGTTAACATAAATGCTTATATATGTAATAATTGTATAGTAAATACATATAGCTATCATTTGACTATCTATATTACTTGCAGCGAAGATGCTACTTACTTTATTAAAAATCGGGATAAAATTGTAGAATCGCGACGCGGGATAATTCATTCTTAAAAAAAAAACGTAATTTTGCTACCTAACTAGACTATAGAATATTTAATTGACATTTTATTTCTGATGACATAACTATTTGATTAATTAATTTTTATTTGTGACTTTATTTTGTGTGAAATGTGACCTGAATGCCACCTGGATGTGGCCTGAGTGTGATGTTTTTATTTATTTTTTAATTGCCTACTGTGTTGATGTTATGATTGCCTATGTTTTGTTTTTGATTATGGGTTTATAAGTACCCGAAATAAATGAATAATAATAATTTTATGTAAGATAGAGAATAAGGGTTTAGCTTTGTAGAAGTGTATCAAAGTAATTACTTTGTTTTAGTAACTAGTGAAATCGTCTCCAACTTTAAGTGTACTCGTGTTCTTGGGATACGTCGAAGTGTCTCCGGTTAAGACGGAAACGGAACTTGCAATATCCGCATCCCTCCCGCTCGCTTTTACTCCTTATCTAGCGTTTCAAGATTAATTCAGTACAGGTAGAAACTAATAGTATTGTAACTTGCCTTCTACCATAGATTTTAACCATTGCTCTACTTGAAATCTCTTTCAGAACGTAGGTAACATTTTACGAGAAAAAAACCTAGGTAAGTCGATTTTTATATGCACGCAATCCGATTCGCATCCAGACTGGATTCGTTCGCACCCGCCACGTTACCATACCATATCTTCCTTGTTTGAATGACAGGCAGCACATTCCACAGACTAGGAGTTCACGCAATAAAAGTGGAATAAAAGCGCTGCGTACGGGTTTTCGGAATAACCATAAAGCGGCGCGCTAAAGATCCTAAATGAATGAAAGAAAAATCATTTTTAGTAAGGTACACAATATATAATTAATTGTGTGGTGGTTTGGAACCCTCGGTGTGCAAGTCCGATTCACACTTAGCTGGTTTTTAGTACTTTATCAACTTTTCTTGAATTCAAACACTTGTAATGGGAAGCGTGCATAACTTTGATTGAATCGGGCGTTACTTTGCGGAAGTTTATCTTCAAAACTAGTGTATTTCTGTTTGTGTTTTACTGATTTTTAACCGACGAAAAAGGAGGACTAGGAAAGGAGGATATATATTTATATTTATGTATGTTATGTTCACCGATTTCTCCGCCAACTGTAGAGCGATAAAAAAAAACGATTGTTTAGTAGGGTATACTCCAATTTGGTCTCATTGTCACCAAGTCAGGATTTGATGATGGGATCCCACGGAAATCGAGGGCAAGCTTCAAATTTTATAGGCACTTATTACGCTTTTCATATATTTTTGAACTCGGGTTTTAATATTACTATTATCAAGGATGATTTTAACTAGCTATTATTCACTTGTCTTCTTTAATTTAAGGTTATTGTAAGAATGTTTTTGAGTTTTTTTATATTTAAAAATAGGTTTGCGTTTGACAGCTAGCTCGCCTGATGTTAAGCGATGATGCGGTCTACGACGGAGCACGTTCCGATTCACCGAAAGAACCGAAGACACCGATTCACTCATGATTTAAAGACACCCAGAGGTCCAGAGGTTGTGGTAGCCCCCGGGCTCGGTTTGCGGAAGAATTTTTTAGTCAATTTTTCTAACTGTTATGTAATAGCAAGTAGGCAAGAGTATGTATATATGTACAGAGTTACGCATATAGAATGTACTAAAAAAACTGTTTTTCTGATATTATTCTAGTTTACACGTTTGCTTACAACAAAAATTCATCAGAAAAATAGTTTTGAAGACGGACTTCCGCAAAGTAACGCCTGATTCAATCAACAAGACTGTGCTAAGCCAAAAAGAGGATTGTACTCATCATTATAAACAAATTTTACTATAGGACTGACCTTGATATCACGAAAAAAATATAAGCTGTGGTCTTAGTACGAGCATTTGTGAAAAAGTTATCGTTACGTAAACGATAGCAAAATGTATGAAAAATTCAGTTTCCTTTCACGTCCGATAGGCGCTGTCCAATTTTTCATACATTTTGCTATCGTTTACGTAATGATAACTTTTTCACAAGTGCTCGTACTGAGTCCACAATTCTATAGAAAACGATCATTGACACTCGACAAAATGTATGGAACAGCTGTTTTTTCGCGATTTAAGGGTTGATCCCATAGTAAAAATATTTCTCTCGGCTGATGAGAGAGCAAGACAAAGTTCAAAGTAAGATTATTATAAGAATGTTTTTGAGATTATATCCCACATCTGCGGAATATTATTGCATAACTTTATTACCTTAATACGTTTATCTCGTGACCTAGAAGTAACATTCTCACCTCAGATGCGTTTAATTACGTAGATACGTGATGGCAGAGCGGAATTAGTGATCGGTTCGTTAAGCCATGCCGCCGGTTCTGCGCCGTAATTGGCCTCACTTCACTTCTCATCGGGCTCCCATTGCTGACGTCTATACGACTTAGGTATATACCTAGATTGCCGAGATGAAGTTATTACCATTTGAAGCTAAACTATACATAGCATAGCCTTTGATCAGCGAGATTGTTTTTCGGTGCGTTTCATTTCTGAAAACTATAGGTATATTTATGAATCGATTCCGGGATAAAAAGTATTCCATGTACTATGTAAACTAATCCACATAAAAATAGTATGCTCAAAGCACTGTTTTAAACTATCACGGTTGTTCTCTAAGACTAAGATCCGGCTGCAGAATTAGTGCAGTCATCGAGTTTTTGCTTGAAACCAAATTTTTACGTATATTTATGATTAGGAGAATATATATCAACCAGGGTGCCCATCAAAATGTGGCCGCTAGTATTTTAAATTAAAATATTGTTAATTAATTTATGGGAAAACAAATCATTCACTTGTTTTTTAAATAAAATATCGTCCACTTCACGGCGGTTTTCAAGTGGAACGCGTTTGGGTCGTCTGTAATGTGAAATATGCGTTAAGGCTTTATTTAGGACGGACGCGAGGAGTCTAGCCGCTACACGACATTTTAGACACTCTCTTCATTACCGAAGAGTTTATGTTAGATTTGAAATTTCTTTGGAAGGTCTCTGAGTATCATTTCAAGGTAAAGGAATCCCTACCCTACCTGTGATCGTTGGAGTGTTAATTATTTGATTATCACACTTTGTTCCTGTTTATTACAATACCTACCTACCTGTAATCTGTGTAGGTACAGTAGACGCTTCTTTTTATTCATCCTTTTTTTCGGGTTCCGAACCCAAAGCGTAAAGCGCGACCTACTAAGACTCCGCTATCCGTCCGCCCGTCCGTCTGTCTGTCCGTCTGCCACCAGGCGGTATCTCATAAACATTGATAGTGACAGTTGTAATTTTTACAGATGATGTATTTGCCGCTATAACAACACATACTAAAAAACAATAAAAGAAATATTTAAGGGGGCTCCCATACAATAAAACCTTTTTTTTTTGTTTGGATATTGATAACGGCAACAGGTAGCCGCTTGAATATTCACAGAATATTGAGTTATAATTATTTACTTAAAAAAATCATAATTTAATTTAATTAATATTTAAGGGGGGCGCTCCCATACAACAAACTTGTTTTATTTTGCCGTTTTTATAGATAATGGTAAGGAACCCTTCGTGCGCGAGTCCAACTCGCACTTGGCCGGTTATTTCAATCCACGATGGTATGGAGAATGTATTATGTAGGTACCTTAGTCTATACGCATTTGGGGTATGATGTTGTGTTTGTGAGTCCTATAATCCTATTATTGTTTTCTAACTAAAACGGCACAAAAGGCCAATTACATCAGTCAATCAAATAGATTTAAATTCTTAGCATAATATTAGTTGATTTATTTAAATAAATCAACGTTGGGGGGAAGATGTTTGGCCACCTTCTACGACATGACAAATTAATGAAAACCACCATAGAGGGAAAGGTAGAGAACCGGGAAGACTATTCATAGACCAAATAAAAGAGAAGGCAAATGTCAAGTCGTACAAGGTGAAAACGCTGGCAGAAGATCGCCAAGCCTAGAAGTTACTCCACTGACAAGAGCTACGCTTTTAAATGTTGATTAAAATGGATGAATATATGCTATTGTAATTAATTAACGTGGGAATAAAGAATGAGTTTTTGAGATGATTAGTTTCATAGCGTCCACGCAGCGTACCGTGGAGTATAGAGCTGAAGATTATGCCTACGAGGAGCCGAGCTCAGATGAGTCACAAGACCTATCTGAGACAATAGTAGGTCAGCTGGCGTTACCCTGGACAAGTGTAAGTACCCTAGTTATTTAGTTAGCATTCGCCGCGTGCCCCGATCTCGTCGGTAGAAACCCTGCGCTCCAGTCTATTTCCGTTTTACGCCGATACACGGGAAATAGAGCTACACTTACTAAATTCTGTTTACGTGACTCACTCAAATGGATTTTCTAAACAACCTGTGTGTACAGTACAGCGCTTTCCAACGAGTAAGTTCAATATCACCAACAATATATATTACAATTTAAACAATTTACGACTATTACCATTGCTACCGAACTGTATTTTTTTTTGGTTATTGAAAAAGCTGACAATAATAGAGTCAATCACCGGACAAAACCTAAGATCTGTATGTGAATTTCGTCGTAAAAGTCGTTTTCAACAAAAATGGTAAAAGACAAATACACTATCTTACCCCAAATATACTTTCTTCATTCTAGTGTAGGTAAAAATAATCTAAATAATGTACCAGCACTTTACTTACTACGGCATTCAGTAAAATTACAAGGCATCGAAATTTAACGGCTAATATCTCTGCAGGCCTAGCACGGGCCGTGGACAGATTGTCTTTCCACTGTTTTTATCCAGCTAGAAAGTGACAAACGTATCCATATTCTAGCTCTGTCGCGTCTACGCGCGGATAAAAATAGTGGAAAGACAATTTTTCCACAGCCTGTGCTAGGCCTGCCGTAGTGCACCACTGGATTTTGAAGTTCAATTATTTGGGTGGCATTGGCACAGCGATTGGCAGATATGGCGCTTCATCACTTAGTCTCCTAACTCAATCGTTTTTTTTTTAATTGCCATAACGCGAGTAACCTTTTTCATATGGACAATTAGTATAGCTCACTGGAAGCGCATCTGCCTTATAAGCCAGAGGTCTCAGCTGGGCAGATGTTTGAACTATGAATTTGAATATCTTCTCCAGCTCTGTTGAGTGTATGCATAGAAGAAAAAAAACGTACATACGTGTACGAAGTAGCAAAAAGATATCGAGGTCTTTGTGTGTGTCCATTGCATCTCACACACATCGAACACAGGAAATATTAATACTCAAAGCTATAAATGTGAAATATTGCTATTTAAACTTGCTCTTCAAAGGTTTTGGGTATATATAAACAAAAACATGGCTAAACAAAATAAATTAACATAACATGTTTAGCTAACATCTGGCTTATTGTAGAGTCCACTCGTTATTTGAATTGTGATCACGATTGCTTGCCATCCCGTGCGAACGGAAATCCATAATAAGCTAGATGTTAAATAAACATGTTGCGTGAATTTGTTTTGTTAGAATTTGGGCACAGGACAACTCGGCTTAAGATTTTAATAGAAACAAAACATACACATACAAAAAATATTATTGGCAACAATAAGAACATAAGAAACTACAGGTATAACATTATTCTTACTAGTTAGATTTACCAACTATTCTGAACTAAATTTTTCCAGGTATATACCCGTAGCTATAAAAATCATCTATGATACCTTTTACAACAGATTTGTACATATTCATGGCTGCAGCTTTTTCTTCAGGTGTCGTCCAAACCAGCTTGCTCTTCACATGGCCTTCTTCTTGTAGGCCATTTGATAACCACATTGCTGTATTTGCAATTATAAGGCAAGCCGGAGCAACCAGTTTCAGATCAGAATCTAACGATTCCCTTGAATAAACTACTTGAGATTTTAAACCAAATGCTTCAAGTACCAAACAGAATGAGTTGTAGTAAATGTCTAGTAAATTATGGTAGTTTTCTCTTCTGAGTTGTGTTTCTGTGCTGCTGATAATGAGATATAGAGTGTCGAAGGCAGGGCTGGAGATTCTTGCTGTTTGATAGTCTATAATGCAAGCTTGCATTGGCTTTTCACCCTGGAATAGAACAGAAACTTTAAAGATTACTGGTGTATAAAAATCAATAGAAAGAGTCAATTCTTCATGCACCCTCTGGACCCACGGGATTAGTTGACGAATTCATTAATTTAACAATTTTTCTTTTGTCGAATGGACACGTTTTGTGAATTTAACATTTATGAAGATGTGAAATGTTTGTATGTACTATGCAAACTCTAAGCAGAACCAATAAAGAAAATTACAATACAAATCTTCAGTAAAATTTACAAATATAAAAACTGAATAGACAAATAATTGTACTAGGTCTAGCATTGACTTAAAAGATTTTTTACAAATTATTAAAATCAAAATCAAAAAAAAAAAACTAATAAACTGCTGCCAGCAGGCATCATAACCAAAATGTAGCCGGCATTGCCAAGTTGAATTGCAATACTAACATGCTTGTTTTTGTTATTTTATTTCAAAGTATAATATTTAGTGGTTTTTGTTTGTTAACAAAGTATTTGTTTTTCCATATCATAACACAAATTAGTAGGTACATAAGTGTGCCTTGCCTAGCCATGTTATAATGTCTCCTATTCCTTGTATTGTCGGTTTCATTGAACAAATGCAAAACAAACACCATTCTTGTCAGCGCCGTTTATCAATGGTTGCAGAACTATGTTCCTGAAGTTGTCAGAAACCGCCCATTGCTTAGTATAAAATGTTCATGAAGTTTTAAATCCGTGCCTCGTACCCGTCATGATCTAGTATATATCATCCTTTATTCATTCTGCCTACATTTAACATAATAGGTCGGGGAAAAAGTCTTTTCGTATTTTGTATGTATAAAGTTGTAGTAAAAATGTTATCCGTTGTACTGTTTGTATCTGGCTGGTTTTGATACCATTAAAAATATGACATTTTAAAAAAGGAATACAAAACGTAAAAAGCAATTTCCCGCCATTTTTCAATTGTTTTTTTGTTCGATAAAATGAGTGAATCTAACGAACAAATTCGATATATTGTGAAATTTTATAACAAAAAAGGGAAAAATGCGACACACGCCGCGAATAAAATTTGTGACGTTTATGGACCTAATGCAGTGTCATCAAGAGTAGCACAATGTTGGTTCAAGCGTTTTCAGTCCGGGAATTTTGATGTCAAAGATGCAGCTCGCTCTGGTCGCCCTGTTACGGATAAAGTCGATGCCATTTCTGAAAAAGTGGACCAAGATCGGCATATTAGTAGTTACGACGTAGCTGAAGAACTGGGGATTGACCACAAAACAGTTTTGACCCATTTGAAAAAAACTGGGTATACAAAAAACTCGATATTTGGGTGCCACACGAGCTCACTGAAAGAAACCAAATGAATCGTGTACTCATTTGCGATTCTCTATTGAAACGTAACGAAACCGAACCGTTTTTGAAAAGATTGATCACTGGTGATGAAAAATGGATCACCTACGACAAGAATGTGCGCAAAAGATCATGGTCAAAGGGCAGTGAAGCACCACAGACTGTAGCGAAACCCGGATTAACACGTAATAAGGTGATGCTGTGTGTATGGTGGGATTGGCAGGGCATCGTTCATTATGAGCTTTTACCGCCGGGCAAAACCATCGATTCGGATCTCTACTGCCAACAGCAGATGAGACTCAAACAAAAAATTGAGAAAAAACGGCCGGAATTGATCAACAGAAAGAGTGTGGTCTTTCATCATGATAACGCCAGACCGCACACATCTTTGGTCACTCAGCAAAAATTTAGAGAGCTTGGTTGGGAAGTGTTAATGCATCCACCATATAGCCCAGACCTTGCACCCTCAGATTTCCACCTGTTTCGATCTCTTCAGAATTCTTTGGGTAGTGTTAGATTAACATCAAGAGAGGACTGTCAAAACTACTTGTTGCATTTTTTTGATCAGAAGTCCCAAAAATTCTACAGCAACGGGATCATGTCACTACCTACAAGATGGCAACAAGTTATCGAACAAAATGGCACATATATATTATAATTAAATGTAATTAAACTTGAAAAAAATATGTCTTGAATTTGTTTAAAAAATACGAAGAAACTTTTTCCCCGACCTTATAGAAGAAGGGTTAGAATAACGCCACAAATGATCACAATAGATTTTTTTAGTCATAGTATGTTTGTAAAAAATCAACTAATTTCAAGGGAGCCATTTTTCTCTACATACCTCATACATAAATAGTATATTCTCTTTCCATGTATCTCCATGGCATACACAAGTGCCTTTTGCCATAGTAATTGCTTCATCAAATAACTTCCCACAGTTAAGTTTTAATTTCTCAAACAACTGGTACTCGGTTCCATCAAAATTAGTCAAAGCTTTCATTAATCTGTCGATCATAATTTCCATGTATCTTTTACTTGAGGTTCCCGTCAATGGAATACACACTTCCGAAACTTTCTCATATAGTCTATGATCACGCTCTTTCATAACAAACGAGAATGCATGGAATCGAGCAAGAGATTCTAAGGCGATAGTTATATGCTTCAGATCTAAATATGATTTGTGGGTGTACGGCTTGAAACCAGCTTCTCTCATATCTTGCATAGCGATAACCTCTTTACAATATTCGTCTCGTGCAAAATACAATGTAGGAATGTAATACCGAGGCATGGTAACTTCTGTTTGTATTTCATGATACTTTTTCAACAGTACGGAGTAAACAAATATCTCTCTATGGAACATTAAAGTAATTGCGCCACTGACCCTGTATCTTTCATCTGTTGGCGCCAGTTTTAATACAACTTGATAACGTCTTGAACTTTCGTTGTGTTCAGAACCAGTTAAGGTTACCGGCATGATAACACCGAAATAATTTTGTCCGATACTTTCGAATTTATGCACATTGTGGCTCCATTTTTTTAAGTTTAAGTTAGAGGCAACTTGGCTTATTATTTCGTTGATATATTCTTCAGAATGCATTGCAGTCGACATGATAAATTACTTATATTACTAACTTGGTTAGCTAATAAAGTAAACTGTAATTTATTAGGTATGAATTTAATGGATGTAAGATTTTTCTTATTGCAGACGTTATTTTTATGTAAATACATCACTTTAAAAGAAAACTTATTATATGAAAGCAAAATTATTATAGGTATTATAGCACTTTATCCATTTATTTTTAGAACAATTACAATCACAAACAAAACGGTAGGTAGATAACATAACTGATTAGTGACACTGACACTGACAATTTTATTTATGTTAAGCACATTTTTTGTTTTTGGCCAATTTCTGAGTTGGCTAAAGCCATTAACTTACATCCATTAAATTCATACCTAATAAATTTTACTCTCTTCCGTATTTTACTGTCATAAGTCTTGCCCCAGTAAAAAGAAGACTTTACTAGAGGCCTCACGTTCCACTTCATTACATTTTAGGATATTATTACTCCTATTATTAAAACAATTTATTTTGCGGAATCGAAAACATCTATTTTTCACCTCTTGACAGATCTCTTATAAAAACAAAAAAAAACTCTATTGAAATAAAATAATAAAGGCGACCGCGAAGGTCGCACTGGTGAAAAAGAGTTCCGCCACACCACCCCCCCACGGAGAAAGGAAGAATAAGCTGAAAAATTTATAAATACATAAGATAATCACATATCTAAAATATTTCTAAACTTCACCCTCCTCCCGGACCGGGTGATGACAGGAGCTGGTGTAGGTGCAGGGACCAACGCAGGCGTGAAACTGCTAGCTGGAGTTGGCGCAGGCGGCACAATTGGTTCACAATTGCCAAACGCCGAATCCAAATGGGCAGGCTTAACGCGATCTATGCTAACTGTACGTTCCCTTCCATTAATATCGAGAGTGATCGTTTTGTCTCTTCGCCCGATGATACGATGAGGACCGGAATAAGGCGGCTGCAACGGCCTTCGCACTGAATCATCGCGTAGCATGGCATGCGACGCCTTAACTAAATCTTTAAATATGAAAGTCGATGGCTGGGCGTGGCGTGTAGCAAGGACAGGACGGAGAGCTTCCATATATTTGCGCAGCTCACGGACGAAATCTACAACGTCACTTGGGCTCTGCGATGTTATTGGAGGTATGACGAGTTCTCCAGGCAAGCGAAGAGTCTCTCCATAAACGAGCTCTGCAGAAGATGCCTTCAAATCTTCTTTGAGCGCCGTTCGCATCCCTAATAAAACTAACGGCAAAGCTCTTGCCCATGTGTCATTATGACACATCAAAGATGCTTTAAGCTGCCGATGCATGCGTTCCACCATACCATTTGCGCAAGGATGGTAACTAGTCGTGCGCACCCGTTTGGTACCACATACATCCATTAGACGGCGAAACAACACAGATTCAAACTGCCGGCCCTGGTCGGTTGTCAAAATGTTTGGTACCCCAAAACGGGAAACCCAACCAGTTACGAATGTATCTGCTACCTCTTCTGCTGTGATTGATGACATAGGCCATACTTCAGGCCACCGTGTGTATCTATCAATCGCAGTCAGGCAATAATTGTACCCTTTCGAGTGAGGAAGTGGTCCAATAATGTCTAAATGCACCGACCTAAATCTGTTTGACGGTAATTTAAACTCTCCAAGTGGCGAATTAATATGTCGAGTTACTTTACTGAGTTGACAGCGTAAACAAGTTCGAGCCCATTCACGGCAATTTGCGTTTACTTGAGGCCATACATAACGCTCAGTTACCAAGCGAGTGGTTGCCCGCGCGCCAGGGTGACTGAGGTTGTGACACCTGTCGAATGCAGCTCGACGGAATGCTGGTGTCAGGTATGGACGTGGTCGCTCAGTTGAAGTATCACAAATTACTGTGATATTTGTGCCAGGGATGAGGATGGGTTCGAGCTTCAAAGACGAATTCCCACGCATACTAGCTAGCTCCTCATCCGATTCTTGCGATAACGCGAGTGCAGCAAAATCCTCTTCAAGAGAAATAGACTCAACGCGCGACATGGCATCAGCTACGATGTTATCAACCCCTTTAATATACACTACATCAGTAGTAAACTGGCTGATGAAAGACAGCTGGTTTAATTGGATAGGCGGCAATTTCTCACGTCGTTGTACAAAAGCGTATATTAGCGGCTTATGGTCAGTGTAGATAGTGACGTGTTGTACCTCCAACAGGTGCCTGAAGTGTTGAACACTCTCGTACACCGCAAGGAGTTCCCGATAGTACGCCGGCCACTGAGCCTGTTTAGCAGTCAGCTTTTTACTAAAATAGGCTAGTGGCTGCCAATCATCATTATCGACGCGCTGTTGTAGGCAAGAACCAACGTGCGTTCCTGAAGCGTCAGTAAACAACCCAACCTCAGCACTGTTATTTGGGTGTGCTAAAATTGTAGCGGACGTCAAGCTTTTCTTGCATTCTTCAAAGCACTTTTCTAGCTCAGGAGTCCACACAAAAGGTTTATTGCCTTTGCCTTGAATAGCAGTGATTGCTTCAATTAACGGCGCTTGGTACTTAGCCGTACTTGGCAAAAACCGGCGGTAGTAATTGACCATGCCTATGAATCTGCGCATACCCTGAACTGTCTTTGGGGGCGGGTAATCCACCAGAGAACGAATTCTGTCCTCAGGAGGACGCGTGCCCGCAGCATTGACTCGATGCCCAAGGAAAGATACTTCTGCGGCACCAAATACGGACTTGGCTGTATTAATCACAACGCCATAGTCGAGCAATCGCTGGAACAAGATTTCCAGATGCTGCGCATGCGCTATTTGGTCTTTTGAGTAAACCAAAATGTCATCAACATAGACATAGCAAAAATCTAAGCCACGGACTACTTCATCGATAAATCTCTGAAAAGTCTGCCCCGCATTACGCAAACCAAAAGTCATATACAGAAATTCATATAATCCAAATGGAGTAGTTATCGCTGTCTTGCACACGTCGCCTGGATTCACCGGTATCTGTTGATAGGCCTTGACCAAGTCTATAGTACTAAAAACGGTACAGCCAGACAAGTTGTGCGCATAATCACCTATGTATCGGACAGGGTAGCGATCAGGAATCGTTCGGGCGTTTAATGCACGATAATCACCGCAAGGACGCCACGTTGAGTCCTTTTTAGGTGCGAGATGCAGAGGCGATGACCAAGAGCTATCAGATGGTCGGCAAGTACCAGCTCGGACCATATCTTCGAACTCTTTCTTTGCAATGCCCAGTTTTAATGGTGCCAACCGACGCGGTCTAGATGTCACAGGGGGACCGTCGGTAGTGTTTATATAATGTACGGTGCTGTGTTTAATAATTCTAGGTGCACCAGGTGGTCGCGTTATACTTGGGTATTTCTCCAAGATCGCTGTGAATGGCGAGTCAGGAAGAGATACTACCTTCACACTTTGCTGTTCCGCGGTATAAAGGTCCGCGGACGAAATAAGCCCAGTTTTACTATCGCACAGCTTACCTTTTGAGCAATCGGGTAAAAGCTGGTAATGCGACAAAAAATCTACGCCAATAATACCACTTTCCACATCCGCCACGACAAAGTTCCAGGTGAAATCCCGTCGTAGCCCTAAATTTAAGTTCAACTGTACCAGTCCATATGTGATAATCTTACTGCCATTAGCTGCAACAAAACTATATGATAATGGCTGAAGCGTACGTCCTTTTATAAAGCTACGAGGAACGCAACAAATATCCGAACCAGTGTCCACCAAAAATTTCCGGTTGGATCTCCGGTCGGTCACGAAAAGGCGGCGACTAGCTGGCGAGCAACTGGATGTCGCCTTTAACAGTTGCTGTTTTGGTTTCCCTGATCACTAGGCGGGGAACCGGACCACTTACATGGAGGCACACATTTAAGTGCTTTTGTCGCAAAACGGTCATGATAAAAGCACAAATCATAGTTACGTGAACGTGATCGGCTGCGACTACGATTACGGTTACGATTGAAGTCACGACCACGCGTACCAACATGCGAGCTGTAACCAGCAGAGGAAAGTGACGCTACTAAACGGGTCAATTCATCAACTTTTTTAGTCAGCTCCTGTACAAGATCAGTATTCGAGTTAGGCGAAACCGTACATACCTCCAATGAAGTTGATTGAGCGTTAATTTCAGCCAAATTGTCCGCTAGTTCGCTTAGCTCAGCCAACGATTCTAATCGTTGAGCAGCCAAGACAGTTTGAAGATATCGTGGCAACCTGCTCATCCAAATTGTCTTCAGAATATCCTCCGGAAATGCTGCACCGGCTAATGATCTCAGATGACGCAGAAAAAACGACGGCTTTTGATCGCCGATCTGCTCCTTCTCTAGAAGACGGCGTATTTTCTGCTCCCGAGAATCTGAGAACCTAGATATTATTGCATTGCGCAATTTCGTGTAGGGTTGCTCCCTCGGAGGTTGGATTATGAAATCCTCTACTTCGCGAGTACAATTGGTATCGAGGTGCGCAACTGCGTAATTAAACTTCGTGATTTCTTGGCTAATATTATTGATGGAAAATTGCGCCTCTAAACTCGCAAACCATAGGGCCGGGCGATCTCTACAAAATGGAGGGGTACGTATAGATACTCTGTTAATCATTACCTTCTCCGTACCGCCTGTGCCAGATCTGCTGTCACTGCTTGACATTTCACGTCCACCCGTACCCGCGGAAGCTGGTTTGAAGTCTTCCTGCTCACTGTCACTCATGACGTGTGCTGTCATGAAAAACCATGCTAAGAGAAAAACAAAATTCAAAAACAAAAACTGAAAACAAAAGAAACGTGGGAGTGTGGTGTGCGAATGCCCTACAAAAAACTTTGGTATAAAAATAACTTAAAAATATGTACAAAAATTCACCAAAATAAAATTAAATACACACACAAAAACACACAACAATATAAATCACACTTAGTCTTTTTAGTCCACACTGGTTCTTCCAAAAGATACTTCGACTTTAGTCTTGACGCGCTCCATGCGATTGTTGCCAGCAGTCAGCAGCACAGCTCTCGTAGTCGAATTCACCACTTCTTTTTCTACGTTTTCGTATTCTCGTCGACGAACAATCAGACGACCGTGGTCGCTTCACTCGTACCACCAAAGAAAGTACTCGTACCTATTTGCGTACCTTTGCTCTTCTTGTGTTCGAATCGTCTTAATTTATGTTGTGTTCGTATCGGGGTCACCAATTTAGGATATTATTACTCCTATTATTAAAACAATTTATTTTGCGGAATCGAAAACATCTATTTTTCACCTCTTGACAGATCTCTTATAAAAACAAAAAAAAACTCTATTGAAATAAAATAATAAAGGCGACCGCGAAGGTCGCACTGGTGAAAAAGAGTTCCGCCACAACATCACCTGCATGGCTAGCATGCGCACCGCGACAAAATCTTGTCGTCACATTGTCAAGCGAGCATACGACAAGGTGCCTACGGTTTCATATACCCCTGTCTCAATTTGGCACGTAAAAAGAGTCGACAAAATTTTGTCACGTTCTTGCTCTATCATTGACACTGAACAAAATATTATGGAGCAGCTGATTTTTTTTCACGATTTCAGTGTTGGTCCCGTAGTACAACTTGTTCATAATGATGAGTACAATGACCTCCTTTCGGCTTAGTACAAGGCATATGCGTAACCCTCCCTAAGAAATATTTTTATCGCTTTTGGCAGTAAAAAGAAGAAAGCTTTTTTTTAAAGTTTTTTCTGTCCGCGGTATGTGTATTTTGGCCTTTGTAATGTGAATTTAATTGTTATGAACTAATGCTATTTTTCAAACTATAAGAATTAGTATGGTAAGTGGTGTTTTTTAAGGTTCCGTACCCAAAGGGTAAAACGGGACCATTACTAAGGCTCCGCTGTCGGTCTGTCCGTCCGTCCGTCTGTCACCAGTCACCAGTGTATCTCATGAACCGTAATAGTTGTTAGACAGTTGAAATTTTCACAGATGATGTAATTCTGTTGCCGCTATAACAACAAATACTAAAAAAACAGAATAAAATAAATATTTAAGGTGAAACGTTTCACTTTGGCGGGAAAATCAAAATTGAAACAGTTTTTTGTCCTTGTAGCTAGGCCAAAGTGAAACGTTTCATCTTAAGGGGCTCCCATATATCAAACATGTTTTTTTTATTTATTATTGCTCGATATTGATAACGGCAACAGGTAGACACTTGAAATATTCACAGAATATTTAGTTATATTTTAAAAATATATGATTAAATTAAGATTAAATTAATATATAAGGGGGGCTCCCATACGAGAAACGTTTTTTTTTTGCTGTTTTTATAAATAATGGTACGGAACTTTTCGTGCGCGAGTCCGACTCGCACTTAGCCTGTTATTTGTGATACCGTCACGTTATAAGTAGGCTACTATTGCATAACTTTATTTGGTTCACTGGCTTTTACTGGTCTAGTAGTTTAGTTAGTGATCACGAAAATGCAGACTATTCTACTCTGTGGCCACAACCTCAATTCCATCCTTCTGCTCTCGGGGTTGATTCGATAACGGAACCTCTTATTCAACCGATCAGCCAATCTGGGGCCGAATGTCGCTCGCTTTATATGCAGCTTGATTGCTTCGATCGTCTGTGACGTCACTTACTAGCTTAGCTATACACATTTACGCACTCGACTTATCATAGACTTGTTAAAAATGTATCCCATAAACACCAACCTATAATTACGATATTATGTTTATACTTAGTTAAGAATGAGAATGCTCCATTATTACGTCTGGCCTGTGATGTTGCACGGTAGCGAAGCTTGGACTGTAAAAGCTAACACCCAGAAGCTACTTGAAGCTTTCGAGATGTGGTGCTATCGGAGAATGCTACGTATTAGCTGGAAACAGAAAGTCTCCAACATCAGAGTACTCCAGCGCATCGGCAAGAGCCGTGAATTACTGCAGACCATCAAGAAAAGGAAAGTTGGGTATCTTGGCCACGTTTTGCGACACGAAAAATACCAGCTTCTTCAGTTAATAATGATGGGCAAAGTTGAAGGCAAACAACGCGCTGGAAGAAGGAAAAAGTCGTGGTTACGCAAGATCCGGGAGTAGACCTGCATAGCTAGCGTCGAACAATTATTCCGCTTAGCACAGGACAGACAGAAGTTCGCTTAGCTGACAGCCAACCTCCAGTAGTGGAGAGGCACTTGAAGAAGAATATAGTTAAGATAAAGATAACACAATTGCACAAAACACGAGTAGATATAGGTATCATACACATACGTGGGGCGCACTAAACATTTCCGGAATGAATAAGAAAAAATTACTTAGTATAAATAGTCAAAAATGAATTTGTTGTTTCTTTGTAACTAATTACACCATAACTAAAAAAAAAAAAAAAGATTACTAATTTTGTACAAAAATTTCTAGACTAAAAGTCATAGCAATCCTTTGTACCTATATTAAATAAAACCCGCCAAATCCGAGTCGGTCTCGCGTCCGAAGGGTTCCGTACCATTATCTATAAAAGCGGCAAAGAATCACACGTTTGTTGTATACGAATTAATAAATAAAAAAGTTTTATTAAATATTAAAATATTTGTTTTATTTTAATTTAATTATTTATTTCTAAAGTGAATATATATATTCTGTCAATATTTCAAGCGTCTACATGTTGCCGTTATCAATATCGAGCAAACAAGTCACGTTTGTTGTATGGGAGCCCCCTTAAATATTAATTTTATTCTGTTTTTAGTAAGTATTTGTTGTTATAGCGGCAACAGAAATACATCATCTGTGAATATTTCAACTTACTATCAAGTTCATGAGACACAGCCTGGTGACAGACGGACAGTGGAGTCTTAGTAATAGGGTCCTGTTTTACCCTTTGGGTACGGAACCCTAAAATAGACTAAGTATAAATGGTCAAAAATGAAATTATTGTTTTTCTGTAGCTAATTACACCATAACTAAAATATATATATATATTTTACTAATTTTGTTATAACATTTCTAGACTAAAAGTAAATGCAATCTCTAGTAGCCATATTATAAAAAGTGTACAACGCTGCAATTCGCCGTCCTGTCAAAAATATATCTGTTTTTTCAATGTCAATTTTACATATGAGTAAAGAAGAAACCTATTTAATTAGTTTATGTTAAATTAGCACTATTACTTCTATGCTACTAGCATAGACATTATAAAGTCTAAGGCCTTACAACGTCCTTGCGACGCAACAACATTGTCTGTCAGCTTTTGAGCAACTAAATTTTTTCGGTTGCTGTAGCGTTTGTGGTGTAGCTCGAAAAGGTGTTCCAAAAAATCTTCGAATTATCTAATCTCTAGTGTTAAAGCTTTCCATAGGCGATGGTGATCGCTTACCACCAGGCGGACCATTAGCTTGTTTGCCACATGTGGCATAAAAAAAAAGGTAAGCAACGGACGATCGGTTAGTCTTTGGATGGGTTTGTATTTATAACGAGTGAGTCGGATGACACATTGAATAGTCGATCCCAGTTATTTATCCTGTAACAAAAACCACTAGCCATGTCAAAGGTCTTTTAAAGCAGCATAATAACTCTGACATTAGGGCTGATAACTCAGCCTAAACTAACTTACTAAGCTTATTACAATTTAATGCAGTTGTCAGAACGCTTCCTAGCGCGGCTCGGGTATACCTGAACTGTATACCATATTGGTAGGTACTCCGTCTCTGTGTTGTACTCGTAGCTTGCTACGTAATCCGTAGCCGTTCCGTAGCGACGTAGCCGTAGCCATAGACGTAGCACTATGAGATTCAATAAAGTACAGTTGTGTATTATGTATTCTGTGGTACAGTCAAGTATTAGCTTTTTACAATTTACTGCAGCTGTCAGAACGCTTCTTAGGGCGAATCGGGTATACCTAAGCTGTATACCATATTGGTACCTACGTCTCTATGTTGTATTCGTAGCTTACTACGTAAACCGTAGCGACGTAGCCTACGCTACGAGATTGAAAAAAGTACAATCAAGTATATAAATAGTAATAAAGGTAATTTATTTGCACAATACTCGAGTAAATCATACACACATTTAAAAACGCAAGCACAATTAAAGGTGTTTTTGAACACATAAATGACGCATTTGCATTTATTGCATTTTCCCTGGTCCCATTACCAACGTGATAATGGGGCCAGCATTTTGGGAATAATTTCCACTGGTAGGTAGCGGTTTAATAGAGTACTTTAGTCGTTACGTATTCAATTGTCTTATTTTTTATTCTGTCTTTTAGTATTATGAACATGGAATGTTATTTAAGATACTGAAATAAATATTAAATACTAAAGGGATATAATATTATATTAGAATTCTTTAATATAGGTACATATAGAATAAAGATAAATTGAAAAGTTTGTAAGATATAGCTATGTTACAGAAAATCAAATCGTTACTAAGCCAAAAGTAATTTTTAAAACTAAAATTACACTAGTATTACGTTAAATTACTGGAAACCACTTAGAATATGGATATAGGATGAAGGTAACGATTTCACTATATTTAAATCGAGAAATAAAATTTAATGAAATTAAAAATTATTTGATTTTGATTTTGATTTTTTATTGCTTAAAAAAGTAACACCTTAAAGTAATATTTTACTATTGGTCCCCACAATAGGACAAAGCCTGTCTCGTGGGGACCTTAAAACAAATTAACAGAAATAATATACTTGACTATGTACGAAAATACGACTAGAGCTCACAAATAACAAAAAGTTAAAAAAATTAAGAAAGTTTTCAGTGTCATCATAAGATAAGGATAGAAGCCACTTTTGAACAATGCGCTTGGCCTGGTTAACCGAAAAGTATTTAACATTTAGCGTTTTAACAATTTTGTTGTAAATATATGGGATCAGGAAGTCAGCAAGTTTTTGAGCGAATTTGGTACGAACAAAGGCAAAGTTAATATTTAAAGCTAAAGATTCACAATATTCATCTGCCCAAAACGGTCAGTGATATAAGTCAAAATACAGTGATTATAAGTTGGAACCATGCCATATTTCACAGTCTCATATTTAAATAACTGGCCAAGAGCGTGTCGAGACTCGAGACACGCATATGGTAGGGTTCCGCTTTTCGTAACCAATGTCATCTAATATTGTGGTCACAATTATAGTTCAGAAATTGGTGGTTAAAGAAAAAATCGAAAGAACGAAGCTCCGTGGACTTAACCAAATTTTAGAGGTGCATCATACTAACATAACATATACTTTTTTATGGTATAGTTAAAAAAAAAAACTACTTGAGAAACATTTTATTTATATTACACGGGAATTACTCACGTAAGATTAGACCGGATCTATATTTACACTGTAATTGATAACATAAACAATTTTAATATTATGGTTTATTTGTTTTTTATTTGTCTTGACAATGACGACTATAATTTTTCGTTTTACGCCTGCAAATCTAAATACCTAAAATTGAACGACGCATTTTGTAATACGGTACGGAACTTTCAGGAACGGTTTTCGGAATTAGTTTCCCCTCCAAGTTAAATTAAAAGTGAACCGCTGGTTGCCAACCTGTTGCCTTTGTTACAGTATTGTAAATGCATAAGCATTATTCTACTCTTAATTAATCAAAATGTGCTATATCAATCCTTTCTTTCTTAGCAGTTGTTTTAAACTTTGGACACAAAAAACATGGCGATGTCACCCGTCTCTGACAATAGGCTAAAACAAAGTTGATATCTAACAAAGCTCGGGTTTCATTAACGGCCACAATGGTGCTTTTAGCCCTGATTGTCTTGGTTTCCCCTTAACTGAGAAGTCACCATCGGGACATAAAAATTGGGACTTTTTTGAAATTTGACGCGGTGAATGTAGGCGTTATTGATAGGGGTTCCATATCATTATCTAAAAAAAGACTTTAAAAGGTGCTTGAACAAAATTATTCATAGTCTTTTTTTATTCTAACCTTATGAGATGATATTGGCGATGCACGTTTAGTTCATTTGCCAGTGTTAAGTATTTTACATTTTCAAGTTTTGATGGATATCGTCAAACAAGTAATACTTAGTCACAGTCAGAGTCAAGCAAAGTAAGTCAAGGTCAATTAAACTCATGCCCCAGTATAGTGATGGAGGCTCTATAAAAAGCTTCTATGGAATTTTGGAAACAACATGAATAGACATGTTTCGCCTCGTTATATCAGATGCCTAAAAAAAACCACAAGTTTAGAAAAATAATACAGTGAGGTGACATGTTTTTTTCCTGTTGGCGTCAAAACTAATTGCTATAAAAACTACCGAGCCAAAAATAAAGAAGCATTTGTTAGCCTATATTGTAATACTTAAAGGTAGGCCTCTTATATGTTCTTCCATTTATCCCTTTCATGTGTGATGTTCTTCCATTCTTTGCAGAATACAAAATTCCAATGAGACCGTGTGACATTATTAGGTATTATTAAGGAAACTGACGTGGTTTTCACACACACATTTTATTTACATGACATGGGAATTACTGCCGGTTACTCCGAATATGGTTTCAACCTTTCAAGAGTCTTACTGTTAGGTCTTTTGGAACGAAGTTCCCTTTCGCGCGTTGCGAAAGGGGGCTAGACGGAAAAACTTAAGACCAAAAGTTGTAACGACACTTTTTGCTATAGTTGTAAGCCGTGCGGCGTGCGCGTGTTACTCTGTCTGTCTCTCTCTCTCTTTCTCTCTCTCTCTCATAGAAAGGAACTTCGTTCCATCCGGGTGTCCCTTGACACCTCTCAAGTTTTTTTTTGTATTCACATCACACATCATCAGCCAATTAACGTCCACTGTTGGACAAGGCCTCCCTCATAGAGAGGGGTGTTGCCATAATCCCCACGCTTGGCAGGCGGCTTGGGGATCGCAGTACGTTCGGACGCTGCTGCCCATCCTCCGGTGGTTCTGGTCACAGTTTTAGGACATACACGGGTCCCGGGTTTTTTGGTATGTTCGTCTTTTACTCCTTCGACAAAGGTCGGAGATGTTGATCAGCTAAACACAGTTGTGTTACATCTTCCGATTTTACACACCATTGCCCATTGCTAAGTATGAGTTGGATGACATTTCCTGCATTGTGGTGAGCATTGTGTTCTATTCCGTTTTTTTAAATGTTACATAAATACTGCTTTCTTTTAATTTTTGCATAGGTATATAGCAATTTTTTTTACCTATTTTAACTTGATGTACATAAAACATTTCAGTGGCTGAAGTACGAATATTCGCGTAAAATGCGTATTATCGAATTTCATACAAATTTTGAATTTAGAACTTGAAATTTGTATGAAATTCGATATTACGTACAATATTAAATAATATTAGGTCTATTCGATAGACATTGCATTACATTGATGTTTTGATTGCCTATGTTTTGTTTTGGGTTTATAAGTACCTGAAATAAATGAATAATAATAATAATATGGGCGGCCTTAACCGGCCGCCCAGGGGTGGAAACCGCAAGAGCTAAGAACCTAAGCTCCAGGGTGGAAGTGTTAAAGGGTATAACGCCGCGAGTAGCTCTTAGTGAAAGGGCAGCACACCTCTCTACACCCTAAGCCACCCACGCCGATGTTGCCCCTCCGGTGCCAAGATACGGCAGCCTTTATGGGGGGCCCATTCAGTGGGTGGCAAGTCATCACCTGCCTAAATATATTTTGAGATGAGACAGGATAAGGCAGGTGCCGTTTCTCATTCTATAGATCTGTTATTCCATCCACAAGTTGTTCACCTCAATAGCCAAGACTTTTTTAATCCTATACTGTACAATAGTTTCATATTCCTTTTTATACATATTTCATAGGTGCATGTATTTTATATTCAACAGGGTCTCTTGGTGTTGGCTTCGGCTCCACCAATGCCTACCAAATGTCCGGGCTAGACCCGAGAATGTAATTAAATAAAGTGTCATAATAATATAAACGTCAAAGGGATGTTTCGTGGTACTTTCACCACAGTTGTCCGGGGACAAAATAATTCATGGAAACACTGTCTTAGCTTCAAAATTTATTGTGCGCGAAGATTGGTAAACGAACAAGACGTAACTTGATTAACTTCTTTTGAGTACAACAATAACCGACTTTTGTCAGTTCAAGCTCAACTTTATGATGTTTTTGATTTAAAGCTACAAGTTGCACACAAAAGCAAAATTTTTACAGTTATTCAACCACCATGTAGTAGTGTGCAAATAGTTACATTACTAGACATGCCTTCCCACACACGCACGCAAACACACACACACACACACACACACACACAGAGAGAGAGAGAGATAGAGAGAGAGATAGAGATGGCCTCTAAATCACCATGCTGGCCAAGTGCATGTTGGTGAATGTCATAATATTATGTCTGTTGAGGTTCTTGGACATACCGGTACCGGTTGGGTACTAAATTCCTATTCACTGTTTCCTGAGAACTACAATCTAGGCATCTTCAAGGCTAGAAGATGCCTATAATGTAGTTAGTTTGTAACGAAGCAGACGACTCCGGCTGCGCCTACCACCACGCCAGACCTACCTAGCCGGAAGCACGTCTGCCACACCCAGTTACTAGGGAGAGGAGCAGTTAAGGACTATGAGTAGTATCCTAAATACGACTAAAAACACTCTTCACAGACGAACGTTTCAAGGTTTTTTATCAAGTTCTAGCACAACCGCTCCGTTCGAGAGCCTCCAACACGGAACACTATAGGCCTCCAATGTAATCCAATCACGTCTAGGTGTTCTTTTGTTTGTTTCTTTCAAATTTTAAAATTATGGAAATAAAATCAAGTAGTAGAAGTGGTCTGTAAAAGTTAAAAAAGGTTTAAATGTAAATTAGAATAAGGTGGAATGCGAGATGAGAATAATAATGAGAAAAGATATACTACAAGTTTCAAACAAGGAAGACGGCAGAGAGTTCCGTTCTTGGGCATTACGTAGCGTAAATGACCACCCAAATTGTTGTGTACGAATCTTTGGAATTTACACGGTGGTAGTGTGCAGTTTACATTTCCTAACCACTGCTGCGATAAAAAACAAAACATGAGGTATAAAAAATAATAATAAACTAAGTTAGTGACTCCCACCTCTCTGATCGACGAGATCCAAAATATATTGCAGAGAAAATAACAAACAGAGCAATATACGAGGCATTGACGCTGAAGTCGCCCTTCTGGAGAAATGCCAAGCTATTCAACTAAGCGATAAGATGCTTAGGGGTATATGGTTTATTATTAGGCTTTCTTTGGCCCGAACGCCTAAACGTATCAAGGAGTGTGGCTTATTGGGGCTCAGTTATTATATACCATGTTTAGTGAAAATTACAAGTCAAACTTTGCCAAATAAGAGGAGATAGATGTTGATAGATTAAAACACTCTTACCAAGATTTGCTGAAATTTTTACTAAAGGCACACAGGTGGGTATCCGCGCCCGCTTCATTGGAAGCAATTTCAACCTAAGTGTTCGATGCAACGCGTTTGTATCGTATTCAATATCCGTAGTCTCATGTAGCGACGTATTATTGGCTTGCTAAGCGAGGAATTACTTAAGCCCGTTGTAGACGATGCGCAGTAAACTGGCGCAAGTGCGAATCATCTGCAACGAGCTAATATGTTTTGTTTAGTGGCAGTGGAAGTTGCTATAATGCCCATTGCAAACGATGTGCAGTAATGCGCCACGCATCGCCTGCAACGAGTCACAACACTTTCTGATTAGTGTCTGTTGCAGTGGCAGATGCCCCAGGCTAAGCGCAGCACTCGTGCGAGCATCACTTGCGCAATGTCAGCAACGGGCTTTACTAGTACGTTCTGGTCCTTGCGCAAGTGAAGCTTTGTTTATGAAGGAGGTGCTACACAACACTTCTATCCACCCTGCTCGCGTGACGCATACTGCGTGAGTCGTTTGAACTGGTGCAAGTAATCACACTAGTTGAGCGCGTTGCCACGCGAGTGTTAGCATGCTTGCGGAATGAATTAATAATTTTATAATAACAAATAATGCTATGCTCACAATGTTTGGATTAGCGAATTTTTTATATTTTTTCTATAGCTTTTTAAGCTTATCAGCTGTGTGCTGATTATTTTTGTAACAAAACTGAAACGTAAATCAATAATTATCAATATTAAAAAATCGACTTCATAAAAATGTCAGAACTGGACCAAATTTAAATGGGACCACACGGGAAGCACCAGCTTTCAAATAAGAAAAGAATCACCAAAATCAGATCACCCAGTCGAAAGCTATGAGGTAAGAAACAAAAAAAGAACAGTCGAATTGAGAACCTTTGGAAGTCGGAAAAAAAACGACACTACAACTATTCTAATTCACGCTTATCATTAGGGTGATAGGATTTGTCACTTTTTTCTTATAACTTCTTTAATTTTTAATTTAGGGCAAAAATTTATATAAACATATTTGCAGGCAACAATTTGCTACAAATTATGTCTTAACAAATTTTTTGTAAGTTTCCGAGATATCGCGAAAAAAGTGTTTTCACCCCTTTTTCCAAGATGGCGGCCGGGGGACAAGGGTCGCGACCCCACAAACTTGAGGTAAAGCTTATATTGACCCCCCAAACATGTCCCAAAAATAAAATTGCATCCTCTAACAAATGCAAAGCTCATGTAACATTTCAATCGACTATATAAACTATACATCATCATGATCTTGGTGTTTAGAGTTTGAATACGGAGTGAACCTTAGATCAGACAAACAAGGGAGATTGGTACCTAAGGTGGCATGCCAGGTGCGAACATAAATCAGGCTTTTAGTCATAACCACAGAGTTTTTTTTTTTTTAAATTAGAACGGCTGTGAGGCATTTTTGTAAGAAATTTGTTGTAGCCAGTTGCACCCATATAAGCGAAACGTCAGTCATTCGAAATCAGTCAGCAACTGTGACGCGGAGTTCGACGCGTTGATCTAAATAAGAATGTTCAAGTTTCTGTCATAATGCCTTGCAACAGATTTTCCTTCTCATTTCCGTTCTATTTACTTCTCTTTTCTGTGGTATCACCTACGAGATGACCTTGACGCCTTGTGGATCAATGGACGCCTCGCTTGTGGACTATTAGTTCATAGGTGTCGCTGCAAGTTTCTTAGTTTGCAAGAAAAATGAGCAAGTGCCGTATCTACTTACAGCGGTTTCGCGGTATAGTGAAAAAAGTAGGAACGATATTATACTAAGGTATATTTCCCTTGATTGTCAGATCTGAGGAGTGAGAATGTGTTGAACACTCTTAGAGGTGTTTTGTTATAATTTCTGCACTTCGCCATGTCGATCACGGAGCAACCAACTCGTTAGATAGTAATCAGTCTGTATTTTACACACATAATAAGTTATCCACTCCGGGAGTTCGATAAAACCGATTCTCCGTGTCATAAACATATATAAGTGGAACAAAAACGTCTCTACCATTTCTGCCTAAGGTAAATGCCATGTTTTTGGAATAAGAAAAAGGGCAATTCCATATGTGACTGACACTACATTTGACCCAGATTGCGTTATATTTTGTCTTTCATTACGAATACCATTATGTTGACAGTTTCAATTTTATCATGTGTTTATAGTTGAACCTTCAATTATTCCTCTGTAGTAAAAAAAATCTGTAATAAAGTGGTGTAATATGATTTATTTGATAAAATGTAAACGTGACTGACACTACATGCAAAAGGAAGTCGCGTTCGAGAGTGATTTTAAACTACGTAAATCTTCCTCTGTATAGGCGTCCAAAAACTGTCTTAACGTGTTCTGCTACTTATTTTAAGACGCTCTGTGTATTTTTTTTTGATATCTCGCAATTACAGTTTTTTTAATCTCTACGTTTGTATTATATGTGTTTGTATTAAGCTAACCATGGAAGTAGACTAGAACCATGGAAGTAAACTAAAACTATAGAATTACCAAAATTCCTAAAATTAGAGAGAGCATTAAACTCAAATGGTAGAATTGCTCCGCTGTATAGAGTAATAATAAGCTTTGGTACACAAAAAGTTGCATAAAAACTTTTCAAAATTACTGATTGTGACATATATTTTTTTACGGGTGGCAACATGTAGGTAGCTTGGCAGGTTACCGCAAAGACTGTAGCGACCAAAAGACATTCCGAAAACCCTCAAACACTCGTGAAGCCCCCAAATTCCAGTTTAAACTTTCCTAAAGATATTTAATTAAATTGGATCACATAAAAACTTATGTGACAGTTATAATAGGGGTCGATTTGAAGCTTAGGTCTAGTGAACCGATTACTTCGCGGTGAAATTCATTTACGGAGCACTATTTAGACCTCTCCGTGGAACCTGCGAGGGCAATTTATTGGAGTAGATAAAGCCCTTTTAAGTATGCCACTTATGACATTTGGCGTGATTAAAACTTCAGTAACATTATTGATATTATCACCTGTGGCGTAGGTAAAATATATATTTATGGTGGCAATTTTTCACAAAACTTTGGCCTGCACAAAACTTGAAATTAAAGGATACATTTTTTAAGCAACCAAGGGCATGCTATTAAAATACGGTAAAAAAGTAGATTCATATTAATTTAATTTAAAAAAAAAACAAAAAAAAAACGGCATGCCTTTTGTTAATAAATACCTAAATATAGGTAGGTATACTTTTCAGGTCAATTTAATAAACATATATAACTACTTAAAACGATACTTAAGAGCCCTCTCACATTTATTGACGAAAAACGCAACAAAAACTGGATTTTTTGGCAATAGAAAATAAATTTATGTAACAAATAGATCAGTTTTTTATAACAGCTTAAATTTTTGCAAAAACTCAACGTATAAACCATTACTTACATCAAATTTATAAAAGGAGTTTTCCTTAAACTTTCGGAGGAAAAGTTTGAGAGTGGATTTAGACAATCTTAATGTTATGGTTAGCTTATTTTACATTCGTCATGACAATTACGGCTTTCTTTTTCGTTTTATTCCCAAAAATCCAGATAACACAATTTTTATAATACGGCTCTTAAATCAATGCTTAATATGGCTCTGTCTCGTTTTTATGTGTGTTAAATTTCGTCAGCAAGAAGTTGATAGAGCAATTTTTAACATTGTTGAAATATCCGAGTAAGGCCAATAGTTGTCTCGTGGTATTACATTTTTTGTTGCACTGGCATAATCATTAGAAACTTTACCCAATTATGTTAACACTTTTTCGCTGTCAGGCAAAGGTATTTCATCTCCCAATCAACTCACCCGGAATGCGTCGAATGTCACGACAGCGTTTCCTTTTCCTGCCAGACACCCAACGCGTGATGAATTCGACCCATCGAACGGGGTGCAATTCGCATCACGTCGTGTCCCACTTAGACCGATTTCAATCCCATGTCACATTAATATGATTTTTTATAGATCGTTAACCAGAAAGTAGGTAAGTACTTTCGTCAGTCGTCTCAGTTATTTGCAATTTCGGTCCGTAGATTGCATCTGCATTTTAGATTGGGCGCCGTGTCCGAGACTCGATCCACAGGCTTTACCCTCTGTTTTATTTCTATCATTGTTGTAATAAAGGCTTTGTGATAAAACTTTCCATTAAAGATAGTGGTTGAACAATCCGACTCTTGTATAATTGTTTAATTAAAAGTTGTGTCCTTCGAGTGGAAAAATACGCTGATGAAGTGATTCCGTTGTTTGTCTCTAGAAGTAGATATAGTCTACCTAGTAAGTGCCAAGGTTTTCTCAGGAAACGTGAGCTTCTACGAACTATGTATTTCGAAGGAATTATCTCTATACAGGGTTACGCGTATATACTGTACTAAGCCAGAAGGAGATCCCTGTACTCATCATTATGAACAACTTTAACTATGGAACCATCCCTGAAATCGCAACAAAACACCTGTTCAATACATTTTTCGGCTGTCAATGACCGTTCTGATATTTTTTTTGCGATTTCAGGGGTAGTCCCGTAGTAAAAGTTGTTCATGTTGATGAGTACCTACAATGACCTCCTTTCAGCTTAGTACAGGGTTTATGCGTAACCCTGTATTATCAATGTGTGTTGGGGGTGATGGTGTGCACGACGAGGGTGGGTGAGTGTATACATTATGGACTTATTAATTAGTAGGTGAACCAAAGTAATTATGATTTTGGTTAATATTTTAGTTACCATTGCTTTTAAAGTAGACCCTAACTATCGACTAATATCGCTATAGAATATTTAAGTAGTCATCATTTTAAGTTTAAGTAGACATCATCAAACAATTCATAGTCACAGTCTAAGTCAAGCAAAGGAAGTTACGGTCAGGTTTAAGTCTTGTTCCAATGAAGAAGACTTTACTAGATGCTTTTATTAAAACAATACGAAACACACTTTTCACCTCACTAACGTAAGTATACGTTTACGTTTAGGAAACTAACAAAATGAGGACACGATTTTCCTACGTTGGGTGCCCAAGTTAACGTCTTCTTACATCACATGAGTTGTTTTGATTCCCATATTTTTTTACTGTTTTATGATCACCGTTTCCCGATATATATATGTAAAAATTTCAATACTTACTGTATTTCTATTTATTTCGCTTATTACTGTTATTGATATCCAGTTACTTCCTTCATCCTAGTAAAGTGAGATTATATGCATGTTTCGCAGTAACATTCAATCGACTTAAACACAATAGGGTAAGTGCGGATGTTTAAAACGTTTGTCATTGAAATCTGAGCGTCAACGATGTCTCGGTGCGGTGCAGAATGTAACAGTTCGCACCGTGGCGTGGTGCAGAAAGGTTTCTGACAGTTATTTTACGCAGAGACAATTAAAGACAGTTTAGTTACGCCACGGTGCGGACAGTATTTATACTGCACCGAGACCTTATTATAAATACACTGATTCTGCTGGCATCAAACAGTAAGCACATTTTATTAAGACATTGCTTGCTATCACATCTCGATTGCACTTTTAAACATTTTTATAGATATAAAATTTACTTAGGAATAAGAAAAGCCTGGGCAGCAGCTTCAGAATAACATTGCAAGTGGTTTAGCAATTTTCTTGTTGTTTTTTTTTATTTTTATTATAGTTTTATTATTATTTTTAAAGAGAGTTTTTAAGAACGCCAATATAAAACCTGTGTAAGTAATTATTGGGAATTAAACTGCACTTTTTCTTAACGTTCGCTCACTCACTTGAAAATGTGAAGGGACCTATTAATATAATTACAATACCGAATTCAATAAGGGCCCTAAAACGAGTCGAGTAGTAATAAAAATATTCGAGAAATATAAATAAATAAATATCTGGGACATTATTGCACACATGGTCATCTGACCCCAAACTAAGCAGAGCTTGTAATATGGCTGCCAGAGACTGATATACATACATATATATTTTTAAATACATACTTAAATAGATATTAACACCCAGACATAGAACAAACACAAATGTTCATCACACAAATGCTTGTCCTACATGGGAATCTAGGACAAGCATTTGTAATAACATTGCAATATTATTGCAATGTTATTGCAATGTTATAATACCATATTATTGCAATGTTAGAGATTTACTAAATTATACATTTTAATTATGATGGCAAGGGGTCTTATTGTTCATTTTGCTATTATATATACATTTATCTGTCAATTATTTAGACAAATAAAAAACCTGAGAGGTGTAAAGGGACACCCGGATGGAACGAAGTTTCTTTCTATGGGAGAGAGAGAGACAGACAGAGAAACACGCGCACGCCGCATGGCTTACAACCAAAGCAAAAAGTGTCGTTACAACTTTTGGTCTTAATTTTTTCCGTCTAGCCCCCTTTCGCAACGCGCGAAAGGGAACTTCGTTCCAACATGATGTTTTAACTATTGACTTTGTTTCGACTATTTAATATAAGTATAGCTTTTTTTTTACTTTATATTTACGATATTTTTATGCTATCTCTAGAGATTTGTACGTCAAACAGGTAACATCATACAGGGACTAATATTGTTCAAGCAACTTTTGTACATGCGGTTTTAAATGTGTGTATGATTAACTTGTGTTTTGTGCAAATAAATAATCCTATAACAATTTAAAAAAAAAAAAAAACTTTCAAGTCAGTTTCATGATCATTCTGTAAATATATAATCGCAAATTTTATATCTTATAAGTTATTATGTCCAGATATAAACAAGGTTTGTATTGATTTGGCGTCAAATTTGTCGCACGATAGGTACGAAAAATCTGAGGACCTTGTAAAAGGTTACTAACAAGGCTTGTCAATGCAATAGACGATAATATTATTACATCAAGGAACAAAGGTTTCGAATTGAGTATAGAATATATAAACTGATACCGATCTTTTTACGTTTCAATTTAGTGCAATTAGTTTCAGGATGTAGGTCAATAAGCCAGTAAAAGATTTTGATTTACTTAGTTTATGTTGTTTGAAAGGTGAATTAATCGAGTGCATTTAACTATGATTCAATAAAATAAGTTCAGCCATTTGAAGATTATCAGCTCTTTTATCGAGGGGTTTAAAAAAAACAATTTATACTTATTCTACAGAAAAACACGGGCGAAGCCGCGTGCAGGAGCAAAAAAAGGTACCTATACAGTACCTATATAGGGCACATGACCTGAATCATGCAAATGGATTTTTTTCTGCAAGTGGATCCAACTTCGATCATTTGTTAGAACTGATATCAGATATTTTATTCTGATGTTTAGGCAGGCCTGGCGCACTCCGCATTTTAGGTATGAAGCTACAAGTAGTCGTCTTGTCGGACTTGCCGTAGCCGCTGCCTCGTGCTAGACATAGATAACGCGATAGACAGAGAGGCAACTATTCTAGGTTTATATAGCTGTAGGTAGTTAATGCTAGCACCTGAATTGCAATTTATTGTGTAGTAGCAAGCGCGCAACTTATTTAAATGATTTTGCGGAGTGAATCTTCTGTACCTGTACTTATATGTATTCTGTGGGTTAGGCAGTATTTAATCTACATAATATTTACCATAATAGACAATTATTATATGCAAAGATAGGAGCAAAATTTTGGCCGCCAATTAATTTAGGAAATTCAACATAAAATGTATTTTTTTAATTTATATTTTATTGTTTATTTTTTAACCGACTTCCAAAATGGAGGAGGTTATCAATTCGACTGTATTTTATTAGTAACTCTCGTTGTTTCAGGACTGTCAGAAGGTAACGTCGAATACGATTGGCAGCATGTGTGAACTTGTATAATCTGCAACCGTGGGTAATCGTACCGAAATAGAAGTGTGAAGATTTCAGGGAAACGGCTCTTCAGCAAGTAAACCTCTCTACACCGGCGTTATAGATAATAAAAAGTAGCTCTTTACGAAGGCCAAATAGACTTTTGTCGCGCAGTTATTTTTAAATATCTTACCAGAGTTATGTAATGTCAACAACATGTAGACATATTTTTAGCACCTAGTGATATTAATGGCTGATATTTTGACATGATTGGAGTAAATGGTCCAAGTAATGATGTTAAACTTACATATAAATTACAGTTTTGACTTGTTATACAAATTGGTCGTTTAGGTCACTGGTAATGGAGAAAACAATTGCTATATACATAGGACAGGTGACCACAACTACAACAAAGCCATAACTTACTAAATTTTGCTAGAACATAAATGAGACGTCATTAAGAATCTTGAATTTAGATATAATATTTAATTTTTATTGTTTGAAAGGTGTGTTAAAAATCAGTTTGTGCTTGTTATATAGAAAACGCAGGCGAAGCCGCGGGCAGGATCTATGAAAGGTATATATATATCATATATTTTTTCTGATATGAAGGTATTATACTAGACATAAATGCAAGGAAAGGAGCAAAGTTTTGGCTGCCAATAATTTTTAGGAAATGTCGAAATATTTCCTTAGTCAGTAAATTTTTATTTTTTTTGAGAAAACTAATATTTTAACGGACTTCAAAAAAGGAGGACGGTTCTATGTTCCACTGTTTAAAAAAATGTTTGTTGACTGATTTCTCCACCAACTGTTCACCGATTTAAATAAAAAATCTTTTGTTCGGTAGGGTTCGGGTGGTATACTTCAAATTTGGCCCCATTATCACCAAGTCAGGATCTGATGATGGAATCCCAGGAAAATCGAGGGCAACTCTCAAATTTTATAGGCACTTATAAAGTTTTTCATATATTTTTGAAGTCGGTTTTTAATGTGAACTACTTGTTGTTTCCTTTTATTTCAAACTTTTATTTCTCTTTGTTTCAGGACTGTCAGAAGGTTATGTCGAAGATGATTGGCAGCATGTGCGAACAGTCTTATAATCAGTTATATTTAAATATCTCGACGAGTATGTATTGTAAACAACATGTAGGCATATTTTCGACACCTAATGAGATTAACGGCTGATATTTTGACGTCATCATCATCATCATCAGCCATAAGACGTCCACTGCTGAACATAGGCCTCCCCCTTTAACCTCCACACGGAACGTCAACCTGCCATCTGCATTCACTCGATACCCGCGACTCTCACGATGTCGTCAGTCCATCTAGTGGGAGGCCTACCTACGCTGCGTCTTTCGGTTCGTGGTCTCCACTCAAGAACCTTTATTCCCCCTCGGTTATCGGTTCTTCGAGCAATGTGGCCTGCCCATTGCCACTTCAACTTGCAGATTTTAATAGCTATGTCGATGACTCTGGTTCTTAGTCGAATATTCACGTTTCGAATTCTATCGCGCAAAGAAACTCCGAGCGTAGCTCTTTCCATTGCCCGTTGTGTGACTCTGAGTTTCTCCAAAAGACCAACAGTTAAGGATATTTTGACGTGATCAGAGTAAATAGCCCAAGCAATGATGTTAAACTTACATGAAATACAGTTTTAACTTGTTGGACAAATTGGTTGTTTAGGTCAATGGTGAATGGCGCAAACAATTCTATATACTACATAGGACAGGTGACTTACAAAACCATAACTTATTTAACTTTGCTAGAAGATAAATATGTCGTTTGGTATCTTCAATTTATATATAATGAACCAAAATATTTTTTCTATACTATCAAGCGACCGGCACATAACCGCTGCGGAAATAGACCTGTACCCTTAGTACAAGATTTGATAGTTTTCGAAAACTTTTTTCGTTTTCGTTTTGATGCATACATTGCTGGGCTGAAAGCTATTCGAAACTATTTTTCGTATTTGAGTGAAGCAACCTATACTGCCGATTACTACCGATTTTAGTTCATCCGCGTTTCCGCTAGAGGCGCTTTACTAAAATGTATAATAAAAAAATCTGTTTTCCCTTTCATAAATATGTTTTTGCACATCTGATGTACAAACTGTATATCAGATGTGCAAAAATGGTACGGCTTTATATATTCGCCAGATGATTTAAGGGGAGGGGTGGGTGAAAACATCCCCTTTCGGAGATTGTTTTTTTTTTCATTCTAACCTAACTTCGCCAAAACATTAAAAAGTTTTATTTTAAACCTTGGTTTTTTAGGGGCGGGGGGAAGGGGTGGAAACCCCTCTTTAAGAAGAATTTGCGTAAACTCACCTCTCAGAGATATGTATTTTCTATTCTAACCAAATAATAGGTTAGAATAAAGAAAAACAAGGGGGGTTTTCACCCACCCCTCCCCTTAAATCGACTAGCGAATATATAAAGCCGTACTATTTTTGCACATCAGATGTACAGTTTGTACAAACGATGTGCAAAAACAAGTGTTGAACATATGTTTATGGGAAAACAGATTATGTTATTAATTAAGGGAAAACAGATTATGTTATTTTTTTATCATTCGGTCTACTTCCGCAGCGGTTATGTTTCGGTCGCTTGATAGTATAGAAAAAATATTTTGGTCCATTATATATACATTCAAGATACCAAATGACATACTTATCTTCTAGCAAAGTTAAACAAGTTATGGTTTTGTGGTCTCCTGTCCTATATGTATATAGAAATTGTTTGCGCCATTTACCATTGACCTAAACAACCAATTTGTCCAACAAGTCAAAACAGTATTTTTTGTAAGTTTAACATCATTGCTTGGGCCATTTACTCCAATCACGTTAAAATATCTGCCATTAATATCATTAGGTGCCGAAAATATGCCTACATGTTAACTACAATACATAACTCTGGTAAGATATTTAAATATAACTGCGGGACAAAAGTCTATTTGGCTTTCGTAAGGAGTTACTTTTTATTATCCATAAAGCCGGTGTAGAGAGGTTTACTTGCTGAAGAGCCTTTTACCTTGAAATCTTCACACTTTTCTTTCGCTACGATTATCCACGGTTGCAGATTATACAAGTTCGCACATTCTGCCAGTTTCCGATGTAACCTTCTGACAGTCCTGAAATAACGAGAGTTTCTAATAAAAGGAAACAACAAAATATTAACTCTCCCAAAAAAAAAAAAAAAACATTTTATGTTGAATTTCCTAAAGAGATTGGCCATAATATTGCTCCTTACCCTGCATATAATAATTATGTCTAGTATAAAAAAATGAAGATCAAATACATAACTACATGACTACTACATAAACATCACAATGAAATATTTGATATTACCTAACAAATGCTCGATGTTGGATCCACTTGCAGAAAAAAATCCGGTTGCGTAATTCAGGTCAAGTGTCCTATATATACCTTTAGAATCCTGCGTTTTCTATAAAATAAGTATGAATTGATTCTTTAAATCCCAGATAAAAGATCTGATAAACTTCATACGCTCAATTTGTTTTCTTGAATAGCTAAAAACACTATCGATTAAGTCACCTTTCAAACAACAAAAACTAAATTTACATTGGTTTAGCCGTTTGGGAGCTACGATACTACAAACATATACTATACATGTGTCACACTTAAAAAACTCTTCTGTTTGCGTTGAGGGTTAAAAGAATGGGGTTCTAGCAAGCAGAATAACACAATCGTATGTTAGTATACCTACGTGTATAAAATGCTCAGCCCTTGTATACATAGTTGTATCACAGTATTAAAAAGTTAATATCTTGATTGATTCGTTTTTAATTTGTTATACTAATCAACCTTGCTATCATCCTAAACATAGAAAACGATTATTTGACAGTAGACAAAATGTATTGAACAAAATTGGAACACGATGATTTTTTTATCGATTTCATGGTCCCATTGTAAAAGTTGTTCATAATGATTACAATGACCTCATCTGTACAGTATAAATGCGTAACTTGGTATAGAAAAAAAGCTTTAATGCGAATGCACCTATTAAAGATATTTTCATGTTGATATTTTTTATTTGAAACTATTTCTCGAATACTTTTCGCTTAAAAAACTAAAACTATAAAATAACATAACTTCAATAATGTTGAAAATGTGCGAAAGATCGTGCGTATCGGCATCGTAAGCACAGGACGGATCAGATTCAGCCGAATTAACTACTTTCTAATTTATGGCAATTTATTATGTAATTTTTTATAAGTTCGACTGAACCTGATCCATCCGTTGCGTACGATGCAGACAAGACATCTTTAGCACATTTGAAGTTAATACGAACTCGAAGGAATCCGACCCGTCCGAAGCATACCTATGCGGAAAAGTGGACATCAATTTTTAACAGGTAAGCATTCAACAAATATCCACGACTTAAGGCGATTTGTCAGATTTCCGAAAAATAGGCGACTTCGTTTGATCGTCTATAAACCGATTTATTCCAGAGAGCCGGAGTAATCTCAGGATTTGCTCGGGGAGCACGCACCTCTTGGTGTGATTGAAAACCTCACTTTACTGGATTGCACCTATTTTTTCTATAAGCACAGCTCAATCTGTTATTAGCTGCGGTTATTAGGGTTCAACCATTGATTTACTAATCATGGATTTCTTGTCAAGTATTGTAAATTTTTTACATGGCGTTACGTTAGGTCTGCTTAATTTAATTCAAATAAATAATTAAATTCGCAGTTTTCGACGTTTTGTGCTAATTTATTAAAGTGATGTCGTCGTGACATATAAACTCTACGAGTGTTATTGTCGAATATAAATTGCTATTCGTGAAGTTATTTGTAATCCAATAAAACTGTAGGTATAATGGCTTAGTTTACATTATATTAGAAAGGGTTTTATGTTTTTAAATTAAATGTTGACAAATTACACGGACCCCGGAGTATGCGGAGCTGTACTACAAATAAACCAAACATGGATATTGGATCTAGGACAAAATTCACGAAAAGTGTCAAAATATATCTAAATTAATACATTTTAGAAATACCGACAAACTAATTAAAACAATGTCTTATTTAGTTTGCAACAAATGTAGATTGGGAGGATGCCATTAAACTGACAGTTGGTTCCTACTTCCAACTGGCGAAGGGTTACCCAACACAAAGGCTAAAGTTAGAGCAGGCTTTCGCTGAAAGGCACACTGAGATCAGGGTCATTTTTATAACAACCAATGTCAGTTCAAAAGGCTAAATAATAAAAATAAAAAATAAAATGCACAGACACATTAGTTTATTACTCGTGGTTAAGGTTGTAGTCTACCTTTGGTTCGTACATTTATATATAGATATATATATATAAAAATAGATATTATGTGCACTGATCCGATGTCCATAGTCTTTAATCAACTTTGAGTTCACCCTCTGTTTTCTTATGTAAGTTTATCAGGATTTATCTTGAGTTTACCTACTTAACTAATAGGTAATTTAGAAAGTTCGTGATTCCTATCCTTCCATGAGTCAGTCTGTTTGTTACTGTTGGTCTGTTTGTTTGTTGCTAATGGACCACGGTCTACTAGCTTTCGAAACTGCAAGGAAAACGCGAGAAAATCCATACACATGCAAGATCAATATAATTTGTTGAAAATAATATTGTACTTACCAAGATCACTGATATTAACCGTCCCCGCTGCCACAGTACTCCGAAGAACTCGTTCAACAACGAACCGTTAGCACATCGAGGAATTTCTTTTGACAGCTGTCTTTTGGGAAGGTCAGCTGCTTCTTGATGCCGATGGCAGGATGTCGGTCAGTGTGGAGGCTTAAGAAGGAGGCTTATGTTCAGCAGTGGACGTCTTCTGGCTGATGATGGTATGGTTCAACAAATCACGAAATAAAGAAGTAGGCAAACTAACAAAACAAACTAACTTTCGCTATAGCATTTATAACGTTAGTATGATTTAGCGGAAAAAGGAAGACAATGGAAAATAGCGATCAAAGCCGTAGGGCACTTAGTTAGCTACTTTCATATAATATAAACACATGGCTTTAAAAAGCGTTAGGATATATATAAAATCTGATAGAAACCCCAGAAAGCTATTTAGAAAAGTAACGAAAAATTATTGCAAATGAAAGAGGTGGACGGGCGGAACGGGAGAGTACTAATCGTAAAAGTTTTTTAATTTCAGAAGTCACAAAGGACAATGTGATCCTTATCGTACCTACTTTCTTTTGAAGAAAAGGGTACGAAATTATTAATTGGATCTACATCACTATACCTACTAAGTTTGGAAGTGGATAATAGTGAAAAGGAGATCATAAGATGATTAGGAGATCAGCCCACCTCAGGCTGCTGCTGGACATAGGCCTCTATTTTTAAGCGGCTTCCAATAAGGAGGAGGTTATCATTTCGACTGTTTTTTTAGAAATATTTGTTACCGCAGAACTTTTGCCTGGGTGAACCGATCTTGATGATTCTTTTATTTGAAAGCTGATGCTTTCCATTTGGTCCCATTTCAATATTGATAATAATAATATAAATACACCAGCTTTCATATAAAAAGAATCATCAAAATAGGTTCACCCAGTTGAAAGTTCTGAGGTAACAAACATAGAAAAAAAATATGAAAAAACAGTCGAATTGAGTCCCTCCTCCTTTTTGGAAGTCGGTTACAAAGAAAATGTTATTATACAGCTTTTTTGCAGCTTATTATTGCAGCTGTTAGAGTAAATAAATACTTGAACTGAGTGTAGAAAAATCTGGATTCAAATGTTGCAAGACACAAGTTTGAAATTAATTTGTGATGAAATTTACACTAATATTTTAAAGAGGTAAAACTTGTAAGTTCGTGACCTTGTATGTTTGTACGAGTTTTGTTCACAACGCAACGCGGGCGAATCCACTGGCAGAAGCTAGTTTATATTATGTTGCAACATATCATAAACTAGCTTCTGTCGGTGGCTTCGCCCGCGGCGCATTTTCAACAAAACATAACCTATCAAGGAGTGGTAGCTTTCTATCAGTACACGAATTATCAAAAGCAATTCATTAGCTCCAGAGACTATCTCGTACAAACACACAAAGTTACGAAAGTACAAATAATATCTAAGCAGATATTATTTGTATACAATATATGTGTAAATTTTATCACAATCTAATGGTAAACAAAACATTAACTCTACATTTAGGGCACAGTTTTTGCTCCGACGTCGTTTGTATTTTAATGGGTTAAGTTATGCAATATTACAGAATAACAAAAGGGAGGTAACTTTATCTTAGGGCTCATTTTCCCTTATAACTTTGACAGGCTAGCCATTATACAGAGAATCTCGATCTCGTTGAGAAAAAATCATTCGTCTGTAGGTACGAAGAAGGAAGGTTACTATCCTAAGTTCAAATCTATACTTATAATAAATAATAATATGAATCTAAAAGTAGATATCTACCTATCAAATCAAATATTTTGTTATGCGTTAGATAGTAGGACTTATATAGGTGACAAGTTAAGTATTATTTCCTATTATATATTTCGATTTCTGAAGGAAATGTATATTTTCTAATAGAAATAAATAAAAAGTGAACATATCTAAATTTTTTAACCGACTTCAAAAGAAAAAGGGGGGTGGGTGCTCAAATCAGTTGTATTTTTTTTATGTTTGATACCTCAGAACTACGTCATTTTAGTATACCTACTTTCAGATTGCTCTTATAGAGATTTCATTAAATCGGTTCAGTAGTAATGGAAAAATAAAGTAAACGAAATTGCGTATTTGCGTAGAGTAGTGTAGGGAAACTTTATTACAGTGGGGCTAGTAGGTACGAGAACTTGCGAAAAAGTATTCGATCCGTAAACGATAGCAAATGTATTAAAAATTCAGTTTCCCTTTACGTCCCATAGAGGCGCTGTTCAATTTTTCATTCATTTTGCTATCGTTTACGGAACGAATACTTTTTCGCAAGTGCTCGTACTAGGGCCACAGGTTTCTGTGTAGTTTTTGAAACATCACGAAAATACACGTTTTACCTCATTATATCACTTGTCTACACACGAGCACGTTCACTTCATAAATAATAATTCTCCATTATCACACATTAGCACTCGAATATATACAAGTTTCGGGAAATGATAAAATGAGGCGACAATATGTTTTTATCACGTTGGCGATAAAACCTCTTTACACAACTTTGTTGACCCGTCAGAACTTGAAGAGTAAACATACTTTTTTTGTTTTTTAAAAAATGGTTGTGGCATTTTTATTATTCTCTTTTAGTTAACGGCTTGTCCTATTATGTAAAACAAGTAGGATTACAAAATAAAATAAAAAAGGTTACGTGTTAGGTTTTGGTGGTTCGAAGTTGTGTGAAAATTAGGGGTTCAAAAAATTAAATATTTAAGGTTAAATTAATTAAATATTTTTTTTATTATATATCACACTTTACACTAATATCATATGTGAAAGTTTGGATGGATGTTTGTTACTCAATAACGCAAAAACGGCTGGATGGATTTGGATGAGATTTGGAATATACATTGCTTATGTCCTGGATGAACACATAGGCTACTTTTCATCATCAGCATCATCACCGATTTTCATCACCACGCGGGTGAAACCGCGGGGCGCAGCTAGTATATAATAAACGTAATATTATTATTTATTTATTATTTAGGGGTTGTTTTATTATGTAGGTATGTTTATAGCTACAATTTGCAAGCTTATGCAACTGAGCCTTCAGCTTATCTGCTTTGATTTATTGCGGAACATAACTTAGTAGGTTTGAACAACACCATGAAAAAAATACACCATTTCGCGGAACCTTGAACTTGAACGACCTTCTGTAGGGAAAACTCTCACACGTTTCCGAAAACAAACTTTTTAATTCCCGTGATTCACACAAAGAACTTTTAATGTTTATGGGGCTAAAAGGCTTTAATGTAAGTATAAAAACAACTTTGATCTATATCTAGCAATAATATGACTTTATGTTAAAAGTGGAGCTCTTGGTTTTTAGAAGGAACATAGATTTCATGGTGAAAAAAAAGGCTTGCGTTTGACGACGGTCTACGAATGAGTGCGCTTGCCCAGAAGAAACGGATTCACTCGTAATTTGAAGACACCCAGATTGTAACTACCCGTCCGGGGAACTTCAGGCAGCGCATTTCACAGACAAGCAACTCGCAGAATAGAAGTGGGGTCAAAGTGCTTCGTACGCGTTTTCTGAATACCAACCATGAAATGGTGCCGCCTTTTCATGCCCGCCCTAGCCGTCTGATAGAAAAATGGGCAGGAGGGAACTAGATCACGCAGATCTGATGCACACTATCCGAATGAGATAAAAATCCAATAGAGTAGCAACTTTGCGCTAATATTCAAGTATATGCTTGTACACGACGAGAATGTAGGGGTGTGTAATAGTCTCTTGGCTTCACCATCATCGGAGGAGGCTAAAAGTCTTATTAGACTGTACCTATTTCTCTTCGGAGGGAAAAGTCTATAGATATATATATAAGTTTATGGAATAAAAATATTGTATGGATAAATATGTAATTGGGGATCGTTTGGGGTACTTATGGAGCGTCATGTCCTATGGATACTTCAAGCGATCCCCAATTAATTAGATTTAAATAGTTTAAACTAGTAATTAGATTTAATGGAAGTCGAATATCGACAAAACTCCTTAATAAAAAAAAGATTATAAGTCTCTGGCCTTAGTACTAGAACTTGCGAAAAAGTTATCGTTACGTAAACGATGAAAAAATCAGTTTCCTTTCACGTCCGATAGAGGCGTTGTTCAATTTTTCATACATTTTGCTACCGTTTACGATAACTTTTTCGCAAGTGCTCGTTTATGGCCACAGACTCTTATACTTGAATACTAGCGCAAAATTGCTACTCTATCGGATTTTTATCTGATTCGGATAGTGTGCATCAGATTTGCGTGATTTAATTCCCTCCTGCCCATATAGTACTTATAGGTGAATCAAGTCAATATCATCCAGACAAGCGCTATCAATTCGAAACAACTAATGTGGCTATTGGCCAATCGTAATTTTATCTACTTAAGGTTGTAAACCCAACTAAATAGCGCGCTAACTCTCGAAACTCGAGGGAATTTATTTCAATCTTAGACCTGTCCGCTAAATGTGTAGTACTTATTTAAAAGCGACACTGCACTGCACTTACCTTAGAGTTGCCTGACCATTTTTACTTACCTACAGTTAGTTGACAGATGCGCTTTAGGTACTAAGCTTTTGGACTATAGGTGCATATTTTCTACTTCACTATGATTACCTATGAGGCGCAATCATTACAATTATAATTTCAGCTTATTAATTAGCCTTTGTTCCCACTGCTGGGACACAGGCTTTCTTTCAGAGAGAGAGAGAGAGAGAGAGAGAGAGAGTGGGCCGTAATCCACCATGTTGGCACCACAGAAAAGAGAAGTAAATAGAACGGAAAGTCGCCAGGTATTGTGACAGATACTTGATTGAACTTGATTTATGTCGACGCGTCGAACTCCGCGACACAGTTGTTGCTATATATGGGTTTATATGCAGCAAGTGGCTACAATAAATGTCTTACAAAAATGCCTTTACAGCCGTTCTAATTTAAACAAAAAAAAAAAAACTTTTATGCGGTTGGCACAGTGCACATTGGTGAATGTCATAATTATGACAAATAAAATTTTTGAGATTCTTGCGTCAATTATACTCATAGTATTGTGTTAATTTCATGAACGTCGCGACAATACGTACGCTATATGACTGTTTTACGAAACCATCCCAAATTGTCTATAATATTATTATAAAGCAACCTTGTGATTTCATTCTCATAATTTTAGTATTTGTATTATAAATGGTCAATAAAAATATGTATTATAATACCGCGTAAACGCTCCATTTGACATTACTTGACTTTAGTGACGTAACAAGCAAGTAAACAAGTTATTACACTCCATACAATTGATGCCTCTATTACTTGTATGTGACGTCATAAGGACCGTTCGACCTCAACAGAGCGTTTGCACTCAAGTCGCGTGATCTACAAAACATATTTTTATTTTGTAATTTTCTAAAAATCAGAACATTACTTTGTAGATTTTAGTTAGACACCAGCTTGAATAATATTTTTAATACAGTAAAATACCCCATTGGATTCACTGAAGCGTTCAAAGGAAAGGGTAAAATATGAACGCTCAAATCAAATTATGAACGTGACAGCGTTGGCTCCATATTGAAGTTCCATTTTAAACGAGAAAATCATCCCAGCAGACATACGAGTAAGTGCGTCTGTGAAAAAAAACACCATAGGTAGCAATATCGTTCCTCACCGTACGAAAAACGCCCTTGTACCTGCATAACTTCTACCTATAAACACCAGGGACGGGGAAATTGAAAGTTGAGGCACGGTAAAAATCTCGATTAATATAAATTCCGGGGTTTACCATAAAAGTAGGATGTAAGTGGTTGTACCATGCCCACTTAGCCGTTAAATCTTCCGATGCCGGAGAAGATCCGCTAAGCTCAGTATAAAGACGTTCTTTGAAATATTGATGGATCTGAGATAGATCAGCCGTTCTTATACTGGTCCCGTGCCTATAATCGCTTGTCATTTTTATCCTGAGTTATTTTCATATTAACGAAGTCAGGTGATTTGTAACCGATTTCAAAGAAGGGATTGTATAAATCAATTACCTTAAGGCAGTGTTTTTCAAACTTTTTCTCGACGCGACCCCCTTATGAAAAAAAGAAATCGGGAACCCCTACCTTACACAGTTTATAATCTATATTTTATTATATTACAAATAGCAAATACATACAACCTTTTTTGTTTTTATAATTAGGTACTCATTAAATATATTTTTTTGTAAAAAAATTTTTTTACTTTTTCTTTCTTAAACCGACACTTCGCGACCCCCGCATCCTCCTTATAGAGGCATGGCGACCCCCCAGAGTGTCGCGACCCACAGTTTGAAAAAAAACTGCCTATTACTTTTTACTAATACTATATAATTCTAGCATAACCAAGGATCCATTATAGATCGTTCTTAGCTTAACTTAGCTGAGCTAAGTTAAATGGTAATGTAGTTAAGCTCTTTAAAGACTTCGTCGTGAGTTTTTAGCACCCAACGCAAAAATAGGGGTGTTATAAGATTATCGTGTGTTTCTGTGAATCTGTGTGTCTGTGTAACGTGTGTCTGTTTATCTGTGTATCTGTGACCCCGTAGCCTTTATGTATTCTGTGCCGTAGCACCCAAACGGCTGAACCAATTTTGGTTTAGTTTTTTTGCTTGAAAGGTATCTTGATCAAGTCTCCTTTCAATTATAATTCAAAAATTGAGCTTTCAGCTATAATTTAGCTATAATTTTTTAAACTTACAGCTATACTTAATAAAAAAAATGTCTTCAGCTGTTTGAAGATCTTTTACTCTTTTAGCGATGGTATTTAAAAAAAAACAATTTACACTTGATAAAAATATAAATTATAGGTAATTTATTGAATAGTGGCCTAAACAAAATACAAGCTAACACTACAATTATCAATGTAAAAAAACCGACTTCATAAAAATGTCAGAACTGGACCAAATTAATGAAATGGAACCACACTGGAAGCACCAGCTTTCCAATAAATAAATAAAACATCAAAATCGGTTCACCCAGTCTAAAGTACTGAGGTAACAAACATTAAAAAAACAGCCAAATTGAGAACCTCCTCCTTTTTGGAAGTTGGTTAAGAACAGTTAGCCTGTGCATAGACCGTTGAAGGTCTAAAGACAATCCAGATGGTTAATCCCACTATCAGTTGGCAGCAATTATACTAACTTGTTTCTACTAGTTTCGGTGACCCCACATGCTACATTCCACATGCATTTCCATGCTAGTAGCATACATTCTTCGCCTCATCAAATAATACTTTTGCAACATGCAAAAGAATAATGAAAAAAAAAACTAAGAAAAAAATCCTTATAAAATAATAATAAATCTACCTTTGGCTAGGTATAGTTTGCAAGTGATAAAGTTGCCGATATAAGACGGAGCAGCGAGATAAGACATATTGGGTCATACATTTCCCCCACGGCACATTTACCTGAAATTGAACGCTACAGGGATATACCTAAATGCAAATTTGCAGTAAGTATTGGATACTCTCGGTGGTGACCGGATTCAAGAAATGGAGAAGGAAATTCCCAAGAATTTTCTGAATAAGTTAGTACCTAATTGTGACTAAATAATCAAAAACAGTGTCACTGCACGTGTTATGGTGATTCTAGTATTTACTAAAACATTCGTTAGGTAACATTTTATCACATAATTAACAATTTAATAAGAGAGCTGGCTGATTCTCGCGCTGAGAATTTCTTTGGCAATTCAACGCGGTTGAATGCAGTTAGCGTTCTTGGTACTTTACCACACGGAAAAGTTCTTGATTTAGATTTTTAGTTTAAGTGTACTAATTAAGGCTTTTTTGTTTGCTTCTTATTCCTTTGTACTTAAATTAAATAAATTATTTAAATTAATATAAAAAAAAACTGACTTCAAAATTTGTAAAATTCCCAATTTCGGCTACTAGGTAACCAGGAATATTACAGTTAAAAGCCAAATTACTGAACCCATTTGAATGAAACCTCTATGGAACCAATCTAAAAGTATATATTTTTAAATAAGAATATAATTTTCCAAATCGCTTCATAAATGACGGAGTTCTGAGAAAACAAAAATAATAATGTAATTGAAATCAAAATCCCCTTCTTTTTTAAATAAGTAAGTTAAAATATTATTGGTACGATTATCTTTTGGATCTACGTTCTGGACCGTTGGCTACAACATCGTTATTCATCAGGCAAGTTGGTGGCTAAAACTAGACATATTCTCTGGTTATAAAAAATATGTATTAGGTACACATAACATAAACTTTACTTCAAAGGCTCTCTAACACAGATTTATTTTATACTAGCTGCGCCCCGCGGTTTCACCCGCGTGGTGATGAAAAAATAGGTGATGATGATGATGATGATGAAAAGTAGCCTATGTATTAATCTAGGACATAAGCATTGTACCTATATTCAAAATTTCATCCGAATCCATCCAGCCGTTTCTGCGTGATTGAGTAACAAACATCCATACATCCATCCATCCAAACTTCCACATTTATAATATTAGTGTGAAGTGTGATTAGAGAATATTATGGTGCTATATAACTGACTGTATTACCATTCAATTTTTCTTTCTAAGATTATCATGGAAAACTGCAGCCGAGCAACTTGTTTATAACTTTACGAAAAATGTGAGGAGAGTTTCAGGATTTATTCCTGAAACTCTCCTCACATTTTTCGTAAAGACAGTTTCAGATCGATAAATTACGATTTTTCATAGCTTTGCTATGGTAAAGCTGTCAAAAACCTTCTGATAAAATTTGTGAATAAGGGAGTAGATAAATCGTAGCAACCGTAAATGCGAATAAAATAATGAATGTATCTCAAAAATAATATTATATAGGTTTATACGGGGTTACGCATATAGATAGATAGAAACTCTTTATTGTGTACACCAGAAATAAAAATTACAAACAGAATTTGAGAAATTTACTACTAGCCATTGTAGGTTCTACTACCCACCTCCTTGTTCTATCATCAGATTAGTTCACATAACATCATCAGCCGGTAAAATCCACTGCTGAACAAAAGCCCCCTCTTAGAGAGGGATGTTGCCATAATCCCCATGCTTGGCAGGCTTAGACCCGGGTATGTCCTAAAACAGCGACCAGAATCACCGGATGATGCGCAGCAGCGTCCTTTTGGTGAACGACTGCGATCCCCAAGCCGCCAGATAACTTAAATGGTACCAAGGTAGAAAACAGTTACGAGCTAGTGCCACAAGTGGCGGCTTTATCGCTAAAACGATCTCTTCCAGGCAACTATTGGAACCATATATCCTGTACTAAGCCGAAAGGAGGTCATTGTCTCATCATTGTAAACAAATTTACTATGGGACCTCTGTCCCATGGGACTTTGGGATTTCAGGTTTGGTCCTATAGTAAAAGTTGTTTATAATGATGAATACAATGACCTCTTTTCGGCTTAGTAGGGGGGAATATATGCGTAACACTGTATACTAATATACTATCGTAACTGTCAGTGTATCTTATTACCTACTTCTATTTTAATATTTATTGTTTTATTGTTTTTTCATTGTCACAAAATAAACTTTGCTGATGATTTTTCTATTGTTAAGTTTGAATCGAGTTGAATCGATTTATCGAGTTTTTGAACAAAATATTTTCTATGGAACGGTTGACGTTTCTTAAAACGTCAACCGTTCAATCGTCAAGGCGTTTTTTTTAATTACGGAAAAATAAAGGATGGCATTGGGTTCGAGGCAGCGGTGGCGAACGGTCGTATCTTTAAGCTGGCATCGAAGCGGTTCGCAAGAATTGAGTTGTGTAATTGGGGTCTTAGCAATCATTGTACTGTGAGTACAGTAGAATATATATTGTTAAATAAAGAGTTCTGCTTCTGAAATATAATGGTTTTTATTATACTATGTAGCAGACGCAGAATAATTTATAACGATCCATATCCACACAATACAATATGGGAGAGCACAAAGGTCTGCTATTAACTCTATTATATTTCATATAGATCAGCAGTTTCCTCGTCCATTCATTCACGTTCACCTTCCAGGGGAGCTAACACAGCCTCAAAAATATCCTTATTAAAATCTTACATTGCGCTTTGTCGCACTCTCTCGGCTAATATAAGAGTAAGACAAAATTCAATGTAAGATTATAATAAGAACATTTTTGAGGTTGTTGGGTTGTGGTAGTGTATTTGTTGGCAGCAGCTGAAATCAGCCTATCGGAGCATGGAGATGAGATTGAATCTAAAGCTTCGATAGGAAAACTGCCTATGGATTTAGGATAAAAAAGGTAAGTATATGGAGATTGTGAGCTCTGCTCGTGTGCTTACTTTTTGTAGGGAAGTTAATGGAGATAATAAAGATTGATACCTTGATAATACTTACTGTGTATTAAGCAAAAAATACATCGGTTCATTTGCGCAATGACGTATAATGCCGTACAGAGGGCCTAGTGTGAGTTTTACCAGTGGCGTTTACTTATTCGATCACATTAACGTTAACTAAGTTTTGTATGAAAAAAGGGCAGTTCCATATACATGCGCTAGATGGCGCTGTTTTATTTCATGCAAATCATAGTTAACGTTGACGTGATCGAGTAAATAAACGCAATTGGAAACGCAAGTGCTGTTGCCCGCGACTTCGTACGCGTAGATTTTCATATAAAATTTCAACGCATTTTTCCTCCCTTAATCCGGCCCTTGCGCAACATAACATAGCCTATATTTCAATCTGCTTATAGCTTAGCATAATTGTGAAAACCGCATTTAAATCCGTCCAGTGGTTTAGGAGATGTGCATGGACAAACAAACAGTCAAAAATTCTACAAACTGTTTTAATTTGTTCAGCTGCTTATTTTAAGACAACCTGCGTGATATTTTTTTTGATATCTCGCAATTACAGTTTTATTATCTCTACGTTTTTATTTTATGTAAAGATAGATAGATAGAAGAATAGATATAGAAGATACTGTTTTCCATTTCCGTCAGAGTTCTATGATAGGTAATCCATATTCATACGTCAACCCACAATGCTCCGGTAACAAATTACTTCGCAATGCGAGACCCAGCTTAGGGTTAATCCGTTTTAATTTATTAACTGAACCCATCGTACGTTTCATTAAAAAAATACATAATTATCTCACTTCACGTAGAATTCTTCATTCGCAAAATAACCTTATAAAAAAAATAAGTTTAAAATTTGAGAAATTTACTACTAGCCATTGTAGGTTCTACTACCCACCTCCTTGTTCTATCATCAGATTAGTTCACATAACATCATCAGCCAGTAAAATCCACTGCTGAACAAAGCCCCCTCTTAGAGAGGGATGTTGCCATAATCCTCATGCTTGGCAGGCTTAGACCCGGGTATGTCCTAAAACAGACCAGAATCACCGGATGATGCGCAGCAGCGTCCTATTAGTAGGTACATGGAGAACGACTGCAATCCCCAAGCCGCCAGATAACTTAAATGGTACCAAGTAATGTATTATCAGTTGACGTAGAAATTATAAATGTAGACTCTGTCCAAATCATAGATTTAGAAGATTTTTTTTAGGTCTGTGGTTTAATTCCATCCAATTATAATCAGGTAGGTCGAACATAATCTCATTTTAAAATATGTGTTGTATGGCAAACCATACGAAAACAAATTATTTTTTTAAATTTTGTATCTGCTTGCATTTAACCTCCAACTCGTCTGATGACATCAGGCTAATGTTAAGCGATGATGCGGTCTACAATTAAGCAATCTTGCCTAGTCGATCTATAATTTATTACTTGCTCTATCTTACTTTAAAATTTCAATTTATATTTGTTTACTAAATTGTTTATTTAGTTTTATGTACAAATCTATATGAAAAGAAGCAGAGAAGAATAAAAAACTTACTTTACTTTTCTTACTTCTGATTGTAAAATTACTTTAACTGTTTTTATAGTGTTAGTGTTAGCTTGTATTTTGTTTATTTTAAAGCACTTGCCCTATTGAATACTTTAACTATATCCTGAGGATTATCAAGTTGATCCGTGGACGTAAACCTTCACAGTGTAATTATAAAAGTTCAAGTCGGAAAGCTGCAAAGTCCACATGCAACAAAATGTTATTCCAAGCCAGTATTAACGTTATTTCTGCCTCGTCTAATGAAGTGGCTCGGTAGGGCTTAGTGAGTTATCTGGTGGGACCGCATTTTGCTAGCCGCGGCCGGCCACTTTGTTTGACTTACGATTTTCATCGAAGTCCACTACGCTTTCAAAATATTGCACCTAATACATATACATTGCGATAATATACAGTGCCTAATTTTCACACAATTTTAATAAGTAAAAATTTGAAAAGTAGATATACCTTTTTAATATTTTTACAACATAATCTGCCGCAATCTGAAAATAAGAAAAATTTTAAAGGCGTCGGTAATAATATTAATTAAGCAATTAATAATAATTACTTACCTAAATATCCGTTTTTAAAAAAGATGAAGTATTATTATTAGTATCTAGTATTTACTAAGTATTCTAGCAGTAGGAACTTAACCTGAAATAAGGATGTTAAAACATTGGTTGGGACATTTTCCTGTTTGAGTCATCTATATCTACACTAATATGTAAGGTTGCCTGGAAGGGATCCCTTGTAGCGATAAGGCCGTCAATTGTTTCACAAGTTTTAAGTTGTTTTTGTCGTATGCAAGTAATTTCAGGAGTGAACAATAAAGAGTTAGTTATCTATCTATATATCTATGTATTGTATTCTAATAAATAACAATAATAGATTTCCATGTTTCCTCGGCAATTACCTGTAAAACAAAATATCTTCTAACACTAACTTAAAAGACTTAAATTCTCATGACTTAAAAAATACGTTGACGGCTCTATTAAAGTCGTACGACTATAATGAATGAAACAGAAGACCTTTTGACTGTACCAACCTGCAGGTCTAGCACGGGCCGTGGAAAAATTGTCTTTCCACCGTTTTTATCCACGCGTAGACACGACAGAGCTAGAATATGGATACGTTTGTCTCTTTCTAGCGGGATAAAAACGGTGGAAAGACAATCTTTCCACGGCCCGTGCTAGCCCTGCTGGGGTTGTAAATCCTTTCCTTCTCCCCCCCCCCCCCCCCCGTCCCATTTCCTTTCCCTGTCCATCAAGCCACAAATAACATAAATAATGAACAATACGAACATATGCATACCAATGATTATTTATTATATAGCCAATCCGATTGATTAACTCTTACGTAAATGTAGAATTTTAATTTTTAAAACATTAACTAATTTAAATTTTACTAATAAATTAATACTTATTCGAATATTATTATTATTTATTTTCATTATTTTCATCAAATTTGTTAAGTAGGTAGTAAATAGTCAATTTTGTTATACTGTGCCATTTCTTTCTGTAAGATACCTATTATAATATAGCATAATATTTTGACTGACACAGCTGGTATAAACTTAAAACAGGTAATATAAAATGCAGATGCCTATATCACAGGTTTCTAACCTAGCATAGGCATCTGAGAGACAAAATGTATGTAGAAATGTATGTAGATGTAAGTTACTTTAGTTGTATGTGTACCTACCATGTTCTGAGAAATAAATAATTTGATTTGATTTTGTCAATGCGGGCGAAGCTGCAGGAATAATCTAGTACCAATATAATAAACCAATAAAATCACCCATGTAGTTAATTGCAAAATCCATTCACAGTGGATGCTGTTAGGTAGCAATTTTTTAGGGTTCCGTAGTCCTATAAGGAACCCTAATAAGTTCGTTCTGTCCGTCGGTCCGTCTGTCCGTCTGTCCGTCTGTCCGTCTGTCCGTCTGTCCGTCTGTCCGTCTGTCCGTCTGTCCGTCTGTCCGTCTGTCCGTCTGTCCGTCTGTCCGTCTGTCTGTCTGTCTGTCTGTCTGTCCGTCTGTTCGTCTGTCCACCTGCTCTTCCATCCTATTTTTTTAGAACCTTCTAACTTATATTAAGGCAAGTGCATGAAACTTTTTAAACTGTAATTGTGTAATGCTAAATTTATAAAAAAGTTATAAAAAAAGCTTTTGACTTTGGTACATGTGAAATGGGGATGAAAAAAAAATCGCTGCACCTCCTCGTGTAGGGTATCGTTGAATAGGTCTTTTAAAATTAAGACCGAATGAAATGAATGAGGTGAAGGTCTTTTTAACCAACTTCCAAAAAGGAGGAGGTTCTATGTTCGTCTGTATGGTTTTTTTTCATACATCACTTATATATCAAATGTATATTTTGTGAATTATGGCAAAGTGCCAAAGTGGCAAAAAGTTGGTCCCCCTGCATTTATATACTATTAGATATAGAAACTTGTAATTTACCATGCTGATAGGTCATATTAAAATCCTTCATATAAAATTATTTTGAACATTTTCTAATTATAACTTTTTGAGTTATAGCGATAAAACTGTAATTAGTTCAAGACGCTCAAAGGTCATAGAACTCTTCGTAAAATTGTCTTAGCAAAGAACGTTTCTCAATTGATATTCTTTTTGAATAAACTATAAAATGTATATGTTATGTTATTGTTTTGATGCTTCTCTGAAATTTGGTTAAGTACACAGAGCTTCATTCTTTCGATTTTTTCTGTAACCACCAATTTCTGTGATTTGTGACCCCATTTATAATGACTTTGGCTACGCAAAACGGAACCCTACCTTATGCGTGTCTGGACACGCTCTTCGCTAGTTTTTTTGTTGATAAAGTCAGTTTAGTAACATTACTATAATATTGGTCAGAAACGACAAACCCTGTGAGTTTTGCTCCTTACGTGTGTATTTCCTTTGTGTGAGTAACAATGGGTGTAAGGAAGGAACAGTTTCGTAAGATAAGTTGAAGTCGTTAGTAAGGCGGGCTAGACATAGATTAGCATTAGATGTTCCTTTAACGCAGGCAACTAGGCTACTGAAGTAGTTATACGATAATAACACATTAAATAGACATGAAATAACACATTAAATGTGTAAAATGGACGGTTATTATTTATTAAGTGTTTGTTTCTGTGATCGAGTGTCGGCAAGTTATATATACATATACCTAACTAGGTGAAACATGTATTTTCGTGATGTTTCCTATGAACTCTGTAGAAACTTTTAGTAGTCTCCTTTACTGCTTTACTAGGGCATTACTTGGACTTACCGTTTACCGTAGCTTACTTTGTTTCTTTTTTTAATAGGGCAAGTGCCTTTATGAACTAAACAAAATACAAGCTAACACTAATATTACAAAATTAGACTGCCCAAGTTCTAAAGACAATCCAAATACTTAAGGAAACAAGCCAGTATTTTTGTCACCCGTCGCATTAACCAGGCGCTTTGAAAGATTTTTGAAAATGGGCTGAAATTCCGGCTCCCAATGGCCTAATGTCCAATGTCCCAATGTCGAGACATTGGGACATTGGACATTAGGCCGTCAACTACTTGTTTGATTACATTAGGTTACTTATTTGAGTCTTCAAATGACTCAAATAAGTAACCAATGCCGAGATGCCACTTTCTTTGCTTGAGTTTGATGCGACCTGTTTGACGATATTTCATAAAACTCGACAATATTTTAATACTATATTCTGGTACATGCACAATTATACCTGTAACGCCAAAAATCACTCAAGACAAAAGAAGTTTTTTTTGGGTTGTTGACATTGACTGTTTAAGATCATAACGTAATAATCAGACGCCATCGCTTGCGAAGTGTTTTGAAGTGTTTTCTATGAAGCTTATATTTAAATAGATATTTATATTATATTTTCACTATTACACACAATTTTTTTGCAGAAATTAGTTATTCTAGGAAATAGAATATACATAAGAACATAGTAAAACAATTATATTTATAATTTGAAAAATTGTCATGAGTATTTTACAGACATCTCATATACTTGAAAGCTAATGGGCTTGTTCCATCTATCACTTAAAATTTCACCCCTGGGGGTGATAGATTCAAGATTTTTCAGCGTTGAGCCCCTATAGGTGGAAACATCTTCCACTTACTCCGCTAAAATCACCCTAATCTGAAAAATCGTTTTTAAGGAGAAAATGTATATTCACTATGAATAGCTACGTTTTAAGCAAGAATCTCTAGACGAGATTCAAAATTTTTTGAGTCAAATTGTCTCTATACCTATTATAGATATTACAAGCTGCTCTTTAAAACTTTCTTGTAATTTTGACAGAACTTAGTTTCAGAAACGTAATACATACGTCAATTAACGTCGCGCTCGAAGTTATCAAGGTGGCGTGGACGAAAACTTGTGATTTGGAGCACGGAATATCAGCAGATGTGAAGCGCTGAACTCTTGATCTTAGTTGGATTATAACGAAATGAACTTTAGAACAATAATTGGATTTCCAATTACCATTCGCTCGGATTTATCATTTAACTTGCACTGTCCATTTTTTTAAAGGTGTTAATTTTTATCACGCATCAGATCTGATGCGTGATAAAAATTAACACCTTTAAAAATACCACCCGCACGACCCCTATCATTAGGTTTCGTTGTTGGAACATCCTTCACGTTGTTTTTGTATAACATGAGCCCGACCACAGAATTGATAATAAGAGCCGGTCCGGTAACTTGAACTTGGGGGGAGAGGGGTACTTTGAGTACTTTCGCTATTCGTCATAGTTTCGGATTTAGTCATCCACGCCCACTTGAAAAAAATCATTCTATATACATAGATAGATAAGAATGGTACATGGTAAGTAAAAACTCTTAATATTTCCAAAATGTAATTAACTATATTGTATTTTCAACAACAAGTTAAAGACACTTTTCCCAATAGTCGTGAGTTATTGTAAAGTACGATGCCACTATAATAGAAAAAGGAAGCCGATTAGGTCCGTCGTTTGTGTCAAATAAATCTAAACCTTTTCCTCTTCACCAGGCGAAGCTGTAATGAAATTTCGAAGGCGATTTCACGTTCAAACAATCTGTTCAAGAAGCACGTAATAGCCACTATGGCTGAATGTAGGCCTCTATAGCTATATAAAACGATTGGTTCATTTTAAGTTGGAATAAAACTCAAAAAGTAGAAAAAAGTAAGAGTAAGATCAACTTCAAAATAATATGTCCATCGTCTACAGATACGCCCGGTAGATTTGTGTAGGTTCAGGGATAATAATTGGGTGATGGTCACAGATGGAGATAACTTCATAAATGCAAAATCGGTACAAGTGGAGATGAAAAAATAAATTTCACTGCACCCCTTCATGTAACATATCATTGAATAGGTCTTTTAAAACGAAAGTGAGGTTTGGTACATCATTTTAAGTTCAAGTCTACCGTTTGCAAAATATTATCCACTAAAACGATAATTTCAAATCACATAATTTGGACACATAGTTTGGATGGATGTCTGTTTGTTACTCAATCACACAGAAACGGCTAGATGGATTTGGATGAAATTCGGAATATACATTGCTTATGTCCTGAATTCACACATAGGCTACTTTCATCATCATTATCATCACCGATTTTCATCACCACGCGGGTGAAACCGCGGGCGCAGCTAATTTTTTAATATAAATACACATTTATCAGATGTTTATTTAAATAATAATGTTGCTACATATTTTTCGATTAAAATAACAATATCTGTGAATTACTCCACAATAAAAATTGTTAGAACCACGGCACAGAATACATATGTTATAATGTACAAGTAACCACGGTACAACTTTCCTTGTGAGATTTACACCAATCCGTAAAAGATTTGATTTCCCGCGTATCGACCAAAATTGTCTTATTATTTGCTGCTTAGGTAGAGGTACCCCTTAACTTAATGTCTATCCTAGTGCCTACTAGGATAAGTATTTTATTTGGGAGTCTTATAGGGGATAATCATAAGGGATTTGAGAGTTCAAGTCAGATTGAGACGGGAAAGCACAAAACTTTATCATGCATAGACGCTGCGAGAATGTATTATTGAACAAAAAATTTAACTCAAACTCATTTATTTGCTGAAAAGTAAATATATTGTGTTAGTATAATAAACTTAAAACTAACTTAAAACATTGTAATATAATGAAATTAATGATACTGAATCAATATTATTACACATTTATTTATTTTTCTTGAGGTGCTTCTGCAGCAATCATGACTGTGTGAGAAATAATATATTTCCGGTTCATTAATCGTCCGCACTAAATGCCTATATAATTATAGAGGATTCGAGATGCTGATTTGACCTAAGTGCACACCCTCCTCACCAGTGTCACCAATGCTATTATTTCGAATGACGGCATGAAAGCCATCGGTTTGCGTTTGCGCGGCTTTATTGGAGGCACTGCAAAAGCGCGGAAGTCATTTTAAAAGTATTATTGGATTGGACCGAATTGGACGCCTAGGATATTGAATGGTTTTTGAAACTAGCATGCTGCACTATTTGTACCTATTACAATAACATCACTAGACAGACATATTTAGTAATAATTTAACTGTATTGTTAACTGCTTTTATGAGATTTTAAGATATTTCACATCTCACTGGTTTTACAGTTTCCATAATTTGTCATTTTATATTGACGTCTGACGTGCTGCCCAGACGACGGAGCTCGAATTGAATTATGTGGTGTGCTAGTTGGAGCGTTGATCTATTATAAGACATGTAGAGAGAGTAGGAGAACTCACGGGGTCTATATTGATAAAGGTATCTGGCGGGAAAGGGATGGCTTAGAGTCCCGGAAACTAGACTGAAAACAATATATTAACTAACGTCAATTTATGGCGTTAGTCTCTCATGGATTAGGAGAATTGGGCGTAGCGCCAACGTTTCAAGGCTACGCTGTATAAATCTACTAGAAACTAGGCTCAAGCTAAGTTATGTTAACTATCACAACATTTGGACAGCTTTAGGGTTCCGACCGTTATTTCGGCAGAAACAATGAAAGAGGATCTCGGAAACCGTCTGGACGTTCAGATAGTTTACAAGTCTAGAAACATACTAATAACAACCTTTATTCAAAATTGTTGAGATAATTTTTTCTATTTACACTGTTAGATTTTTTTAGTAGCAAGTGCCTTTATTAACAAAACAAAATACAACTTAACTAAAACTTAAAACCTAATTGGCCTATTAGACAAAAACACTTGGACTGTCCATTAGACCGTTGAAGGTCTAAAGACAAAGCCCATTACCAGTTGGCAGTATACCTACCCAGCATGCTGGTAGTATTACATCTCTGAATGGCTATAATTTAAAGTGGGGGTGATAAGACCCGCACTGACATCCCGCTTGGGGTGTACTGTGCATGGCTATGTTTATGCGTTGAGCCAGAAAAATGACAGGCAAATTATGCTAATTGTTCGTTGGAACTTTTAGTGTTATACAAGAGAAACCACTGGCACCCATCACACGCCCCTATTGTTAAGCGTTACATCTAGCGTTCTCTCACCATCCTTTGAATTCCTTTAAACCGTGTTTTGTAATTTTTAGTACATTGAAATATCCAGGCTAAAAAGGCCAGAAGCCAGACTTCCGGATGCAGTTGTGCATTTGATGTTTTTTTAAACATAAAATGACTGTCTATTATAGTTTTCAAAAATGTGCTTCGGTAATTTTACGACGTTATTACTTATTTCAAAAAATTTATAAAAAAATTGACTAAATATTTTTTATAATGACAAAAATTAATGGGTAAAATTGTTTAAGTATACCATTTTTGTCATAACAAAAATATTAAAACAAAAATACGTTTTAAATATCTTGAGATATTAACTACACAAAACGACCGAAGCAGCACATTTATAAAAGTAGACATTTATTTTTATATCAAAAAAATCATCATAATTTTATTTTATTTTTAAGTTAAGTTTATGTGAGAGTGAGTTAGCGGCGCGCTATATTTGGGCCTTAAGGTTTTCATAATTAGGGTAATCTCTGGGTTACCTTAATACAGTAAGTCATCAGATCTGCCCGCTAGAATAATTCAGTTTATGGAATCACACAAAAACAGGATGGGTAGTATCGCTACACTACCGTCTTTTTTTGTGTGAATACGTCTCTATATCTCTTTTCTGCTTAGCTAACCTTTTAGACCACCTCAATATCCACAGGACGACACACAAATAAAGTACCTAACCCTTTCCGCTGTGGAGTTAAGACTAACCCCCATATTTATAGACGTAAATAAAGGAACCTCGAATCGACACGTCGCCCTCAGTGGTGTTTGGAATATAAAAATATATGGGGTCTTTGGTCGCATAGAGTGAATTTTGAAGCTGTTTTTCAAGAAGCTCCCTTCCTGCTCAAAGACGTAGGTGCACGATGACGTAAGTGCACTAACAGGCAACGAAGTGGTCTATTTTCAGAATATATACAACACTTACACCCGGTTTCTGAAACGCAAATTAGCGAAAAAAATACTCAACAGTTTGTTAATCCAATGTCAAACTTATTTTGGGGTTGCTGAAAATCTCATGTGTCAGTCTGTTAACGCAAATGTCAAATCCCTATCCCTATCCCTACATATTATAAATGTGTAGATCAAATACCTTCACACATGACTTCTAACTAAGTAGAAGCAATACCTGATATCGGTTTAACTTGCAAAAAAATGCCGTTTGCGTGATTCAGGTAAAGTATCGTATTTACCTATAATAGACGCACTTTTCATATTTGTGAAACTACGATCTATTTACACTCATTATTTTAGGAATTATTGAATACTTTATTACATTTTTAATAATATTATTCGTAAAGTTTAAACAAATTTAATTTTTTTTCGCGTAACATCGTTTTAGTACGCAATCTATTATCAAACTAAGGAACTACAAATCTGACGGCTGTCAGTTTGTTTGTTTGTCCACGCACATCTTTTAAACTACTAGAAGGATTTCAAATCAGTTTCCACAAATATGCTTAACAAATACCTGATTGAAACATAGGCCATATTAATTTATGAAAATAAATAGTAAAGAATCAATATTTTTTTATAATTAGTTATAACGCCATCTAGCTTATTTTATAGTAATGTTGTTGTAATGATAGACTTCTACTCGCAGACATGGTAGGTAGGAAGACTGAAGCGGCTGTTGCCATATAATCTATATATAAATAAAAACGAATCGCCGAAATGTATGTACCCGCATAACTTCCGATCGACTGCACCAAATAGTATTTTTTTGTGTTCGTTATTGTCAGGACGGCCAACTGCTTTTGAAGAGGTTTAACAGTTTATTATGGCGTAATTTAACGTACGTTGGTTTTTGTATTGACTTCTGTCGTGCTAATATACCAAGTCGCCGGAGATTAAAATGAATACATTTTTGCCACGATCAAACTTAAGACCAATAACAGACACGCAAAGTAGGTGAACTCGCGGCATCTAATCTGATTAGCAGCTATTTTGGATGTTATGGTGGTGAACGAAAGCGGTTTAGTTGTTGGAAGGGTAGGGGCGCAGTAGGCGGACAAAAATTATTTAGACATCATTGATTGGCAGTCTTTACGCGGAATAATGTTAAATAACAGCGATTAATTATAGATACCGCTCCATGTACTTCCTACTTACTGTTTACTAATAATTCAATAACAATTTGTCATGCCTGACATTTCTCTTGACTTATACTTTTTTTTTTCCTTATTGGCTCCATGGCTCCACACTTCCAACGTATTTAACCAGTGAAAGAAATATATTATTTGCTTGAAATATATTTGAAACTATGGACATGTCGGATACCTGTATCGACTCAAATTAAAACTAGACTAAAATTATACTATGACGATTGTATGACAATCCGCATTAAAATTGGAGAAATTGGCAAACAATTGGAGGGCAAAAAATCTACAATAATGTCATAAGTGTAGGTATTATCTATAAAATATTCAGTATAAAAATAATCCGATGGATTTGTGCCTATTTAAAGTTTGTTGGTTAGTGTAACATTTATATTTTGCTATGTCAGTCTAATCGTCCGCCCACTAATAACTTTGTGCTACGCGTACGAAGTCGCGGGCATTAGCTAGTCTACAATAAAACTCAAATTAAAACAATTTTGGGTTTCCGTGTACACAAAAAAGCATTTCATTTCATCGCTAACTCTGTGACAAACGCTGTGTGGAAGCCTTCTTAAAAACATTTTAAACTTCAACTTCTCAAGAACTACATAAAATTCAGTAATTTTTGATCGATTTAAAAAAAGGAGGGGTTTTCAATTCAGTTGTATAATTTTTTTTAATGTTGTTCGTTTTTTATAAAACCGATTTGGTAAATGATTTTTTTATTTGAAAGAATACTTTCATGTTGGTCCCATAGAAATAGTATAATCAAAATAGGTTCAGTAGTTCGGTTAATAAATCAAAATAAATAGAAAATCGACATAATGTTGTCATCCAAATAAACCAGTAATTGCGTTGTTTACTAATTTTAAAGTCGGTTTTTTTAAATTGATAATTATGTACATTTGTATTTATTATTAGTAAAAAATGTTGAATGATAAGTACAAATAACTCCCCTCGGCTTATACCACCTTTCCGTGTAACCCTGTATATTTCATGTATACTTGTAGCTTTCTTAAGAGTTTTACTCACTTATCTTCTACCAATCCACCGCAAAGTTGTTTGTAAAGAAGGCTTGTTTGTGAGCATGTTGTTTCTTATTCATGAAGACGAAAGATGCGACACAACTTTAAGGCTGTTATTAAGAATTTTCATTTCGAGACGCAGCCATCTTGTATTTTATTACCCTCTTAAAAGTTGAGGTCATTATTGCGATATTAGACCGTGGCTTTTGACAGACATCTATTTAGAGAGAACGCATAATTTGGCGATGAACCCAAGTAAAAGGTCTATTACAAGTTTCTTTCTCAACATAAATTAAAATCCCGATAACGATATTTTTGCGGATATTTCACAAATCGTACACTTGGTTAAAGACAGATATTGTATCAAACCCTCAGATCAGAAAAACAAGAGAGATATAGTAAGGTTAGGTGTGGCGGGTGTACAGCGCTGGCCCTGGGGTAGAGCGAGAGGAGGGTAATGCTAGGCGATAAATGCAGATAGCAAGGAACCACAAAATGACAAAAGGAGGAAAAAAAAAAAACTCACCCCATAGATGGTCTCATCAGCCTTTTTTTTTGCATATGGACTATTATGTATCGTTTACAGTTTTAAGAAGTGAGAAATATAGTGAAAAAAGTGAAAACATGGAGACATTTGAACACGAACAGTAATTGTACTAAGGCATATCTCACTATGTATCTGAATTGATATCAAACAGGTTTGATCTCTGATCAGATAAATTTTATTTAAAAAAAACTTTTTAATAATACGTCCCATGACGGGGACAATATTTTATATCCTTACTTTATTTGTAAATTGGGTTTACCAAATAAATGAATAATGACATCATCTTCTATTTTTGATTATATGACCTGACCATTCATCATGACTGCCCAGTATAGTGACCATCTCATCAACACCTCATTTGAAATTGGATGAGGCTATTAGCTATAGCTGGCTGCCAACCTTTACTAGATGGAAAGGCACCCTAAGAAGAAATATTAGCTATAAGACCCTAAGAATTTGAAGAATTAGCTATACATGCTAACTTCAGTATCCACCTTTTGGTTTTGCGTCTTTGGGTAAAAAATTCTCCTGTAAAGTACCTAAGTTTGAATCTTAAGTTCTTTCTTACAAAAAAAAAATATTTTTTTTATGTAGAATAGATCTACGTTTGGCCACCAACTTGCCTGATGGTAAGCGATGGTGTGGCCGAGGATGGAACACGTTGATCTAGAAGAAATCTATTCACTCTAGCCTTGAAGATGCCTAGATTGTTGTTATCAGGAAACAAGGAGGACGGCAGGGAGTTCCATTCTTGGGCAAAATAATTAATCCATTTTATGTAAATAATTTTACAACGTAAATAAAAATACGGAAAAACCCAGAGTTACTGCATTTTAAAAGCAGAATCAATCCATATCTCTTGCGGTCGAAAGCTCATTTCATGCAGATAATTTTGGAAAAGTTTGGGTTCATCGCAAAATTATTTGTTCGATTTGGCGGAATATCAGTGCATTCAACGTTCCAATGAACTCTGTAAAGATCAGGTCACGTATTATACGAGTACTTTTAAAATTTCACAACAAAATTGAACCTTAGCAGGCTTATTTTTACTTAATTTTTATTGAAGAATAGGCTTGCGTTTGACTGCCACCTCACAAAAGCACGCTTGCCTAGAAGAATCCGATTCACTCGTGACTTGAAGACTAGATTATAACTATCGGGAAACATCCATTCAGGGAGCGTATTTCACTGACTACCAGTTCACGCAATAAAAGGAAAATCAAAGTGCTTCGAAATATCTACCATGAAACGATGTTCCTTTTCGCCGCTTATTATTTGTTGTTAGAGTGTATAATCATGCCAAGTTTGACCCAAGTATTTAATATCTTTTTTACATTAGAACAAAATTTAATATCATCATCATCGTCAGCCCGTATCAACCCACTGCTGGGCATAGGCCTCCTCTCCGTTGCGCCATTTATCCCTGTCTCGGGATAATCTCATCCACGTAGGGCCTGCGATGGGTGTGATGTCATCCCATGTCGACCCATCGTTGGGGGTTGGGGGGGTTTTCATCAATTTCTCTCTTTCTTTGGACAAATTGAACCTGAACGCTGCACTAACCAATCTGTGGTCACTACCGAACCGCTTGAACTTTTTCAGAGTGGTTACATCTGTAACTATGTTTCTATCAGATGAGGTGATGTAATCACTAAAGTTATATGATTATTTACGGGATATTTACCGTGGTAAGGTTGTGGAAGGAGCTCCCGATATTTCGGCGCAGTTACATGCACCATGTTCACGGGAAGACTAACAACCGTGAACAACCGTGATAGTTTAAAACAGTGTTTATGATGTAATCAATCTCGTTTTTTGTAACTCCATCAGCACTCGCCCATGTCCATTTTCTGGATAGTCGTTTTTTGAAGAAAGTGTTCATGGCATAAAATCCATTATTTTCAAGGAAATCTAGCAAGATCTGGCCTCAAGAATTTCTCTTACCTAAACCATATTTGCCAACCGATTTTTCCTTGTCTAGTTGTGAGTCTATTTTTGCGTTAAAATCTCCTATTATGGTTGTGTAATGGCTTTTGTGGTATGTCAGTGCAAATGTTATGTCTTCGTAGAGTTGTTCCACTTCCGCCTCTGTACCACGTTTTGTTGTAGGGGCATACACTTGGATTACCTTAAGAGTGTATCGTGTGTTCAGCTTTATGAAAACTAAACAGACTCTGTTGGAAACACTTTTTAAGTCAAGGATAGCCGAAGCTATCCGTTTATTGATAAGGAATCCAATTCCACCATACGATACGTTTTCTTGGCCGTAGTAGTAAAACAAGTTGCCAGATGTTAATTTAATAAGTTCTTCGCCTTTTCGTCGGACTTCAGACAATCCTATAAGATCCCACTTGATGTAGTCAGTCTCATGTTCCAGTCCATTGAGCCTCGATTCCGTTCGTAACATCCTGGCGTTAAAACACGCCAGGATCAGGGTCGTCGTTTGGTGGCCGGATTTTACCCAGGGATTCTTCGCACCCTCCGCCCCGCCATTTCCCCGACTGCCTTGGTTGGGACTAGCGGGACTGAGGGCCGTTTAGTTTTGGCTTTTTTCACTAGGGAAGGGTTTTTAGCCATAAAACGCCACGCTGGCCAGTGCACCTTGGCGAGTCTTCCTGACACGTTAGCCTTCAGTTTACAGAAAAAAATTGTTTAAATTCTGTCTCTGTATACTGAAGGTACCGGGGGCACCGCTAGGAGGTGTGTACTCGGAATTGAGATCACTGGACATGCGCGGAATACAATATAAATATTACCATGCATGCAACACATTTCCAATGATCCCCTTCACCCCCTTCACCCCAAATTTAATATAAAAATACGTAATAAAAAATAAAAATATTGATGTATGGGAAACCCCCCTTTGGTTTTTAAATTTTAACTTTATTATTATTTCTTAGGTAATCCGCCGTAACAATATTCTGTGAAAATTTCAACTGGCTACCTGTTACGGTTCGAAAGATACAGCCGTTAAAAGGTAGGTCTGACGACAGACGGACGGATGGACATACCTACATATAGACAGCCAGCGCAGCCTTTAACAGGGTTCCGTTTACATACTATTTGGGTATGGAACCTTGAAAATGGGCAGGAAGGAATTAGGTCATGCCTTATTATCTAAAATCTACTCGATTCGTAAACTTTGAGCGCACTTTATAAGGCTTCCAGGAGTGTTCTAATAGTACGACAGAATCAGAAAATATGTTTTCATTTACCATTTTTAATCAGTGGCCTTAGTACGAACACTTGTAAAAAAGTTATCGTTACGGTATTGTATGAAAAATTTAACAGCTCCTCTATCGGACATGATAGGAAACTGAATTTTTCATACATTTGCTATCGTTTACGCAACGATAACTTTTTCGCAAGTTCTCGTACTAAGGCCACAGTAGGCTGATAGAGGACATGAGATCGGAGTCATTTGGGGCAGATTAGGTACGAGACTACATATCCCCGAAATAGACTAAAGCTTAGCATAGAACAAGATTGTTTACTACCCACACTATTAACTCTCTCCTCGTGTTTTATGTTAGAATGTAATTACAATAATTTCCCCTGTACACGTGGGTGTCTCAGATGAGTTTAACGGACCTGCAGAATCCATTACACGTGGGCGTAATTATCTTATCAGAAAATAATCCACAGGGGCATAATAACAATGGGTTTTATTCCACTGCGAGCAGGTTAAAAGCTAAATGGTGTCAGATGTGTGAGATTTTACTCTTAACGAGTTTACTGCACCGTACCAAGTACCAAGGTATTATACATAAGGTTATTTATGAATAATGTATCAAAAACCTCTCGCACTAGGGTAAAAGAACCTGAATATATAGTTTTTTTGGAAGCCCTTCGGCAAAATAAAAAATATCACAATAATAATTGTTTTAAAACATTTGAAATTATACACACAATAAGATAGATAGATAAACTCTTTATTGTTCACACCACAAATAACATAATACACGATAAAACAGTTTTAAAAACCACTAGCGTAACAATCGGCGGCCTTATCGCTAAGAGCGATCTCTTCCAGGCATCCTTAGGATGGAGAGAAACTGACAAGACAAACAAACAGACAAACTAAGGATAAGCTGACCCGACAAACGTATAGTCATAGTCACTAATAATAAAAAATGTGATAGTTCTGTGAATTTTTTTGTTTGCTATGCTCCCGAGATGGTAATAACTCAACTGATTCAAACTTCATGCTATTTTTTGCGCAATCTTATTTTTTATTGTCAGTCTTTTTACTTGGCTATTGCTATCCCGGTTGTTGGGGCAATTTCGCCATCAACAGTGAAGGAGGAGATCATTGATCATATATAAATAATTGGAGGAGATAGTGAGATTGTTTATACGAGGTAATCCTGGTAAATGAAACTACTAAATAACAAGATTAAATGAAATAAGCATAGTTGATTGAATCAGGCGTTACTTTGCGGAAGTCCATTTTCAAAACTGTTTTTCTGATGAATTTTTAGTGTAATTCCGCTTCTACGTCGCTTCAAGTACAATAAGGAATTTTTTGATAGATATTTGTTGATAAAGTAAATATAATTGAGTTTAATTTTACCTAACCTGATATATAATATTAATTACATAAATTGAAAAATAACGTAACCTGAAACAATAATTAATTAATTCTGAATTATTTTTTAATCTTAAAATTATTAAAGTAATCTGTAACAAAAAGTAATTAGTTCTGACAAATGAAATATGATAATACTAAACCTGAAAACGAAAACAATAATGAAAAAGGGATGTTCAGTTTTTCCCAAGCATAAGAACTTTCCGGAAAACTTTTCTAATTTTTCTCTCGATAAAAACCTAATTTGGACTTTTACGAATTTTTGAAAAAAAAAAATAGCCAAACCAGTCCAGCCGTTCTCAAGTGATGCGATTACCAACGAACAACACATTATTTAAATAAATGCGCAAGTGTGTTTGTTGGTTTATCGGTTTGTTTGTGCTTCTTTCACGCAGCAACAGAGTAACAGATCGATGTAATATTTTTAGACTACAGAGCATGAAAAAAACTGCAGAGAGACTAAGAACTAAGAGACTCCAGTTGATAATCATTTTCAAACAAGTATGGGTGGTACCTCTTGGAGAAATTTATCGCAGACTGGCCTAAATCGGGGCGCCATGTGCCAATTTATTTTTGATCTCTGATAGACTATCAAATCAAATCATTTATTTATTGCACATTAGGAACACAAATACTTGAACTACTCGGCATATTATACGAAAACAGTTGGACTGCCCATAGACCGTCGAAAGTCTAAAGACAATGTAAAATGCCCAAGCACATTACCAGTTGGCAGTATATTATGCTGGCGGCATTACCACGTAGTAGGTATATCAATGCTACGTTGCAATACGTTGAGCCAAAAACACATTTTGGTCATGCGTCACATTAAACCGTGGTCTCTCTCTCCTCTCTCTCTTATACATTGAGCCAGAAACACATTTTGGTCACGCGTCACATTAAACCGTGGTCTCTCTCTCTATCTCTTATACGTTGAGCCAGAAACACATTTTGGTCATGCGTCACATTAACCAAGCTCTCGCTCTCTCTATAATAATTACATCAGTTGTAATTACTGCCAAAGAATTCTACTCCAGGGATGTCAACTAATTACAGAATCGAGTTATGCCAATCAAGTTTCTCAGTTGGTCCAGTGGGTTTTATTTACTTTCTATTTGGCTATAAAAATAGTTAGGACAAAGCTTTTTCTCGCTCCCGCCTACACGTTCATTCACTGATATTTACGACCTACGCAAATCTAAAAGAATGTTAAAAGCGTACTCAAGGTTTGCCTCTGAGGGGTAAGACGGTTTTAATCCTCGACGCAAATAGAGGGGTGTTATAAGTTTGACGTGTGTATCTGTGTGTCTGTTTGTAACATCGTAGCTCCTTAACGGATGAATCGATTGAGATTTAGTTTTTTGTTGTTTGAAAAGTGACTTGATTGAGTGTTCTTAGTAATGATTCAAGAAAATTTGTTCAGCCCTTGGAAGATTATCAGCTCTTGTGTTGGGATTTTTAAAATTCAAGTTATTTCTTTTAAGCATTTGTTAAAAAACATTGCCGTTAGATTTTTTACAGATGGCACTAAAATGGATAGTACTTATTTATAATGTTTTTTTTGTGTCATGGCACTATTGTTTTGATTAGTGTTGCACGGGCGTTGGTAAAATCTCAAGTTTTATCCTACACCCCAAGTACCCCACATTATCCCGCCTTGATTACACAACATCATAAGAATGTGGTGACGTGTTCTTGTTCTTACGCCCCTATTACTGAAGACGGACGTAAATAATAGGTATGGTTTTATTCACTGTTAATAATGGTAAATTCTTTATGTTAGTTTCATACATCTACAATGACTCCTTTACTCTATTGGTTGCTTAAATTATTCTATGAATTTTGAACCAAACATTGTATGTGAGTGCTATTTAAACCTACTTAAATATACAAATGTATATTGATAAATACATTTGTATTAAAAAGTGTTATGGATAAATTTTAAGCTCTTTTCTGTATATGGGTTAATGCTATCGCTTATCAATTCATGTGTAACAGATTATTTGAGACGAAAGATCTAATGAAAAGTGTTTAATTTAAATTAGTTGATCTACGGCCCCATAAAATAAACGAACTGCGTATTTTCCTCCATTTGTAAAAGTTAATCTCGAAGGGAATCTAGAGATTAAATACGCAGTAGCCACTTTGTGGTAAACAGGAAGTATCCATGGGGTTGGTCCTTAAGCGAGTGGATTAGGCTGGAAACTCACTATACACAGCTTATATTATAAAATAGCCGCCCGGGCGCCCGTCCCAGCTTCGCATGGGTGGAGATTTTTTTCTGACGTTCTAGTAATAAATACAGCCTATGTTACTCAAGGATAATGTAGCATTCTAATGGTAAAACAATTTTTAACATCGGTCCAGTAGTTTTTGAGTTTATTCGTTACAAACATCCAAAAATACAAATCTTTCCTCTTTATAATATTAGTGTAGATGTAGATAAAAACAAATAAAATCTTGCCTATCGCCTATCGAGCCTTAACGCGCCGTGATAAGGTTAGCGTACGCCTGATTTTGCAAACTGCACCTATTCGGGCTCGCGTTTAGAGTTGGGCGTAAGGCCCCAGATAAAATTGCTTTACACGCTCTTTAAAAACAGCGAGCGATGGCAATGGTATGTGAGATAATGCCATTTACGTCGGTCCCTTGCCTATCGCGTCTATTTGCATCCTGTTGCCTTTCTGAAATCGTCAGATTGCCTCATTCTCGATTGGCTTGGATTTCACAGACCCAGCCTGGGCCACGACTGTGTTATTGCTGTACACCACCTGCCGTCACCAGGTCAATAAGTCACCACGTCGAGAAAAATAATTCCTTTAGGTTCTTATTTTAAATACGCCGTTTTTAAAAGGCTTACCTACTAGGGACGACCGGAAGGTCGAAGTCCCGTCGGCAGTCTCAAGTAAATATAGATTGAAAGGGAATCTGGAAAAAGATCTGCGGATACTGGAAGTTTGTGCTTGGATCACTTGCGCAAGATGTAAAAGGGTGGCGTCTTTTAATACCCGAGACTAAAACACACTTTGGGTCGCTGCGCCAGTTAGAAAACGGAAATACAGAAAGATATTTTCAGGGCCCTTCTTCCGGAAATCTTCACTAGATGGCGCTAACTTTTATATGTAAAATCACTATTAAAGGCACGCGTCACAGAATATACACGCTAAAACATTGCTAAACCCTCTGAATTGTTATCCTAGTTTTGTTTGGATTAGCGCAATGGCACCACTTTCTTCGGATTGTTCGCAATTTTACTGAATAATGCCGTAGTTTATCCGCGGGCGCCGATATTAACCGCAATAATAACGGATAATAATAAAAGGTCAATTGTTTCTTAATGTTTCATTTATTACATATAACAAGCTTAGAGAAGCGGATAATTAAATATTATTACACATAGGTAATGAAAAAATAATAATTGGCTCACAAATTTTTGAGACAAGCGTTTAATGTTTTGGTGGGGATAGAGCGCGGATATGCTGTCCCTCTCCCACAATGCGTGTGTTATAGCAGTTGTATTACGCGCGCATGGTTTGTCGTCATAACGTGCTATACTGCGCTCTCTGTCTAGCATGAAATTAAAATACTTATACATTATTAATTTTTAACTACTTTAACTTTTTGTTCGTTGATTCTATTCGTCTATTTATAATCAGTTTTTTTAAATGAGGAAATGACAGTTAAACCGTCATCTATCGAAGCACCTATTTTTTTTTTTCATTATGTTAACTACTTTGAAATGGTCTCGAGTTTTGAATAAAAACATAATACATTTTATTTATATTACACGGGAATTACTCACGTAAGATTAGGCCGGTTACTCCAAACCACACACATAATACATACAATACCTACATGATTATAATACATTATTTAGAGTCTATTGATGTATCTTGTAGATTGAAATTTGTTTTCTGAAAAACAGCCTAATTGTTCTGTGGGTTACCATCCTACGCCTTTTACTGTGCCTTTTATCCGATCGGCCTTTGTCATTTTAACCTAAATAATATGTAAATAGCACCACAGTACATAGCGCCAATGCTCCTGAGTGGTTTAGTTATGGAGTTATTTCAGTTCATTAGCAATTTAAAACTTTTAACGACTTTGATTTAGCAATCCTACCTAATCTATAATTAAGGTACTAAATAGATTACAATCCCTCCGTATCACAAGGAAAAAGAAAATAAAGGGAATTGACCTTATAGCGAAACGACACATATAGTTAACATGTTCCAAGCAAAACTATAATTTCACATGAATCCTTGTTAGTTAAAGCGACCTAAAGAGCAGAACAGATGAAGTGCTCGTTAAATCAACAGAGATTAATTGAGGAATACAAACACGAGTATTTTATGTTTATCAAAGACACCTACCAGATTGAAATTAAACACTTTTAACGGATTTTATGGCATGTATTTACATTATCAAACACTTTGCAGCTTCCATGGTCACAATTATAAGTAAACTAAACTGCAACCGCCAAAAGAATGCCTCTGACAGTTGCCATAACATTGTAAAAAGCTGAACGGAAACAGTAAATTGCTGAACACTTTTAATAGATTTTTGAACATAAGATAGCTGGTAGTCAATATTTTCATTTAGATTTTATACTTAATGTTATTGCAGCTGTCAAACGCATTATCTCAGTGGCTGCACTGTAGATGACGGATGCCTATAGAAATGTTATGCAATTTTTTTAAAGTACCGCCAATTTTTGTAATCCAAGCGTTCCCATATGTAGGTACGAAATTAGAACTTAAATTTAGATGTTTTTAATTTCGATAGCCTCGCATGGCAACCTTGGTACAGGTATACTGGTTCCCTTTGGCGAGGATTTGAGGATTATCAAAACGAATGTAGTGATTGGGGTTGCCAAGGGCATGCTCACAAACTACAGAATTAGTCGAGCGTCTATTTTTTATGTGCTATATGTTTCTCAAAATGGATACCAATGCTTCTCTGTTTCCCCGATATAGGATAAACCACAGTTTAAACAATGTAAAATACATCAATGTGTAATATGAAGATCTAATTCCCTCCTGCCCATTTGTTTATAATGTTATGATAGTCAGCAAAACTTGGGTGTGTCACTTTTTGTAAATTCACACTCAGTAATTTTATATCGTCAATAATGTAAAAATGTGCGAGCGAGAAAGCCGCAGACGAATAGAGGCCTGTTAAATAGAATTTTCAGAATATCTATTGATATCTTAAACCCTTGACCCACAGAAACTTGAGCACAGAAAAAACAACAAATTTCGTACCAATACCTACCTACTATACGATTTCATTTTAAGACAATAGAGGAATGCATAAAAAAAATTAACAGTACCCATCAATAAATTCTATTAGGATACCTATCAAAAACCACAAATACCTTTTACATTAGTCAACGAATATTTGTTTTTTACTTTATCATGTTACTTCATTAAAAAATCAGGAGGGTTGTCTGAGTTTTTTGTCATTTCGATGGTACGTTGTATACATAAGCAAAATACTTATTTTATTTCCAATATGAAATGACCTAAATGACGATTTCCAAATATATTGATGGAGGATTCGGATAAATTTGAGTGTGTCGTACAAGTATTTAGGTTTATGTTAGCAGAAAATATAAATATACGTAATGTGTGTCTTTGTAACAAAATCGCTGACAAGAGAAATCATCAGTGAAAACAAGTGAAGTGTCAGTGAAGGGGTGTGAAATACAGAAAAGAGAAGTAAATAGAACAGAAATGAGAACGTTAATCTGTCGCCAGGTATTGTGACAGATATGTGATTGAACATTCTTATTTATATCAACGTGTAGAACTCCGCATCACAGTTGCTGTTTTCGAATGACTGACGTTTCGTTTATATGGGTGCAACCACAGACTAGGTATAGCTACTATTGGCTGCAACTGGCTACAACAAATTACTTACAAAAATGTCTTGACAGCTGTTCTAAGTTAAACAAAATTTTTTTTTCTGTGGTATGAATAATAAAGAGTTTATTTATCGTCGAGGAAGACATGGCTTAAAAAGCTAGTTGCATTTCACGTAAACAAGTTTGTATCAGACATAGGTCTCGTTATTATTTACGGGAGCACGAGGAGTAGGCTGATGCACGTGGAACCAAGGCTGGAAGGACTACGTCGAAGCAAAGTTTATTACCTGACGAGGATTTACAAAGAGTTCTATTTTTGCCGTTTTGCTGTCTCGTGGGCTTAGTGCGACAATGTTGCAAATTTATATTTATACTAGCTGCGCCCCGCGGTTTCACTCGCGTGGTGATGAAAACCGGTGATGACGATGATGATGAAATGTAGCCTATGTGTTAATCCAGGACATATGCAATGTATAATCCAAATTTCATCCAAATCCATCCAGCCGTTTCTGCGAACACCTATCCATCCATCCATCCAAACTTTTACATATATGATACTAGATGCGCCCCGCATCCGCAGATAGAAAACTTTACTTACAAAAAAGCTCACTGAATTAGTAGATTAGTTTGGCTTCAATAAACACGTTTAATACCCGCTTCGAAAAGTTAATGTTTCGCATCCACACAATATGTGACAAGTCTTCTTGGCATACAATATTATGCAAATAGACTAGGTATACATTACAGCAACCCCGTCCTGTAATTTATAAACCTTTGTGAAGGGTCGACGGGCTACTGGGTCAGAATGCTTCATATCAAACCTCGGACTTACAACCTTTTTGTTACGATTATGTTTCCGTCTGGCGATATATTTGCCGGAAGAATGGAAGGAAAAACTTGGTGAAAGGGTCTTTTATAGCATCACTAGCTATTTTATTTTTAGTAGAACATTTTGTAGGACAGCAGTAGAGCTTTATTTGGAGCTTTTTGAAAATGCGAATTTTATTTTATTCACTGTTGTAAAAATAAATAAAATTCACTGTTGGCGTTGTCCGAATATTTGCGTGCGTGTAAACTCCATACATATGTATATTTCGAAACAAGCTGTTGCCCGCGACTCAGTACATCATGTAAATTTTGTATATAATTTCAACCTCCATTTGCCCCCCTTTGTTCGGCCCTTTCGCAAAATCTTTTCTTAGCGAAAACATCTGATAACTTTTCAATTTTTTTCCGTAAGGAATTTATCCGCCAAATTTCAGTTTCGTAGATCAAGAAGTTTACGAGATTTTATCACGGTCAGTGAGCGAGTGGTATTTCGCTTTAAAATATAATAATTTATGTTTAGTTCAAAATGTATAAGTATTAAATTCGATATCGTCGCTTACCAACAGGCGAGTTGGTGGTCAAAAGGAAACACTCGCGTTAGAATATGTATATATATTTTACGCACGGAAATATTTGCTCTTTGCCCACTTATCAACAGCCTTTTATAAAAATATTTACATTCGTAATGACGTACCTGTTGAATTCCATAATTAGAGATGAATATTCGGCACTACACATACAAATGAATGTTTTGCTTATAAAGGTACAATTACCTTGTATTTCTATGGTTTTGCTTCACACATGGTATACTTCATATCAAGACGCGCGGGAGCGCGTCAAAGCCAAGCTTCGAGCGGTACCGTGTGTAATATACAGGATTACACGGAACGGCTGCACTAAGTCGAAAGGAGGTCATTAGATTCGTCAATATCATTGAATACATTTCCTAGTATAATTTAGTCTATGCCATTATGAACAAATTTTTATTAAGGGCCAACCTTCAAATCATTAAAAGGTTCATATAGGTTTTTTGTAGAGTGTGAATTGTTTTTTTTTTGCAATTTTCTGGGTTGGTCCTGTAGTAAAAGTTGTTTAAGATGAGCACAGTGACCTATCGGCTTAGTAACACCATTCAGTGTACCCCAGTAGATAGTATATCCAAGATATTGCCAAAGGTAGCAAATATCAGCCTCTGTCGCGAGTTATCTTACCCCAAATTAATCTATACTCAACCCTAGTGTAAGCTCGCAGAACAATTAATGGTTGCGGGTAAACTTCGACTCGGTTAGTGGTACTGGCAACCCTAATATTATGCTCCGTGAACCGAATAAGTGTACTATTTGGTCGGGTTAAATATTTGTTCGGTGCTAGTAATTACACGTAGTGATCCATCGCCCTTATTTTTTCAAACCTTTAATGGTTTTGCTCATTGGTAGAAACGGACGGCTTGTCAGACAGGGTTTTTGTCTTTAAGTACCATTTTTATTAATAACTAGCTCATCGCGCGGTTTCACCCGCGTGGATTACTCATGGTAATATCAGCTATCTGCCTTCGAAAGTTCCGTCAAAATCGGCGTTTTGGAGTCCATAGGGAAACACATATATACATACATACAGACATCACTTTTTATATATGTACTAGCTTCCGCCCGCGGCTTCGCCCGCGTTGTTTGAGGGAAATATAATCGAGTTCTCTGCAAAGTCGGTACTTATATTTTAGAACGATATAAGTATTTCATACTGGATATTGATGACCGGTATGGCTAAGTACTAACACATGTGCCTTATGAGCAGAAGGTTTCTGGTTAGATCCCGGCCTGGCAGATGTTTAAATGGTGAATTTATCTTAATATTTATATGCTTAGGGTCTCAGTGCTAGTTATCTCTGCCTTTAAACTGGCTCCGGCAGGCCGCTTGCGGCCCAGAGAACCACGCGATATCGAAATTTTTTTTTTAACTTGTTTGTACGTCACCTTTTCTTGACACTTGAACTCGCGGGCTGCTTGCGGCCCAGCGAACCACGCGACATAAAAGTTTTTTTTTTTACTTGTTTGTGCGTCACCTTTTATTGACACTCGTACTCGCGGGCCGCTTGCGGTCCAGCGAACCGCGCGATATCGAAAGTTTTTTTTTTACTTGTTTGTGCGTCACCTTTTATTGACACTCAAACTCGTGGGCTGCTCGCGGCCCAGAGAACCGCGCGACATCGAAAGTTTTTTTTACTTGTTTGTGCGTCACCTTTTATTGACACTCGAACTCGTGGGCTGCTCTCGGCCCAGTGAACCACGCGACATCGAAAGTTTTTTTTTTACTTGTTCATGCGTCACCTTTTATTGACACTCGAACTCGCGGGCCGCTTGCGGTCCAGCAAACCACGCGACATCGAAAATTTTTTTTTTCTTGTTTGTGCGTCAACTTTTCTTGACACTCGAACTCGCGAGCCGCTTGCGGCCCAGCGAACCACACGACATCGAAAGTTTTTTTTACTTGTTTGTGCGTCACTTTTTATAGTGAGTGTCCAGTGAACCGTGCGACCTCTATTTTATTTTTATTTATGTGTATATCACCTTTTTTTATGCATAAATAGGCTTGCGTTTGGCCGCCAATTTGCCTGATGTTAAGTGATGATGCGTTCTACGATAGAGCACGCTTGCCTAGAAGAAGGCGATTTACTCGTGATTAGAAGACACCTAAATTGTAACTATTGGGGAACACCCGTAGTCACCTGTCTTGAGCTTGGCTTCGCAGGCTGCTTGCCGCCCAGCAAACCTCGCAATCTCGTTTTTTTTTTAACTTTTATGTCTATTATCTATGCTTGACACTCAAACTCGCGGGCCTCTTGCGATCCAGCGAACCGCGCAACGTCGTTTTTTTTTACTTACTTATGTTTTTCCCCAGGAACCATAATTTGTTATGGGGTCAAAAGTATTGTGTATTTTAATATGGCCCATTGCTTATCTTTGTACCAAATTTTACTGAGCCGTTGTTGATTATGGTATCCTACGGCAATAGTCTTATTTTTTCGGGATAAAAAGTAGTCTATATCTACTATAGTCCTTGAACTATCTCAATAAAAAATCACGTCGTTGGTTTGTTGCTGCGTGAAAGAAGGGAAAATAAAGCAACATATTATAATATTAGTATGATTGTTATCCTACAGAGATATTTCTGATGTCCTGGATTTATGAAGGTACTTATTTTATTTGAGAAAACAGTTAAAAGCTGATATCTACGCTAAACTTGTACATTCTAGTGGCAACCTGCAGTTTCAATCGCGTGGTGTAAAATAGTGATGATGATGATGACGATGATGATAAGTAGCCTATGTGTTAATCCAGAACATAAACAGTCTCCGTACAAAATTTCATCGAAATCCGTTAAATAGTTACCGAGGTGTGACTGAAATTATCCTACAGGTACCTTTAATTTTTTCGGAATAAAAAGTAAACTGTGTGATAAAAAAAGTATATTATTTAATAAATTTCATCACCATAACTTCAAAAACAAAAAAACTTTTTACACAAAGTTTGGTCCGCTATTTTAACCAGTTACGTCATCTCTGTATTTTTTTTATTAATTTTAGCATTTTTTATTTTAAATGAACTATCCAAATCCTAATTTTCACATCTGTAACTTCAAAACCGAATTTTAAGGTTTTTACCCATTTTCACCCTCTTAGGGGTGGAATTTTGAAAAACCCTTTCTTAGTGGGTGCATACACTTCACAAAGAATACACCCTCTAAATTTCATGTCTCTAGGACCAGCGGTTTAGGCTGTGCGTTGATATCTCAGTCAGTCAGGACTTTGAATTTTATATATACAGATTATAATGTTTGATTATATGTGCAAAAAAAGAGCTATCATCATCATTGAAACATCAGGAATGGTCAGCGCCAAGAACATATAAACCTGGAAGTTTGACAATGTGCAATTATGAATGGTCAAAGATGCAGTAAACACGCCTAGTTTGCAATAGGAACTTACTCTCTATGGGCGAATACGATACATATTTTACGTGCGTAATTAATAAACAAAACCAAGAATAAATTTAATATTTTTGTAAATTCTCTTCGCAAGAGATCCGTTGTATTGCTGAAAAATTTAAAGCGGTCCATGACTATTTTTTTTATAAATCATTGTAAAATACAATTTGTTTAAGTATGTATTTAAAAATATATATGTATGTATATCAGTCTCTGGCAGCCATATTACAAGCTTTGCTTAGTTTGGGGTCAGATGACCATGTGTGCAATAATGTCCCAGATATTTATTTAATCTTTTGTTTTCTAATGCAACTCTCAATCTAGACATGTACATAATTGAGTACTGGTACATACCCACATTAGATCTTCAACGGTCTATGGACAGTCTAACTGTTTATTTAGTGTTAGTTTTAGCTAGTATTTTGTTTATTTAATAAAGGCACTTGCTGTACATAATCAAAGCGTTGGAGAAGCAACATTTTGAAAAGCTTTAAAAACTTTTTTTTATTCCATCAATTTTTCTTTTATCTAACAATTTTTATAAAAGCCCACGTAAAAATGAAAACACGAGAATACCTATTCTTTAGAACGAAATACGCCGTCTCAACACTCAGACTGCACTTGCTTCTTTAAAGTTTTACCACTAGTTTCACTTCGAAGACATTCCGCATTTTTGATTCCCCGGGCTGTGAGCCGCGCAGGCTTAGCTCGGATTTATGCAAACACTAGGAGCAACGTACGAGCTCACGACTCGTACTAGTGACGAAGGATTAAGTGCATCTTAACAATGGTTTTCCACATACCTTGTAGCTTAGAAAATTACAAGGTAGGTGTAAAACTTATGAAAAAGTAGAACATTTTAAAATTAGTTGTTATTATGAATACGGGTTGCTTCGACTATCTATCTATCTATCTTCGATACATATCTATCCTATTCTATATCTATCTATACATAAAGGTCGGGGAAAAAGTTTCTTCGTATTTTATAAACAAATTCAAGACATATTTTTTTCAAGTTTAATTACATTTAATTATAATATATATGTACCATTTTGTTCGATAACTTGTTGCCATCTTTTAGGTAGTGACTTGACCCCGTTGCTGTAGAAATTTTGGGAATTCTGATCAATAAAATGCAACAAGTAGTTTTGACAGTCCTCTCTTGATGTTAATCTAACACTACCCAAAGAATTCTGAAGAGATCGAAACAGGTGGAAATCTGAGGGTGCAAGGTCAGTGCTATGTGGTGGATGCATTAACACTTCCTAACCAAGCTCTCTAAATTTTTGCTGAGTGGCCAAAGATGTGTGCGGTCTGGCGTTATCATGATGAAAGACCACACTCTTTATGTTGATCAATTCCGGCCGTTTTTTCTCAATTTCTTGTTTGAGTCTCATCTGCTGTTGGCAGTAGAGATCCGAATCGATGGTTTTGCCCGGCGGTAAATGCTCATAATGAACGATGCCCTTCCAATCCCATCATACACACAGCATCACCTTATTACGTGTTAATCTGGGTTTCGCTACAGTCTGTGGTGCTTCACTGCCCTTTGACCATGATCGTTTGCGCACATTCTTGTCGTAGGTGATCCATTTTGCATCACCAGTGATCAATCTTTTCAAAAACGGTTCGGTTTCTTTACGTTTCAATAGAGAATCGCAAATGAGTACACGATTCATTTGGTTTCTTTCAGTGAGCTGGTGTGGCACCCAAATATCGAGTTTTTTTGTATACCCAGTTATTTTCAAATGGGTCAAAACTGTTTTGTGGTCAATCCCCAGGTCTTCATCTATCTTGCCGATCTTGGTCCACTTTTTCAGAAATGGCATCGACTTTATCCGTAACAGGGCGACCAGAGCGAGCTGCATCTTTGACATCAAAATTCCTGGACTGAAAATGCTTGAACCAACATTGTGCTACTCTTGATGACACTGCATTAGGTCCATAAATGTCACAAATTTTATTCGCGGCTTGTGTCGCATTTTTCAGTTTTTTATAATAAAATTTCACAATATATCGAATTTCTTCGTTAGATTCACTCATTTTATCGAACAAAAAAACAATTGAAAAATGGCGGGAAATTGCTTTGTACTTTTTGTATTCCTTTTTTAAAATGTCATATTTTTAATGGTATCAAAACCAGCCAGATACAAACAGTACAACCGATGAGATTTTTACTACAACTTTATACATACAAAATACGAAAAGACTTTTTCCCCGACCTATTATAATAAAAACGTAGAGATAAAAAAATCTGTAATTGCGAGATAACAAAAAAAAAAACACACGGCGTCTTAAAATAAGCAGCCGAACACGATAGGACAGTTTTTAGAATGTTTGTCTGTTTGTTTGTTTGTCCGCGCACATCTCCTAAACCACTGGACGGATTTAAATGCGATTTTCACGAATATGCTTAGAAATTACCAGATTAAAACATAGGCTATGTTACACCACACATGTACAGTGTAGGTCGTATCTTTTTGATTTGAAAACTGTTGACGGTGTTTTTACTGTTATGCTTCTATCAATACTTCACACAGGGCGACTTAAAATAAGCAGCTGAACATGTTAAGGCAGTTTTTAGAATTTTTGTTTGTTCACGCACATCGCCTAAGCCCCTGGAAGAAAATGCGGACGGATTTAAATGCGGTTTTCACGAATATGCTTAGCTTTGACCAGATTAAAGTGTAGGCTATGTTATTTTGCGCAAGGGCCGGATTAAGGCAAGAAAAAAGGTTTGTAGGTTTATATGAAAATCTACGCGTACGAAGTCGCGGGCAAAAAAACTAGTAAAGTAATAAAATATACTATACATATCCGCTATAATCAAAGTATTTTAAAAGAAAATTATGTCTGTTTTCATTTTGAATTAGTTATCTTTGAAAGAGTTTTAAAGACTATAGAGAGTTCTCAGAATAAATAAGAGACAAGAGTGTGAACCAGTCCATAAAAAAAAATCTTTCTTGTACTCTTTTTTGAAATTTTAAGAAGTTTTAACTGAATGTATACCTAGTTTTAATAATACAGGATGTTGAATTGTGACCGTACGACGTTCAGGTTCACAGAACACCTATTTATAGTAAAGACCCCAAAGAGCTAAGAAATTGTCTATTTTTGATTATTTATTTCAGTCATTGAAACTTGCGTCAAGATTTATTTTTTTATAATTATTAGACATATGGATTTTTGACATAATGTTTTAGTAAATATTTTATTTTTTAAGTTTTAGTGAATATTGAATTTTTTTATTTACTCAAATTTAATTGATGTTTTTATTTTATAATTTATTTGTGAATATTTCTCACATGATGACAATTTTAAAATTATTGATTCTAATATAGACTAATTTATTTTTCTAAATGAATTGTATGCATGTAAATAATCCACATCCACACTAATATTATAAATGCGAAAGTAACTCTGTCTGTTTGCTACATAATGACAGCTAAACGACTTAAGCGATCTCGATAACATTTTGGGATGTAATACTATGTATCATGAGAACGGACATAGGCTATTTTTTTCTGAAGAAATCGCAGAAGAAGTGTCGTGTACAGCTAGTAAAAAATAATTGTATAAATTTTATGACTCGTCAGACGCTTTCGCATCGCTGTAAGTGTGACAAGTATTTTTGTAATAATAAATAATAGTCAACGTCACTCTAATATAAAGTTGTCATATTGATTATACACGTGTAGAGAGATAAATAAATTTAAAAGCATGCAGATTTTATGTATTTACGTACTTATAATGCTAAAACCACTAATGATATAAAATTCGTAGATAAATTGAGTCACTGGATCTCTGGTAGGACGATTGCCATTTGATACCATCATCCCGCGGTTACAATTTTTTTTGTTTCGTTGTAGTTACGTAGTTACAGACAAAGAACTAGTAGATTACATATAACTACTTGTAGAAGAGTTTACTTACAAGAGACGGCCGTAGATTATGAGAACGATTTCGACTTCCAGTCGGGTCCCTAGAGATTCCAGAAGATTATCCCTTCTCATCCTACCAAATATTCAACCGGAATCTTAAGTCAACTGACAATTAGTTGGTTTAAGCTTTGAATCTTAAGATTATGTAAATCAGAATAGACTTTTTAAGAGTCAGGCACACTTATAAGACCTTCAGACGCGGATGTTCTCCTCTTGTTAAAATATCACAGGACTTTATAACGAGTCACTTTCAACTGTGATATCTCCGAAAAGGTTTTCAAGCGCACTTATGTACTACGTATATTTATATTACTGGACTAGAGGTGACATAGCATTTGTTGTCTAATTTAATTTTTTGAATTCTTTTTTTATTAAATGAATTGAAAATATATTTAAAACTTCAGTATGTATATTTGAGTTTTATTTTTAACTAAATTTTTTTATTCTCAAAAATTAATATGATTTCTAGCTGCTTATTACCGTGGTCATCTTTTTTATTTGATCAATGCTTATTCAAGCTTCGGTCTCATTACAAAAATTAAATGTTGATAAAGGCTATTTGATTTCATAAAAATAACAGGCTTAGTGAAAAATATAATAAAAGGTAATAGGTACGTATACTGAAAGTTTTTTTATATCGGCTTAAATTTTATCATGATTGCTACTACAGCTATATGATTATTAACGGAATATTTACCGTGATAAGTTTGGTGGATGGAGCTCCCGATATTTCGGCCCAGTTACACCATGTTCACGGGAAGACTGAAGAGTGCGGATGATTGGTCAAACACTGCAGAAAAAACCATTTAAACTCTTTCTTAGTAATTGGTTAAGGTTATCACTGAAACTCGAACCTAAGTCCCGACAAAACACACTTCACTTGGGTCAGTGGTCCAACGACTAGTTGCACTACAGTGACCAGAATTAAATGGAACATCCTAGTATAAAAAAAGATCATCGTGGTTAAAAACTACGTATAAATATGAGAAATTCAAACTTCTAACTACCTATTTCAGGTACAACCTTACATTTGACCGCGCTTCTTTTAATTTTATTTGTATTCATTTATGTAGACGCTTCGAAACAAATAACTTTTTCTCTTCGGCTTGCGTTAAAAGCTCTCACCACTTTGAGGGGCGAAGTTGGCTCTTATTTTTATTTTATTTACCGTCTCGTTCTTCATAATCGAGCGCTTCTAAAGTCAACCGAAAGCAGAATCACCATTTGTGCTGTTTTCCTAGGACAATGTACAAATTCACCAGCAAAATGGTTTGAAACCGCAGCCTTTTTATAATAGGTCGGGGAAAAAGTCTTTTCGTATTTTGTATGTATAAAGTTGTAGTAAAAATCTCATCGGTTGTACTGTTTGTATCTGGCTGGTTTTGATACCATTAAAAATATGACATTTTAAAAAAGGAATATAAAAAGTAAAAAGCAATTTCCCGCCATTTTTCAATTGTTTTTTTGTTCGATAAAATGAGTGAATCTAACGAAGAAATTCGATATATTGTGAAATTTTATTACAAAAAACTGAAAAATGCGACACAAGCCGCGAATAAAATTTGTGACATTTATGGACCTAATGCAGTGTCATCAAGAGTAGCACAATGTTGGTTCAAGCGTTTTCAGTCCGGGAATTTTGATGTCAAAGATGCAGCTCGCTCTGGTCGCCCTGTTACGGATAAAGTCGATGCCATTTCTGAAAAAGTGGACCAAGATGCCGATCTTGGTCCACTTTTAGCTGAAGAACTAGGGATTGACCACAAAACAGTTTTGACCCATTTGAAAAAACTGGGTATACAAAAAACTCGATATTTGGGTGCCACACCAGCTCACTGAAAGAAACCAAATGAATCGTGTACTCATTTGCGATTCTCTATTGAAACGTAAAGAAACCGAACCGTTTTTTAAAAGATTGATCACTGGTGATGCAAAATGGATCACCTACGACAAGAATGTGCGCAAACGATCATGGTCAAAGGGCAGTGAAGCACCACAGACTGTAGCGAAACCCAGATTAACACGTAATAAGGTGATGCTGTGTGTATGATGGGATTGGAAGGGCATCGTTCATTATGAGCATTTATCGCCGGGCAAAACCATCGATTCGGATCTCTACTGCCAACAGCAGATGAGACTCAAACAAGAAATTGAGAAAAAACGGCCGGAATTGATCAACATAAAGAGTGTGGTCTTTCATCATGATAACGCCAGACCGCACACATCTTTGGCCACTCAGCAAAAATTTAGAGAGCTTGGTTAGGAAGTGTTAATGCATCCACCACATAGCCCTGACCTTGCACCCTCAGATTTCCACCTGTTTCGATCTCTTCAGAATTCTTTGGGTAGTGTTAGATTAACATCAAGAGAGGACTGTCAAAACTACTTGTTGCATTTTATTGATCAGAATTCCCAAAATTTCTACAGCAACGGGGTCATGTCACTACCTAAAAGATGGCAACAAGTTATCGAACAAAATGGTACATATATATTATAATTAAATGTAATTAAACTTGAAAAAAATATGTCTTGAATTTGTTTATAAAATACGAAGAAACTTTTTCCCCGACCTTATATATCAACATCCTAAGGTCATACACTTTTAAACATCAAAATATCTACTTTTTACCGACTCCCAAAAAGGACAAGGTACTATGTTCGTCTGTATGTATATTTTTTTTTGTATGTTAATCGATATTTTTAAACATTTATTTTGTAACGAAATGTAATTTTTTACTGGAAAGTGCCTTAGTTAACTAGACAAAAGGTTTTAGCGCTGTTAAAATAAAAATTTCCGGCCAAGTGCAAGTTGGACTCGCGCACGAGGGGTTCCGTGTCATTATCTATAATAACCGGCCAAGTGCGAGTCAGACTTTCATGATAGAAAGATTATGTGAAATTACACGCTATTGAACATATAGCGTAAAGATAGCGATTAATACCATATGCAATGTAAAATCAGGAAATTTGGAAACATCTGCCAAATTGTTTACTAATAATAATAAAAAAATGCCACTATTAATATTAAGTACAATATTTAGTTTAAAAATAAAATTAAGGTTACAAAACTTTTTGAACTATGATTAAATTTAACATGCCATTATTACAATTTGCAGTCGTTACTTCTTTTAGGATTAATTTACGAGTACATATGATCTGATCTGATCTGAGTACGATCTGATATGTAACTATTTTACTGTACCGCAAAATTAAAATGTAAGGCATACGTTCATTTTGTCAAATGTTTTTAGACACCATACTTTAAGGCGTCCGTTTACTCGTCAACATAATTATTATTGAATAAAACAAATACCACGTATCAGGCACATATTTTATGCATCTATTTAGGCATTGGTTAATTGAATCCGCTAATTGATAGCTGAGAAAAACGTGAAAATTGAAACCGATTTGGAGCGTTGCCAAATGGCATCCCTAGCTCAAAATGGAAAATTTCTACTGTTAGTTTGTTTTTACTGTTTTTCTGTTTCTGTTACTGTTTTTACTTTCTTTTTTAATTTCTATGTGGTTTTATCAATAACTAGTAATAGTAATAATTCTATAGCATATTGATGATACAGATATCAAATTGGCGACATCTATTGTAGCTTACTGAAGGATTGAAAATATCTCATTATTTACCCAGGTTTCATACATAAAAGTAAACGAAATATTCATTGTTATGTATTTTTTCGCTACTCGAGTTTAGCCCTAGAGGATTTTTAAGCAAATCTGAAGCAGAATTATGGCGACCCTAACCCGACACGACTTTATTCGTCTTGAGAACGAAGGCTCCTCACTTTAATGACTTTCATCTACTAATTTAATTTTCTTGATTACTTTCTTGTTTTCCTTTTTTTGTGTTAATTCAGTGGTAGGTAACAAGGGTTATTCTTTAGTTCTTAATGTAGGTACAGGGTATTCAGATAGACGATGCCATACTACATTATATGACAATTTAATTTAGGCTTACACTTTCATCATTTATTTATTTATACTTATAGTAACAGTACATTTAATATAGTGAAGCCTTTGGATCTCGAACTAGTTTACACTGTATTTCGAGAACCAGCGTCTTCTCCCATCTATGGGTCTAGGATAATGTTACAAATATTATTACATAGGATATTATCGAGTATGATTATGACAATTATATAAGAATACTAGCTGCACCCCGCGGTTTCACCCGCGTGGTGATGAAAATCAGTGAAGGGGTATGGAAAATAGATAGTAGCCGATTCTCAGACCTACTGAATACGCATATAAAATTTGGTAAAAATCGGTAAAGCCGTTTCGGAGGAGTACGGTAACTAACATTGTGACATGGAAATTTTATATATATAGTGATGATGATGAAGTGATGATATATTATTTATGAACAAATGACAAAGAACTAAATATAAGTACATAAAAAATAAAACAGGTAGAATGAAATTGATATTAAGTTTATGTTAATTTTCTGTTTTTTGTTGTACATAATAAATATAAAATGAATTTATTGTTTTACAGTAAGTGTTTAAGTTAATTTTCTATTTTTTAAGCTGTGCATGATAAATATAGAATGAAGTAATTGTTTAACAGTAGTACCTAAATATTACAAGTCAATTCTCAGAGAATAAATAAGAAAACCTACAGAGTAATTAAAAAAACAAATTGAAACTTATGCTTAAAAAAATACATATGAGGGTACACGTTACGTGCACACGTTAAAACTAATAACTACTTATCTATTTTTAAACAGGATGTATTATGTTTGTGCCTCTTGGGGTTGAGACCTTAGGACCGTGGAGGTCGGCTGCCTATGACTTGTACAGGGACTTGGCCAAACGCTTGATCGAGGCGACAGGTGACCGGAATGTTGGCGCCTACTTTGGGCAAAAAAATTGCATTGCTATCCAGCGTGGCAATGCTGCCTGCATTCTGGCCTCTTTTCCCTCCACAGCCCTCTGTAGATTACATGTAGATTAATTACCTACTCCTTTTTTATGATTTTTTAATATAACTTTTATACTTATAGGTAGTATAATATAACATTTAGTTAGTAATAATAGCATAACGTTGTAAATATCAGTGTTAATAATATTTTTTGTGTAAATAAATATGTTCTATTAAATACTGAAGGCTATAAAAAAAACCCAAAAAAACCACACTTAATGAAATGTATGGAACAGCTGATCTTTTTTGATGATTTCAGGGTTGATTCCATAGTAAAAGTGGTTCATAATTAATATACAATGTCCTTATTTTCGGTTCAGTAGGGATACGACCTAAATAGGTATTATATACCCACTCATACTCCGAAAAGGCGTATTAAGGCCCTGAACTAAATAGAGCTTGAAGATAAGACCTTTAGGCTCTCGTAAAAGTGTTTCAGTCCCTTTTCAAGGTTACCTTTAGTATTGCTTTACTGGACAGAGTTCTCAATTGTCTGATTTTATTGGTGAACTTCGACTTTATTACTAAGGATTCGGTGACTTCATAACAAACGAATAATAAGTAACAATGTTTTTATTGCTTTTGTTTGTTGATCTGAATCCGATTTTTCGATTGTTTTTGGGCGAACAAATTGAAAAACTTTTAGTAGGGCTACTAAAAGTTTTTTGCCACAGTGAAAACAAATGTTTAAAGTTAGTAACTGATCTGACTGACAGTAACTATCGTATTTTTTTGTATAAACTGATGTGATGTGTGACATGATGTGTTCCGGTAGAGAAATACGCTGTCCACGTTGTAGGGATGTATTTTTGTCCGCGTTTGGTGATGTCATTTTTGGCCCAGCAGCGTGGACATCACTTTAATTGTTTTCTTATGAACTTGCAGGCCAATGATGTACAATGTTCTTTTAGTTTCTTAATTTGGGCAACTCTATTTAAATTAGACCTATTGATTTTTCCCTTTTTTTTGCAAATAAGTCCTCGTTTGACTTGGTTTGATGTGGTCGAAGATGAAGCACGCAGACTTAGAAGATTAGCCTATTCACTATGGCCTTGAAAAGCCAAGATTATATCTCCTAAGAAACTAGGAACCGGCAGGTTGTTCCAATGCTTGGACGCACGCATTAGATTCGTAGAATCAAAACATTTGGTACGTATCCGAGGAGAACACACAATTTATGAGTACTTATTCTAATTATCAAAATTATTCTACACACTTCTTCTTTACAAAGTGTCATCAAAATCAGCTTAGTCTAGTTGTAAAAATGTAACAAAAACAGGCGGGCAGAGAGAGACATACTTCCCAGTGTTTGAAAACTCGAAGTTCGAAACTTTCGAACTATAGCTACGCTTTTCAGTTTTACCGAAGGTTTTCAATTTTTTCCTAGCCAACTTAACGATAAAAATATACAATAATGTTTACTAAATAAAATTATTGTTTAAATAGAATTGCATCGCTTGAATTTGAGTTTTGCGGACAATTGAAATGATTTTTCCCATAGTGGCAACTGGACAGTGTACTGGATGTACGCATGTGTCACTACCGAAATAGATCAGATCATGTGACCACGAATACTTCATGGTATTCGAAATGTAAGGAAATAAAACATATAAATAATTGGCCAAGAGCGTGTCGAGACACGCACATGGTAGGGTTCCGTAACTAAAGCCATATAATTGTAGTCATAGTTCAGAAATTGATAGTTATAGAAAAATTCGAACGAACGAAGCTCTGTGGATTTAGCCAAATTTCAGAGATGTACCATCCCGACATAGCATATACTTTTTTATGGTTTCAACAAAGAGAAAACTGATTGAGAAACATTATTTGTTGAGACCATTTCACAAAAAGGTCAATGACCTTTGAGCTAGAACGCTTTGAATTTATTACAGTTTTATCGCTGTTACTCAAAAAGTCATCATCAGATAATGTTCAAAATAATTTTGAATGAAGGTTTTAAATATGACCTATCTGTATTCTAAGACTCAAATTTCTATGTCTAATAGTTTAGAAATGCAGGGGGGGGCAACTTTTTGCCACTTTGGCGGGCCATATTTCGCAAAGTATAGACTTTATAAAAAAGTAATGTATTAAACCTTACCTTCATTTAAAAAAAAAACCTTTTCAACGATACCCCACACGAGTAAGTGGAGTGAAAAAAAATCATCCCCATTTCACATGTACGTTAGCTACCCCTAAAATGAAATATTATACATATTTTATACTTTTAAAATTTAGATCTATATTATTACTGTTATTATGCAAAATTTCATTCTATTATCTTAATAATTATAGAAATTAGAAGGTTTCAAAAAATTCAGACGGACGGACAGACAGACAGACAGACAGACGGACGGACAGAACGAATTTATAAGGGTTCCTTGTCGGGCTACGGAACCCTAAAAATGTGAAATACACGCGATAAAATCCGTTAAAAGTGTTTTTAATTTCAATAAATAGCTTGTGTTTTCGTAAACCTTTTTTTATACACATCATAGCGTGAGTCTGATAATGAAGCTTGAGATGGCCATTAAAACTTTCTAATAGCAAATGGTAGATCCGTTCAGTTTGGGTTTTGGTTTTGTTATCATTAAGCACATTTCATCGACAAGCAAAAAACCTTAAATATGCGATTCACTGTTGAATTTTCATTCATTCCACGAGTAGTAACTGAAAGCCCACTCAAGGCAATTTGTGGGCCATTAAATACGAGTGTCATCGGCTGCACTGCACGACGACACGCATAATAGCGCAGTTAACATACGAGTAGCTGTAGTTTTTTTTTATAAACCCTCGTTACACACAAGATAAATTATTAAGCTGGAATGCAGCCAGCGTTTTTAGAGTTCCGTACCCAAAGGGTGAAAATGGGACCCTATTACTAAGCCTCCACTGTCTGACTGGGGTGCATCTAATTTGTTCGAAATTAACTTTATATGTTTTTTTTCAATACCGTTCACTGAGTATATATGTATTTTGCCATAATAGGACAGTTGATCGAATTTTATTTGATATTCGTTTTAGTTGGTATATTATTTATAATCTATATCAGCATTTGATATATCCATCTACTGAAATGCTATGTTTTTATATACCACCAATGTTATATACTGTTAGAGTTAAATAATTTTCTTTTATATATATGTATGATCAGATATATGGTAGTGTCGGTATAATTCCGTTAAATTATATGTTTTTCGTTTATTATAGTATAGTTATATGTATGCCGGAAATTGTGCTTTTATTAAGAAGCCCTAACTGTGGTTGTAAAATTTTCATTAAAGTTCGTCAGGAGGTTAAAAAAAAAAAACTAATATCTAAATTTTTTTGATTGTGTTTTACCCGACTGATCAAAATGTGGGTTATGTTAAAGTACTCTAAAATAGTTAGTATTAATATAATTTTCTGTGTGATTTTTATATAACAATAATGACGGTTCTATGTTTCACTGTATATTTTTTATGTATGTTTACCAATTTCTCTGCAAACTGTTGACCGTCTTTTTTTTCTTTTGTTCGCTTGAGTACACTTCCGATTTGGTCCCATTGTCACCAAGTCAGAACCTGATGATGGGATCCGAGCGAAATAGCGGGCAACCCTCACATTTTGTAGGCACTTATTACGTTTTCCATATATTTTTGGAGTCGGATATATTTGTGGAGATGTGATCCACTTCTTTTAATTATAATATTCATGGGTGCCAATAATTTAAGTTTTTTTTTTTACTGATAATAATAACAAATTAATTAATTTTTTTAAACGCAGGGGCGGCTTTATGGCGAGCCGTCGGTGAGTGGCGACACCGCGTACCCCGATTCCATGGGGCTAAAAGAGACCCCTGACCCCTGGCTTGCCTTAACCGGCCGTCCGGGGGTGGAAACAGCAAGAGCTAAGAATCTAAGGTCCAGGGTGGAAGTGTTAAAGGGCATAACGCCACGAGTAGCTCTTAGTGAAAGTGCAGCACACCTCTCGACACCCTAAGCCACCCACGCCAATGTTGCCCTTCCAGTGCCAAGATACGGCAGCCTTTATGGGGGGCCCATTCAGTGGGTGGCGAGTCATCACCTGCCTAAATATATTTTGAGATGAGACAGGATAAGGCAGATGCCGTTTCTCATTCTATAGATCTGTTATTCCATCTACAAGTTGTTCACCTCAATAGCCCAGACTTTTTTAATCCTATACTGTACAATAGTTTCATATCTCTTTTTATATATATTTCATAGTTGCATGTATTTTATATTCAACAGGGCCTCTTGGTGTTGGCTTCGGCTCCACCAATGCCCACCAAATGTCCGGGCTAGACCAGAGAATTGTTTGAAATAAAGTGTTATAATAATAATAATACATTTTTAAACACATAATCACTGAAACAAGTATATAAGTATTGAACCTATTTTTAAATTTTGCACTTGGCTTTGGCCCGTGCTAAGTAAACCTCCTATTGCAGGAGAGAAACGATTTTCGGTACTACACATAATATTAATAATAAAAGACTTTATTTGAACAAAGTACATGGCTGTGAAATTAGAGATACTCTTAGTCTGTAGAGGCCTTAACGATAATGTCAATCGAACACGATCATGTACTCAGAACCAATTGTGTCGGATCATGTAATGAACATTGAACACAATATTGCACTCCAGCGATTAATATGGAAATAGCACTAACTATGCGTCAGCCACTGTGAAGGCTCACTTGTTATGACGTTGTTTACGACCAATTATAACATGGCACCACAGGCATCTAATTTACAGGGTTGCACGTAACGGTGAACTGAACCAAGAGGAGGTCTTTGTGCTCAGCATTAGGAACAGCTTTTTTCTACGACACCAAACCTGAAATCGCGAAAAATGTCATAAAGGTTTCCTTTTTTGGGAAATCTTTTAATAAAAGCCTTAGTATTGTTGACTATAAAAATAAACGTTTTAATAATGTTTAGACGCAACAAAATTTTCTTTCTGCTTCAGAAAACTTTGATGACTTAACAAATTTAATGTCCTTTAGATTTTTATCGAGAAAAAAATGCTTTAAATTTACATTAGGTACTACATTGCTTACATTGTACCAAAATATAAATCAAATCAATAAACATTGCCATAACATCATCATTATCAGCCAGAAGACGTCCACTGCTGAACATAGGCCTCCCCATTTAACCTCCACACTGAACGACATCCTGCCATCTGTATCACTGCCCGCGATTCTCACAATGTCGTCGGTCCATCTAGTGGGAGGCCTACTTACGCTGCGTCTTCCAATTTGTGGTCTCCACTCAAGAAACTTTCTTCCCCATCGGTCATCAGCTCTTCGAGCGATCAGGCCTGCCCATTGCCACTTCAACTTGCAAATTTTAATAGCAATGCCGGCAATAAACATTGCCATAACATACAGAGTTTTTTTAGGGAATTTCTTGAAAAACATCTGAGATAAGATACAAATTTGTTATATTATCATTACCCAATATTTTGCACCAAATATAGTCCAATCTTGTTGCTTTGCACCCAGATATCTGACCCTGTGTAAGACTAGATAAAGAGTTACAAAGAAAATACCACATCAAAATTCATCAGGATACTACCTAAGCTCCACTTCAATATACATACAAAGGATTCAAAAATGTTACTGTGCATATAAATTCAGTTTATCGTGATCCGCGTAGCATACGACTATAAAGTAGACTATATCAATCACAGGAAAGAGGGAAAAGTTCTCACTTCAGTGATATCCATAACATTGAGGCATTTTGACCTAGTTTAAGTTAATAGTTAGAAATATAACCACATTTTTATTCGTTTTAATCTCCATCTAGTCCTCTGCAACATCAATGCTTGAATTCCTCAATTTTTTATAATTTTCTAGTCGCAATCATACCACGTAGACCATTTAAGAAACCTGGGAACAAAGTCCTGATAACCTAGCGATCTAAAAACTAAAATCACAATCACCCGTATTCATGAAGTGATCTTATCTGCACTCCACTAAAGGCCATATCACGAAGAACCAATGTAAGAAATAGAGTTTTTCATTCCGAGGATGTCTTCGAATGGGGTGTGTTGTCTGATTCAGGTTTCGTGAATTATTCAGAGGCCTGATTTACTTACTTTCCTGCAGGGATTACAATACACTCAACGTCGGAATTATATGACTTTTTTGACGAGACGAGCAAGTCGCTCTCCTGATGGTAAGCTTCACGCTGTAGGCCCAGAATATGATGATCACATTTGATGTTTTTTTTAAATATAAAACTATTGTGTTCACGTGAAAAACGTGCTTCGGACATTTTGCGAAGATATTTCAAAATATTTAGATTTTTTTTTTGATTTAATATTTTTTATTATGACCACATAAAATGGGATAAACAGTTTTTTCCATTTATTCTAGCAACAAAGAATGCCATAAAGACATGGCTTTCTTTAGCATGATAGGGATCGTTAAGACTTAAATAATATTACAATTATTTCGCTCCGTGTATAACAAAGATCCGATATAATTAGCCTTTAACTTTCTCAGTCGACTGTACATCTTATCAGGATCTCACATCTCATGCCTGCCAAAGAAACCGTAATGTAGGACGTATTCGTTTATCTGATTGAACTGAGTCCCTGTTTTTTGGACGGTTCTTTGATGGAGCCTAATAAACCTATATTACTTTCCCCCTATCTATTGCGACGACATGTGATGTTGTAAATTATTTTTAGAAAAACTTGGCCGTCATGAGACTCCCTGCAGATGTGAAACATGAGGGTATAAGAGAGCGTCATGTCGTTTGCCGTCACGGCATACAATGCGGTTTTACTGCCAAGGCGCGCCAATGATGTTTGATCATTGGCGCGCCGAGATGATGTTGATGTTTTTCATCAAAAGTAAGCGCACCTGATTTCCATCTTTCTGGTTATTAAGATTCGCCAAACAAGGGAGATATGCCTTAGTACAATTATCGTTTGTGGGAAAATGAGTCCATGTTTCATAGGTTTTTTTACAAGGTATAGGAATCGCTAAACGGATTGACGCACAAACTGTCAGTACGGCTCACTTATGTTTCACACACGCTAAGAAACTTGTACCGACACCTAAGAGCTAATAGTCCTCATGCAAAAAAGGGCGACAAGGTCGTCTGCTGGTGAGTTCGACTGAAAAAGCATGATTTAGGATCGTTTGCACCCGCCACGCTACTTCACCATTATCTCCCTTGCCTGATCCGATTTTCACAAAACTTAAATTTTGAATGCGAACATGTGTTTGTTGTTTCTTCCTATTTTACGAAATAACAGATCAACAAATCGACGTTTTATACCTCGTAATTGACAACAAAGGGCTGAAAAGTGATTTGTAGTCCTGAAAAAAATTACGGTTTCTCAAGAAATGACAACGCGGGTGTATAAGTAGGGAGCATCTAGTATAATTATAGGTGCGAAAATTTGTCTGTAAGTTTATATGTTTGTCCCACAGACCTAAAATATATCCCCATAGAAGTTTGCCCCATAGAAGAAAAAAAATTAGGTCTATGGTTTGCCCAAAACCACTCAAATTTGTGAGGGCGGTTTTAGACGTTATTTGGAATCGAGGTTTTACTCAGGATTGACACAAAGGCTAGGCTTTTTTATCAGTCTGGACGAGGCACTGCTAGTTGTGAATACAACTTTTGGAAGGATAGATAATATTTTACTGTTGTTCTTTTTATGCATTTGGATTGTCTTTAGACCTTCAAACTTTGCCTTCAACGGCAGTCTAACTGTTTTTGTAGTGTTTGTGTTAGCTTGTATTTTGCTTACTTATTAAAAGGCACTTGCCATGCAGTTTCAAAAAATAACAAGAGAAATATATCTAGTAGAACTACTAGCAATAGTAATTTGGGTTTACTTTTCACTAATTCACTGACGTGGTAATAAAATGAAACCATTTTTCTTAGAAAAAATATATTTTAATATAAATTGATACGACAACTCATTTTAAGTTATATTTTTACAAATTACGTAGGTACAATAATGTTATTATTTATTCACAAACGTATAACTAGGTATATAGCAAAATTGAATTATTGTACTTATTAATATATAATAATTAAAACATTTTTACAATTAAATTACAATCGGGAAGTTCAATAAATAACAATTAATGCAACCAGGCTCGGAAGATGGCCTATTAAATAAAAGAATAAAAAACTTGCAGTTTAAAAAACACCAACAATCGCTATTCCTGAAGATCCTGTAAGGATAATGGGACAAACTATTTTAATTATTGCATTGTCATCGGTCCTTGATAAGTGTGTAAAGTTTCAAATCAATCCGTCGTTTTGAAAGGGATGAAAATCACGAAGATTCCGTTACATAGATAGTTACATACCAAGCTAATAAAAGCGTTTTAATAGGATTTTTTATTGTCTTAAAAAACCTGATTATAACGGAGCCAACCACCGAAAATAATATTGAAATGTGTACAAAACTAAGGAAGATGCTGTAAGTGAAGTATGCCCTAAGAAAGAAAGAAGCCCAGCTAAGAAAATTCCCTCTGTGTTTTGCTAAACATAGAGGGCACTATACTTACAAATGACGTCACGTGTACTTACGCCATACAAACTCAATACTGACGTTAACTTTGCAGGAAAGGGATAAAGCATCCCTTCTTAATCCCACTAAAAACTTTTATCGCTTACTTACATATTCTCAGAACTTTATTAGCCGATTTAAATAGTATCTTTAGTATAAGTATTAAATTTTATTATACTTGTTTAAGCAGAAAGGCTGTTCTAAGGTGAAAAGGTACCATAGGTACCATAATGGGTACATTATTATAAACAACTTTTACTATCGGACCAACCCTAAAATCGCGAAAAATATATCTACTGTTCAATAGAAAACGGTCATTCACACTCAATAAAATGTACGGAACAGCTGATATTTTTTTCGCGATTTCAGGCTTGGTCCCATAGTAAAAATTGGTCATAATGATGGGTACTATAGACCCCTTTCGGCTTAGTACACCCATTCCGCGTAACCCTTTTTACTTAACCTATTATTTATTCAATCAAACAACTGTCTGATAGGTGTTATTAAAAACGGTTTACAATCGACGAAGACATTTCGTAACATACGCAAAAAACATTGAATTGCGAACCTCTTTTTTGAAATCGGTTGAAAATATAGGTACATGTGACATGTATAAGATTAAGGCTCAACGCCGACTGCAGACTTCAGGCGACCGTAGTTGTGCCGTAGTTGCCATGGAAAAGTCACTTTCCAGTGTAAGGGGCAGCTAAAAGCGCGCGACTAACTCTCTCGTGCATTTAAATTAATGTGTCAAAAAATGGCCTCAAGCTAGCATAATATAATAATGCTGACCAACCAAACAGCGCTGATCATCCGCTGAATATTCAGTAAAGTCGTGAAAGGCTTAAAACAGCGCTACTGAAATAGAGTTACTATAATATTACATTTTAAAATTTCAACAGCTTCAATATAAAACCGAGTGGAAGAATTAAGTAAAACGAAAGACTGTTTTGTTTATATAGAAACTTTTTTAAGCTACGTTTTCTGTCTGGCAAGACGTTAAAGTAGTTGATTGAATCAGGCGTTTCTTTTGCGGAATTCAATCTTCGAAACTGTTTTTCAGCGAATCTCTAGTGTAATTCCGCTTCGGCGTAGAAGCAGAATTACACTAATGATTCGTCAGAAAAACTGTTTTTAGACATAAAGTGATTATCTCCCATAATAATAAAAATTCTTACGTTTTTTTGTGATCGGCTCTATTGACGGTGTTTATAAGACAATAAAAATCAGACGATATATATTTCTTCATTCCAATCGTGCCCATGTCACCGAGTAAGCTGACGAGTGTAGCCTCTGCCATAGATTTAGCCTATAGGGGGTCGTCCACTAATCAGGTTTTTTTTAATTGCCATAGGTGGCAAACAAGCAGACGGGCCGCCTGATGGTAAGCGATCACCGTCGCCTATGGATGCCTGCAACACCAGAGGCATCACAGATACGTTGCGGACCCTTAAAGACTCTATTAACAGCCCTTTTGAAGAACCCCATATTAAAGCTACTCGGAAATGCCGTAGGAGCTCATTCCACATATTGCAGGTGTAAGGTAAAAAAGGAAGGCGTAAAACACACAGTGTGCGATTTCCACCGATCTATGATATGTGGATGAACTTTCAGGCGGTGGCGGCTGGTGCGATCATAAAACCGCGATGCCGGCATCAGATCAAACAGTTCTTTAGAACATTCCCCGTTATAAATGCGATAAAAGACACAAAGAGACCCAACGTCTCTGCGCATGCTGAGCGGCTCTAGGTTTTTAGTGAGCATGGGATCGTCGACAATTCTTCAAGCTCTACGGTGTAATGCATCAAGTGGCTCAAGCTGATACTTGTGTGCTCCGTTACAAAGATGGAAGCAGTAGGTACTCCATGTGAGGTCAGACTTGCGCTTTGTAAAGCACAAGTCTTTGTCTCGACGTAAAGTACTGCTTCGCCTTGTTGAACACACCAGTTTCTTAGAGGCGATCTTGGCTTTACTCGCAATGTGACCGCGAAACTGTACATTTGAAGAAATGTCGACTCCAAGGATTCTAATGCTTTCCGAAACTTTGGGGGGAATATGTTGACGTGATGATTTGATGTGAAAACCTCCTTTAATTTGCTTCCATAGTGGTAAGCAATTCAAAAAATTTATGATAACAAAATCGGGAGATGCAGTTTGATGCTGCAGCTACATATCTATCATCTACATCCAAAATTAAATTACACCACTCGATAATAGCGAAAGGATCAAATAATTCGTAACGTTAAGTGAGACATACTAGCTTGATACAATCTTCGTATAGTACACGTAAAACACACGGCCGTGACACCCCATTTTTTGCAACTTTTTAACCTGGTGATACGTGGTGAGGTTTTAGTAATCACGTGTATTTTTAGGCACAAAGTATCTAAAAAAAATCTAAATATTTTCTAAAAACACGGGTAGGTTGACTGCCCCGGTGGCTCAGTTAGTAGTGAACCTACCTTCTGCGCTTGGGGGCGTGGATTTGATTCCCACCTAGGGCAAACATTCATGTGATGAAATTTTGTGTTTGTTTTATATGCGAGTGATAATATGTATTTAAAAATATATATGTACGTATATCAGTCTCTGGTAGCCATATTACAAGCTTTGCTTAGTTTGGGGTCAGATGACCGTGTGTGAAAATATTTCCTAAATATTTATTTATTTAGGTATAATCTAATTTAATTCTGGAAAATTAAGCACCGTGATAAATTAGAAAAGAAGAATCCGAACCCCCCCCCCCCCCCCCCCTTTGAGTCTCATGTGATTAATGGACGATCCCTTAAGGCAGGCACTCCGTTAATTTTATAGTTCCTTTAAAAAACTTACTTGACATGTCTAAATTCTTGAAACTTGCTTTTTACTGATATATCCAACTAACAATAATGAGGCTAAACATAGTAGTTACAACAATAATTTTTCACAAATTGTTATCTCATGATTTAATTGGGTACATGATGGTTATTTTTTGTTTATTATATTATTATTTTCTACAATAAGATATCAGTCAATATAGTATAGTTTAGAGTATCAATTGTTACATTTACATGGCATGATAACGTAGAATGTACAAAACGGCCTTAATAAGAAACGGTAATTAGGTTAATCTTTGCTTAACATTGTTAGGTCTCGTTTTTGCGAATGACAAATTCCGCCAAAAATTTACAAAGAAATAATTTTCAGCAGAAATTGGCTGTGTTGTGTGAAAGGCAATCCAATCTTTATCAAATACAATCCCAAGAGCATGCCCAATCAGTGCCGAAAATAGGGCTGTGCCAGCGGTGCCCAGGCACAGGGCCCATACTCTGGAGGGGCGCAGAAATGACCACACCAGGACCAATATTTTGGTCGCACAGGGCGCATAAAAGGCTAGTTACGGCACTGTGCCTAATTATAGAAAATCTGAAATAATTTTCTTAAAAGGAATACCTAGTCATAGCAAATTATTTCAATTATTCCTTTTTCATTCGACTTCAAAAAAGAAAGGAAGTTCTCAATTTGATCCGTATTTTTTATGTGTACAAAATGTAATCCAATGTATACAGTTTTGAAGACGGGTTTTGAAGTCGGATGACAATAATATTTACCTTGCTTCAAAATGTAATTTCGACATTATTGCTTCTTAAAGAGTTTGATTTGTGGAGTAGGGACAGCCTTTATACATATTATTATATATGAACATATTAACTAGTTTCATAGTATGTCAAGACACTTGAGAATATTATTTACAAGTATTTGTTTTGAATATGTAATTATACATCGATATAATCATAACTACACAACAGCATAAAAATTACGTAAATTATTTGTTGACAATAATCAATGTGATTTCTCATCACTAAAATCATAATTGACTAGCTTTTGCCCATGGCTTTGCCTGTGTGAACAAATAATTATGACATAGATCATTGAATGATAGTGTAGCTTTCTATCTGCGAAAGAATTTTCAGAATTGATTCAGTATTCTATAACCTATTCCAAAAGAACAGAGAAAACGGTCATTGACTTAGGTATTATGTTAGCACCGATAGAAAACGCTCTAGTATCGCACACCATACATTTATGCATCGCTTACCTGTCATTTTACGCCTCTAACACTTCGTGGTCCAGGGAGGACGACGTGTCATTTATCACACAGAAAATAAATTTTGTTTTGTTTAAAATATAATGGCTGTCAAGGCATTTTTGTAAGTAATTTGTTGTAGCCACTTGAACCCAAATAAACCCATAGCAACTGTGACGCAGAATTCGATGCGATGACATAAATAATAATATTAAATCAAGTATCTGTCTTCTCATTTCCGTTCTATTTACTTCTATTTTCTGTGATTTATATTGCGTATACTACTAACGCAATAAAAGCGTAAAACGTCAGGGAAGCGCTGGCCAAAAGTATGGAGAGCGATATTTTTTTATAATGATGAAATGGGCTAGCGTTTGACCACTACTCACCTGATAGTAAGCGACGATGCGATCTAAGATGGGGCACGCTTGCCCATGAGGTGCCTATTCACTCTTATCTTGAAGAGACCCAGGTTGTAATTTATAGAGAACGCCAAGGCAGGGAGCGCATTCCATTCCTGTGCAGTTCGTGCTATCGTTTTCTATCGGTGGCAATATGGTATCTAGGTCAATGACCGTTTTTCTCTGTCTTTGGAATAAATTATATACAGGGTTACGCATAAACCCTGAAGAAAGCCGAAAGGAGGTCACTGTACTCATCATTATCAACAAATTTTACTATGGCATCAACTCTGAAATCCCGAAAAAAAATCTGCTGTTCCATAAATTTTGTGTCAATGACCGTTTTCTATGAACCAATTGTATATTTTTTTCGCGATTTCCTCCTTGTAACCTCTTTTCGGCTTAGTTACACGTGAGCGCCCAAAATCTAACAAAATAAATTAACAAAACATGTTTAGCTAACATCTGGCTTATTATGGAGTCCATTCGTTATTTGGATTGTGATCACGATCGCGTGCCATCTCGTATAAACGGACATCCATAATAAGCTAGATGTTAGCTGAATATGTTTTGTTAGAATTTGAGCGCGAGACCGGGCTTAACTTTAAGAACGCGTAGATTTCAATTAATGCAAGAATATTCAGAATCGTTTAAGTAGTTTCAGAGATTATCCCGTACAAATACACAAGTCACAAAACTTACGTTTTTATTACTATAGTGTAGATGTAGATACATTTTACGAAACATTACACACTTATAATATTGTTATTTATTCCGTCTAAACATTCGAACTATTTACAACAAAACTTTATACAGAAGCGCATTTCTTCCCTTTTATACAGGCTGTAAGAGAATCACTCCCGAAAACGAAGACTGGTGATTGCTGATACGATAAAAAATGCTATGTTTTTTAATGTACGCAATGTAATGCAAATAAAATATCAGCTGACGCTATAGAGATTAACGTAAGAACTGGGGCCTTACGCTCAATTTTAAACGCGGGCCCGAACAGGTGCAGTTTGCCAATACAGTTTGCGGCCGCGTGATTTTGCAAAGTGCACCTATTCGGGCCCGCGTTTAGAGTTGGGCGTAAGGCCCCTGCGCCGCGCGCACGCTTGTACGTATTATATTGCTGGTTTGCAACATTCTAAACCACTAAAACAACAAGTTTATGGAAAATGGTTATTGGTATCCCATAGTGTTTAGGTAGTTAATAGCGTTTTGGTTTGGGGAGAGTTTTTCTTATACCCGGTATACATTACTATAGCAAATCCTAGAAAAAAATCTAATGCATGGAACTATATATTTACAACATAGACTAATTATTTACAAGCTACTTTTAAATCACAGCTCCTGATTGAAATTTCATCATCACAGACCTTTATGAGGAAAGACAACGCCATATAACTTATAAAAAAAAAAATGCAATAAAAAAAAACCGACTTCACAAAATAAATATAAAAAGCGCAAATTCGGTTACTTGGATGATCATGTTGTCATCCAGATAACAAAATCTTCCAAATATTTTGATTTAAAAGCCAAACTACTAAACAAATTCTAACGAAATTTCAATGGAACAAATCATAAAGAATATACTTTAGTACCGCCAAGCAATAGTGTGCAATGTTTCCAGCGAAATTACAGGGCACACAGAGATTTGACATCTTATATCTCGGGGGTGACGAGCGCAGTGCATTGCCATCCAGGGTTTTGAACTGTTGAAGTTCAAAATTCTGATTGGCGTTGAGCTGTTATGGGCAAGCGTGAAGAGCCATTAGGCGAGCGACATCACTTGTCTCGTCACTCAGTATCATAAAAAAAAAACTTTCAATAAAAAAAAAAAAAGGTTCATAAATGACAAAGTACTGTGGTAATTAATACACATTAAAAAAGTATACAACAGAATTGAGAGCCCTCCGTTTTTGAAGTCGGTTAAAAAAGGCTTACGTTTGACTGCCACCTCTCCTGATGTTAAGCGATGGTGCGGTCTACGATGAGGTACGCTTGCCTAGAAGAAATCGATTATCTCTCTTGGGTTTTAATGCTTGCGGTATCTTTCCTGGTCTGTGGTCATCATGAACATGACTAGAAAAATACACTTAGCCTATTTTGAGATCACTTCCGCTTTGGTAATGTAAGTCACTTTTTTCTTGCCTTTTGCTTTTTGCTTAATGGAAGGGTTTCTGCTGTCGCTGTCTAAGCTAATTTCACTGATTGATTCAGAGTCTTGACAGCAGAGGTGCCTTTCGACGCAGGGGAGCGGTTCATCAAAGGAGGTGTGCTCTATGTTCCGCATTCGGAAGGCGTCTCGGTCTGGGACGTTTGCGCCGCTCGCCCTGGCTCGCCTCAAGCGGAACGAGCGGCGCTCCTTGCATCAAGAGCAGCGGCCGCGCGGGGTACGCAGCGTGCCCGCGCGGGCCTGCTGTCACAACCGACACATCTCGTGCTGCGACACCGACGAGTACATCATCGTCGACACTGGATACTGTGAAACACATTGTAAACATTACTTCGCGTCAAGTTTGTCTTTTCAATAACAACTCTGCTGAAATTCTCGAAACAATCGAAATGGACAAGACTAATCCCGAAATTATAATGAAAGATCCAAAAACGGCACCCTAAATCAATACAACGGGAATGAAATCAAGAGATAGACGGTTCCAATCTCGATTGCTTCTGAGAGTTACACTTGGAACTGGTGATCCTATTGGAAAACGAAGATTACCACAAATGGAATGGAAATTCATGTCGGGGATCGAGTACTTCGTTGAAAGTTTAAAATACTTTACAGAATAATATTAGTGAGTAAAGAAGCAAAGGTTGCGTGCGTTTATTAAGTGGTAGAGCACCAGACATTGTAAACAATCAGAGGGAGATGAACAAAGACGTAATTTTTTTTAACAATTAATGAATGTGTTCGCTTTGTCATGCAAAATGACCATTATATTTCACGTTAAACAATGTATTTTGATCCTGTCAACAACAAAAAGCAATGTAGAAGGTAAAAGTACGAAACGTCATCGAGGGCCATTTGCGAGCGGACACATGGGGATTGTGATTATACAAATCATGCTTTATGTTTTAGATTTAGACATACAGAAAAGGATCAAGCTGCATAGAGGACTTAATTCAGGTGATCAAATTGCAACAGCGTACGAGAAATAGCACACAAAACAGTGTAAGACGTGCGAAATTATATGTATGCCACACACGTACCTCGCTATCTATTATTCTAAATCTGCATGAAGACATTTTGGTGGCAAATAGTTATTCTAGAACTACGATATCTCAGATCTAATAGGGACTGTGAATTCGGTCTGTAATATTAAAATTTTGGATGAATTTGAGATTGCGAAGGCACTTGGATAGGAAATCGGAGATGTATAAAATGTAGCGGATTCGCTATATATATGTCTGTTCGCAGGAATTATGTCTGATTTGCTGTATGCCCTGAAGTTGCAGTTCGCTCGCCGAGTAATAACGCCGCGTCGTACGCAACTGAAATTAAATAAATAAAAGTCTATTTAAACAAGCCATTTAATTAAAAATTAAAAATAAAACTCGAAGGCCCAATTAATAATTTTCTAGTTTTTTACTGCGTTGTCAATATAATGGCTATTTCAAGTAAACTACTTTATATTTTATAGTATTACTAAACTGGGTGACTGGTTAGACAGAAGAAATATTCTATGTCTGGGTGTTAATATCTATTTAAGTATGTATTTAAAAATATATATGTACATAAATTGTTGGCAGCCATATTACAAGTTTTGCTTAGTTTGGGGTCAGATGACCGTGTGTGCAAAAATGTCCCAGATATTTATTTATTTATCATTATGAATAACTTTTACTATAGGACAAACTATGAAATCGCGTAAAAAAAAACAGCTGTTTCATACAAAAAGTTCATTGTCATTAGACGTAATGAATAAAACAGCTGTTTTTTTTCGCGATTTCATAATATTTGGTCTCATAGTAAAATTTGTTCATGATGATGAGTCTAATTTTATATTTCCTAATATTTCGACTGTCTAATCAGTCCCCCTTATATTTTTAAAATCGGCTTAACAAGTTTAGACGATGATAATAAATTTGGTCAGATTAGGTTAAAAACGGGCCAAACTTTCATTTATGCCCCATGGTCGCAGGACTTATGGTGGAATTATTGAAGCCAATACCTACTTATATAAGATCAATCCTAAAAACATAATACCTACTAGTTTATTTTGGGCAGTCACGTAGAAAAGCTTAGTGTAATCGCAACCAAAAAACAATTAAATGTCAAATAAATTTTGTTTAATTAAATCAAAAAGTTATAGTTTTCTTTAATAACGTTTACTACAGAACCAAGATAAATCTATAAAAACAGCTGTTCTAAGCATATCGTCAAGTGTAAATGAAGTTTTTCTACGGAATAGCGAAAACAAGCGTTTTCGTGTTTTTAGGGCTATCTCATAGTAGAGCATAAAGTTTTTTTTTAAATTAAATAGTATTTAATTTGTTGTTTTTGTTTTGTTTCTCTCCGTACATACTTTTTTTAAAGAATTCGTTTTTTAGTAGTTAGGGTTTATTTTGTGTTCCTCTAATTCTAATAATTTTTTAAACATTATCCCGTGGTGTTGTTTATACCTCCAACGCAAACAGAAGGGTGTTCTAAGTTTAACGTGTGTATCTGTGTGCCAGTCAGCGGCATCGTAGCACAACTTGATCGAGAGTGTTCTAAGCTTTCTTCAAGAAAATCTGTTCAACTGTTTAAAGATTATTAGCTCTTTTATCTGGGGTTTATAAAAACAATTTGTACTTGTTATCTATGAATATAATGACCTCTTTTCAGCTTGATACCACATCATCATCATCATTATCAGCCTTTCATGTTTTCAGATCTACGACAGAGGCCTTCTCTCAGAGAGATAATGCTGGCCCAGTGCATGTTGGTAAAATGTCATATATCTTTGAACCTTTGAGGTTCTTGAACATACCGGTTTCCTCACGATGTTTTCCTTCACCGTTTTTGATCGATGACATCGAATTTGCACATAATTGATTTAGGTACTAAATAAGTCATTGATTCAGGGCTGAGGATTGAACCAGTGCCGTCAGATTGTAAAGCGCATTCCGTATAAACCAGAAGTATATCTGCAGCATGTACATAACTAGTTAAGTTCAACATTAACTTTAATTAGTTACGTACTACTTAGTTGAAACTACGGCCAAAGATACATAAATACAATATAGTTTTAACTCACCTGAGACTGTTTATTGAATCTAAGTTGTGGTTTGTACTTCCTCCGTAACTTTCTCGGGCAGCACACGCACAGGATCCTCAGAAACGCCCTGAAACAATATTAATATAACTAAATACAAACGGTTGAACGAGTCAGGGAACACTGGAAGAGGTCGCTTTAAGGTTGTGCTCCAGCCACAGAATCAGAATTATTTTATAATTAGTGTAACTAATGTTGGTATTAAGTTTCAATATGTCAATAAATAATACTGAATTTTATTATGGAAACTGACGTGGTTTTCACACATTTTATTTATATCACACGGGAATTACTCACGTAAGAATAAGCCGGTTATTTCGACTATAATTTCCGAGACGCACCCGCGCGCGCGCATTCACTTTGAAAAAGTGAAGCTGAGTTCGGTTGCAACTATAGTCGGAGTAACCAGCTTAATCTTACGTGCGTAATTCCCGTGTAATATAAATAAAATGTGTGAAAACCACGCCAGTTTCCAAAATAAAATTCAGAATTACTTATTGACATATTAAAACTTAATACCGAACTTAGTTACATAAAGGTCGGGGAAAAAGTTTCTTCGTATTTTATAAACAAATTCAAGACATATTTTTTTCAAGTTTAATTACATTTGATTATAATATATATGTGCTATTTTGTTCGATAACTTGTTGCCATCTTGTAGGTAGTGACATGATCCCGTTGCTGTAGAAATTTTGGGACTTCTGATCAAAACAATGCAACAAGTAGTTTTGACAGTCCTCTCTGGATGTTAATCTAACACTACCCAAAAAATTCTGAAGAGACCGAAATAGGTGGAAATCTGAGGGTACAAGGTCAGGGCTATATGGTGGATGCATTAACACTTCCCAACCAAGCTCTCTCAATTGTTGTTGAGTGGCCAAAGATGTGTGCGGTCTGGCGTTATCATGATGAAAGACCACGCCCTTTCTGTTGATCAATACCGGCCGTTTTTTCTCAATTTCTTGTTTGAGTGTCATCAGCTGTTGGCAGTAGAGATCCGAATCGATGGTTTTGCCCGGCGGTAAAAGCTCATAATGAACGATGCCCTTCCAATCCCACCATACACACAGCATCACCTTATTACGTGTTAATCCGGGTTTCGCTACAGTCTGTGGTGCTTCACTGCCCTTTGACCATGATCGTTTGCGCACATTCTTGTCGTAGGTGATCCATTTTTCATCACCAGTGCTCAATCTTTTCAAAAACGGTTCGGTTTCGTTACGTTTTAACAGAGAATCGCAAATGCGCACACGATTCATTTGGTTTCTTTCAGTGAGCTCGTGTGGCACCCAAATATCGAGGTTTTTTTTATACCCAGACTTTTTCAAATGGGTCAAAACTGTTTTGTGGTCGATCCCCAGTTCTTCAGCTACGTCGTAACTACTAATATGCCGATCTTGCTCCACTTTTTCAGAAATGGCAACGACTTTATCCGTAACAGGGCGACCAGAGCGAGCTGCATCTTTGACATCAAAATTTCCGGACTGAAAACGCTTGAACCAACATTGTGCTACTTTTGATGACACTGCATTAGGTCCATAAACGTCACATATTTAATTCGCGGCTTGTGTCGCATTTTTCCCTTTTTGTCATAAAACTTCAAAATATATCGAATTTCTTCGTTAGATTCATTCATTTTATCGAACAAAAAAAACAATTGAAAAATAGCGGGAAATAACTTTTTACTTTTTGAATTCCTTTTTTAAAATGTCATATTTTTAATGGTATCAAAACCAGCCAGATACAAACAGTACAACCGATGAGATTTTACTACAACTTTATACATACAAAATACGAAAAGACTTTTTCCCCGACCTATTATATTGTATAATAATAATACAGCTTACAATATGTCTTTTAATTTTAGAAATTTTATTATTTGCTGTATGTTTAATTCATATGTATAATAATCTCCACATAGTATAAAATTAAGTTGTTTTCCGCGTCTGTCTGTCTGTATATCTGCTCCTCCAACTCCTCTAAACCACGCAACATATTTTGATGCTGTTTTGACCATCAGTTAAATAATTTTTCACGGAAGATATATAATAAAAGCTAATTAAGTTTTTATGTAAGTAGAAAAAAAACAATATTTAGTAACCAAGTCGCCGAAAAATAAATTTACAAGAATTGCGTTCTCATTTTTTTTCTTCTAAATTACACCCGTGCGAATCCGGGGCCAATATACCACAGTGCCTAAAGACAAAGGTCTTTGACCAGTGTGTGTTGCCAGTTATGACATATGGTACTGAGACATGGTCCTTTATTTGGAAAAACTCAGAGTCACACAACGGGCAATAGAGAGAGCTATGCTCGGAGTTTCTTTGCGCGATAAAATCCGGAACGTAGATATTCGCCAAAGAACCAGAGTCACGGACATAGCAATTAAAATCTGTAAATTGAAGTGGCAATGGGCAGGCCACATCGCTCGAAGAACTGATAACCGTTGGGGAAGAAAAGTTCTTGAGTGGAGACCGCGAACCGGAAGACGCAGCGTAGGTAGGCCTCCCACGAGATGAACCGACGACATTGTGAGAGTCGCGGGCATCCAGTGGATGCAGATGGCAGGATGTCGTTCAGTGTGGAGGTTAAAGGGGGAGGCTTTTGTTCAGCAGTGGACGTCTTCTGGCTGATGATGATGATGATGAATCCGGGGCAGGACGCTAGTAAAATATAATAGATAGAAATTAACAATAGTTGTCCTAGACATAGTCATTGCACATGTATCTTATTATTTTATGCTGTACAGTGTTCTCTCTTGTAGAAGCTGATTCACTTTGTTAGTAAAAATTGTATTACTGCATGGTAGTAGATTTGATTCCTTCTGGCAACTTGTTTTACAACACTCGACCCATATAAATTGGTAATCTTTTCGCAATGGAATGTCTGTAGTATATCGGTTGTAGAAGTTAATACCTAATAACTAGAGTTATTCCCTTTTATATTAGAAATGTATGAGATTTTTATGACATAATCTCCCACAATTTTAATTCACCGTCACCATAAATGGATTTGCTTATAGAGGGAATACTCATATCCATTTGATGAATAGATCTGAATTTGACGAGATTTTCATATTTTTCATTCGCATGAGCGAATCCATAGAAGATTTTTTGCGAATCTTTTTAATCCTTTGCATACGTCCTTGAGATGGTATTTTGCTTCTAACCTATATTATGTTGATTCATTGTGTAAAGAAATTACGAAAGAGGTTTCAAGGGGATAATAAAAGACCTATTAAATACCTACATTCAATTAACCAATAGTCTATAATCGTCTAAAAATAATATTCAGTTTATGCCCTATGCGCAGAATGTCTATTTGTTCGATAATCTACTTCCTTCAAAAATCTTGTTCACTGAACGTCAAGTTTCCTGATTTTCAAACGTACTTAAACTTAACAGAACATTCAGTTATTCATGATACTGTTTTATCACGTTTCCGACGTTATGTCGAAAAAAAAACTATAATTTCGTTTTAAAGAACATCATTACACACCATAAGTTAATATAAAAATATAAATTTACACTACGGTATGTTTCACAAAATTGATATCATACGTGGAATACGTATGATATACTAGGAAGCATCACGTGCGAGTACATAGATTAATTTTTCTGCGACACAAAAGATATAATTATTATTATTATACGCATCTGCGGAGTAACATAGCGCAGTGAAGCAGACAAGGTGAGGTGAGAGTGGGAGCGAGCATCGTATTTATAATTTGATATGATATTAGCCGTGAGTCATAGTTAAATATAATATGATAGGTTAATATAACATCCGATCATCTCCAAATAGAATATTTTAGTATATTATCGTTTGAATTGAGCTTAAATTTGAATGAAGTTTGGTTCTAAGGGACAATTATTCACCCAGTTCAGGTTGAGGTAGTGGTCAGTTGCGGTCATCCCTTTCAAAATATTTGCTCGTAGCAAGTTTGCGGGCAAAGTGACAACTCTAACTACTTCCGAAACAAAATTTGATACTACTACATTATACAGAAACCGTTACACAACTTATAGAAAACTAGAATCACAATTCTATACGTTACTGGAACATGACGATTGTAGAAGCGATAAGTACATAGACATACTGTGTTTTTCATTCGCATTTTGACTGACAAATAGTTGGGAACGCTACTCCTTGATTACTTGCATTTGATTTCATCTGTGATTGTTTTCGAATGCAAAAAGGAAATTTTTATCGAAGGATTTCAAAAATAAATCCCCATATATAGATATATATATATATATATATATATATAGATAGATAGATAGATAATTTGAAGGGAAACAAAAAATAATTCATGTTATATAGGCACCTAATTTTTGAAGTGAAAATTTTGAGTGACTTTTGGTAGCGGCTAAACTTATGGGTTCGCGGTGGGTTCGCGTCACCCACATGCTAATGTGACGTGTTGCGTCAGACTGAGTTGTTTTCACTTCTGTCGTTAGTCAGCAGTCCCCATGACTGTATTAATGACTATGATTTAAAGTTAAATGAACGATTTTGTGTAGTACCCCGAAAATCAACAGCAGAATATGGTATTCCTACTTTTAATCGTATAAAATTGATGATGATAATTTTATTATATTTGTTATTTTTTCGTATCTTAAACAAAGACTAAAAAAGGTGAATGTTTCTTTTTTACTTTTAACAGAAGCTTATGGATTTCCAGCTAATATTAAACGTTCAAAAACCTAGCAAAAGCAATAAGAATTTACTTTTTCATCCAGATTTTTACAATCAACTGCAGCTATCAGACTTAATCAAAACTTGCACCGAGTATAAGTAACATTTTTTATCTTAGTTTAAATCGCAACAGGCTATTGGACAGGTGTTTGATTTGTTATAAATGACATGCTTAGTAAAAAATATATCGTAATTATATGTGATACACTTACTGAAGAAATTGTTTAAATTGGTTAATAAAGTTCTGAGATAATTATAAGCGTTTAAAGTTTTTATTTTGATTAGGAAGGGATGCTTTTTCCTTTTCCCGCAAGGTATGTGTCAGTATGAAGTTTGTATAGCGTACTTACATGTGACGTCATTCAAAAGTATAGTGCGCTCTAGGAAGATATTAAAATGCTCATATCTTCCTTAATTTTGAACATGTCATTTCAATTTTGTTTGTTCGGCTCTATTTATGGTCAGCTTTAGTAACAGAAAATAACAACAACAAAAAACAGTCCTATAGCCTATTGTTGTCTTTTACACCTAACTTCGTAACACAGCATGGCTAGCATGCGCACCGCGACAAAATCTTGTCGTCACTTTGTCGAGCGAGAACGCGACAATGTGCCTACGGTTTTATATACGCCTGTCTCGCTTTGACACTTTAATAAGAGTTGACAAAATTTTGTCACAGTGCGCATGCTAACACGGCTGGAGGAACAGCTTCTCCATTTTGGTCCATACTGGAATGTATCTTTAGGTTGTCACAACTCGGGTCGTTGTTAAGCTGTTTGCGGTTCAAAGGCCGACGCGATGAGCTTGTATTTAGATAATTAAAGTGAAACATCCCGAATACCTTCTACTCGATTAATTTAAATTGTACTTGACGATGTGTCATAACCGTTACGTTGTAGATAACGGGCTTTATGCGAGGATAGGTTTCTGTAGTGCTTGTTGTAATTTGAAATCAAGTTGTTTAATACAAATAATGGAGATAAGTGGTACTCAGACTTATGAGCTGTCTTTTGAAATGAAATAAAACATTAAATATTTGCGTTATACGCTTTTTATAAGCCATGCAATTTTATCTCAGAATAGTAAAAGAACTAGAAATACCGAAGACTTTCGTCTAAGCAATAGTTTTGAAGGTGTCTTGAGAGCTAAAGTTATATGATTATTTACGGGATATTTACCGTGGTAAGGTTGTGGAAGGAGCTCCCGATATTTCAGCGCAGTTCTTGAGAGCTGTCACAAAGTAGCGGCCGTATTTAATTAATAATCACATAAACATAGTTATTTTAATAATACTTATTTTTACATAGTACCAAAACTCACGTTCATTCACGTTCGCTCATAATAGGCATGTCCAATTTTTTTTCATTATGTCATACAAAAAATGATCGTAAATACAGCCTATCAAAAAAGAAAAAAATTAGTTGTTAAAAAATAAATAAATCAGACAGCGCACTACAGCACGTTATGACGTCAAGCCGTGCGAGCGCCATACAAATGTTATATGTTGTTTGTTTGTTTGGTTTGTTTGTTTGGTTTGTTTGTTACTAACACGTTTTGCGAGAGAGTGACATAGCATCCATTCTCTATTCCCACCAAAAACATTAAACGCTTAATATCTCAGAAATGTATCAGTCAATTTTATTTATTTTTTCAAGATGTGTAATGTATTTAATGATACCTATCCTTCACTAAGCCTATTATCTCTATCTCTACACAGTATAAAATAAAGCCGCTTTCCGCGTCTGTCTGTCTGTCTGTATATCTGCTAACTCTTTATAAACCACGCCACGGATTTTGATGCCGTTTTCATCATCAGTTAGATAATTTTTTACGGAAGATTATATGTATAACAAAACCTTATTAAGTTTTTATGTAAGTAAAAATAAAGCAATATTTTGCAACCAAGTCACCGAAAAATTTATTTACATATTTTACATGGCTTATGTTTACATTTATTACTACTTTTTTTTCTAAATTACACCCGTGCGAAGCCGGAGCGGTTCGCTAGTTAGTTATAAATAAAACATTAGGACACAAATCTAACACGCTGCTTGTGTCCTGTGGTCTTAGTACGAGCACTTGCGAAAAAGTTATCGTTACGTAAACGATAGCAAAATGTATGAAAAATTGTACAGCGCCTTTATCGGACGTAAAAGGAAACTGAATTTTTCATACATATGCCATCGTTTACATAACGATAACTTTTACGCAAGTTCTCGTACTAACCCCACTGATGACAGCTCCGCTAATGTAATAAATGCCTCAAAAAGGTGTGGGTAATAATAATTAAACAAATGAGTGCGATATTATCGAATTCATTTGAAATTATTATTGAGATGAAAATCGATGTCAGCCGGCCGCTGCAAGGGGTTCATTAGCATTGTAATTCAGTTTCTCGCTCCAACAGCCTTCGGCTAACTCAATTTGAGCTCGCGGTGGATTTCTTTAATGAGCGAAAGATACAACTTTAACTTGTACAGTTTTGTAAATTGTTTTTGTTGTGATTGGGGTTCTGAAGTTTAGAATTGGATGGTTTTTGTTACTTGTTGTTCTTATTGTATCTTTATCAAATTTTATTGGGTACTGACTGGTGCCTGTAACTTCATATTGTAGATTTTCATATTTTAACTTACAACTGTAAATATAGGTAACAATTCCTTTCTCAACTGATATTTATACCTTATAAAGATTCTAGGAACTTAGCTTTGGCGCCAGCGTGGAAAAATTATGTAGCAGAATCAAAGATTTCATTTTCTTAAACTTGTGTTTTTCGAGTGTTAATAATGGTGTGTAATAATGGTGAATTATTAACCATTAACGGAGCGATAAAGTTTTGCATTAATTTGTTGGCGACGGAGTTCAAAAAACTTTTTTTTTATCGTTTGCTTTTTTTTAAACTCTATTTTTCCCCGTTGACGTCAAAACTACAACAAAATAATTTGTTTAGTTTGGATAATGGCACAACAGAATAAATTTCAATTTTACCTTCTTTAAAGGTATGAAATATTTTTCCACAGCATTAAATACCAAATGTTAAGAGGGTTTCAACTCAAGCGGTTGAGATAAAAATTTGTATAGGGCTCGTAAAAAATAAGGAAGGCTCAAAACGTAACGTTTTTAATTTTTTTAATTATTTTTTACCGTAATCCAGTAAGATGAGACGGAAGTTGGATGAATAAAAAATACAGCTTCAAATTTTCAGACCCGAAAATAAGTAAAAACAAACCGTAAGCTTTTTTCGACTTGGTAATTTAATGAGACTACGAAGTAATTTTAAAATGTTTAAGAAAAACAAGGTGTAAGAACAAAAAAACAATTACTTAAGACCATATCAAAAGCTTTCAGGGCCTTTCTTTTTGTTTTCGAGGGATAATCTTCCAAAGATACCCGGCGGCATTGTGGTGCAGACAGGTTATGTAGAATTAAACCCACTAAAACCTCCCCGGTGACCAGCCTTTGTGCTTGATAAGAAGGCTTCGGGATCTCCAGAAGAACGCACCGAAACCCTCAACACTGAGCTACGGCTCTTCCCGAGACAACTACGTCCACCTTTGCCAGTTATTCAACCGCCAAGCAGTAGTGTGCAAACACTACCGTGTTCAGGATTGAAGGGCAATGTTTCAAGCGAAATTACAGGGCACACAGAGATTTGACATCTTATATCTCGGGGTGACGAGCGCAGTGCATTGCCATCCAGGGTTTTGAACTGTTGAAGTTCAAAATTCTGAGTGGCGTTGAGCTGTTATGGGCAAGCGTGAAGAGCCGTCAGGTGAGCGACTTCGCTCGTCTCGTCACCTAGTATCATAAAAAAAAACTTGTTGTTTCAGCCTCTCCACTCGTGACAACGTTGGTCACACAAAGTTGTCTTTCTCTCCCTGGGCACGCTTAAATGGATGGTCAGAGCCCCAACTTTTACTATCCCGAGGTCCCCTTTTAGTAGCCTCTTACTACAGGCAGGGGGGTACCGGTGCCAGGGCTTTCAGGCTTTCAAGCTTTCAGGGTCTAAAACTTGATACTTACATTAATATAATCAAAACACTTTGCTAATAGAAATTCTAGAAACCTATTAGATGAGGCCAACATTCGAATATCCGATAAAACTTGAAAATATCGATACTTGACACTGGCAAATGCATGATATGCAACGCCAAAATCCTATCAAGGAGAAATAAAAAAAAATATGGATTAGACCTTCGTAGACTTGGTGGCGGTCAAGCGCACATATGTATTACACAAATAAAAATATTATTATCGATTAAAAACCGACTTTAAATCAAAAAATAATTATTACTTACGCAAATTTATTTACTTGAATGACATGTTTTTTCAGTTATTTTGATTTTAAACACAAAGTGCTAAACAGATTTTCTAGAAATTTCTATGGGACTAATCTGAAAATATGTAGGTAGGTAGGTCTATCCTTTAAAAAAAAAAAAATTCAAAATCATCTTATAAATAACGTAGTTCCGATGTAAAAGACAAAAAAACTAATTAAAAACCCCCTCCATTTTAGAAGTCTGTTAATAAAAGTATAATTTATTGTACTCGAGGTGTGTCCTTCAAATAATGGTCACATAAATTACTATGTTTGAGAAAAGTAACTTATTTTTGAGTAAATATTAAGCACCTGTTTGTTTTTTATTTAGATAAAATGATCTTCACAAGTGTTTCTTTATTCAGTCTAATGAAGGTGACTCCGAGTTGGTTGAGAGCCCGCCTACATAAGTAAACACGCTGCTGTACTTTATTATTTAAGTACTTCAGATGCGTGTACCAAGGTTAAACGAGCACTTACATGTGGTCGTTTGAAATACGGTCAGCTACAAGTGTGATTGAACGTGCCAAAATCACCGGGATTCAATCAAAACTCACATGAACTATGGTGTAAGTTTTTTGATAGGGCTTGCAGTCGAAAACTTAGTTTCTCTGCTGGCTTTTTGGCTTTTTTTTAGAACCACACAGCGGGCAATGGAGAGAGCTATGCTCAGAATTTCTTTGAACGATAAAATGCGAAACGAGGATATTCGCAGAAGAACCATAGTCACTAACATAATGCTCAGATTGGCAAATTGAAGTGGCAATGGGCAGGCCACATCGCTCGAAGAACCGAATTCTTGAGAGAAGACCTTCGATTAAAAAACATTGAAGACCATGAACTGGAAGGCGCAGCGTAGGCCTCCCACTAGACCGACGACCGACCGCTGGACCGACGACCATGTGAGAGTCGGAAGCATCCAGTGGAAGCAAATGTCGGCAGGCTATCGTTCAGTGTGGATTTCTAAGGGGGAAGCCTATGCTCAGCAGTGGACGTCTTCGGGCTGATGATGATGATAACTTAGATTAGACAAATAAGGTTGTCTGATCTGAGGTTGGTAACGTGTCCATTATTAAAAGAAGTAACTTTCCCGTAACCCAAAATATTTATGTGATTTCTTTACGTAAATACCCTCTTTTTCTATTGATAAATAGGCTTCTACTTGCCCGTCATCTCGCTTGATGTTAAGCGATGATGTGGTGTGCGATTGGATATGAATAGACAAATCAGTTATGGAATAAATCGATCCACCTGGTACTTAGTTGACATAACCAATTACATTATGTGACAACATAAGATCTGTATGTGAATTTCATACCATACATGAACCTCCAGCTTATGAAGCATACATGACTGAGCCATACCGGTCGGCACAACTATACTACATAATTATACTGATTAAGTTAATATAGTATTATCCTTCGCTTATAGCAATGTAAGCACTCCTTGTGCAATCTAGTCACGAGCGTTCGATAAAACAAATGTTTGCATTTCTACAATTTCGGCACAAGTTGCTCAGTGCCTCCGTGGATAGCGGAAGCATGCGGAGTGCCAGTACCTCAAATCAGACAACAAAGGGATAATATACGTATATACCATACCATATTTTAAATACCGTTTTCTATGGAATAGCTGTTTTTTTCCGTCTTAGTGCAGGCTATATGCTTAACCCTACATATATTATGTACTCTGACATGAATAAATATTATATAGATATAATTTACATTGTATAATCCTCTTATAGTTTTAGTATTTTTTATAGTTTTAAAAATGCTAGTTTGTAATATTTGTATTAATGTTTGGTATAATTATGTTTTTAATTTATTTTGACTAATTAGGTATTCATCATTATCATAATCATCAGCTAGAAGACGTCCACGGCTGAACATAGGCCTCCCCCTAGGTAATTAGGTATTATTGTTTGATAATTATTTAATTTCATATTTATTCATTACTTTTTATTGAAAAATTTCGTTATTTTTTTAGTTATCTAGTGCCTCTAATTATTCATTTTAAGTACTGTTACTTGAATGTTGGATTTTTAGAGAGTGCCTTCAAAATAGACGACAATGTATAAATTTTATTATTTTTAACTTATTGTTTCTTAAGTAGTTATTGTGTTTTTACATGTTGCACATTAAAAATGTATTTCCTATTTCATCATCGTAATCATCATCAGAGTCCAACGATGGACATAGGACTCTTCCAATGCACTGAGCTCGGTCGGCAGTTCTTTGCATCCCGTTTTAACCCACCGTTTTACTAAGGTCTTTACTCTACCAACTAGTCCAAGTCACCCAGAGAGTATTATTAGGCCACAGTTTGAGCATCGCTACCCTATTCAAGTATGCGTGTTGAGGTACCTCAATTAATTTACGCTCCTGTTTTTGTTATTTTTCGCGTCGTTAACTCGTTCCATTTATACAGAATTCATTTATTATGTAGATGTAAAACATAATAATATAGCATATAAGTAATCAAGAAAACAATAGAAACCTTTGAATTTATTGCATGTAACATGGAATGTGGCATGCTGTCATTTATTTACATCAAGCTGCGTTCCGTAATTTTCCGCGCATTTTTTTAGTATATGCATATTTAGTACTACTATAAAAATAGGGTAGTGATTTTGTCATTATGTATGGTGAACAATTTATCATATTTATGCAAGTTAGATGTTTATCGATGTGTATTAGCTAAGACTATGAATCCTCTTATAATCTGTGGTATTAACACGTTGAGTGTACACCGCTAGCTATTTTGTCGCTAGGGTTTTGCATTCTTGTCCCCTAATTTAATAAACATGCTTTGGAGTATTTCATATTCCTTATTTTGTATTAATTTCTCTTCAAAGTTTTTAACTTGCTTGAAAAAAGATGGAGTAACTATTGCATAGCTACTCCAAGTTTACTAATAAACGGATTAAATTTCAAATTGCTGGGTGACCTTATGACTGTTATGGGCATGAATGGCGTTCTACTTGTTCGTCTAGTTGTATAAACTGCTATAGGATTATAAATTATTATGTATTGAATTCATTTATTTAAGGTATATTAGATACACAAGTTTTTTTTACTGTCACACCATGTTGTATGGAAGTGAAACAATGCTAACAAAAACGTTTCACAACTTCGACAATGCACCTAATGTTGACAGTACTGCGGCAAACTTGCCAGTTCCGGTAACCGTAGTTCACTTGCCAGCCGGAAGCGGAAGCGAGTCTCGAGTGTAGGACTGTAGAACTGTAGGACGTAGGTACTACAGTAAGTTGTTTTCCCAACTAAATGGTTTCTGTAGCTTCATACTTATTACACAGCCCGTCCGGGCCTGGACGAACATTAAAATTAGAGCACTATTTCCGCTGCTCTATTCTCGAAAAACTGAGCAATTGCAATCGGTAACACGGCCGGTTACTAAAATATTGCGTATAGTTGCTAGCACCACGGTAATAACCGTATACAAGTCTGCGCCATTTTATGGGGCATGTCTTAGACTTAACTGACTGTTACTAGTTTCACTATTATATTTAACAATGACTTACCAAAAATTTCAAATTATTTAAATAAAAACACTAAGACGTACTCAAAATAAAATTGCGATGCCAAAATCCTCTCAAGCGAAAAAAAGTCGCAGGTCACAAGTCAACGTCCAACGAGCGATCAGTGTCATTTTGTATGGTAGGTAAGAAGGCTATGGAGTGGTAGTTGTAATTGAATTTGTACGGATTTGACAGCTGTCACGGGTGGCCATTTCACCAATTTTTTTTCGCAGCTATTTTGTAGCTGGATACGCGCAGGCAGATTGGCTAAAAATATTCAGAAATCAAGAACTGACAGCGATGCCATTAGCGTGGACATTTTCTAGTGATTTATATTTAGGGACAGTCGTTCCAAAGTCTTCCTACCTACCATGCCATTTCAATTTGTACCAGTCAGAGGCGAGCGATGTGATCGTCGCAGCCGAAAATACATATAACCTGAGCGTGCCATATGTAAGAATTTTCTATAACCAGTTATTAATGTTCGTCGTACTTATTCATTTGATTCGCATGGCGTAATTTGTCACTCAATTTCTGCTTGTACTTATTGTACTGGACACGATATTTGGCTCTAATTATGATGTGAACCATCCGGGCCCGTCCAAGATGTAAAACGCATAAAGCTTTATTGTTAGTATAATAGAATATTATCGAGTTTAGAATTGAGGTTGGAAATGAATGACCAAGATGTAAAACGCATAAAGCTTTATTGTTAGTATAATAGAATATTATCGAGTTTAGAATTGAGGTTGGAAATGAATGAAGATCAATACATTTTCAATTACATATTTGAATTTGAATGGTTCATATGTGACCAATTGCGGTTTAGAAAACCGCCGTACTCGTTCATCTATACTTATGTATACCTTTTAGAATATTTCATTTCTGTTATAACCATGTTACTATTTTATACTCAGTTTCAATTTAAAACATAGTTTTATTTTGTAACTTTCTAAAATCAGGACATTATTTTTTAGAATTTTGTAATTAAATAATTTATAATAGTATTCTAGGATTACACCAGCATGGATCATCTTTTAATTGAATACTGTCAAATACCCTATTGGCAACACAAAATTCTTTCTTTGTAAATATTATAAGGCAAGTTTAATTTTAATTTAACTGGACGTGTTCGCAGTATGTATTCTGTTGTGTGGTGGTAGGGGCCGTTTTTAAGGTTCCGTACTCAAAGAGTAAAAACGGGACCATATTACCTGAGCCTACGCTGTCTGTCCGTCTATCCGTCCTACCTTTAAACAGATGTATCTTTGGAACCGTAATAGATAGCAAATTGAAATTATGCCATAATATGTAATGTTACGGCGGATTAACTAAAAAAACAAATAAAAATAACAAAAAATAGAACCAAAAGGGGGGTCACCATAATTACAACAAATGGTCTTTTTAACGTATTTTTGTAATTGTTCAAAAACGGTAATACGTACAAGCGTCAAACTTGGCATGATTGATTATACATAGCACCTACACACTCTAAAGTATAACAACAAATAATAAATAATGGCCAAGTGTGAGTCAGTGACAAATTTCTGTTCATTACCAACTTATAACTGGTAATTCGTTACTTGGATGACCTTATTATTTCGTTTACCAAATCCAAATGCCACATTTTACTAATTTTGAAGTCAGTTTTTTTAACTGATAATTATTGTATTTTGTGGTGGTACGGTACCCTCAGTGTGTGAGCCCGACTCACACTTGGCTGGTTTTTTCTAATTGCATTACTGTAATGTATTTGACCTCTTTGTAAAATGATGCGTAGCCACCTCATCAAACATGCACTAGTAGTTGCAGTAGTCCGATAGTAGTAACTTTATGTTCAGTAGTAAAAACTTCCATAACGGTATATGTATTACGACTTCCACTACAAGTAATGTGTCATAAAAATATATTAAGTACAATGCATTTCCTATGTAGGTTACGATTTTAATATTGGAAATGGAAGTTATATGTTAATTATGGTTTGCTTGGAGTAGATATAACCTACTATTGCTAATAACGTGGTCTCTCACTATGGGCCTCATAAGCAAGCTCAAAGTCGCACAATGGACTATGGAGAAGGCTATGCTCGGGGTTTCTCTATGAGATCGAATCGGAAATGAGGAGATCCGAAGACAAACGAAAGATACCGACATAGCCCACCGGAATAGCATGTTGAAGTGGCAATGGGCAGGGCACATAAAACGTAGAACAGATGGCCGATGGGGCCGAAAGGTTCTCGAATACAGACCACGGACTGGTAAGCGCAGCGTAGGACGTCCACCCACAAGATGACCGTCTTAAAAGAGACCGCAGGAAAACGCTGGATGCATGCCGCATCCAACCGGCCCTTTTGGAAATCGATTGGGGAGGCCTATGTCAAGCAGTGTACGTCCTATGGCTGAAATGATGATGATGTTGAGGTATACCTTTAGATCAGACAAACGAGGGAAATATGCCTCAATATAGTCATCGTTCGTGTTGAAATATATCTGGTGTTTCATACTTTTTTTAATATACTTACCGCTAAACAGCTGTAATACAAAATGCAATCGTAAAATTTTAGGTATCTGGACTTACAGGCATAAAAGGAAAAAAATTAACCGTAAGTAATTGTCAAGACAAACATAAAACAAGTACCTACTTAAACCATAACATTAAAATTGTTAATAAACAATTTTAATGTTATGGTATTGTATGTATGTTATTTTGCAGCAGAGAATGCCGCTTGCATGAAGCGGCTGAAGTATGCAGCTATGGTGCCACGGTACATTTTTGTACCCATTGCCGTGGAGACCATGGGCAGTTGGGCCACTGAAGCCAGGAGCTTCATTGGTGAGTTGGGGCGCAGGTTGAGGGAGAAATATAATGACCCTCGCTCCGGCTCGTACCTTGTGCAAAGGTTGGCCATAGCCATTCAGCGCGGCAATGCTGCTAGTGTTATGGGCACTTTCGCACAGGGTACAGTTAGGGGCGGGTTATTCGATTAAAAATTTTTTTTTTGTTTGTAATTTAAATTTTTGTTAGAATATTGTCAAAATAATTAGGTTTAGTTGTATTTTATACCATAAACGCAGTTAATAGTATTTTAATTAATTTTAATGTTAATAAACAATTTTAATGTTATGGTTAATAAACCGACTTCAAAAAATGATGAGGATCTATGTTTCACTGTTTATTTTATGTATGTCCACCCACTTCTCCGCTAGTTATGAATTTAGGTATGTTGATAATTCCTTTTTGTTTGGTAGGCTATACTTCAGAGGTGGTCCCATATAAGTTTCATTAAGATTGGTTTAGTAGTTTGGTTTTTAAATCATAATAACTGAAAAAATATGTCATCCAAGTAAACGAAATTGCGTATTTATTAATTTTGTTGTCAGTTTTTTAAATTGATAATTATTTTATTTCAGTAATTTAATTAAATCCATTCTTAAACATACCCTCCGAGTGTTTTACGTAAAACTACTTTTGTAAATTGGAGGTAAAAAGTTGATGTGTTAAGTTTTTCCAATATTTTATGCTGTTATTTTTATAAAAAATACAGATCTATTACAGAAATCGAATTTTCTATAGATCTTTCTATTTGACAGAATCAGAACTCCAAAAATTCAGTATTAGTTAACTTTTTCTTAAAAAAATGTAAGAGGGCTCCAAGATGATATAAATGTTTCAATACTTGGCAAATGGTCAATGCATCGCTAAAATAATCTTCAAAGGAAACAAAAAAAAAAGGAAATGATACTGAAACTTTGTTCGCCATAAAATTGACACAATTTTGCTACTAGATTCAATAGGTCTTAAGAGCTGGAGATGGAGTGATCTATTTCCAAATAGATCTCCACAATCTCCACTCCCATTTGTCCCGCAACAATAGTTGCACCAGAACTGTCGCACAATGGCTCCCATTGTAAGATACCGTGTCATCCACAACCGGTACATTGTCTACTTCAGAAAGTGTCATGAATTTCGTCTCTACTCTGCACGCTGATTTTACCTGACGTCGCAAAGCAAAAAGGAGGTGTTATTTAACGGTATTTTTTATGGTCGACAGGCTATGCGTTGTATGTTTGTATGTTCTCACATATAAATCGTGACGGGAAAATAAGTCACGGAAGACAAAAGAAAAGGTCGATGGTTCCTCATCTTTGTTCAGCAGGCATTTTGTGCGCGATTGTTTCTGTTCCCATCGCATATAAGTCAATCCAATTGACAAAACTAATATCGCATCTGGAATAAATCACCCGTGGAAAGGTAGATTATTTATTTATCAATGATATTAAGGGCGCGCTTACCGGCCAGAGCTATCTCTTCCACACATTTTGAACATTTCCAACATCGAGATATAGAGTCACAATCTCAAAGAAAAACCGTCGAAAACGTCCGAGCGTCGTTATAAATACCTAGACAAAAATTACATAGTTCACAATGCCACATTTACTTCAATTTAGACATTATGTCACTTGCATAGTGTTCAACGTCACTTGTCTGCTAGGGCATCGTAGCACTGGCATCGCGCGAGTTTCGGTTCGGACATTTTTTTGGCACGATTTTGACTCTATAGATATTGTATTTCGATCTAGGTGGTGTAAAAGAAAATGCCTAAAAAACGAAAGCACATTTTTTTTGAATAACATTCCAAACGTATTCAAGTAATTTATAAGTTGATATGTTTTATTTTGGAGGAAGACATTGAATAAATAATTTTTAGTTTTTTCGATCTCCATCATCCTAAAATATCAACACGAAAAGTGTTTTATGCTATGTGCATCATATTTTAAAGATAATTCCCAACCAAGTTTTTTTATTTACACCGCAATTTTTTATTTTTAAATATCTTGAAAATGTAAGAAAGAGAATAATAGTTCAGGCCTATATATGAGCGCTGCCGTAAGGGAGATGCGGATTCGGTAGAGCACGAATGATCCGGCTTTATCTCGACTCGAGGACACACTATTGTACTTTACGGAGAACTCGGACTCCGACAGAGAGTTCCACACCCTCGCTGTGCGTATGAAAATGAGGCATCAAAGCCCTTTGTGAGTACAGGTGGGAGTAATTAACCACCATGTAAGGATGGCGCATTGGCCGCGATCACAGAGTATATCAGGTAAAAAGATAAAGATAATTGATAAAGTTCTGTCGCGTTGCTCGGGGCGTTCTATAAAAGAAAGGGATGGGCGGAGTCAAGAATATAATTATGAACTAGCTGCGTCCCGCGGTTTCACCTGCTATCATGCAGAAAGTGTTTTGTGTAAATCCAAGGAATAAGCAAGCTACATACCAAATTTAATTTTAATCCGTTTAGCTGTTACAGAGTTAAATGCTGACAAACAAACATATCCACAATTACACACTTAAACACAAACATTCGCATTAATAATATATTCGTACGATTGGTACTTTGATAATTATATAGTTTCGATTTGCCTTAAACTCGAGCTAGTACCAAAAAAAGTCTGCCGAAAACTGAAGGGGGCGAGGTAAACACGTACTGACACACATTGACGTATTCTTACTAGTTCTACAAACGTACACTTCAATATGGCCGAACACAACTGCTACCGAGATGATCAAAATATCATCAAAAGAGGACCAAGGGGGGAGGGGTTTAAGTGCTCAAGGGGAAATTGTAGGTATAACACTTCCATGTATTTTTTCCGGGGATTATGATGAACTGAAAGAAACTACGAGTTTACGTACAATAGCGGACTCTGAGGAGTTTTTTTTTTAATGTGTAGGTAAAACAAAACAAAACCAATTTTAAACTCTACCATAATACCGGCTTGTAAAATGCTCTAAAAGGATTAATCGGCAGCTACAGACCACATTGCGAACAAAAATTAAACAGAACGCAACTTCAAACAAACAATGTTTTCGAGATTATTTTAATAAAGGCACTTTGTTGTTGGTATTTTCAATACAGTTACCTACGCGGTGTCGTCTTTCCGCGGATGTTTTCAATTTGTTCGCTCGATGTGGTAAAGTAAGGCTCCGGTCACACTAGCGCAACGTAATAATTGGCTTTTTACTTTTTATACGTCCCGTCAGGACGAGCGATGAAAATCTTTCTTTAATCGGCTTCTCAAATATAGTATTTATGTGTTTATAATCTATCTATATCGATACATGATTATAATAAAAACTGTAATTGCGAGATATCAAAAAATAATCACACAGGATGTCTTAAAATAAACAGCTGAACACTTTAAGACAGTTTTTAGAATTTTTGTCTGTTTGTTTGTTTGTCCACGCACACCTCCTAAACCACTGGACGGATTTAAATGTAGTTTTCAGGAATATGCTTAGCTATGACCAGATTGAAGTATAAGTTATGTTATTTTGCTCAAGGGTCGGATTACTGGAGGAAAAAAAGGGTTGAAAGTTTAAATGAAAATCTACGCGTACGAAGTCGCGGGAAACAGCACTAGTATTTAATAGTCTTATAATACCGACTTTAGGTAAATATTAACCGGAAGACGCAGCGTATGTAGGCCTCCCAGTGGATGGACCGACGATACCCTGAGAGTCATGGGCATGCAGTGGATGCAGATGGCAGGCTGTCGTTCAGTGTGCAGTTCTAAGGAGAGGCCTATCTTCAGCAGTGGACGTCTTCTGGCTGATGATGATATTGATATCCTAAGAAGTTTTGTCCATGTAGGTTCAATATGGATTCATTAAGTATAAATAAATAAATAAAGGCGTACGTGTGTGTTCAACGAAAATATGAGACTAAACAGTCAAACAAAGTTATGTTTAAAAGTTTGTGAAGAGCTTTTACTGAAAGTATTTATATCTAAACTTGTTGTTGAGTTTGTAGCCTTAGAAACAAAAATACTTGTAAAATAACTTTGATAAACGGTTCACCGCCGATACACAATAATAAAGTATGGAGGAAACTAAACTGATATAATATAATACATATTATGTGAAACAAATTTGTAAAATAAATTAACTTTTTTCGTTTGATGATATCTGATATAACTTGAAAATATTTACATATGTTACTTGCCAAACGCACACTGGCGAACGCACATGATGTGCGACGCCAAAATAAAATAACAAGTGAAGACTCAGACTGTCTAGTTACTCTGTCTAGAGTACTCTGGTTTAATAGTCGTCAATGTTAAATTCCCGCAAGAACGCTTCTTATTTTCCAAGCTAAAATAGTGGAAATATAGTAAAACAAAGTGAAATATAGTGAAAGCTAAAGAAAAGGCTTTTCCGGAGCACGCGACAATTTGTGGTTTTGTGAGATGACAAAATGCCACCGTTTGCCTCTGGGACGCCTACGTTTCCGGCGACGGCGCGACGGAAGGGCGGCCCGCATATTTGTATACAGTACCTAAGCTTACTCCAAAATAACATAGTACTTAGGTAAACTTGCACACGTAAAAGTAATGCTATAGTTTCAAAGACGAATACATAAACCCCTGCAGTAATATACCGGACGACCGAAAATATATTATATTAATACTTATAAGATGTGACAGGAACATAGAGAGATGGTGGCTGACCGGTAGCATGTGCGCTTTACAATCTGATGGTATCCGGTTTGATCCTCGGCCCTGCACCAATAACTTATTTAGTACATAAATAAATCATGTGCAGGCCATCGCTCAAAAACTGTGAAGGAAAACATCGCGAGGAAACGGTATGACTTAAAAGTTCAAAGAAATGAAATTCACCAACGTGCATTGGGCCAGCATGTTGGATTAGGGCCCATACTCTCTCTCTCTGAGTGAAGGCTTGAGTTCCAACAGCGGGAACATGATAGGCTGAAATGATGATCATGACGAGGAACATGAAGAAACCAATTCGTTGGAAGACCTTACGCCACCTCACACGGGTACAGCCTCATTACCAGCGTGCAAACCCGCACCTTTGGCGTGCGAATCACGTCAAAGAATGTGTAGGCAAAGCATTTAATATTTCAAGACCTTTCTGTACCTAATGACTCTGTTTACTTTAATGGGTTTTTTAGGTCCAACCCGGACATTTGATTGATTTTTCGTCGTAATTAACATAATGGACGATGTTCTTTATAAGTAATAGGTAAGTACCAACTTTAACTACTAAACCAAAGGCTGGTAGTTTCCCAACACGAACACTTGGCAACACCAAGTTGTAATTAATTTTAATTTAGTATGTTTTTTCTTTTTGGTGTTGATTATTAACATTTTACTACGTCTTATGGATAGTTTGATAATTTAAACTTTTCAAGAGTGTGCGTACCTACTTGTGGAAATAAATATCTGGTACTGCATTAAACCTTAATATTCTCACTTCAGTGGTAGTAGTGGTCCCTTTTTGAAACGCTTCTAGTTGAAGCTTTGTATAGATACAAGTTAAGTTGAGTTTAGTTAAGTTAAGGTTCTTGAGTGGAGACCACGAACCGGAAAACGCAGCGTAGGTAGGCTAGATGGACCGACGACATCGTGAGAGTCGCAAGCATCCAGTGCATGCAGATGGCAGAGTGTCGTTCAGTGTGGAGGTTAAAGGAGGAGGCCTATGTTCAGCAGTGGTCGCCTTTTGGCTGATGATGATAAATACAAGCTATATGGATTGTTAGTTGTATGCATTGATTTATAATTTTAGTCATATTTATATTGGATATCATCTGATTACTTTCTTGAAAAAAAAAAAAATTCTTTATTTTCGTCTGTTCACCAGCCTAACTTTTTTGATGCACGCCTACAACACACCATTTTGTTCCTTGTTCATTTTGTTCCAAAGTACCAGTCATCAACACCTTGTGGATGACTGGTAATTTTTTTGGATTAATTTCTCAATATTTGCCTTTCTACATTATTTGTTAGTGTGCAATAAAGAATTGGGAGCGATGGTGGCCGACAGATAGCATGTGCGCTTTACAATCTAACGGCACCCAGTTCGATTCTTAATAATGTTTTATTTTGTACCTAAATAAATGATGTGCAGTTTCGATAATAGCGCTCAAAAACGGTGAAGGAAAACGTCTTAAGGAAACCAGTACCGTAAAACGGGGCTATTTTGAAGGAACAGGTTTCGTAGGTTTATTGGTGGTAACTTTTTTTGGCTATCAAATGTATAACAAATTAAGGTCCCACCACCACAAACTATAGATATTGAAAAAAAGTGTCAAATTAATCTCAAGTCTGGGGTTTCTTTCACAAGGCATTGAAAAGCAAGTTATGTCAAAGATCCAAAGCGTAAAGTTTACTTTGACATCCTTTTGATAAAAAAAAAATATTTTATGTATGGAATTAAAATAAAAACATCGATATTTTATAAGTGCTTTTACCTAAAAATATACTATGATACGCACATAGGTAATGAGTCGTATAATTATCTTTGTAATCAAAATCTGTCCACTGCTGGACATAGGCCTCCCCCATCGATTTCCAAAAGGGCTAGTTTGAAGCGACCTGCATCCAGCTCTTTCCTGCGGTCTCTTTTAGGTCATCTGTCCATCTTATGGGTGAACGTCCTACGCTGCGCTTACCGGTCCGTGGTCTCCATTCGAGAACTTTTCGGCCCCATTAACCATCTGTTCTGCGTGCTATGTGCCCTGCCCACTGCCACTTCAACTTGTTAATCCAGTGGGCTATGTCGGGTGGGTAATAAAAGTATTAAATACTTATAAAGTTTATTGAAACTGAACTACTGCCTTTAGCTATATTATTGCACGCTTTTTTACTTGTAGGCTTACGACCCGAGTAAAAATGTAAAGTGACTCCTTTTTTGCCCCTGAGTACGCGACCCTCAAGGCCCAAAAATGTTTTCGCAAGATTTATGCATAGGATAATTTAATAACGCTGTTCGCGCCACCTGCCTCGTGTTTTGCACAGTTCTGTTGACAGAAAAAGTTTGTCAAAGTAAATGCTGTCTATTTTATACCTGCGTTCATAAAATGAGATTTGTTCGTGAAAAGACGTTGGCTTTTATAGATTTATTTTATGTTTTATGAAGCAAAAGGGCAGGTAGGTATGAATGGAGCCTTCAATCAAATACCTTAAGAGGTATATTTACCGGTAAACTTCTCTTGCTACACTGCTTATCAGTCCAGTCGCTAAAAGAATGCAGCTGATAGCTGTAATAACATTGTAAACAAAAATCTGAATGAATTATTTTTCCTCATTACATGGGAAAAAATAGTTTCTGGGTGTCTTCAAGTCAAGAGTGAATCGGTTTCTTCTAGGCAAGCGTGATCCATCGTAGGCCGCATCATCGCTTAACATCAGGCGAGTTGACGGCCAAGCGCAAGCGTATATTTTACTAGCCGTCCGCCCCGGCTTCGCACGAGTGTAAGCTCGGCCTTCGGCCTCGCTACAAAATATAATATAGCCTATGTCACCCGGGGATAGTGTAGCTTCCCAACAGTGAAAGAATTTTTCAAATCGGTTCTGTAGTTTCGGAGCCTATTCATTACAAACATACAAACATACAAAAATAGGTACAAATCTTTCCTCTTTATAATATTAGTGTAGATATGAAAAAAAAACTATTAACAGGCCCTATTTTAGTTAGTATATTGGCTACTAGCTATACAATCCTATGCTTATAATCTTACGTTCAAAACGCTAGTAAAAGTGATAAGAATTTACTGTTTGTTCAGCTTTTTACAATGTTATGGCATCTGTCAGACGCATTTTCTCAGCAATGCCACACTTTAGAACATTTTTATCACCAACCCAACCTCCACAAAGATACGAACTTTCTGAAGATACTTATGTGGACGCGGCTTGGATGAACTACAAAGAAAGTAGGCTGAGTTACCACTCTTGGCAAACAATAGTGCCTGTGTTCTTTTAAATACCCAGATACCACTTGTATCACAAAAGATGAACAATTTAGATTGTGAATAGGTATTTGTTTCAGATTATACAGAAAAGGGTTTAGATAAATCTACAGTTATATGATTATTTAAGGGATATTTACCGTGGCAAGGTTGTGGAAGGAGCTCCCAATTTTTCGTCGCAGTTACATGCACCATGTTCACGGGAAGACAACCTTACTACAGTAAATATCCCATAAATAATCACATAGGTAACTGTAGTGAACAACCGTAATAGTTTAAAACAGGGTCTAGATAAATCTGCCTTAATTTGTTTTGCCATAACAGAAAAATTATTATTTACACTTTTTAGTACAGCTACTTTATTTTAACCGACTTCCAAAAAAGAGAAGGTTATCAAAACGACTGTTTTTTTTTTATATTTGTTTCCTCGGAACTTTTGGCAGGGTGCACCGATTTTGATGATTCTTTTTTTTATTTGAAAGCTTGTGCTTCCCATTTGGTCCCATTTTAATTTAGTGCAGTTCTGATGAAGTCGATTTTTTACATTGATAATTATTTCGTTTTGTTAAGGTGCTGGTAAAAGACGTCCCTTAACTAGCCTAATTTTATGATACTATCTATAGGCCTTCGTTGCTTATAGACAGTATAAATGATCTTCAATGAGTATAGTTTTTTAAGTTTGGTGTTTGGTATTCTTAATTTTAGTGAATCAAATAATACATACTATAATTGTAGTCTGATTTCATATAAACAACTTAATTAGAGGCTTATAAGTAATTTAATTCTAACATAAATATGCTTAATAGGTGACACTTAAGTTAAAATAATAGGTTTAATTAGGAAGAAGCCAAAGCCCAGTTATGGTTTTGGATTATTTAAAAACAAGACCCAAGCCATGGTTCTTTTAAAATTATGCTGCATACATCAATCTCAGTGATTTTTTGCACCTAACTGAGCTACAGTTTTTTTTAATAATTAGAACTATACTAATAATCCACGCTATTTGGGTGCAGGGTTAGGTTGTGCACCTACTTAGATGCCACCCTGTACTGCTCTTATATCATTTTATTTATTAATATTATGAATTTTAAGACCCAACTTATTACTTTCTCTCCTCCGAGCTCTACGACCTTTTCAAATAAACATTGAATAATCTCTCAATAAACCTACGCTGTAAATAAGTACTTAAATACCTCTGTTCCTCGTGTGATTTCATTATTTCGTGTCCATTTGAATAATCCGAGGATTGATACAATTTATATCTGAGGGTCTAACCGTACATTTCAGTACTTAATCTTCACCGCTTGCATTTTATATCCAAGTTTATTACATTATGACGTGTTTCAAGGTTTGTTATCAAGGCTTCATACTTAAGAGTGTTAATATTCTCATCAAAATTAAGAACTGCTCATATAAAATTTATCACCTGATCGGTTATATATCTATATTCTATACATATATTAAAATCGTAAAGATAAAAAATCCGTAATTGCGAGATATGAAAAAAAATATACACAGGCTGTCTTAAAATAAGCAGCTGAACACGTTAAGACAAATTTTAGAATTTTTGTGTTTGTTTGTTTGTGCACGTACATATCCTAAGTCACTGTACGGATTTAAATGGGATTTTAGGTGGGGATAGAGAGGGGATGCTCCATTCTTTTCTCGCAAAGCATGTGTTAGTATAGCATTTGTATGCCGCGCCTGAGGCTTGACGTTATAGCTCAGTATAAGGCGCTCTCTGTCTAGCATGAAATTTAAATACTTATAACTTATTTATTTTTAAACTAATATTGTATTTATTGATAGGCTCTATTGATGATCAGCTTTTATGAGGTAATAAAAAAATATTAGTCATCATGCCTATTATCTTTACATTTTCCCAAGAAGAAGTGTTTTCAACTATAAAATAAATACGAAATTTTAAACTAATAATGCCATAAAGACGTTATAAGAAAATATTCAATAGTTGACCTATTCCCTATAGATGAATTAAAATGCGATAAATTTTTATGATTAAGGAGGCTGCGCAATTCTTCAGAAGATTTATAACTGTTTGAAAGTATTTACTTATTTGACCCAGCTTCGAATAAATACGCCTGCTGATTGTTTGATAAATTAAATCTCGTTTTTGCTTCTATTTATACAGACTACATTATTAAGTCAAGCTTCTGTTCATTTTGATCTTCTTTCGAAAGATGTATATTGTATGTAAATATACTTAATTAAATTTAAGTTAACAAGTACTTAAAGAAAACTAGACCATATTTGTTAAATAATTATCAGTGAAATAAAACTACTTTAAAATTTGTAAATGCGCAATTTCATTTACTTTTTTGAACAATTTTTTTCCTAGTTATTTTGATTTAATAACCAAACTACTATACCTATTTTGATAAAATTTATATGGGACCGATCTGAAAGAATATCCTTTAAAACAAAAAAAATATTTTTGAAATCAGGTTATAAATTATGCAATTCTGAGGTAACATTTTTTTTAATAAACCTTATTGAGAACCCCTTCTTTTTTGAAGTCGGTTAATAACAGTGTAGGTTAAATAGTTGCAATTACTTATAGTTTTTTTATGATATTATCGCATTTCTTGGCCTAGTTCTATAGTCATAGTAGGTAGGAAAACTATGGTTATTCGGCGTAAATATTCCGTGTAAATATTTGAATAGTTTGTCACTCATTGATGTCCGAATATTGTTTGCTTGCCTGCTAATTACGCAATTCTTCAAAGTGCAAAATAACTGCGAATACGAGTAAAATGGCAAAATTGCGTTGATAGCAGTCAAAACCGATGACAGCAGCCACTCCATAGTCTACCTACTATAGTTTTGATATCAATACCTGTATCCTAATCATACACCTAGGCAAAGCAAGTAAGCGTAGCATGTCTTTGGTCCTAATGTTTCATTTATTACAAGTAGATAACAGGCTTAGCGAAGGATATAATTAAATACATTACACATACTGAAAATATAAATTAAATTGGCTGATTACTGGGAAGTTTTTGTTGGGGATAGAGAGCAGATGCTCTGTCCCTCTTTCGCAAAGCGTGTGTTAGTATAGCATTTGTATGGCGCGTGCACGGAGTGATGTCGTAACGTCACAGTGCACGAGTGCGCTCTTTGTCCAGCAGGAAATTAAAATACTTATAACTTATTTATTTTGGTACAAATTTTAATTTCGGTTTCGTTGATGGGCTCTATTTATGATCAACTTTTTTGAGGTAATAAAAAATTTAGAACACTGCCCATAAAAAAATGCGAGGTCTGTGGTTTTGATTGATCACTCGCGTTGATCATGGAGCCATGTACTCTGTCAGCTTTTAATGATACCTAGTAATTACCACATTATTCTGTGACCGTTTTAATGTCTGTAGAAAAGTTTATGGTGTATAAAACACGAATTCATTAAAACATATAAAAAAGAATAAAACGTCTTGCAGTCTGCAATTTATTAATTTGAAAACTCTTATTTCCACTACATGCAAATGAGCAGTTAATCTTCTGATATTGAATTATGCCGTCTAGAATGTTTGCAACTTACCCTCTTAATTACTGTGCTTAAAACTTATCCACTAAATTAAAAGGATGAACTAGATTCCAGAGAGTTCACTTATCCTAATTGCTGAGGCGTTTCGACTTAGAGCTAAGGCTTTCTAAATAATTTGAGCGGGTTAGAATTATTAGCAAAACATTCGATGTTCAGAAATAAATATATTTTCTTGGCAACATTTAGATTTGTAGTGGTAGCGATAACAATAAATATTTGTAGTTATATCTTCAGTTAAGTTTCTCCATTCGATGTCAATAGTGAAGTTTACGAGTACTTATGTCGCCTACACTGTCCCCGTCTATTGGGTTATAGTCATGACAATGTTGGAAGATAAATATCGAGGCAATAGTTACGTAAGTCGTGATTACCTTGGAGAAATGTTAGTGCCAAAAGCTCTCATTTATCTCGACAAAGAGGTCTAGAGAGTCTAGGACCCTTGGAAGCCATTAACCCTCGAAAGCTAGGGGCGCTTGAGTCACAGGCGCGAGGTTAAAAATGGTTCTTACGATAGCTTACCCGATACAGATTTGGTCCTTTTTTCTTCAGTGATTGTATGATTTTGTAAGTTTTATTTAATTCAGGCCTAAACCCTGTGTCGTTTGAGCTGGTCATCGAGGATATATAAAAAAAATTGGTTAAATAATCCTAGGTGTGACTAGGATTACTATTGCAAGTTAGGTACCTACTAGATAAGAAGGCTAGTGATATATCATCAATGACGATTAAGTTACTAATTAATAGTATTTTTTGATAGTGCCCAAATAGTTGTGTACCTGAGTTGCCCAAAGAGTTGTGACAAACGAGTGGTTATAGAATTTCTTTAGAAATGTTATAAGCAAGAATAAGCATGTACTCACAATAAGTAATAATGTGTATTGGTGTTACACAATCTACACACTACCATCCTCTTTCTGCTACCGGAGTAGAGAAAGACGGCCCACTACCATTCGTTTATTGTGGGTTTTTCTTGGATATATATTCTAAATGTTTTGATTCTGCGTTTCTAATCCGTGCAGCTGAGTAATGGAACAACCTTACTGGCTTTCTAGTTTCATGCGAGATATAATCTAGGTCATTTTAAGGTCAGAGTGAATATTTATCTTCTAAGTCTACGTGTTTCATCTTATACCACATCATCGCTTACCAACAGACACAGTTGATGATCAGATGCGAACATATATAAGACTAAAATGCATGATCTTATTAGTCCAAAGGTTACGAAGTGCACCCGATACTTTTAACCAAGCTGTAGCACTGACTTGGACAGATCGAGTGGTTCTTTGGGAATTCAGATAAGATTACGGCGACGTCGGTTACAGTCGCTGAAAACGCTCGGTGCTTCCCAGACAAATTGTAATTTGCTCATGGACTGGGGCACATGAATAAATATGATACTATTAAAATTAATAACTGGCCAAGTATACAACTGGAGAATATCTTCTTATTACAAGCTTTAATTTAACTTCACATATTTGTATGTAAGGTACAAATCTTGCAAGCCTATTTTGACCCACTTCCCGTCGTTCAATTGGGTTGAAATTTGGTACACCTATATAACTTGAAAGACAATGCAATAATATGGTACCATAGAGTACCATATTCTGTTGATGGAGTTGGAAAGTGGTCATAGGAACTAATAAACGCAACAAGATAACCCCATCGTGTTTGAGCTTTTTGGAATGGTCTTGATGAGTACTACATTTTGTATTGTATACTTAGGTATGTTTTATCAAAAGACTTTAATACCCAACGGTTATAACCCTATAGACCTATAACATAAAATGTATTATCTTCATTATCATTACAATCTATGCATTCAAACCCTAGCCCATCGCAATACGACCTTTTTAAAACCTTTTATCAAGTTCGTTACAAACACATCCATCAAAACCTCTTTGAAGTCCCTACTGACCCTTTAAAAATCAGCGTAATCCTCAAAGTCGCATTAGTACCCAATAAAACAAACTTTTCAGAAATTTCATCAAACGGGAACAAAGTTGTGCGAACGACGGAATAAACCCAATAACCACAGACGAAGCAGTGCGCAAACTTTGCACAAAATGGTGAAACAGCACTTCGTTGTATTAGGTTTTTATTTGGCTCTAGACATCTTGTCTATTCACCCATTGTCAGGATTTTCAAGTAGATTATAGAAGTTTCAAGTGTAGTTGCTGGCAGGTTCGATGACATCGCTCAAAAACAGTAAAGGAAGAACGTCGTGAGGAAACTGGCACCTATGGCCAAGAACCTCAAAAAGGTCAAAGACATAATATATGACATCTCTCTCTCGCTCTCTCTCTCTCTCTCTCTCTCTCTCTCTCTCTCTCTCTGAGAGAAGGCTTGCGTCCCAGCAATGAGCACATGATAGGCAGATATAATGAATGATGAAGTAGCCGATAGTTTCACGTTTTAGAAGATACTAGCTTTATCAAACGGGAACAAAGTTGGGCGGACAGCATAATAAATAACCACAGACGAAGCAGTGCGCAAACTTTGCACAAAATGGAGAGCCATCATTTCGTTAAATTATGTCATTTTTTGGCTCCAGTCTTCTCTGTTCATCCAATGTCAAATATAGTTTAGAATTTCCAAGTAGATCATAGAAGTTTCAAGTATAGTTGATGGCAGGTTCGATGACATCGCTCAAAAACGGTGAAGGATAAACATCGTAGGAAACCGGTATGTCCAAGAACCTCAAAAAGTTCAAAGACATTATATGACTCTCTGAGAGAAGGCCTATATTCCAGAAGTGGGAACATGAAAGGCAGAAATGATGAATGATAAAGTACTCGATAGTTTCATGTTTTAGAAGATACTAGCTGTGCCCCGAGGTTTTACCTGCGTGGATTACTCCTTATATCATCAGCTATCTGCCAGTGAAAGTCCCGTCAAAATTGTTCCACATACATACATACTTATGTTCCCTATGGACTCCAAAACTGCTGGACCGATTTTGATGGGACTTTCAATGGCAGATAGCTCATGTTATAAGGAGTAATCCATACGGGTGAAACCGTAGGGCGCAGCTAGTAATAACTTCAAAATCTCAATTATTGACACTGGCAACGTGCGACGCCAAAATAAAAGAATAAAAATCATGAGGAAAGAATAAAAAACAAACGTCAAAACTTCGAGTACTGTTGTTGTACTCTAAAATAACAAGGCAATCGGCAAACTTCGTTAATGCCACGAATAAGGAGCAATGCAATCATTGCTGGCTGTTATTGTATTTTGTTGGACTGCTGGATTGATAATTATTTCAACTGGGAATTTAACTTTTTAATTTACAGAAACTGGGTTAAGTGGTATGCGGAAAATTTATGATTAATTTCTTTAACAATTGGTTGTTTTGAAACAACATTAGTACTTAGCAGGTGAAATACTAGGAAGTTATAGCAGGTCTGCAATTTCTCATGAAATTCTTCAATAATAAAATTGTCGTGCTATTGAATTTTATGCTAATTTTAAGCAGTTTTATTACATTAACCCGTAAATTTAATGTGCATACTGAGTAAAACATACATTTTAATCAATTAAATTAAATGAAATGTAATTTTCACTAATGCATGAAGTTTTGTGGTCATCCGGGGCAATCTTAATCAATTTAAACAATAGAAGCGGAGTGATAAGAGATAAAGCGTTTGAATAACAGCAACATTAATACTTCTTGCCACTGTGAATGTGTTTAGAGTCTTGGTATTGAGCGATGGCATCGTAAACATTTAAGAACCAACTAATCAGTAATTGGTGCAAGGCCGATCGAACCAGTTGCCGTTAAATTGAGAAACGTACATTGTACCGCTCGACCATCGTCGTCCTTGAGAAAAGTGACCCCAAACTAAGCAAAGCTTGTAATATGGCTGCCAGAGACTGATATACATACATATATATTTTTAAATACATACTTAAATAGATATTAACACCCAGACATAGAACAAACACAAATGACGAGCGCTTCTACTGCGTCATGGTCTAGATAAATATTTTTGTCCACTAATAATTAATTTACCGGCCACTGCAGCGGTGTAGGTAATATTGTTTCTAGAACCACTCTAGTAAGAGTTCCATCTCTGGTTGGTTTCGTACTAGCACTTTATTTCTTGGCATTCATTAAGAACTGGGTCAGCATTATAATGCCTCGGTAACCCTTCCGCAGTATAATCTCCATTTAATCTCACTGAAATTTATTCATAATTATGATTTTGCAAACATAATAAGCTTCAGTTAACCAATTAAGGGCTGATAGAGAGGTAAAACCTTTATTAATGTATGTAGGCTAACTAAAAACCTCGTTAACGAGATTTTGATGCTTGTTTTTTATTATAGAATTATTAATTTAGGTGTTGCTTACAAAAACTTAATTTAGCGATCACTAAAAACTGAAGTTAATGGAATGGAGAATATTAAAGTATTAATTTTATAACATTTTACTGTACATTACGCGAAAAAATATTTTTCAGTTAATGAAAGAACTATTAATGTAACCCCTTAGTTTTAACAAAATGATGAAAATAAGGACTAAAAGTTTCTTATTAATAATTACTTCAATACGGCATAGCGTACTACGGCGTAGCTCGCTACGATGTATCTACGGCGTAGTAGTAACGCTGTATGCTAAAGAAGCTTCCTGAAGCTATTTTGAATGAACAAGGCGATATAAGACTTTGTCCAGCGCGGACAGATAACTATCAGTTCAATTGTTTTCTTCTGAGCTTGCTGTACGGAGAGCCTTTATTTATTTATTTATTTATTTATTTATTGTTTATTAACTAAAACGGCATACAACGCCAATTACATCAGTCAAGTAAAATATAAAACAATGCTAAAAGTAATAATAATAATTAATTAAAAACTATCACAAATGTCAAAACAAAATAAAATCAACTTAGTCTATAAAAAAAACAAGATAAAAAAACATAGCATGCACATTATAAAAATAAAATTCATTCATATTTACGTCAAAATTAAAATTAAAGGTATTACATTAAAATAATTTAAAAAATAATAATTATATAACTTGGTCCAATACATACTCTTCTTCCGTTTCCACCTTGCATGCCTTCTTCTCGCAGTACTTCAGACACTCGGACAAAATACGCCTCCATTCATCCGCAAACAGATCACATTCAGTTGTCATGGCAAGGAGAGAGTTGAATGCAGTGAGAACATGAGGGACAGGAGACACAGCGCGTGCAATAGTCCGGCATGGAGGGACAGAGAACAGCCGATGGCACCCGCGACGGGGACAACTACCAGGGTCAGGGACAAATAAACGCGCCAGCTCACTCAACAAATTGGGTGCATCAATTTTACCATGGAGAATTTTGCACATCAACGTCATCTGGTTTTTTTCTCGCCGTACTTCCAGGGAATTGTAACCCAGAGAGCCCAGGAGAAAGCTGGTTGGATACAAATAGGGATAATAATGATACAAACGCTTGTATAGGAAACGAAGGAACACTTTCTGCACTTTTTCAATGAGAAGCTTATAAACTTCTTCATGGGGATTCCAAATGCACGAACTGGCCTCAAGTTTGCTACGAACAATTGCTTCATAAATTAACCTGACAACTTGGGTCCCTTTGAAATCCTTAGAATTTCTAATTACAAATCCTAACCTCCTATACGACTCTTTGGCTACGGTGGCAATGTGATCATTGAATGTCAACTTTTTATCAAAGGTGACACCCAAGTCTTTTATTGAAGTGGATCTAATAATTTCATACGAGTCCAACTTATACTGAAAGTCGATAGGGTGCCTCCTTCGAGTAAAGGTCATGACACGACATTTAGATGGATTGAACTCCATTTTGTTCACCAAGCTCCATTCAAAAATTGCGTTCACATCTTGCTGGAGGTTCAGGCAGTCTTCCACTGACTTTATTTCTAAGACCAATTTTAGGTCATCCGCATACAGAAGACATTTAGAATGCATAACGACAGAGGGAAGATCATTGATCATCATAATGAAAAGAAGAGGTCCGAAAATAGACCCTTGGCTAACCCCGGACCGTGTATGATAAGAGTCCGAGTCGTACACACCCAACCTAACAAATTGTTTTCGATCCTTTAGGTAGTCGGCAACAAACCTAAGCAGTCCTGGGGCAAAACCTAGCGCACATAATTTCTTCAGCAAGTGATCATTATTAACTCTGTCGAATGCCTTGCGAAAGTCGAAGTATAGAACATCAACCTGGCCACCCCGATCCAAACTAGCTGAGATGAAATCGACAGTCTCCAACAAATTTGTGTCGACTGATCTTTTTTTCCTGAAGCCATGTTGTTCATTGCACAGATACTGTTCCACCTGCCTGTAAACTTCCTTGTGAATGATCCTTTCAAATATTTTTGCAGGTGTAGACAGTATAGCAATAGGCCTATACTCTTCGACCGATAATTTGTCACAACTTTTGGCAATAGGCATCACCCTGGACAGTTTCCACTGCGTAGGATAGGTACCCTTTGTCATTGCCAAATTAAATATGTGCCATAACGGCTGGACAAGACTTTTTAATCCCTGTTTCATAAACCAGGCAGGGACGCAATCAGGGCCAACCGAGCTGTTAGGTTTAAGACATCTTATACCGGATGCTACTTCCTCTGGCGTGAACTGGATTATATTTATATAATTACTGGTGACAGATCTATCAACCTTGTTTATACTCTCCACATCTAATTGAGGTATGTCAGGCAAGAATACACTTGCAAAAAATTTTGCAAAAGCCTCTGAGGCTTCCACACCACTGAAAGATTCTCCATTGTAAGTAACAGAAGGTTCGAAACCTCCTTTAAAGCGTAGTCTTGACACATGTTGCCAGAAGCCACGAGGGTTGGATGCCAGATTATCCTCAACATTCTTTAAATAAAAGTCATGCGCAGACGAGATGCGCGCCTTCAGAGAAGCTCTGAGATCAGAGAAGGCTCTATAGCATTCTGCAGAACCGCGTAGCCTCCATTCCTGATGTAGTTTTAACTTACGTTTCACATCATAGATAATGTCATTTGTAAACCATACGGGATATCGTCTACTCATAATATTTTTACGGTGTTTCCTGGGAACACATATGTCAAATAAGTTATAAATTATGTCGTAAAATTGATCAGTACATGATTGTACGTCGTTTGCCTGAAGTACATCACACCAAGAAGTCTCAGAGAGCAGATCGAATAAAAGATTAAAGTCACACTTATTAAAATTCCAATCTTTTCTTGGATTAATGTTGCTAGGCTCAACATGATCTGAACAACGTTCCGCATCCGTGAATATCCCAATATCTAGAGGCGGGTGATAAGGGTCAGGCTTTACGAAACCGTCTACAGACTTAACGCGGACCTTGCTTTTTCCAACTATCTCCGTAACCAAAACAACATCTAATTTTCCCTGATACGCATTCACCACCTCATTCCTCTCAGTTAAACAACAAAAAGACATGAAATAGCAGTAATAATTACAAATAGTTGCAGATGCGCTATTTAGATTAAGGTCTCCTAAGATAATCACAGTGCCTTTTATATTATTGATAAAACTTTCCACTTTAGAAAACCAACGCATATAGTCACTTTCTGTGGCCCGGGGGTGAATGTAGATTACACCCACATAGAATTTTCGGCCCTGCCAAATAAAATTCGCCCAGAGGTCTTCCCCACAATCTGTTTCTAGCTCTGTTCGCCGACGCAGCACGATAGGTGCGCATGCAGCAAGTAGAACACCACCACCTGGAGTCTTCCTGTCGCGGCGAAGTACAGTCCATTCTTCAATAATAAGTTCCGAGTCTTCCACAGACATGTCAAGAAAGGTCTCTGTTGCCGCAACTAGGTTGTGTTCTGACAAGGCTAGACTGTTCCGCCAAAGCTTCAATTTAGTTTTTAAGCCGCGGACGTTTTGGTAGAACATATTCAGACAAGCAACTTTCTTACCCCTTATATTGCCAGGCTCCTGGCTATTCGTACGGGCCAACTTTTCTGGGAACGCGTACATGAAAGGGCTGTGGGTTTGAAGATCTCTCATCCCTGGCAGCTGAGCTTGCTGAACTGCGAGAGACCTTGCTGCTTGAATCTGTTTCTTCGGAAGAGGCATGTGATTGTCTTCTAGGGGGCCTTAGGTTTATCCAGGCCTTTATTCTAGCATTTATTGGCCAGACATCAGCAGATAGGCACTTCTCATAGTGTTCGACAGGAATTCCCAGCCTGAAGGACTTGTAGCTCCCCTTCGGCACGAGCTCATCCACAGTGCACATTCCCGAGGGACACAGCAGGCGAAGATACTCACGTATCTCTTCGGTTCCAGACTCCATATTCCACAGGTGAATGCATTTTCGTGGCTCAACAGCCTTCAGGGTGGTAACAGAAGAATCGGCGGTGCCGAAACGCGAGCCTTGAAGGCGGCTCTTCTTTTTGCCATCCTGGCTCAGAAACTGGGGGCTAGAGGTGTTCACCTGGGTTGGCTTGCGTCCACCTGGGGCATCTGCAGAGTTGAGTGGATGAGTCTTGCTCTTCTGTTGCGATTTTTTCTTGAGTTCTTTTGAAACTAAGGGTGACTTCGAGGGTGATTGTAATGACTGGGCAGAAGCTAAAGCTGGTGGCTGCAACTGCACTGGCGTGGGCAACAAGGACTGCTGGGTTTGTAGTGGTGGTACTGGCTGCGAAGCCTGAGTTGCCAATAATGAAGTTTGGCTCTGTGCAATTACTGCATATGATGGCGGAGACTTGGTTGTTGCCAGCGCCCGTGCTGGTGGTGTGGGCAGCACTTGTTTCATGTCTAGATGTTCAAACTTTTCCAGCTTAGCATGCAACATTTTCACTTCCAATGCATAGGTAGATAGCTTTGCTTCATATAGGCTTAGCAGGGTGGTGTGATCTGCCAGTTTGGTATCGTAAGTTTCTAGTCTTGTATCATAAATTGTTAAGATAGACAATGTGCTACTAAGTTGTTGTTTTACGGTAGCCAATTCGTGGCGTAAGCCCCGCATCTCCGTGACCAGCACTTGTTCAATATCAGCCTCCATCAAAACTGTAGATGCACCTATCTTTTTCCTATGGGTCACATTGGAGCCTTGGATACTTTCCCTTGCGATGCATTCCGTGGCAGTCGAGACTGTTTTTCCTGTGCGTGTCACATTAGAGCCTTGTTCATTATCATGTGATGGTAATTCTGCAGAGGTCGTACATGTTTTTTTTCTATGTGTCACATTCAGATCACGGGTTTTCTTGGAGGCCCCTACTGGGGTCATACTATTGTCACCACCCTTTTTGGAAGAACAAGAGCATTCGGGGCATATCCAAACATCACGGGAATCTTCTGTAGGCTTATTCCCGCTTGTACATAAAAGATGGAAAACCTTAAAACAGTCATCTAAAGTGCATCGCAAGAAGTCCTCATCAACGATAATGCTACGACAACCAGCGCACTCCATATTTAAATTCGCGTGCGGCCACAGCGAGCTACAGCAAAAATGTAAACAAACAAGTGCAGCGGGGTGACGAACGACGGCAGCAGTAGGCAGTAGCAATTAAGCGCGGTGACTCACATCACACACCAAGCCAAGCCGGTGATGCACGGCTCGTGCGAAGATGGTCGCGTCGCAAACCGTTTTCGATTATTTTAAATTTAATTCACTGATATCTTCGTCAATTCTTTTGTGATTTCCACCAAAACACCACCACTGCGCACGCAATTACATCGGCTTCAAACTTATGATAATATTATTGGAAGGTCATAACTTGAGACCACATTTATGCGAAAATATTTGCGGAGAAAATTAATATGAGGTTGCCGCTAAGACTCTCACGGACGACTCCAGCCTTTATATGAACAATTATCTCTAAAAGTTTAATTTTCTCTGCATTGCTGGAAGAGCCTATTCAGATTTCAGATTTTTCGGATCGACGTTTTAACTATTATGATTTGGACAGCTTCTCTATATAAACGGTGTCAAAACTCTCGTCATGACAATATTTAAATAAAAATGTACATGTCATTGAAAACCAATCCATGAAAATTTTCTTCTAAAGAGGCAAATTTTTCATCAACAGTTTACTCGCAAAAAACGGCTACAATCAATCGGCCGTTTTGCAAAACCGTCGCTCAGTGATTTACCGTCGTATTATCAACAGAAAAATCTTTTTTATCTGATTTATGGTGACGTTACCATTCCGGTCACGCTCTAACACACGGCCGGGTCCGGGACGGGACGGGACGTGAGCGGATCGCCCGGAGCCCCTTAATTGACAGCCTGTGACCAACAATTTAACATTTCGCGTTGTAGCCGGATCAGAAAAGGCTTAATCAAGCATCTGTGGCATGGCCTAATTGTGTTAGTAAATTGGCATTTATCTATACAATGCTTTGAATATACACGGTTACTGGTGATCAGTTAGCATCCTCTTAAGCAGCCCCGATACATCAATACCACAGAAAAAAGAAGTAAATAGAAAGGAAATGAGAAGGAAACTATGTTGCCAGGTATTGTGCCAGATACTTGACTAAAAAAAAAAAAAAAAACTAAGCAATATATCAACGCGTCGAACTCCGCGTCACAGTTGCTAGCACAGTTGCTATGGGTTTATCTGTGGCTACAACAAATTTCTTACAAATATGCCTTGACAGCCTTTCTAATGTAAACAAAAAAAAGTTTTCGATGGTCAAAACAATCAACTTTTGTCCATGACTTTTCGAAATTCGAGTTCCATATAAAAAAAAAATCCACTCCCGACAAAATATAATTATGAAACAGCAGATATTTATTTCGCGAATTTGTATAAGTCGCTCCTAAAAACGAAAACTCGTGAAGTGATAGAGCTCGTGATTGCTAATACGAAACCACAAAAAGCAATGTTTTACAAAAAAAAGTTCGCAATATATGCTAATAAAATATCAGCTGTCGCTAAAGGTCAACGAACGACTTGGTGGGTTACCATAATCTCAAAAACATTATTATAAATCTTATAATAACCTTACATTGACATTTATCTTGCTCTCTCATCAGCTGAGATAGCAAAACAAAAGTCAATATAAGGTTATTATAAGAATGTTTTTGAGACTATGGTAACCAACCTGATGCGCTGCGCTCATATACTTATACGCTTTACATTGCTGGTTGGTAACGTTATGAACCACAAAACAACACTAAAACAACAAATATTATGTAGTTAAAAGTTATTGGTATTCGATTGTTTAGATATTATAATAATAGCGTTTTACACTCTGTATAGTATATACAGGATTACGCATAATGACTATACAAAGCTGAAAGGAGTATGGACATTGTACTATTACTCCTGTTGGCTTAGCACACCCTTTCCGCGTAACCCAGTATAAAAGCGAAATATCACTCACTCACTGATTGACTGACACATCACGAAATCTCGTAAACTACTTGGACTACGAAGTTAATATTTGGCAGGTAGATTCCTTACGCGGTAGGTAGAGCTCCGCTAAGAATGATGTAGAACCAATTTTAATTAATTTTTTGTTTGAAAGGTTACTTGATCAAGAGTATACATCAAGTATACATTGTTTTTTTTACCCATTAAAAGGCTGAATAGATTATCTTGAATCATAGCTAGGAATATTCCTGGCTATGATTCAAGAAATTATCGGCTCTTTAATCAGGCTTAAAAAAACAATTTATATTCGTTGTTTATAATATGTTGTCATTATTAGTTTACAGACATAATCAAGGACCTGGCTTTTACTTTTTACTATAAGCAGTTTGCCTCAAACTATGACCACGAAAAACCCTTGATAAATTTTTGTCATATTCGAATTTAAATTGTATTTGCATGATCTACTTGAAATTTTCATTAAGATCAAATCAACTACACAGAATACACAGTAATAAAAAATACAATTATGTATTTTGTGAGTCACATTTATTAAAAATTTTAATTATGTACAACGCATACCTGAGTAAATTTCTCACAAAATGGTCGATGAAAATTTCAAAGATTACGATTGTTACTCCTTATTTGAAATTTTCCGAAATATATTGAAAGTAGGTATCAATGTATCGATATATTGAACGCTCGCTCGTAAATAAATCAAATTAAATACGCACATATTGGTTAACAGGCAGCCATTCTCGCTTTCAGTTTAAAAGCATGTTGGAAATAAAATCACAGCTCCATCGGGCGAGATACGTACTCATATAAGTAACTTAGTATAGGGATAATTTACTTTTAATAGGGAGATATTGATTTTACATCTGGGTGTCTTCAAATTGCGAGTGAATCGGTTTCTTCTAAGCAAGCTCCATCGTATATAGATTCACACCAAATTTTTATTTGGGATATATATAAAATGTGTTTAGTATCAAAAGAGAGGGCTTAATGAACACATTATAAATATGTATAATTTTCTTATATAAATGAACTAATGTGAAGTATATGTATATGAGCAGTATATGTGTGTGAACTTTCATGCTTCATGTATTCCTTCTTTCCAAAACCACTAATCAGATTTTAACAAGTTTTGTGGTTAGTGATGCGTCTGAACATTCCGGATTCTATAGGATATATATGATGTCACAGAAAATTCAATATGGCAGATTTTATGACTTAATTTCGGAAAACGTTTTTTTTGTCGGGATATAGTAAAAAAAAAAACTAGTAGAAGCTGCATTTTTCATGCTCTCCAGCAATTGGTTGTACCAGTGTCTACCATATATACCTATACTAACTTTGCAGACTTCGCTGTTAGTTGCTTGTGAGATTTTCAACTTGATGATAACTGTAGCTAGTGCGATTGTAAGTTAATTATTGTTCTCACCTTCGAAAGTCCCTGCTCCAGCACGCGTAGATAACGGGGTTCATGGAGGAGTTAACCCAGCCCAGCCACGTGACCACCATGTTCACGATCTCCTCGTGCGCAATGCACGCGGAACAGATTCCCGACAGCAAGTTTACCACGAAGAACGGCAGCCAGCATATTATGAACACTCCCATCACTATTCCTAAAGTCTTCGCCGCCTTTTTCTCCTTCGCAAACTTCGCAAGCTTACGCGATAATGAAAAGTTTTTCGGTAAGTTTTTCGCGTGTGCCACGTTCGTCAACCGCGTCGACGATCGCGATAACCCATTGTTCTGTAATGCCGTCAAAGGCTCGTGATCTGCCTCATCGGGCGTACATACCCCCTGGCACACTTCACTGCGCTGTCTCATAGTCCCCCCTCTATGTATCCTCAGAGTCAACTCCAACTCCCCACTCGGTCGCATCACTTGCTTAGTCCCTATCTTCAAAGACCGCGTCTGTATCGTTGCCGCGCGGTATATCCGATAATACGTGAACACCATCACAAAAAGTGGCAAGTAAAATGATATTGTCGACGAGAATATGATATACTCTAAGTTTTCCGTGAACGGACACTTGTAATCTGGCACTTCTTCGGTGCGGACAGCCCGCCACCACGCTATCGCCGGGAAGGATATCGCACCGGAACACACCCAGACGGCCGCGATGAGGAAAGCGGCTTTACGACCGCTCATTTTCATGGGGTACGTTATAGGGTCCGTGATAGCCCAGTAGCGGTCCAGGGATATCACACATAGATTCAATATCGATGCTGTACTGAAGAGCACGTCGAGCGAACGCCACACGTCGCACCAGTCCACTCCGAAGAACCACGTATGCTCAAGGACTTCGTAAAGTGCTGAGAAAGGCATCACCACGAGACCGACCAGGCAATCAGCCACAGCTAATGACGTCACGAAGTAGTTTGTTGACGTGTGTAGGTAGCGTTCCCGAACTACAGCAAGTATCACAAGCATGTTGCCGAACACGGTTGTCAGTGAGAATAAGAGTAGAAAACAAACGAGTAACGCTCTGTCCTGGAGGAGTTTGATATAAACATGCCAGTGCTCAGTGATGTCTGTGAAGTTGTAGCTGGAAGTGTTGTCGAAGGTGAGATTGAACTCTATGGTGGAGTTGAAGGCGGTGCCGGTAGTTTCCAGCGAATAATCGGGGCTTCTGTATGTGATGTCAAGCTGGCTCCGTGCCACCAGTAGCTCCGTTTCGGTCGCGTTCATATTTTTCCCGATAGTTACTCGCACACTAGCGCCATGGTGAGTGTTTATGTTTCCCTTGTTTCGCCCGCAGCCATTTCGAAATAACGTTCTTGGCAGGCATTGTGTTCCAGTATTCCGATTGCTGGCACATGTTTCGCTGGCATACTTTTTCGTGGCCAGCGGGCGATTAGTATCTGAAACAAGGAGAAAGGATTTTAATATTTTGTTTGATTTCAGTTAAGTTTCACACAAAATTCAAACGGAAAGTTTAGAGCATTTCAGTGCTAGATCTAAAGTCAGATTTATGGTCACACAACAAAAGTATATACCTACATATATTCGAAATTAATTATATCATGAATTTGTTGTCATACATGCATACGTTTGACGATGCGCCGCTCAACGCTCTGCATCTCCATAAAAGGGACTGTTATGAATATTTGTTTTGCCTTTTCCGCCCATCTGTCTGTTTATAATGGTTATTTTACTCAGACACGTACAGGGCCATAATATAAAACCACACTGAACGCCAATAACAGTGCTATAACACGGTAAACATGGTTACAAAATTAAACAAATCAAATGCGTCCTCTGATTGTTTACTATATTCTCTTGACAAATGCGCACGTACGAGTAACTCGCTTGCTCTACGTTATTTTCACAGTTAAAAACGAACTTCAACGCCTTAGCTGCAAACTTGACATGGCCAATTCTAAACATATAACGTAAAGCCGCCGCGTTATGAGTTTACTTGGTTTATGTGGTCATGGAGGCAATAGGGAACAGTTAATGTACTTGTTCCCGTCTCTATGACAGAGACTTAAGGAATACTGTTTTTATGAGTAGGTACTTTACGTAACATGCGACGACGAACTTTATAGTGTTATTAAAATATGTTATCACATAAGTGACAAATCTGTCTTAGTGCTAATAAAATTATTTAAACCTAAACAACGTACATTTTACAATACCTAACATTTAAATGTTATGACGTCATGCCACGCAAAAAAATCTCATGTGAGTTAGAGAATAAGGGCCCTGGGGCTTTACGCCCAACTCCAAACGCGGACCCGAATAGGTGCAGTTTGCAAAATCACGCAACCACAAACCGTATTTCAGCGCGTTAATGTTCGCGTTCACGTGATTTTACAAACTGCACCTATTCGAGCCCGCGTTTAGAGTTGGGCGTAAGGCCCCAGTGCTGAGTAATGGTACAGATTCGTGTTCAGTGAGAATAGACCATTATAACCGCTACAAGGCAAAATGTCAAAATAAAATACAAGTTACTTACGAGTAAATGACTTGGCCAAGTTTAAAAAATAATAATAATAATTTGGCAACAGAAATTCACAATTTACGTGTCTTATTTAACTACTTCTATTATTTTAATCTACTTCCCAAGTGTGTGTAATGTTATCAATAAACTGTATTAACATCCCAGGTGATGGCAATCACAGTAAGCTGATGCAAGGAGACTCAGGGGCGGACCAAGGGCGGAGGGGGGCCGACGCTGTCATGTGGACGGGCCGCTCACGGCCCAGGGCACACAATTCGTTTGATCTCGGATGCTCACTGCTATTTATATCGAAGGCCGCCTGATGACGACCCCTCGCTTCCCTGCCAATGACATAGCTCGAAACAATTACACCTGAATACTACCTGTCTAAGGCGAGCCACAGGTAACAAAACAGTCTTGAATCCATTATAAATAAAAACTACATAAAAATATATATTTATTTTCTTAACCACAGACCTAAAAAAATATTTGTTATTAACACTATAATATTATAAAGAAGTACTTAAGGTTTGTATGTTTCCATCAATACTCAATTGCCGTAATTTCTTGTATATTACTTTTTTCTAACATAGCTAAGACGTAGCATTTACAGTTGCAATAAACTTGTAAAAATCTGAATGAAAACACAAATTCTTAACTCTTTCGCTTGGTTTTTGAACGAAAGACTGAAGTACCTGACATGGGTACTTCAGTAAAATATTAAAAGAAAATGTTTTCATCCAGTTTTTATAATGTTATTGCAGCTCTGCATTGCATTTGATTTCATTTAATCGGCTGGAAAATATAATAGATGAAAAATTGCCAAACGCCAACTACAGTTTTCAACAAGCGTACGAAATAAAACTTCTCTTTGGCTCGGTTCCCCGCTGAGTTCACTTCCTACCCGCGCTCTATTCATCATTTCACGTACATTTGTGAAAGGTGATTCATGTCGTCTCCTCCTGTTACATGAACGTTTAAATTGACAAAAATCTGTGTATCTTTCTATATGTGTATCTGTGTCATCATCATCATCAGCCAGAAGACGTCAACTGCTGCACATAGGCCTCCCTTTTTAACCTCCATACTGAACGACATCCGTATCCACTGGATGCCCGCAACTCTCACAATATCGTCGGTCCATCTAGTGGGAGGCCTACCTAAGCTGCGTCTTCCGGTTTATGGTCTCCACTCAGGATCCTTTCTTCCCCATCGGTTATCGGTTCTTCGAACGATGTGGCCTGACCATTGCCACTTCAACTTGCAAAGTTTAATAGCTATGTCGATGACTCTGGTTCTTTGGCGAATATCCACGTTAGAAACTCCGCGCATAGCTCTCTCCATTGCCCGTTGTGTGACTCTGAGTTTTTCCAAAAGGCCAACAGTCACACCACAGGGACCATATCTCAGTGCCACATGTCATGACTGGCAACACACACCGGTCAGAGACCCTTGTCTTGTATCTGTGTGTCTGTATAAGAATCAACACCGTGACGCTAATCGATAATTCATTATTTATCGGCCTGTTATGTTCCCAGTGCTGGGACACGGGCCTTCTCTCAGAGAAGTCAGAGAGAAAGAGGATGGACCTATGCTGCCCCAATGCATGTTGGTGAATGTTATGTCTTTGAACTTTTGAGGTTCTTGGATATAACGGTTTCTTAAGAATGTTTTCCTTTACAGTTTTTGAACGATGGTCGATTTCCATCAGCTCCGCCTCGTTTCTGGTGCAAAGCTTAGGCATTGCTATCCAACGCGGTAATACAGTGAGTGTCTTTATGGTTCGCAGCTGTCATATTTTTTATTTGGTTAAGGGTGAACTCATAATCGCATAAAGTATCGCCAGTAGGACAATATCTCTCATATTTGGTAATTTTTTGTATTATTTATTTCAGTGAATAAAGTACATGCTATGTATATACAACTCTGCCAAACTGCGTAGCAATTTGTAGGCAGATATCTACTCTCATTACAACATTGCAGTAATGAGTAGGAACATTTTTAAATTTTCTTTTTAAGGCAAGTGCCTTTACTAATTAAACAAAATACATGCTAACACTAACACTACAAAAACAGATCATCATTGGAACACTAGGAATGGACAGCGCCAAGAACCCGCAACAAAAGAAAGAATCCGAGCAACAATTCAACACCAAAATTGAACTCAGAAAAATCGAATTACAAAAGTCACAAGTTTTTGGACAGAACAAAGTACTTATCAACTACTAAAATTTCTCTGCTAAGTATTCTATCCAACAGCAACTTCCTCAATGCAAGCTTATATTAATTATTAGCAATTATATTAATTATTTACAAATATTGTTAAATTTGTCCAAAATTGGGTACCTAACTGTCCATAACTGGTGCTTTTACCTTACTGATTATAACTATGTAATAAATACCACAGATGAAAAAGGATGCAAATAAATGGATGCTTACTGAATAACTGTACTGTTCTGGTACAGGGGCATTACTGCTACCTGTTTTAAGCGATTCTGTTTAGGTGATTGAGAAAAGTGCCGCGACCGCAAACCGTATCTCGGCGCGTTAAGGTACACGTTCACGTGATTTTCCGCACTGCGCTGTTTCAGATCTGTTTCGAGCCCGCGTTAGAAGGTAGCTATATAACACTATAATATTATACGTGTGAATATTCGTTAGGTGTGTAAATATTTATGTTTGGCCGCACTCAACTCCGTAACGGCTGGACTAAAATAGATACGGTTTGGTATGAATGCATATAATTATAGGCTTTTTAGCTATAATTGTTTGATTATTAACGGGATATATACCGTTAAATAGTGTTTTACCTTTTATCCCTTTTAAAAGTAATAAGGTATTTTATATAGGTATACCTTTTATTATAAGTTAAGGTGATAAGTTTCACGTTTGGCGGGAAATTCAAATTTCAAACAGTTTTTTTGTTCTTGTAGCTAGGCCGGGTAATTATTGTAAACGATCATGATGTTTGCGAAAATTGATTATTATTCTTTACAAACTCGTATAAAGTTATTTATCTCTAATGCACATTATTACATACATTTGTCAATAAACAATTTTTTGCTGTTTAAAATGGTTTATTGTCTAATGTAAGTAATATGGTGAGTTACTTATTAATAACTGTACATGATAATGTAAAGAACAAACAACAATTTTCGCAAACACTGTGTCATTTCACAATAATTACCCGGCCTAGCTACAAGGACAAAAAAACTGTTTGAAATTTTATTTACCCGCCAAACATGAAACGTATCACCTTAAATAGTAATTCGCTACGAAAAGTTGTTACGTTGAACATTTCATAACAATTTACTATAGATCGTAACTACCCTCCAAGTATAAGCTTGCAACAAGTAACTTGTTAATAAAACTTGCAAATATAAGTATCTTCTCGCGTAAAGTGAAGCCGTCGTAAGTAGTTTACCAAAGTACCGGCACTAAGTTTTCTGCTTGGCCAATACGTTTTATTAATAATTGACATATTTTTTATCACAATAATTGATTATTATTAAAAGTTTTAAGGTAATTGACATCTAACATCACAGCGGGTTACCTACTACTGAAAAAATTAACATAATTTCATTGCTATTTTTTTTCTACGCAGTATAAAATAAAGTCGCATTCCACGTCTGTCTGTCTGTATATCCGCTAACTCCTTAACCCCGCAACGGATTTTGATGTGATAATTTTTCACGGAAGGTTTATATTTAGTTTAAAACCCTGTGTAGTATAAACTTACACCTGTGAGAAGCCAGGGCGCGTAGCTAGTAATAATATAATTCTGTATTTTTAGATTAATGGATCTTTATTTGGTTTTTAAATACTGATGTAATATTAATAACGTTTATCGTGATATAAAATTAAAATAAGGATAATTTTAAAAAATAAACTAAATTAATTTGACATAAAAAAGATGTAATATACAAAGTAAATTCGAACCCATTGGCCCCGAACTAGTCTTTACTTTGTTTCAGAGGCAATGTTAGCCTCTCGTATATTCATAATCCAGTAAACATTTTGCGAAAATAGAATAGAAATAATAATAGCAGTTGCATTATGTAGTTGTATTATACTTATCTGTCAATTTTTTTTATGAGACCTACTAGAAATGTGACAATTGCTCTATTGCTAAGGCGTCGTTGATATTTTAACTGTAAATCATATTAAAAACACAGTAATAAGAATTAAACTGTATAATTTATAATTATTTGTGAAGTTACTAATTTTATAAGAATAAAATTATAAGAATATATTGTGAACCGCCGTTAAAACCTCGTTGCAATATAGTCAACCGTGATGCGTCACGACTCGCGATCAATCACGGAGACGTGTCACGCTACTTGAATGAAGGAATTCCACGGGTAATGCAGTTTTTTTTTGTAAACTCACTGTTTATAAAAACTGGAAGTAGGTTAATTATTCCGCTAAAACTCACGGTTGTTATTTTTTGATTGAACAATATTGCGTATCAGAATAATACAACACTCTTCTCTATTTAAGTACTACACGTAAATCGAATAATTAGAATGGAATCTTATGTAATTATATTTACTAAGCTGATTTTAAAGAGCATTAAGAATCAAATGATAGTAAAAAACCTAAGCACTGTACCCTAGTTAATGTTAACCTAACCTAGTTAATGTTTAGGTGTCAGAAATGTATTTATTTCAAAATAGTATGGCAAAAATAAAACGGAATAAGTAACTTTTTCGAGTTTTGCCAGGTCAAAGTAGTGTAACAATTAGACGTTGAGTTCAGCCCTTAAATAAATACTGTACTAAAAAGACTAATAATTAAGGAATCAAATAATATTAGGTTACTCCAATTATATCTTTCCTGTTTAGTTTGCAATCTCATGGCTTAAAATACCGTGGATAAAAAAAATTGTTGGCGCTTGCGGTTTACCGGTTCTTTATAAGTCTAATAGAAAAATGAAAGTTCTTTTTAAGTTCGTGCAATTAATCTCAGTCTCAAGTTCTGCTAAAATAAATTACATAAATTAGCTAAAGTTCTCCTAAAAGAATTCCTGCTTTAACATTTAAAAGTTGAATTCTTTTGGCAAGCCTCAATGTAAGTTCCGGCGCTTGTAAGAGGTGGTTTTTATTTTAATTTTACGTGTCGCCATGTAGGCATGTAGAAGCACGCAGTAGTGGGTAGGTTACAAAGTGACATTGCAATTATAATAAGGACTGATTTATGGGTATGCTGCACCTACAACAGGCGAGTTGATGGTCAAACGCGGCCTTATTAACGATAAAAAACCTTAGCAAAATAAAAAGTGCATCAGAGAGGTTGTGTATATGGACACATTTTTTTTTCGTATAAAGCAGACTTGTGTTATACTTACAAGTTGTTCACTTTGATGGGTAGATCAGCACCCTTAAGTATTACCACACCTTTCTATTACACCACGTAAAGTATAGTCATTAACTTTATCTACTTCCATCATCCTAATATTACAAATGCGAAGGTGTGTATATTTGGACTTACATTTTGAATTAAAAAAAATATACATAAAAACTGGTTTGTGGCTTGCTTAATGCTATAGTGACCTCCTAATAAACACGTAGTGGATTTGGAGTAATATCAAATTTCGCTATTTCCTGTCTTCAAGAATTTGGATTTCAGATATTAACGAATAATGACACACACGCAATATGACACATAATAATATGCAAGAATGACACAGTCAACAACTGTCTATTCTCGATAATTTTAGTCTCGTTAAGACCGATGGAAAGAAAAAAATTTATAGATGTCAAAGTGACTGCAAAATTGTTTAAAACTGAAAAAATAACAATTGACACATGTCTAAATAAAACAAGTACCATGTGATAGCAAAAGTCCAGTTTTTTTGGAGGATATTTAAAGATATACGGCAATATCAGGGTACAGCCAGAATAATTGCACTCATTAAAACCCCCTCCTGGCTGCCTCTGGGCGGGTAACGGTACCTGCTTAGCACGTTGCTTGAGACATAACTAATATCCTAGCAACTCGCTAATAACTCTTAGGCATAAAAGTAAAACCCATCTAAGTAACGTGACACCTGATCTAACAAGGTTTCCTTACGCGTAACTTGCCACGCGTTGTATGTTTTGTCAGATTACGTGACTTGTCAGGTTTGATGCCTAAGCAAGCTACTTACTAGTGAGCTGTGCGCTATAGGCCTCAGCGCTTTTTAATCAGCGCAGCTTCTACCGGGCGTAATACTTCAGCATCGTTATTCTTTCGCATACCTCGAGTAGTTCTTCGCAGCTGAGTTGTCAAACAACTAGCTATTGAATCCAGCGAGCGAGCAAATATCCCATTATATTTCCCTTCCCTTCCCTTATATTTTATTGTTTCATCGTGTAAACGCTGTATCATTACTTTTTTGTAGGTACTTAGATTTTCATGCGAGGAAAATGTAAACATGACTTCGTGCAAGTTTTGAGCCTGCTTAATATTGGTTCATAACACGAGTAAATTAAAAGTACTTAGGCTGGTTGTGTGTTTGTTGTGACCTGGGTATGTCCTAAAACTGCGACCAGAAACCGCTAGAGGATGGGCAGCAGCATCCTCCTACTTACATGGTGGAAACTCTGCGTTCCCCAAGCCCCCCCCAAATGACAGACACAATAAAATTACGGCCCCTAGTCCCCGGCAGCTCCACTATCCCTGGCCAAGGTAGCGGGCCAGGTAACGGTGGAGCAAGGGGTGCTAAGAATCTCCGGAAGTTGCCCCGCTACCACCCCCAACGTAATTTGGCCCTGCCAACACATAATATTAGAACATTGAGGACTGACGAGAAGATTGTTGAGCTGGAGGAAGAGTTGAGCAAAATACGATGGGACATCATAGGACTATCTGAAATCCGACGAGAGGGACAGGATACGATAGTTCTGGATTCCGGTAACATGCTCTTCTTCCGGGAAGGAGAACGAAAGTCCCAGGGTGGTGTAGGTTTTCTCGTCCACAGGTCACTCATCAACAACGTGGTTAAGGTCGATAGTGTGTCGAGCAGGATAGCATACCTTATACTCAGAATAACCGATCGTTATTCGCTGAAGGTCATATGCGCCGATCTCGACATACCTTGACGATGAAGTAGAGGCATTGTATGAGGAGATATCTGAAGCCATACATACCTCCGAAACATACTTCTCCGTTGTTATGGGTGACTTTAAAGCTAAGGTGGGCACACGGAATGTCGATGAGTTAAGAGTGGGGTCATATGGGTATGGAAAGCGGAATCCGAGGGGCCAGCGCCTGGTCGACTTCATGAAGAAGGAGGAACTCTATTTGATGAACTCCTTCTTTCAGAAGCGACCATCCAGGAAGTGGACATGGATGAGCCCCGATGGTTCGACCAAAAATGAGATCGACTTCATCATGACGACGAAGAAGCGAATATTTAATGATGTCTTCGTGATCAGCAAGGTGAAAACCGGTAGCGATCACCGTATTGTCAGAGGCACATTAAATATCAACTTAGTTAGCGGTCAAACGCGAGCCTATTTATAAAAAAAAGAAAAAAAATAAGGGAATAGTATGAAAATTGGTATGGAGCTAACTTCATCATCATCATAGTCATCCTATACTAGTGCACTGCTGGGCATAGGCTTTTCCTAAGGCACGCCACTCAGTCCAATCTTCAGCTTTTTGCTTCCAGCCACTTTCAGCCACTATCAGCTGCCATTATGTATATCCTACACGAAACGTTTGCCGATTAGTGGTCTGGGGCTCGACTTTTGAATCAATTGTATGACATTTCGCATGAAAATATCAAGCGAAATGGCTGACTAAGAAAAAAACGTTTTTTTTTTATAATTATATCACATTAATTCTAACGCAACGAGTTGCTTGTTGTTGTAGCTTTAACTAGTCTGTGTTTCAACCATTCGAATGGGCTCTCTATCAAATCTTTCGCATGATATTTTCGTGCGAAATCATACGAGCGATTAAAAAATCGAGCCCCTTGCAACCGAGAGGCTCAAAAACGAATGCAACAATTGGCGATATTTCTGATGGTGTCTACGTTTTATTTTTAACCGACTTCCAAAAAGGAGGAGGTTATCACTTCGATTGTTTTTTTTGTTTGTTACTTCCGAACTTTTGATTGGGTGAACAGATTTTGATGATTCTTTTTTTTATTTGAAAGCTAGTGCTTCCCATTTGGTCCCGTTTTAATTTGGTCCAGTTCTGATGGAGTCGGTTTTTTATATTGATAATTAAGTACTTGTCTTATTATAGTAATTTTTAAACTTTCGCGATTCGAACACATGTTTTCTTATTTATCGGGACTTATCGGGCACTATTAAACGGCCATTGTAACATGGTCGAAACGTCGAGCGAAAGGTATCTATTTTTACCTATTTAATAGTGCGCGATAAGTCCCGATAAATATGAAAACTTGTCTTATTATATTCTTCAGTAACTCTTATAGGTAGGTAAGTTTCATTCACGAAACTCGCTATATTGTCTACTCATCTTGGTTCTAAAACCCGATGCAAAAAATATAGAATGAGCCATAACCCGTGAGTTTTATGGTACCCCTAAAATGATTAATGAGGAGATATGCTGCGGGACGAGTCGAGACTCGGGACAGTTACTCGTCACGCTGACGAAATTCTGATTAAGAAGATACAAAGTGTCATTTATTTATGTCCTGGGGGAGTTCTTTGTTTTCTAGTGTTAGATTTAAGTGGGGACGTTTATAACTCGTACAGATTTACAAATTAATTAAATTATCTTTACTACACTTAAAATTGAGTAATTATTCTCGGTCCACAGTCACGGTCAGTAACTTATTTAGTCCCGAGACGGCTAATAGTTTGAGGGGCTAAATAAGTATTTAACCCCGAGGTAAACACTGTGGTGTTCATTACGAATACAAGGAAACTAAAAATAAAAACATGAACTGACTAAAGAAAATATGTGGCAAATGCACGAGAAGTGAGTTACCATAATCTTCTGGGAAGATAAAGAAAGTTGGAACATGTTTCATTGTACAAATGTGAAAATAGAACTGGTTTTTTATTTTTATTTGAGTGTCTATCAGTTGTCAAATGTCACTGTCAGTTGAAAGTGATTCTCCCTAGGGCTGAAATGTATTACTTTCAACCCGCTCCTCAGGCAACTACAGACCTATTTTCCGAGTATGAGTAAAGCAAAATACATATTCTCTTATCGTCATTATATCGCTATAGTATTGGTAGGTACATATAAATCATGGAACATCATTCATGATTCAAACCAAGTGAATCCCGTACATCAATTAAAATTTAATGAAATTATTACACTCTTTATTTTTCAGGATTAACTCCATTACGAGACGCAAAATTTTTACCCGGGGAATTATTCAGCAATTTGTATGTAAATTTTCATTCGAAAGAAACTGGTTTGAATTCAAACATTTTTAGGGAACACGGTAAAAGTCTAGCAATATTTTGAACATGGTATCTTCTACATAATAATTAATAGGTCGGGGAAAAAGTCTTTTCGTATTTTGTATGTATAAGGTTGTAGTAAAAATCTCATCCGTTGTACTGTTTGTATCTGGCTGGTTTAGATACCATTAAAAATATGACATTTTAAAAAAGGAATACAAAAAGTAAAAAGCAATTTCCCGCCATTTTTCAATTGTTTTTTTGTTTGATAAAATGAGTGAATCTAACGAAGAAATTCGATATATTGTGAAATTTTATTACAAAAAAGGGAAAACTGCGACACAAGCCGCGAAAAAAATTTGTGACGTTTATGGACCTAATGCAGTGTCATCAAGAGTAGCACAATGTTGGTTCAAGCGTTTTCAGTCCGGGAATTTTGATGTCAAAGATGCAGCTCGCTCTGGTCGCCCTGTTACGGATAAAGTAGATGCCATTTCTGAAAAACTGGACCAAGATCGGCATATTAATAGTTACGACGTAGCTGAAGAACTGGGGATTGACCACAAAACAGTTTTGACCCATTTGAAAAAAACTGGGTATACAAAAAAACTCGATATTTGGGTGCCACACAAGCTCACTGAAAGAAACCAAATGAATCGTGTACTCATTTGCGACTCTCTATTGAAACGTAACGAAACCGAACCGTTTTTGAAAAGATTGATCACTGGTGATGAAAAATGGATCACCTACGACAAGAATGTGCGCAAACGATCATGGTCAAAGGGCAGTGAAGCACCACAGACTGTAGCGAAACCCGGATTAACACGTAATAAGGTGATGCTGTGTGTATGGTGGGATTGGCAGGGCATCGTTCATTATGAGCTTTTACCGCCGGGCAAAACCATCGATTCGGATCTCTACTGCCAACAGCAGATGAGACTCAAACAAGAAATTGAGAAAAAACGGCCGGAATTGATCAACAGAAAGAGTGTGGTCTTTCATCATGATAACGCCAGACCGCACACATCTTTGGCCACTCAGCAAAAATTTAGAGAGCTTGGTTGGGAAGTGTTAATGCATCCACCATATAGCCCTGACCTTGCACCCTCAGATTTCCACCTGTTTCGATCTCTTCAGAATTCTTTGGGTAGTGTTAGATTAACATCAAGAGAGGACTGTCAAAACTACTTGTTGCATTTTTTTGATCAGAAGTCCCAAAAATTCTACAGCAACGGGATCATGTCACTACCTACAAAATGGCAACAAGTTATCGAACAAAATGGCACATATATATTATAATTAAATGTAATTAAACTTGAAAAAAATATGTCTTGAATTTGTTTAAAAAATACGAAGAAACTTTTTCCCCGACCTTATATATTAAAGCGATATATATTCGCTCATCACGAAATCTTGAAAAATCTTGATCTACGAAGTTGAAATTTTGCAGGTCGATTTTTTGTAGGGTATAATTGAACTAGTGAGACTAAAAATCTCAGTAGTTCGGTCAATTGAGCTGTTAATTGAGCTACTGAGAAAGGATTTTACGAAAAGACTGAATTAAGCGGGACAAAAGAAGGTTGAAAGTTTGTACGAAATTCCACACGTACTAAGTCGTGGGCAACAGCTAGTATAGTTATAACAATTAACTTACCTAATGAAAGAAATACAAAAAATACATTTATTCGCATTTGCTACAAAAAACTTATATCTAAAGGATACAATCGGTCGTAGAGAGTGACTCAATCAAAAAAATAAGAATTAATAATGCTTCGATCAAACCTCTCTAATTCTCTATTCAAAGAAATCATTCATAGAATCGTTTATATATTGTAGGTAATACGAGAATTTCAAGAAGGTATACTAAGTCAGCCTGTACTTGGAAGTAAATTTAGTCAAAAAAGCTCATATCTGACGAACAAGTAATTGAAATTTAAAAAACCCTGATATAAGATCTTATGATCTTCAAACTGCTAAACAGATTCTTTGTAACATACTGACTGGTACACCATAGCACAGAACTCAGAGAGGAATGGAAGAAAGGAAAGCATGCAGGCCTTTGCCGTGTGCAATGGGGCGAACACGACTGCAGTAAATTGATTGAGTCATCATCATCAGTCAGAAGACGTCCACTGCTGAACATAGGCCTCCCCCTTTAACCTCCACACTGAACGACATCCTGCCATCTGCATCCACTGGATGCCCGTGACTCTCACAATGTCATCGGTCCATCTAGTGGGAGGCCTACCTACGCTGCGTCTTCCGGTTCGCGGTCTCCATTCAAGAACCTTTCTTCCCCATCGGTTATCAGTTCTTCGAGAGATGTGGCCTGCCCATTGCCACTTCAACTTGCAGATTTTAATAGCTATGTCGGTGACCCTGGTTCTTTGGCGAATATCTATGTTCCGAATTTTATCGCGTAAAGAAACTCCGAGCATAGCTCTCTCCATTGCCTGTTGATGAATTGAATTGATTGAGTAAATGATGCATAATACAACGTTGGTACGTTGGACGTAAAAACTTTATATGTATTCCGAAACTATACAAAAAAGAACCAAGTAACAACTGTCCTGTTTGTAAAAAGCCCGCATCACTTTGCTGGAACGGATCAGCGCTCCTCCATATCCTATTTAGGTCAAGTTTCTGATCCAGTTTCTTGGATAACTATTTGTGAGTAAAATTTGAAGTCGCTAATCGATTTTGTAGGTTTCTCCCAAAACCTCTAATTTTCTTTGCAATTACTAAACTTTTTTTAATGCTTTGATTGTTTTCACGCTCTAAAGTTAAATATTGGATGTATGGAGTGTAATTTTTATTTTCACACCACCTGCTTGACATCGTCCAATTTCATGCAACCTTAACGTAAAGTAAAGCATTATCTCTTAAGAGATATAAAGTTATATGAAACTCCCTAGGGAATAAAGTGATTTGAATTTGTAACGTTAAATTCGTGTGGAAACACGTGGAAAATCTTAGTAACAAAATGCCCATATGGCATTGTAAAGAGGTTTGTTCGAAAATCGACCTGGCCACCATAAACAAAACTCAAAAAAAGTTGCGGTTACAAAGAATGTGAAAAAAAAGACGGTGTTTGGTGCTATGATTTTCAGTTAAACCTGGATTTTTTATTATCTCACAGAAGGTGTGAAAAGTAGAGTATGCTCCTCTGGAATAAAGCCTGTCTTCGTCTTGGGCAGCTTGATCCCTTTGCTTCACTCGGGACTCTTTTCTCTATATAACTTCGTTAACTCTATAGTGCTAACAATATGCCGCCCGCGACGTAAGACACTGCTTTATTCCCTTAGTACATAATCTACTATTATCTACACTTAATATTATAAATAGGAAAGATTTGTATATTTGGATGTTTGTAACGAATTAACTCAAAAACTACTGGACTGATATTAAAAATTCTTTCACCATTAGAATGCTAGATTATCCCTGAATAACATAGGTTATGTTTATTATTAGAATGTAAAAAAAAAAAACAACCGTGCGAAGTCGGGACGGGCGGCTAGTATATAATAAATAGCAAACAAGCTACGGGCCACCTGATGGTAAGTGTTCACCGCTACCTATATATAGACATCTACAATACCCGGAACATAATCATTATTAGTGTGTTGCTACCGTAACTGATAACTCTATTCACCCTTCGTTTGAGCTTCGTTTGTGTTTACTAGATTATCGATAAAAATAGAGAGAGAAAAAATCTGCTGGTATCATTCAATTCATGTCAAATTTATTTTTGTGGTGATATCGGTATTTTGAGTACGGGTGGTGGTCCAACCCTTCTGTCCAACTAGTTAGCCATTAGGCCTAGGTATATGGACAGGGTTGTAACTTACGTTTGAGATGAACTACGGTCCTGAGGCACTAATCTGACTTTTTTAATTCAATACAAATTAATGTCACAAAACAAATGAAACACGAAAACAAATAAATGTCGAAAACACAAACAAATTTCGGGAAAACAAGTGAACATCGAAAAACAAGCGAATATCGTAAAAATTTATAACCCAGTATTAAAACCAACACACACACAAATGATTTACCAGCGCACAACTCCAACGTCACCGAAATAACAATGACAGTTGATTATTTTAAATGATAAAAGTTTGTGTGCTAGTTCGTTGTCACTCCGCTACGGATTAACTCCATGACGAATAAACAATATGAATGAAAAATTAAGTTGCCAACATGAAGATACTTTATTTTCTTGGTTTAATTTTATTCTGGAATAAATAGCGGTTACTGAATGGTGGCAAGGGTGTAAATGTGTATATTTTCTGAGCTGAAATTTTTTTATGAAATTTGGTATGGTGGTAGTTTAAACCCGGGATTATTTCATCATTACTGTTCTCAACCTTCCTTATTCCACTGCTAAGTATAGGCCTCGCTCTTACTACGTCATCTGCGTCGGTCCTGTGCTAATCGAATTTAGGCTCAACCAGCGATGCTGACAATATCCTCGACCTATCTTGCAGCTGGTAGACCGCTGCTTCTCTTGCGTCGGCCACCACTCCGTTAAAACCTCACTCCATTTGTCATCAATGCACCTTGCAACGTGTCCTGACTAGCTCCACTTTAGTTTCATTATCGCGATTCCGACTACTTACACCGTTGTTCTTCACCGGATTTCGGTATTAACAAATTAGCCTTGAAATTTAACGCCTAGCATTGATCTCTCCATAGCTCTCTATGCTATCCTGATTTTGTGCAGAGCCTCATATTTGAGCGTCTATGTTTTGGCACTATAAGTCATGGCCACACTTTGGTTGAAGAGGTGAGTTTACAAACATTGTGGGACAGGCCGTGACAAGAGGATTACTAAGCTTTTTAAGGGGGAAAATTGGATCTATTACCATAATTTTACCCTTAAAAAACGGGGGAAAACACTTACTTCCGAGAACAGCTTAGTCACGTCAATTAAACTTCAACAACCCTTCCCTGAACAATCTCCAAAGTGCATTATCATGAGTCATGACTACTGTTTAACCTTTAATGTCACCAAGACTCGTACCAGGAGACAACTTGGGTCACCGTTGTCTAAATTGATGAGGAAGTACTGTATAGTACAGGATTATTTTTAATATGACAAAAAAAACTTATACTGGTAACTTCTATAATGTCATACTTACCACAACTTTGGATTCCCATGTTCTAATGGTATTTTTTCTTATTTATACAAAAAAAAAAAAAATAGGCTTTAGTTGACAATATATTTACGCGTGATCAAATGAGATGTAATGCGATGTTAAGAGCCGGATCTTGCTCTTAAAAAACAAAGCTAAAGAAGTCAGGCAAACTTATTTTTTTGGATAGGATTTTCTTTGACTTATTTTTTAAATATAAATGAAAGTTTTATTCCCACCTGCTCCTTTTTCTATTGGATGGCAGGGCACAAAAGTGTTTCGTGATTAATTATTCCAAACACCCGAACGAACCGCTTTGATTCCACTTTTATTGTGCGAACTGTGGAATATTATGTCTGAATGTGTGTTCCTTGACAATATGGGTGTCTTTAAGTCACGAATGAATCGGTTTCTTCTAGGCAAGCGTGCTCCATAGTAGACCGCACCATCGCTTAACATCATGCGAGATGACGATGAAGCTCAAATCTATGAAACAATAAAAGGGAAAAAACATTTTCCATAAGTAAAAGAAATAACTGTATTATTCTATTCTTCTTACAACATGTTTATACATTTTACTAGAGTTTTTTGTATTTATATTAAAAATGGCCCTGTAGATTAAACCTTCGGTTTTTGCTCTTCGTCAGTTCTAATTCTCGTCTTCTGTGATAGTGACAGATCTGTCAGTTTCAGTAAATTATCACAATCTGGACAGCAATGGCTTCAATTGACCTATAAGATATATAGGTACCTACAGTATTCTATTTAGCCGGAAGACGCAGCGTAGGTAGGATTCACACTAAATGGACCAACGACATTGTGGGAGTCGCGGGCATCCAGTGAATGCAGAATGCAGATGGCAGGATGTCGTTCAGTGTGTGTTGTTCAGTGTCTTATAGGGGGAGGCCTATGTTCAGCAGTGGACGTCTTCTGGCTGATGATGATGATGATGATTCTAGCTGAATTATTTAATTTAATTTACTAGACTATATAAATAAACAATCACTTTAACGAAGAAAAAACTGTCAGAGAATTCGTATGAATAATTTATTTGCAATCGCGTGAATGTTTAAATTAATAGATAGTACTTAGTCACTATTCGATATTTCTGTATATTTTTGGTTTGAACGTAGACCATATATCCGTGGTTTTACATATATTTGGTTAAAGAAACATGAAAAGGTTTTGTTTTATAAAATTCTAACTACCAACAACGTTAGTGTTTAGCACAAAATCTATGTTTAATAATAATTGTTCCCCTCTGTTTTTGGGTATTAAGTTTTAAATGATTGTTAAACATTACCAGTACTAGGCAGAACTGAATTAGGATTCTTTGTAGAGCAATGTATTTCCTCATCCTCCAATACTGCCAGCGTTACGTAATTTTGTCTCGGTCCGTTGATTTATAGACCGCCAGAAGATATAAGGACTAACAAGCTCAATGTAACATTAAAACGGTCTGTCATGTTCAATTGGATTGTTGGGGATGTAGTAAAGCTAAATTAACACTGTGAGCGAAATACTGTACAGATATTTTAAATTAAAATTGAAAGCAGTAGCATTAAACTTTAGCACTATTTTTGTAGTTAAATCATATGTAAAAATTAAAAATAATCGTGTATTATATTTAATTCACAAAAAGAACTTCTTTCCGACAACTTTTGTTTCTTGAATTTTCACAAAATTTAATTAATTCCGATGAAAAATGTGAATCGTTGTATCATTTTATTTGCCTTTTAATTTTTGTTGCAAGTTACGTCTATTAATGTTTGCTTAATGTTTTTTCGATCTCATCTGCCATCTCATGCTATATGATATTATGCGAAAATTGCTTTATATTACTTGCAATGTTATTCTAAATATTAAATAGAAAAAGTTAGTAATCAGTTCCTAATCAGTTTTTTATAGGTACATTTTAATAGATGGCTATTAAACGTAATGTTAAAAAACACAGACATCAAGTCGGGGACTTAATTGATGTCTGTGTTTTTAATGGATGTTTGTGTAATGAATGCGCTATTACAAACTGTTCAAAGATAAATAAATATATTTTATAATGTGTTCTTACTAAGAACCACTCAACAAAATTATATAGGTTTATAGCTTCTAGGAAGTAGCTACAAATACTAGTTTCTTGGAAGCCCAATTGCGCAGAAGCGATTAGATAGCCCAACCAGTAAAATGGTTTTTCCTACGTTGTTTCAATGTTAATGAAAACATTTTATTTATCTTTAGAATATAAACAGTATGTAAATTAGAATAATGATTGGATTAGCAGGATTAGTAATAAAGTTAAGTAAGTAACTGATGTCATGTCTGCTCTGTATGCTATTTTGGGTTTTTGGTTAGAACTCCGCTCCCCGGCCAAAGACAAAACATCAATGAGTAGAAATAAAAAAACCTATTAGAGTATACTTTTAGATTAAATGAAAATGTTTTAACTTATTGTATTGCAATTAGTACCGTACAAACAAAAAGTTACATAATGATAAGACTTATATAATAGGTATTGAAATTGAAAACATAATTTCAATGAACACAATACCTTCATAGACTGCTCACTAGAAACTCAAATGATATAAAGATTTAAAAATTATATCACAATTAAATCACTAAGGCCCACTTGCACAGCTTCACTTAGCTCTGGGGATTTTTTTAATGCCATAGGTGGCAAACAGGCAGAAGGATGGTAAGCGATCACCGTCGCCTATGGATACCTGCAACACCAGAGGTAACACAGCTACGTTGCCGACCGATACGCTATTAACAGCCCTTTTGAAGAACCCCATATTAGTGACTTAGTCTCGTGCTAACTTTATAAATCTCGGGATTCATGTTGCATTGACATAAAAACGAGGTTAGCTCCGGTCTACATTTGAATTATTAGATATAATTTTTTGTTTATTAGTTAGTCCAGATTAACAAATCCTGGCTAACTAGATGATTTGTTTGTTTTCTTGAAAGTGAGCCTAAAGTGTCACCTTAATAGTACAAAAAAATAGAAGTCAAATTGATTGAGAAAGGAAATGGAAAAACCGAAAAAAAAAATTTTTTTTTCAAATTTTTCGATCTCATTCGTCAATAAACACGTTAACATACTCGTACCTACCTACTTATAGTAGAAAGTTTATAAAACTAAGCATTATTACAAAGATTTAAACGAACTAACAACGAAGTAATATTTAAATATCCTCTCAGTGTTGCAAGCGACAGCAGTCTACATGAAATTTGTAATAAGCAGGTTCGCCGACTAGACGCACTAAATAAGGCCTGGAAGCCTAATGTTAGGGATCCTGACAGTAATTGCGAGAGATGTTGAATAATGACCGCGTTTGCTTTATTCTGTTCTCTTGGTTCGAGCTAAAAGTAGAGCCTCTATAGTCTAAAGTAGAATTTATTCTGATTATTTGTCTTCCTCGATTTAGATCTACAGTAGCGGCAGAGTTAATCAATAATTCTGGAAACGAGGAACGAAAATAGCATGGATTCATGTTTTAAATGCCTATCGGGACTTAACAGCGCATATTTTTTTTGGAGTGATGGCTTCTTTATCGCGTTGAGCGATTTTTCTTAGAGGCTAAACTTATAGGTTCGCGTCACAGACATGCTAATGTGACGGATTAGTTTTCATTTCTGTCGGTCCCTATGACTGTCTTTCTTTACTTCTCTACATAATATGCAAGTGCATCACATTAAAAACCGACTTCAAAATTAGTAAATACACAATTTCGTTTACTTTGATGACATGTTTTTTTCAGTTATATTGATTTAAAAACCAAACTTCAAAACCGATTTTGATGAAATTTACATGGGACCATTTCTAAAGTAAGGCCTACCAAACAAAAAAAAAATGGCGAAAAAATCGGTGAACATACATAAAAAAAAACAGAGGAACATAGAACCTCCGTCATTTTTGAAGTTGGTTAAAAATGTAGTCGCTTTCCGCGTCTGTCTGTATATCCGTTAACTCCTTCTAAACCACGCAAAGGATTAACAACACACACTACTTAATAAAAATCTTAAATTCATTACTTCATTTACTGAGAAACAACGTATAGGTACTAGCCAAAACCGCCAGATCTAGAAGCATTAAATTTAGGACAAAATTTTTAGACCGCATCATTGCTTAAGGTGAGTTGGCACACGCTGGCCAACCGCAAGCCTATATTTATTTTAAAATCCTTATATGGACAACTAAAGTTCACGTAGGAAGGACCAGGGTTATGGAAAATTCGTTAATTCATTCAATTAACGAATTTCCTGCTTTCTGCGCTTAGGGGCGTGGGTTCGATTCCCATGTAGGACAAACATTTGTGTGATGAACAGTTGTGTTTGTTCTATGTCTGGGTGTTCTATCTATTTAAGTATGTATTTAAAAATATATATGTACGTATATCAGTCTCTGGCAGCCATATTACAAGCTTTGCTTAGTTTGGGGTCAGATGACCATGTGTGCAATAATGTCCCAGATATTTATTTATTTATTTATTTTTATTTATTAATTCAAAGGGATTAAATAGTAGATTAAATTTTGAAGTTTGGAATTTTTAAATTTTCATGGAAGTTCGTTATTTTTGAAGATAGAAACTTGGAAATTGGTACTTAGACTCCTGTTTATAACTTAGTTGACTTATTTATTACAATTCACGGGTCTAGCCCGGACATTTGGTGGGCATTGGTGGAGCCGAAGCCAAAACCAAGAGGCCCCTTTAAATATAAAATACAATAACATTATTAGTATATTTCGGTTATGTTAAGTATCTGTTTTTTAAGTTGTGCATAATAAAAAGTGATATATTATAACATTAAAAATTATAACATTATGGAATGTGTATAAAATGGAATATGAAACTATTATACAGTATAGAATTAAAAAACGTCTGGGCTATTGAGGTGAACATAAGTTGACTTATTATTAAGTTAGTTATATCATCGTTTTTCAGAAACACTAAGGGCGGTTTAATAGGGGATGAAATTGTTCCATTTATAACGTGGGTGAGCACTACGATAGGATGTATAAAAATTATATCTATTAGCGAGGCCGAAAGCCAAGCTTTACGCGTACGAAGGAGCGAGCATTTAGCTAGTATTATTATAAGCTTCTATTTATAATTTATTCCCCCGCACTGTTCCGTACGAAGCTTAAGAAGCTTTATAAATTGTGCATGCAATTTTATGAACAAAATGTTATAAAACTCGTTGTAAGCTTTACCGCCGTTTTCCCATGAACGAAATAAAGTCGCAATAAACGCAATGAGGCCGCATTGAGCGCCCTGTCCTTATACAGGTGTTTCACAGTAAGGGTTGGAAGGGAATAGTATTAATATTGTAAGTAGTTTCTCTTAAATTTAAATTGAAACCGAAATTTGAACAATGTTCTATTTTTATGCGACCTAAATTACGTGTGGGTCTTTAATAATAACCTGATTTACATTATTATTAAAATTAGGGCATTATTAAAGATCCAGGCAACCAGCCGAGTTGGCGGTCAAACGCAAGGCTATTAGCAAGGTTTTTTCCATTATTTAGTAAATAAAGGAAAAAACCTGCCAACGTAAAATATATTCCAAAATGAAAACTTTTTTAAACAAAAACATTTAAAAAAGCAGTCTTTTGTGCTCTAGAGCATAAAAAGCAGTTTTAGTCCGCTTAAACCAGGATAAACAAGAACTTTATGAGTATGAGAAGTGAAAATATTTTTTTATTGTAGTTTTTACCATGATTTAAGGAATGTTTAAGCTTATTCAGGTATTTTTATGTACTATGGCGTTTCTTGGTTTTGTAAACATGGATATTATTGTACTTATTTTTGTCACATTTAGAATGAATCGACTTGGAATGTAAGCACGGTACGAAATTACTGTTTTGCTTTACAAATATTTTGATTGATCTTACTACTACTTACTTACTTAGACTTAGTTTTTATTTCGTGCGAATCATTAAAAATGTTATATTTAAAATACCAATTCTATTAATACTGTTTTCAAACCGTAGCGCGTCTTTCACCACAGCCGCGCCGCGCTACGCCGCCAACGCTCGGCGCAAGGCAAACATTATGCAAAGTACAAAATCCCATTTACTACGTGTACCTCCATGTCACCTCTCACCTAGCGCTTCAAACAACCTAATAGACTTATTTATAGAAAGGGAAGTCAATTCTCTCTTCGACACAATGATTTTTCTCCAAAATATACCACGGAAAATCCAAGTAAAAGTGAAGTTTTTTGCTTTGTTTCGCGACGAAAGTAACTTATTACTTTTCTTTTCTAACTCCAGTTCACACTGGCTTTCTGAGTGAAAATATTTGTAGATGCCAGAAATATGGAGTCGAAAAGATTGCTAGAGTGTTGCCAAATTGTGCAAGTTTTGGAGCTGAAAGCTATCATAATTCAGCAATTTTTTCCACATGCGCGCCAGTGGTTGTGTGGTTACTTTATTTTATTACATCCCAAACTAAAAGTAGTAAAGACAAATATGACTCGCCACTGAGCCACTTATCCTTTGCAACCGTCGTTAGCTCGGTCACTCGCTTTAATCTTGATCGTGCAAGAATAATTCCAAGATTCTAGAAAGTCAAACTAAACTTTAATTCACATTAAAGTCAAGTTTTAAAACTGAATATCGGGTCACCGCTCAAATTGGTCTGAACTAATAGCAGACTAAAAATACTAAACTCGTAAAAACTGCTATTTTACGATTCTCCAGTGTGTTTCCGCTATAAAAAAAAAACAAACAAAGTAAAATCGTACTTAGTATAATGACAGGAATAAAAAACTAAAGCTGAAAACCTCAAACGGCTCAAATATGAGTAATCAGACAGGATGTACATATTGTATATATTTATGCCGTTTGGAGTCGATAATTTAAGACCGTGGATTTTATAAAAACAAGCAAGACTAAGCTTCAACCATTTTGCTTACTTAATCGAGTCGTAAATCACCTAGACAATCGTTTTCGAATCAAAACTTTGCACTTCCGTGATTTATTCTTTAGTTGCGGAAAAATAGTAGGGTATCTAATAATTTTGTTCCACCTCCGTTGTCAGATGAAATATGGAGGTTGAACCTTTGTCGGGCTAGTGAGGGCAAAGTTGAAATTAAATTTCGGCAAGTTTGAGCAGACCAAATATACTCGTCAGAGGCTTCGACTATAATACGTTTCAAACGTTGATTAACAAACCCATGGTTTGAGTTTAGTGTAAAATGATAAAAAGTGTCCTGAGTGGGACTTTTTTATAGCAAAAAAACACGTTCTATTAAAAAAAAACATAGGTATTTTTACTCAAAGTAAAATAACCAATGTTTCACGGTGTTCATTCTGTTGTACCATTGTGTAAACTTAAGTAAATTAGACAGCTCTAAATTTGTTGCCATCTTTTTCTCACATATTGAAATAAAAAGAGACGTGTATAATTTTAGTGCTGTCAGATTCGTTTTGCTAGCGTACAACAGAATCAACGCCATTGTACTTTCTATTAAATTAGACACTATAGACAGGTGATAGAGCGATGGTGGCGGGGCGGTAGAATGTGCGCTTTACAATCTGATGACACCCGGCTCGATCCTTGACTCTGCACCAATGACTAATTTAGTACTTCAATAAATTATATGCAGTTTTAACGTCATCACTCAAAAACGTTGAAGCAAAACATCATGAGGCAACTAGTATGCCCACGAATCTCAATAGTAAAAGACATTACTTTATATGACATTCACCAAGATGCACTGGGCTATTATGGTGGATTAGGGCCCATCCTCTCTCTCTCTCTCTCTCTATCTCTGAGACTCTGAGATGTCTCAGACATCATATGCTTCCTCTCTATGAGAGACGGAAAATAGCAGACATTGTCTTATTGATGAAAATAGCTCAGTCTCAAATTGATTTTCCTCATCTCTCCTTTCTATGATAAGTCTTAAAGTTCCTACACGGTCTGTAAGACGTCCTATTAGTCTCTATATCCCGCATAGTTCTACAAATTATAAGCAAAACTCTTTTTTCATAAGATCAGCAAACGGTGTCAATAATCTGCATGACTTTCCCGAATTTGATTTATTTAACACACCTCTACACAAATTCAAAACGTCAAGTCAGTCAGTCTTCAAGAACTGGTTTGGTGCGAATCTTGAACCGTCACATTTATATTTTTTTTTTATTCTCATTTATTATGTCGTTACTATTTTTTTTACATTAACATAGACCTAGTACCAAAGTTTTGTATTTCTTTAACGTAAGCAAGTGTTAATTAGATTTTTATATGCGGAAACGTGTTAATAGTGCTAAGATATCCAAATTATTTGTAAATTAGTTATGTATCACTGTACATTTTCCAAATAAAAAAAAAACAAGGCCTGCGCGTCCCAGCAGTGGGAACATGATAGGTTGATAATGATGAAGCGCAAATCTGTGGAATAATTTATCGAAAATTTCTTGCCTACGCTGTGTTTTGTTAATATTTTTAGAAACTGTTACTTTGACGAACTTCTTGTGTGTTTCCGCTTGTTGTTAAGGCATAAATACACTAGAGGTTCGTCAAAGTGCCTCACAGAGCTTAGTTTGTTCAAAAAATTATACAATCTATCTTCTTTATTTCTATTAGAATAAATAATAAAATATATTGAACGTTGGTCATTTATTGATGCACGTACTTATAATTATAAAAACGTACGTATAAATATAAGAAGTATTAGATTTAAAAAAAAATGGTTTCACCGTACTTAACCATCTGTGGTTTTATCTGGAACAATTTCTGTCCAAATTCCTGTCCAAAATGTTCGACTAGTCAATACAACAAATTGGAATATTTATGTGCCAAACAGTTATGAGATACTATACGAGCAGGGCTAAATAGACTTTAAAAAACAGGATATCACCATTACACTTGTAAACCATAAAGCGTCCATGATTCAAACAGCACCGAATCCCATACCTAATAAAAAAAAGCTATTATTAAAGACTTTTTATTTTTACCGAGAAATTATTCAGCAATTTTTATGTTAATTATTATCATTCATGAAAAGCTTTTCTTCGAAAGAAATGGGTTAGAGTTTTAATAAAACCGGCTAAGTGCAAATCAGGTTCGCTCACTGAGGGTTTCGTAACCCCACAAAAAAGCAGCGCAAAAAGAAAACATCCCATCAACGCCCAGGCGGTCCACAGAAAAGAGAAATAAATAGAACAGAAATGAGAAGGAAACTCTGTCGCCAGGTATTGTGACAGATATGTGATTGAACATTCTTATTTATGTCAACGCGATGAACTCCGCGTCACAATTGCTAACACAGTTGCTATGGATTTATATGGGTGCAAGTAGCTACAACAAATTTCTTACAAAAATGCCTTGACAGCCGTTCTAATTTAAACATTTTTTTTTCTTTTCTGTGAGGCGGTCAACCATCCAAGTACCGCGATCGTGCCCATCATCATCATAATCAGCCTATACTAGTCCACTGCTGGACATAGGCCTCTCCAAAGGTACGCCACTCAGCCCGATCTTCGGTTTTTCTCTTCCAGCCACCGCCAGCCGTCTTACGTATATCGTCACTCCAACGATTCTCAGGGCGTCCTACGCTACGTTTGCCGATTCGTGGTCTCCACTCCAGAACACGTATACCCCAACGGTTGTCGGTTCTGCGACAGATATGACCGGCCCACTGCCACTTCAGCTTGCTAATACGCTGCGCTATGTCGGTGACTTTGGTTCTCTGGCGAATAACCGTGCCCGACGTTGCTTAACTTTGGTGATCGTACGAGAACCGGTGGTGAACAGAAATTTGACACCAACTTGCACTTAGCCATTTATTATCATTTCTTATTATACTTTAGAATGTGTACTATAATCGTACTAAGTTAGACGCTTGTGTACTACCGTTTTTACATTAGAGCGTATAGACAAATAGTTAAAAAATTACGTTTGTTGTATAGGGAACCCTTAAAACCCCTAAAGTCTTTCTTTTTAATTTTGGTCTTTTTGATTATTTTTGAGTTAATCCACAATTACAGTCATATTCTGTGAAATTTTCAACTGGCTATCTATAAAGTTCGAAAGATACAGCCATTTAGAGGTAGGACGGACAGACAGACAGAAAGCGTAGGCTTGGTAATAGTCCCGTTTTTACCCTTTGTCTACAGAACCCAAAAATTTACCTACTAAGCCGGATATTGATTACAATTATAATTCTGTATTTTATGGTAACCCAGGATGAAAATTTTAATACAGAATGTTTAATGTTTAAGACGCGTAACAGACACGTCAACATGGCTGACATCCAACCACCTCGACCAACGAGAAAAAAATAGAGGGGAATTATATTCTCATTCTTTCTCTCCCGTTGGTCAGACGGTGGTTCGTCACCAAGTTCGATACGTCTGTTATGGGTCTAATTTATAAATTTGAAATTTTGTTATGTTTGCGCTATTGCTTTTATGTATAATAGTGCGTGTAGTGAAGCTAAATATCGATACAAACATCTTATCGTATCGTTTTCGATACTAATTACCCGAACTATTATGTACGTTTAGCAAAAAACAAAGATCTTTTACAAAAACCTAGCAAAGTTAATCAGAATTTCCAGTTTTCATTTAGATTTTAACTGCAGCTGTAATAACAAAAACAAAACTTCGACCGAGTGTAGTTGAAACTCAACATGTGTGTTAACGTCATTATAAGTGGTAGGTCGTTATTAGCGACGGCTTTATAACGACCGTACTGTAGGGTTGACCCGAGTGAACCTGTGAACTACTTGATTATAAATCGGTGTCAATCAAATCGATTCCAATTAAAGTTGTAATTTATTCGTGTGCAGTGTGGTTGACAGCTCACTTAGACCAGATACCCAGTGGAGATAACTTAAGGAAACTTGTTTATAAACTCGTCTAACTTATAGATTTATTTATCAACATGCCACTAAGCTGAGAGCTAAGTTAATGCAACGACTTAAGACCCTCTTTTCCGACTTTTAGCAACTTTGGTCATTCTAGTTTAAGTTTGTGTACTTCCTTGGTTAGCTTAATTATTTTACCTAGTTTTTTTAAAGAAAAATAGTTTGTCTAGTTTAGTTTAGTTGATGATTTATTTAAGAAACCGTAAACCGAAAGACGATTAAGAAAAATGTTCGTTAAAAAAAAAAAACCTGATTTGCGCTTTACTCCCTGTGTTTTTTATTCACTCAAATACCTTTATACTGAATGATGTCTACGATATCTTAATATTCAGATTTCATAATTATGGAGGGAACCGTAAAGCCACCCTAGGCTCCACCCTGCACTAGTGGCTGTGGTACCAAAGTGGCACTTCAGACCTATTCTTCGCAAGGGAGCGCATCACATGCCCATCACTTAGTTTAATTTAATTTTCAATATCTCCCAAGCAGTAGTGTGCAAACACTACTGTGTTCCGGATTTAAGGGCAATGTTTCCGCAGCGAAATTACAGTGGCAATTACAATTACAGGGCACACAGAGGTTGGACATCTTATACCTCGGGGTGACGAGCGCAGTGCATTGCCGTCCAGGGTTTTGCACTGTTGAAGTTTAAAATTCTAAGTGGCGTTGAGCTGTTATGGG